>JAJPGS010001661.1:390000-1132505 GCA_028654335.1 Alnus rubra | reverse complement strand
TGTCAATATTATCCATATAAACAAAAACCGTTGCTATTGGCTATTATTTAAGCGGTCCTATTACTTTTTCTTTTTCAAATCGCTTTCTATGATTTAAAAGTTATCAAATTATTCTTTAAAGTTTGCACCTTAAAACCAAATAGCTTTTTCTGTTTTCCTCAAGCTAAGCCATATCCAATAAAAGAAAAAGAAAAAGAAAAAGACACGTGTCCAAACCACGCTGCGTGTGTCATTTGAGAAGACCAGCAAATGAAAATTGGTATTTACTTTGGAACGTCAAGTTGTAACAGCATAAACCATAGACCTAATTATACCAGGCAATTAATATCTTAAGGGCATCCAGGTTCATTAATGAGTCCCTTCAAAAAAAAAAAAAAGTTCATTAATGAGGAAAATATATTTAAGTTTTCCTTTTTTTTTTTTTTTTTTTTTGGACCTCTTGAACTACTAATTGTGTCTTTGAATACATCAAACTACCAACTTTTGTAAAATAAAAAAGCATCTTTGTCAACACTGGACGTTAAAAATAGACCAAAAAGTGGTTATATACGTTGGACGTGACCACTTTTGTCTTTCTTTTTTCTTTATGAAATACCCCTTTTTTTCTCTTTCTTAAAAATCAAAATAAAAATTCATTATTTAGAAAAAAAAAAAAAAAAAAAACTAAAGAGTTGTCAAATCACCCCCACACTCTATAAAGTGTGGCATGGCCGAATCAAAATACAATGCCACCCCCAAAAATAAGAAATGAGAGTGGCCAAACTATCCCAACAGATCGTGGGGATTTATCATGGTCAAAACATAATAACCTGCTGCTTGTAGATTTTGACCATGTGAAATTAACATGCAAGCGAGAGGCCAGCCACCGGCCAACTTCATGAGACATGTGAAATCCAAGGCTCTTTATGACCTCATTTTCACAATTTAAGTAAAAAGCATCCCTTGAAAATTTTAAATGTTTGGGATCAATGAATGGAGCAATCGGAATTCCTCCGACATGCTTTTCGTTGCTGATAAGTAATGTGAGAGAAATTATGTAGGACCTATATGGCCAAATAGGTGACAAACAACTTAAAAATTATTTAGACTGATGAGTTTCATATAAATTCTCTCACGAGATCCCAATTCAATTTGACATACCTCTGCTATAATGGCAGCTCTCTAATATTTGGCAATGACCATGTGAAACAAAACCTTGATCTTGAAGCCAATGAATTATTTGAATGTAACACTGTTCAAAACTGATCATCTCTCAAATCTCAATAGACTTCATATCCCTCAATTCTTGAACTAAACATGTTCATGTGATTGTCTGCTTCCACTGTCCTATTTCTCAGCTATACCTTCTTCTTCTTCTTTTCTTTTCTTCTTTTAATTTTTTTAATTTATATATATTATATGGATGAAGCTTCCAGGTGGATTTAAAAGGAAGCTCAGTCAGCCTGAGAATTGAGTGTGTATATATATATATATATATATATATATATATATATATATATTTTTTTTTTTACTCAACTAAGAAACAAGGCTATGTTCAGTCACGGTTTCTAAGAATCATTTTTTCTTTTCAAGACCGAAAGCACATTTTACTCAAAGATCTAACAGACAATTCACTTTTCAAAATACAAAACACAACACACTTTAAAAAAACACAACACTTTAGAAAAAATTTCATACCTTCTTATTGGAATATTTTGAGTAAACGTGTGCTTAACTTTTCAAAGTGTAAGAACTAACTTATTATTTTATTAAAAAAAAGGTGGTCGCATGGCCACCCCCAACGGAAAAGGGTGGTTACACAGCCACCTCTGTTGGACAAGAGTGGCCACAATAGCTATACCAACAGAAGGGGTGGCCGCACAACCATCTCAACTGGTCCTCCGTTGAGAGTGGCCACACGATCCCTACATTTTATTTATTTTTTTATTATAAGTAAGGTGTTTTATCAAAATAAACACGTTTAATATTTGTTTATTTGAAAATACAAACACTTTTTAAAAAGTTCACCGGACCATTTTTATTAAGTGGACCCACAAAAATATTTTCTCAAATGTTGACCTCATCAAAAACACTTGACAAAAAAAAAAAAAAAAAATCAAACCATTAACAAACATATGAATCATATGATGAGTTTTGGAGAAGAAACTACAAGGCAATTGACTTTTTTCATTGATAATTTAAATCCAGTTCAAGGCACTGCAATGACAAGGGACAAGCCAAAAAGAACATGAGTTGTGAGAGAGATGTGACGACCTTTCATAGTTATGGCTCTCGATAGAGATGATCGACTTCATACTTGAACCAACTAGGCAGGGATAGAAGGATGGCTTGAATGATTTACAAGTTAATTAACTTTGGAAGAGATGAGATGTACAAGAGCATCTTGAACTATACAACCATATGATTCTAATTTCAGTTACTAGCCTATCTCTAACATGATAACTATCTACCTGTGCTTTGAGGCATAACAGGCATGCGCATTTACCTAATAATCTTCGATGCTAGATCATCCTGCAGCAGGTAATAATTCATCAGCATGGACTCTACATATAAAATGGAGTCTGTTGGATCCTGTTCTAATGGCACACCATATTTTCTTCAACATTTTCCTCACTATCTTTCTCCCTATTAAAAATCTCATGGTCATCAAACCCTGCAAATTGATCAAAAAACATATTAACTTAAGAACCTTTAATAACGATTACACATCCAAGTAACTCAAACTACCTGTATCCAAGTCTTCAGCTTCATCGTTTGAAGATCCTAAAAGCATTGTATTAGCGGAAGGTGGAACAACTGACATCCAATCTATGCTCCCATAATCATCCACACAGACATCCTTCCCATGATCCAGTCTTCAACAACATTAATACCATCAAATGATATAGGATCAATAGAATCCTGTTCTTTATTCTTACCAACCCTGTAGAAAATTAGATGGCAAAAGAATAAGATTTCACCCCCTCATAAATGTAAACCACCATTTACATATATCTAGAATGTCCATTGGTTGCTACTCACAGTTGTCTCAGTCGCAAGTTGTACTGAACAAAGACAAGGTCGCTAAGGCGTTGACGCTCTAGGTAGTTACTTGTGTCATGTCTTTGCTCAAAAGGAATATGATTCGTCTACCTCCAAGCAAACTGCAAGTTTGACTGAGAACACGGATGGCCAGACGAGCCAAATTTGGGCAACCTCCTCCATATGTTGACCACCACTCAGCTAAACAAATAGCATGGGTCAGAAAAAGATGAATATGAGCTCAAAGGGCAAAACAAGTAAACAAAATTAATGATGAAAAATGAAATTACGCCTATGAATTACATGGAAGATGCAAAGGGCAAGTATTTGACCCATGCATGATAGGTGAAAGTTTCGACCTCTGCAAATGCTTGGGGCTTTCCCAAATTTTTTAGTGCAATGGTTAAGTGATTTAATGATCTGCAGGGAGTGTTTGCTTACAAATGCTTCCAGATGGTCATGTATGCTATATGTATAAGCAAGATTTTCATTCCAACTCTGCAGGCTTGCTCTATGCACTCTCAAAGCTTTATGGTAAGCTTCTTTTCACACTACTAGGATTTTTAAAGAATGCAAGTATATTAGCTGAGACAAAGTCATGACAATGCATCTGAAGGGGAAACAAAAGAATCCAATCTAGTAGAATGGAACCTCACCAGGAAGCAGAGTGTCTCTAGCTCTAATTGCCATCTTCCTCCCAAAATCTCCAATAGCATTCTTGTATGAGTTCATCTCCTTGATGATTTTATCTTGAACTTCCACATCAGGAACCAATCTCTCTATGCAATCAAACATCCCTGACATGATCTCTTTGGGAATGTCCCCTTTAACACTATAGAAGAACTTTGGGTTGAGGTAGAAGCCAGCAGCATGAAGAGGAAGTTGCTGCTGTTGTTCCCACCTGTGATCTATAATCTTCCAGTAGACCATATAATCCTCCCTATTAAGAAGTTCTTTCTTGATTGTTTCTTTTGCATAATACATTCCTGCATAAACGTACCCCATGGCAGGCCTCTTCTCGCTACCAGCTCTTCTCAAAACTCTCAAGAGAGGATTTGTTAAGTGGACTACCAGAATGCAGGAGGACCAAAATGACTGACTAGTTACAGATCTAACATACCCAGTCCCTCAGTTTTCTTTGAATATGGGCAGTCCAGCCACTCCTGTGAAGTAACCATGGCCTGCAAATTGTGTTTCAGATCGACCATTCGTTTCAATGTTGTAAAGTTTGTAGCAGACCTAGTGAACCCCCGTTCTACAATATCATTGCCAAAAGTATACCTTCTCACCATATTCAAAATCACACTATGATTGTAGATAAATTTCGTGATAGATCTAGCCTGTTCAATTACCGCATTTATCCACTCAAGATTTCCGATATCCTCAAGTATAAAATCTATGCAACGAGCTGCACAAGACGTCCAGTACAGAGTAGGGAAAGTATCAGTCAACCTCCTGCCTGCAATACTATATTGCTCTTCCCATTAGTAATTACTTGCAGCACATTTCTCACACCAACTTCTTCCACCACTTGCTTAAACAATTCATGCAAAGCATCTGATGAATTTAAAATGTCAGATGCATCCACAGATTTCAAAAAAAAGGTTCCTTGAGGACAATGCGTCAAAAAACATAGCAAAGTTCTACCCGTTTCTGTGCACCATTGTTCAACTAAAACAGAACAGCCCGTGCTCGCCAATGCTGCATCATACTTGGCAGTTTCATTCTTCAGTTCCTCAACTGACTTCTTCAAAATCCAGCCCCGGAGATCATGATATGAGGGTGGCAGAACCCCAGAGCCTCCCAAAGCAATCGCATCAATCATTGGTTGAAAAAAGACTGAGTTCACAGCATCTAGAGGTGCCCCTATATCATACAAAAATCGTCCTATTGCCATCTGAACACGATTGTTCACCCTTTTTGAACACAATGCAATACTACTAGTATCAGCTCCAGCATCATCATTTGCAGCATTTTCCAAAGCTTTCTTACCTCTCTCCTTTTCCTCTCCCCACTCCTATTACTAGTCCCTTCCCCATTCACTAACAAATTCGGATTTGGTTCAAGTGTATCCGAAACTCCAACCAACTGGAGACCCGTACTTGCATCACATTGATCATCAAGAGCACCCATCTCAATAGAAATCGGGTCCACACTCGCAATGGTTTCCTCAATTTTTTGCTTCCTCCTCTTCCTCACCACAACCCCAGCATACTCTGTTGCATGAAGACCGAACATCCTCTGGAACACTAAGACAAGCGGAGGCATTACCCTTATGACCTGCGAGATGTTCCTTAATCCTATGAATCCCACCACCCTTAAACATTTTGAAACAATATATACATTTGAGATGCTTTCTTTCCCCAATCATAAACATTTGACAATGCCTCCATGCTGGGTCGTATTTTTGGGATGTTACAGGAACTGGCTCCAAACCCGAAATCATTTAAGCAACCTTATTACCTACTGTGGAAAATTGCTGAAAGTTACTACCCAAAAAGCAAAGAAAATGCATGATACACCAAAAGCTTCCTACCAAAAAAAAAAAAGATAAAATGCAATATATTGAACTTAATTCGTAAAACAAAACATAAAAACCAGACACACACGCACGCACACAGACACAGCAACAACAACAATAAAAACAAAACAACAACAACAAAGGCCAAGAGAGCGAGAAAGAGAGGGAGCTTACTTTTTTGGGCTCTTTGGCAGGCTTTGGTGAGAGGGAAGAGAACCGAGTTAATCGTCGATGTGGATATATAAACCGCTGATGATAACCGGACGAACCGGTTAGGGCAACCTCACCCGGTTGAGTTTACTTTAAAGTTAGTTCGGTCTGACCGGTTGATTCGGTTAAAAACTGCGGTCAAATCTTTGGACCGGTCCGAAGCGAGGATAAACCGAGACTCCCGGTTACCTATCCAACCTAGACCGCCCACCGGCCGGCGACTCGGGTGAACCGGAGATTTTTTGCAACTTGGGTCTGGCTTTTTATTCCTCTATAAAACGAAAAATCCGAACTTCTTGATGGTTATCGCAAAATTTTGGCTCTTGGAAGAATGAGGGACAGGAAAACGACTTTCGTGAGAAACAAACGGAGGGTTAGATGTTAGGAACATAAAAGGGTTTGATTTTTTGCGAGATTGAATAATATTATGGCAAAGAGGGAATTTGCTTTTGAGGCTAAAGATACAATTTTGTTACAGCTAGATTTAGTTTAACTGTGATCAAAGATTGATTCTTTGTAGTAAAGGGTTCCATTCTCTTGGAGCTAACCTAAATATGATGATTTCATGAAAGAACTGCGAAGAATTTTTGGTACTGTCTTGAAAATGTGCTAGTTTCTGTAGAATTAGATCCCTGGATTACTGGGTTGATCTTGAATTTCTTTTTTATTATTATTTTTCTACATTTATGGACTTTTTACATTCACTTCCTGAGCTAACATGCCGGTCTAGCTTTTCAGAACAATATGGTGCCTGAATTGGCAATTTCTCTATAATGCTTAATCTGCACCGGAAGATGTGCGAGAGTTTGCGAGCTGAATGAGTTCTGGGTTGATTATTGACACTATTTGATACTGTTGAATTAGAAAAACTACATGAATAAAATCATTTAGAACTTTGGAATTGAAAAACCTCCTTAGTATTCTGAGATTGGCTCTAAATAGGAGTTTTTATTTCTCTGCTGCTTGGAAAATATCTTTTTGCCCTTGTTTCCTTTCCATTTCATCTTTTGATCATCTTAGAGGTGGTAACAGCCTTCAATTAGCACTGATTTTAAATGATTTCGTGTTCCTTCATGGTTGATTTGACAATATATTTTGTTTTGTTTTTAATTGAATGCTGTGTAATGCAGAAAATATGATTATGATTTTCCTTGACATCTTGTAAATAGATGCATAAGATTACAAGTTACAATGAACTTTGTTTCTCTTTTGGATTTTTGCCACATGCAGAGGGGCAGCAGAGCGGAGTTACAAGGTACTTGTGAAAGCTGTGCATGCCATGTATCTTAGTTTTCCATCAATCATAATATTAGAATTCCATGTAGTACTCCGTTATTCGACATGAGAGGTGCCCGGCAAATGACATGCAATGGAGAGGTTATGAAGTGACGGGCGAGACCAAAAAAAGAAAAAAATCATAACTCCAGTGGGGGTGCGCAAAGAGAATGGCGTGTGGAGGAGGCGCATGAGATCCACGCATGGACGGAGAGGCACGTGGGATACACGTATGGGAGAGGATGGGTGTGGGGGCAGAGAGGAAAGAGAGCTGCATATCAGGCTTGCAAAATAAAGAAAAAAATGAGAAAAGAGGGAGGCGAAAGGGATGGGGGAGGAGGCGGAGCTCCTCCTTCTCAGGCATTAGGGAGGTGGGGAGGACTCTCACTTGGAGAGGCATTAATGTTAAATTGCTTTATGGCATTAAAATTATATTTTTAATCATCTTGTGTGCTTTCACCACACTGTTTGCTTCAACAAATAAGTAACTAATGTTGAGCTCTTCCTGACCCTGTACATTTTCTTATTAAGTCATTGTGAATTAGAGATTTTACTTCTTTAATCCTTTTCAGGTTAGATTGATGAAATTAATCCTCAAAGCAGATTATTGTATCTCTCTCTGTGTGTGCGCAATGGATAATGAGACTTCTATATATCAACATTATTATCCAAAGAAAAGGAGTAAGCAATTGAAAGCACCAATAATTCCTTCCACTTGGTCATCCCTTTTTAGCACATGATTCTTTTCTCTGTCATAAAAGGATTTATTTGAATATAAATATAAGTGCTTGATAAAGCTCTTTTAAAAAAAAAAAATTACAAATGAGAGAGGATTTCTATCAGAATTGTCAAAGACATTCTTGGATTTGTCAACCTACATAAGCGTGGGTGCTATTTTGCAGTTACATAGGTTAACGTTTTAATGCACATAGCAAACTATTTTTACTCATGCAGTTGCTCTGTGGTGGTGGAAAAGAAGGAAGCCTCTCCCTATTAGGGTCGCTCTCTCTCACACGCACAGGACGAACATTCAGTTCTACATCCAAGAATCTTGAAGAAAAAGAATGGCAACTTCCTCACTTCCCATCTTCCTCTGTATTCTCTACTCCCTCTCCTTCACAGGTACATAATTCTTCTTTCTCACAACTTCCTCTGCTTCATTGTGTAACATATAGCAGTTGAAAACTTACATTATCGCTTCGTGATTTCTGTTTGCAGATGGGGTTCAACTCATAGTGGTGAACAACTGCAAGGAAAGCATATGGCCTGGAGTTCTTGGCACTGCAGGCCAGCCGACCCCCAAAGATGGCGGCTTTCATCTCTAAAGCGGTGAGCAAGTATTCCTTGAAGTCGCCGAGGGATGGTCTGGAAGACTATGGGGCAGACAAGGCTGCTGCTTTAATGAACAACCCAGCAAAAGATCATGCCAAACTGGGGACTGCGCAGGGCTCTTGCATTGCCAAGGCGTTGACGGAGTCCCCCCGGCCACGTTAGTTGAAATGACATTTGGAACCTCCAAATCTGCCTTGCACTACTATGATGCGAGCTTGGTTGATGGGTTTAACCTTCCTGTGTCAATGGTTCCAGTAGGCGGCGGTGTCAGGTGTGGGGTAGCGGCATGTGAGGCTGACTTGAATGTTTGCTGCCCATCCGCCTTGGAGGTAAAGCGGGAAGGGAAGTGGTCGGGTGCAAGAGCGCTTGTTTGGCCACAAAATCAGATAGGTATTGTTGTACCGGAGAGTTTGCCAATCCAAAAAGTTGCAAGCCAACGGTGTTTAACCATCTTTTCAAGGCCATTTGCCCCCGAGCTAATAGTTATGCATACGATGATTCTACAGGCTTAAGACATGCATGGCTTCTCGGTATGTCATCACGTTTTGCCCTCCTAATTAATGGATGATTTAAGCAGATGAATCAAAAAGGTGTCTATGTTTTACTGTTGTTCATATCAGTGATGTCTACTGGACTTGAAGTCCTTTGGTTCAACATTTTCTTTGTTGTGGTAATTGCAGAGTGTGAGTTCATTTCATATATTTGGAAGTTAAGTTGTCTCCTAATCTTAACAAATAGAGTAATGCCCTACTCTTTACAGTTTACACCCATACATGACATTTTAAGTGGCTTCTTTTTTAAGCAATGACACTACAATAACACTACATAGTTCCCCCTAAAAGACGAGCACAATTTACAGTTGCCTTGCATAAGTATTGACAGGTGTAAAAGTCCATACGCAAATTTCGACATCTAATCCACATATTTTAGCAAAAAACAGAATTAGGGTCTTGAATATAACCCAGATAGATCTGGATTGGGATCCCTGAGGTGCCTGAACGCGCAGGGCACCTGGGTCACCTCTCTCATTCGTTGCCCGAATTTCTTAGGATTCCAGTGCCATTGCTTGAAGCACAAAATATCCCTCACAAGAGGATTTTAGTGAGCCGAGTCTAAACATCAATAAGCAGGTTTAACTAATGTGTTACAGAAGTAAATATTTCACATAAACCACTATCTCAAAATCGATTGGCCTCCTTCCACCCAACCCACCAGCCAGTGGAAACACAAAGGCTTAGCCAATGCATAACTAGCAACATATTAAACAGCACTGAAGTTACAGATCAATGATTCTTAAGCATGACTCAGCCATATATATGAATGGGGAAAAAGCTCTTAAAATAAAAGAAAATAATCAAATTCCATACATAGAAAAATTTCTGGACTCTCCTAAACACAAAGGCTCTCTCCACCTGGTAACATTTTTGTACAGTCACGATTACAAATCACTACCTCCACCCTTTTTACACCATTAAAACTTGTGCACTAATTTTTATCTCCTCTTAAGAGGCATCAGGTCTGTTCACCATCTGAGCCTCACTAGCCTGTTTCTAGGTATATCCTCAAACTAACAATGTACAGTTTCAAGTACAAGCACCAATTTTATTTTCAATCAGCTCCTATCTATCTGAATAGATAGAATGAGCCACTAGTAGACGAGAAAAAGAAGAAAAAAACGGGGTGCTCATACTATCCTCAGTTAGCTGTACAAGAACTTCGTTTCCTATGCCATCGAAGCCATCGAAGCGGGATGTGGATTCATAATGCTAATCCTCCTTTCTGCAAAAAGATTTAACCACCCTGTTAGAAGCTACTTACACGCTGGTTAAACATTGACGATCAGAATATCTTCCCTGTTTAATTGATGAAAATGTACGATCGAAAACTGAGAAGGGCTTAAAATCAGTGAGCTACGCAACATACAACTAAAAATATTCAAGTTTTCACCGATGCTCAATCAGAACAATATGGTGCCTGAATTGGCAATTTCTCTATTATGCTTCTAATCTGCACTGGAAGTTTGGAAGATGTGGGAGAGTTTGCGAGCTGAATGAGTACTTCTGGGTTGATTATTGACACTATTTGATACTGTTGGATTAGAAAAACTACATAAATAAAAATCATTTAGAACTTTGGAATTGAAAACCCTGCTTAGTATTCTGAGATTGGCTCTAAATAGGAGTTTTTATTTCTCTGCTGCTTGGAAAACATATCCTTTTTCCCCCTGTTTCCTTTTCCATTTCATCTTTTGATCATTTATGATTTCATGTTCCTTCATGCATGGTTGATTTGACAATATATTTTGTTTTGTTTTTAATTGAATGCTGTGTAATGCAGAAAATATGATTATGATTTTCCTTGACATCCTTGTAAATAGATGCATAAGATTACAAGTTACAATGAACTTTGGTTCTCTTTTGGAGTTTTGCCACATGCAGAGGGGCAGCGGAGTTACAGGGTACTTGTGAAAGCTGTGCATGCCATGTATCTTAATTTTCCATCAATCATAATATTAGAATTCCATGTAGTACTCCGTTATTCGACATGAGAGGTGCCCGGCAAATGACATGCAATGGACATATGTTCTTGCAGTCTCCGTGGCAAAAGAAGGAGCCCTTGCAATGGAGAGGTCAGGAAGTGACGGGCGAGACCAAAAAAAGAAAAAAAAATCATAACTCCAGTGGGGGTGCGCAAAGAGAATGGCGTCTGGAGGAGGCGCATGAGATCCACGCATGGACGGAGAGGCACGTGGGATACACGTATGGGAGAGGATGGGTGTGGGGGCAGAGAGGAAGCCGGGGAATGCAGGCACGTCAATGGAGGAAGTTGATGAAGAGTAGCATATTTGAGCTTGAGTGTCGCAATCCTGTCACCTATGGGTAGTATGTGGGGAACAAGTGCAACGAGAAGAGGTTGGTTTGGCGAGGTGAGGCGTGTGGGCGAACGTGGTGGAAAGAGAGCTGCATATCAGGCTTGCAAAATAAAGAAAAAAATGAGAAAAGAGGGAGGAGAAAGGGGTGGGGGAGGAGGCGGAGCTCCTCCTTCTCAGGCATTAGGGAGGTGGGGAGGACTCTCACTTGGAGAGAGGCATTAATGTTAAATTGCTTTATGGCATTAAAATTATATTTTTTAATCATCTTGTGTGCCTTCACTGCACTGCTTGCTTCAACAAATGAGTAACTAATGTTGAGCCCTTCCTGACCCTGTACATTTTCTTATCAAGTCATCGTGAATTAGAGATTTTACTTCTTTAATCCTTTCCGGGTTAGATTTGATGAAATTAATCCACAAAGCAGATTATTGTATCTTTTAGACGAGGGCAAGGGCTGAATTTTTTGAGAATCCAAGCAGAGTTGCTATTTGAATATTCACCTGCTGAGGCATTTCAGACTTGTCATTTCTTGGTGATAAGGAGAAAGAAGCATTCACATAGAAATTATTGGACTCTCTCTCTCTCTCTCTCTCTCTCTCTCTCTTTGTGCAATGGATAATGGGGCTTCTATATATCATCATTATCCAAAGAAAAGGAGAAGTAATAATCCCTTCCACTTGGTCATCCATTTTTAGCACATGATTTTTTTTTCCTATGTCAAAAGGCTAATGACAAAAAAACACCCAAATTTACACTTTTTTTACACACCCCCTCACATGGGGTGGGGTCCATGTGGTGGTGGGCTTCACCCCATGTGAGGAGATGTGTAGGAAGTGTATAAATTTGAGTATTTTTGTAACACATCTCATGTCATAAAGGATTTGTTTGGATATAAATATACGCTCTCTTTTGAAGAAAAAAAATTACAAATGAGGGAGGATTTTCTATCAGAATTGTCAAAGACATCCTTGAATTTGTCGACCTACATAAGCGTGGGAGCTATTTTGCAATTACATGGGTTTACGCTTTATCGTGTTAATGTATATAGCAAACCGTTTTTACTCGTGCAGTTACTCTGCGGTTAAAATTTCTTTCGTGGTGACAAAAAAGAATGAAGCCTCTCCCTATTAGGATCGCTCTCTCTCACTCACACAAGACAAACATTATGTTATAAGCCTTGATATTTGACGGTGGGATTTGTAATGACATAATGATAAAAGACAATAAAAGATAATAGTTTTGACAATTCGAGGAGCTAATTCCTCATTTTCACTCATATACACGTTAAGAGATAAACCTTTGGGTAATTTTTAGTTACCTTTATTGATAATCAAAGCTGAATTTAAATACAAGAGACAAGCTAAATTAACTAATTAACTACCCACTAAACCCATTACATAATAACTACTAATTAAACTACCCACTACCACATAACTGACCCACTAACATTACACTACCTACGTAGACAACATCTGCATAATAACTACCACATTACACTTCTGTCTTGCACTAGCCTAGCCACTGCCACGTCTTCCACACACGTCTTCTGGACAAAGCTCATAACATAACAATCATGCCCATAACACATCCAGTTCTACATCCAAGAATCTTGAAGAAAAAAGAATGGCAACTTCCTCACTTCTCATCTTCCTCTGTATTCTCTACTCCCTCTCCTTCACAGGTACATAATTCTTCTTTCTCACAACTTCCTCTGCTTCATTTGTGTAACATATAGCAGTTGAAAACTTATATTATCGCTTCGTGATTTCTGTTTGCAGATGGGGTTCAACTCATAGTGGTGAACAACTGCAAGGAAAGCATATGGCCTGGAGTTCTTGGCACTGCAGGCCAGCCGACCCCCAAAGATGGCGGCTTTCATCTCTATAGCGGTGAGCAAGTACTCCTTGAAGTCGCTGAGGGATGGTCTGGAAGACTATGGGGCAGACAAGGCTGCTGCTTTAATGAACAACCCAGCAAAAGATCATGCCAAACTGGGGACTGCGCAGGGCTCCTGCATTGCCAAGGTGTTGGCGGAGTCCCCCCGGCCACGTTAGTTGAAATGACATTTGGAACCTCCAAATCTGCCTTGCACTACTATGATGTGAGCTTGGTTGATGGGTTTAACCTTCCTGTGTCGATGGTTCCAGTAGGAGGCGGTGTCTGGTGTGGGGTAGCGGCATGTGAGGCTGACTTGAATGTTTGCTGCCCATCCACCTTGGAGGTAAAGCGGGAAGGGAAGGTGGTCGGGTGCAAGAGCGCTTGTTTGGCCGCAAAATCAGATAGGTATTGTTGTACCGGAGAGTTTGCCAATCCAAAAAGTTGCAAGCCAACGGTGTTCAACCATCTTTTCAAGGCCATTTGCCCCCGAGCTTATAGTTATGCATACGATGATTCTACAGGGCTTAAGACATGCATGGCTTCTCGGTATGTCATCACGTTTTGCCCTCCTAATTAATGGATGATTTAAGCAGATGAATCAAAAAGGTGTCTATGTTTTAATGTTGTTCATATCAGTGATGTCTACTGGACTTGTAGTCCTATGGTTCAACATTTTCTTTGTTGTGGGTAATTGCAGAGTGTGAGTTCATTTCATATATAGAGAAGTTAAGTTGTCTCCTAATCTTAACAAATAGAGTAATGCTCTACTCTTTACACCCATAAATGACATTTTAAGTGGCTTCCTTTTTTAAGCAATGACACTACAATAACGCTATATAGTTCCCCCCCAAGACGAGCACAATTTACAGCAGCCTTGCATGCAAATTTCGACATCTAATCCACATATTTTAGCGAAAAACAGAATTAGTGTATTGAATATAACCCAGATAGATCTGGATTGGGATCCCTGAGGTGCCCGAACGCCCGGGGTACCTGGGGTCTCCTCTCTCATTCTTTGCCCAAATTTCTTAGGATTCCAGGGACCTGGTCCAATAAATCCAGTGCCATTGTGTGAAGCAAAAAATATCCCTCACAAGAGGATTTTAGTGAGCCGAGTCTAAACATCAATAAGCAGGTTTAACTAATGTGTCACAGAAGTAAGTATTTCACATAAACCACCATCTCAAAATCCATTGACCTCCTTCCACCCAACCCACCAGCCAGTGGAAACACAAAGGCTTAGCCAATGCATAACTAGCAACATATTAAACAGCACTGAAGTTACAGATCAATGATTCTTAAACATGACTCAGCCATATATATGAGTGGGGAAAAAGTTCTTTAAATAAAAGAAAATAATCAAATTCCATACATAGAAAAATTTCTGGACTCTCCTAAACACAAAGGCTCTCTCCACCTGGTAACATTTTTGTACAGTCACGATTACAAATCACTACCTCCACCCTTTTTACACCATTAAAACTCGTGCACTAATTTTATCTCCTCTTAAGGGGCATCAGGTCTGTTCACCATCTGAGCCTCACTAGCCTGTTTCTAGGTATATCCTCGAACTAACAATGTACAGTTTTAAGTACAAGCACCAATTTTTATTTTCAATCAGCTCCTATCCATCTGAATAGATAGAATGAGCCACTAGTAGACGAGAAAAAGAAGAAAAAAGACAGGGTGCTCATACTATCCTCAGTTAGCTGTACAAGAACTTCGTTTCCTATGCCATCGAAGCCATTGAAGCGGGATGTGGATTCATAATGCTAATCCTCCTTTCTGCAAAAATATTTAAGCACCCTGTTAGAATCTACTTGCACACTGGTTAAACATTGACGATTAGTATATCTTCCCTGTTTAATTGATGAAAATGTACAATCGAAAACTGAGAAGGGCTTAAAATCAGTGAGCTACGCAACATACAACTAAAAATATTCAAGTTTTCTCCAATGCTCAATCAATTGACAAGCAATGAACATTTTAAGGAATAGGATGACGAAAAGCTATTGCATTAAAAGTTTCCAAAACCAGGAATTTTTATTTTCAGCTTGTATACAAGTAAAAAGCAAAAGAACCAAAAGAAATACTAAAGAAAGAAAAGAATATATAAGTACCTCCAGCAGCAACAAGTTTCTCTACACGTGCAACTATATGCTTTCCATATGTATACTTCTTCAGAGCATTCAGATGAACCTTTATTCGGTTAAGTATAAGTTCAAGTTGCTGGTCATCACAAGTTTCCAACACTTTCTGTACAACATAGTTTGCAAACTGATCTTTCATCATCGCCTAGAAAAGAAGAAAGGTCAGAAAAGTTCACGTAACCATGAAACCAGGGTAAAAAAAATTAGCAAATGAATTACCTTGCAGACACAGAGAACGACCAAAAACTGTATAGTATGGAAACCTTATGAACTGCTGATAGAAAAATTTAAATACCTAATTCACTTGGAAAAAAATAGGCATAACTACAAGAATGCTTGAGAGGAAGCTTTGGATGACAAGAGACATCAGACACTATATTTACAGAAATCTTCAATAATCTAAGGTAAACAATTCCAATTGGCACATGATCAACCCATGAATCAAAAAAATCTGTTGAAGTACAGGGGTATCACAAACAAACAATATACACTATGGAATAATGAGAGGCGCGGAAGGGTAAGGTTCTGATATTGGCCTATTCTATTTAAAAGAACTTAATTTACCTTGACAAATATATGTTACAAAAAGCTTGAACAGGCTTTGTCATATTTAATGATGGGAAGGACTTAAGACAATTAACAAACCTGAAGGGGCTCATTTTCATCAGTGGAACCAAGCATCTCAGTAACCAGGGTCTGGCGTTCTGTTGGAGTTCCAAAACTTAAACATTTTTCTATAACATTGGAGGCAAACTTCTGCTGGCTCATTTGAACTATCTGACCAGTTAATTTACTTATTATCGCTGAACGTTCATGTGGCTTTCCATGCTCCAGCACATGCTGAAAATTTTCATGCAAGCAGTCAAAACACTTGATGCAACAATTAGCGAAAGTGGAAAGGAAAGAAGAAAAGATATGCGGACATATTATGATAATTTGCAATTCAAGAATTATAGGCATGCACGAAGTAAATTAAGAGTCAAAAGAATTTCTGAAGGAATAAATGAGGCTTTAATAGGCCAAACCATAGCAGGCAAATTAGGGCCACAACTAAAGTTCAGATTAATCTTTGTAATATGCATACAATAGATGAATAATTGTGTCAGAATGATAAAAGCGCACATGTAGGTTGGTGGTGGCAGTGCATGTTGAAGTACATCCGCCCTTTAAATATACAGAGTGCTAACATACCACGGAGCATGTTGTTCGGGTGGAACTACCGTTTCTCAGGGACGAATATGAGTGTCACCCGAGGCAACTATAAAACTATGGGTTTAATACCAAGTTCCCATCAAATTGGAGAGTTGTAATGTATAAAGCTAATAAAAAAGGAGCTCTGATATTATTTTCTTTTAAAAATGATCCCTCTGTTTAATTGAAGAAGTTGAGATGTAGGACAGTTTAAGTCAAGGTAATTTACCAACAGAACAGAAGGAACTGTACTATTATTCATTTTCAGGAAGTCTAATGGTTTGGGCAAACAATGGAGAACCGGAAAACAAGGTCATATCAATAATCCACGTGTATCTCTTGTATTACTGCCAGTGTACTTGGGTTGCACCTTCTGCACTTTTTAATAAATTGTGTTTACTTATCAAAAATAATAATCCACATTCATGAACCCATATTAGTTCAAATTGGAGTTGCGAGCAAAAAGCTTCCAAGAAGTACAACAAACCTGTACAACATAATTCCCGTATTGGTCTTGTGCCAACATGCACACAGACTGCAAAATCTCATCCATCATTATTTGCTGTGTCTTAGGGTCATCGCAGTGCTCCAGGATTCTCTGTCAAATGAAATTATACCACTTCAGCACTAGGATTCTTACATTTTGAGTCACCCATCTTCACAGCATTCAACACACTCACACAAAAGTCTCAACATTTTTTTTTTAAAAAAAAAAAAAGGAAAAAGAAGGAAAAAAAAAAAGTTTCTTAACTTGTATGACACGACAACCATATGGATGAGAAGACAGCGTCACAACTTGATCATAAAATGTTGTAACAATAAACTGGATGGCATCTTCAGGTACACATTCAATACACTTCTGGATCACATGGTTCCCATTTTGATCACGTACACAACGCATAATATGACCATCCAACTCCTTGACCATTTTAGTCTGCTGGTCCAGATCAACCACTTCTATAGCCTGAAGAGTAAAATCACAAAACATTAACCCTGAAGCTTCAGTTTTAATGCAAGGTCAAACACGCCTTTACTTATGCAATCAGCATTAGGATACAATTAAAGACATGTTTGCAAAAGAGAGTTTTTTTTTTTTTTATATATATTTTATGTCCCTAACAAGCTAAGAAAAAAATGTATTTGTTTAAATATGTAGATTTGGTATGATTTAATGCACCATCGCAGACTGTACTAGTTAAAAAATAAATAAATAAATTTAAAGAATGCTAACATACTGACTCATCTAATGCAATATACTCCAAACCTAAGTCAGCTACTCTAAAGTTATTAGCTTTAGATGGACTCCTGCATGGTGTCTAAAACTGTTCCAAAAATGAATGTCTTATTCACTACTCTTAAAGACCAGCTCAGCAATAGTTCCCACTATTAAATTGGGTGAATGTCAGCATGAAGTCAGCTGGAAATGTTAAGGATTTCCCACAAAGCCAACCGATATTATATAAGAAGGTAGATGATACCCCTATTGAAGATCATGCAAGAAAACCTGGATAACCAAATATGAAGGATGTATTGATATGATGCAGAACTCTCATTAGTTGGTCAACTGAATGCCCATACCTTCTGGATAACTCGACAGCCATACATTTGAAGGCTAAGGGTCAGCACGTGACCATTGAGCTGGTCAGCCAGTTCTCTTATTTGAGATGCAGTTCCATGTTCAAAAAACTGAATACAAAAGACTATCTGTTAGCCATAAATAAATTTAACCGCAATTTCTTTACCAGAACTCCCCCACATACTTGCACATAATTTTTTTAAAAAAAATAATAATAATATAGACTCAAAAAGAAATTCAAAGGCAAATCAATTGACAAAATTACCTTTTGAATTACATAATTACCAAATACATCAGTCATTAGCGAAAGGGCCTGGGGCATAATTTCATCAAAAACCATGTTTTTCTCTTCCGCTGTGGCAGTCTCAAGTTTCTGTTGAATAAATCGACTCCCGTACTGATCAGCACTGTTTAACAAGGAATTCAACGAAAGAATTAAAATTTGGAGGTCTCCATTAAGTAACAACACAAAAAAGTTTAACAAACAGTAGATACCTGAACTCAACAACATGGCCCCCTATTTCTGAAAGTTCAAAACATTTAGTTTTATTGCTCTTAAACTCATCTAGTAAAGTGGGTGCAAAAGTTTCATCCAAGTTACTACCAACTTCTGAATGCCAAGCTCCCATGACACCCCCAGCTAAATTCCTCATCCCAGAAAAACGCATGTTTCGCTCACTGTGCCGGACAGGACTACCTGATCCTACAGGGGAGTTAGGAAGAAGGGGACCACCCAATGGGCTTCCAGGATATGACATGCCAAGACCCAATGCTGGATTTCCGTAATAACCATGATTCAAGCTAGCAGATTTACCAAGGTATGGAACACCTAACTGTGACTTTTGAGGTGAAAGTAACACCCCCAGATAAGCTTTCTGGAGCTCAAGTAAATCCAAGTACGAATTACCCATACAATCCCTATCCATTGATGTGTCATTGAGGGCAGCAACCTGTGCAGCAGCATACTCATTTGATCTCAAGTACTGAAGATACAACGGGTCCATCATTGGCATCTGAAGAGCATTTCCTGCAACATTATTTCTCATTCTGCTAAGATTCTGCAAATCTCCTCCTGCTGCCAACATATTTGGTCCTAAAGACAAGCCTCCTCCCAGTACTCTCGAGTCCATGCCACTAACACCAAATGCAGATGCAGCAGCAGCATTTTCAAAGAAGGGTGGCAAACTAGCACTCCCAAGCTGGCCACCCATCATGGAAGGCGATGAAGGATTAATGGTATACCCACTCAAGCCATAGTTTTGAAGTGTGGGGTTCATACTATCCAAATTCTGATAGTGAGAAGGTGAACTTCCTCGGCCATTAAAAGTTGGCATAGATTGTCCTTTCAAGTAAGAGTTAGCAGAGGATACAGCAGGTTTATGAAGTTCTATTTTCTCATCAGCTTTTAACAAAGAATTGTTCAGATCCATCCCAGCACCACTGCTGTTACCTATGTTTGGGTATGATCCTTTAGCTGATTGGGGGCCATAATGCAGATGAAAATGCCCAGATTCAGAGTTATTTAAGTAAGAATGTTGTTTGATATGATTCTGCTCACCCTGCAAGTTGAAAGGGTCATGATGATCATCAGTTTGATGTCGCACTTGTGACCTTGGATGGTTATCTTTTTCTTCCAAACCATTTGTTGAAAGGTTCATGCCAGACAAAGCAGCAACCAGATCAGCAGGCTCACTCAAACTAGGTGAGATGCCATTGAATGAGTTTGATCCACCAACACTTCTTTTATCCATTGAGCTAGCCCTCCCTCCTCCAACAGGTGGAATGCGAGGACTAGGTGCCCTGGCCACGAGTTGAGGGTCAGGTGTGCTGCTCCTCGACAAGGAGGCACCTAAAGCAGAAGCATAAGTATGAGAAGCCGATGCACCAATGTTTTGGGCTGCAGACATGCCATCCATAGATGTCAATTCATGGTGCAGATGAGCGAACTGGGATTCTGAAGTTTCAACACTGTTATCAAATGCATTTCGGCTAGCAGGGCGAGATGGGTGCCTTGAGACAGATGATGCATGTATATCCTCCTGCATTGAAAGAATAAACCATAAAGCTAGCAGCTTTGGGTCAAAATCCAAAGAAGCTTTAAGCACATTTCAAGAATTTAGCATTTACCAAAAATGACTAAAAGAGCAAATACAAGCACATATTTCATGTAAAACAGCAATCCATTTGTCGATAAGAATATGATTTTAGGATATAGCGTATCAGTATCAAACCCGACTGCACTATTTTTTTTTTTTTAAATGACAACCTAGTGCAAGGACATATTAACTCTTCCAATTTGGTGCCTCTTCAAATTATGAACCAATTGTTTCTCACCTGATTAAGGTTCAGAGATACCATCAACGTTTAGCTAAAGAATATGGCCACTAAATTTTCTGCTTAAAATAGATAACTAACAGCCACATCCTTTTACATTATTAAAGAAGACGGAACTGGTGAACCGAGGATAGAAGAGGATCCAAACAAGCAATACAGAAGTCAATAAGAAAGACAAATTAATTTCTTTTAGGAGGATCAAATATTACTGATCACAAGGACATTAGCAATTCTATGCTTACATGATAGCATGAAACAGATGATTAAAATTGATAAAAACAGGTACAAATATACATGGAAACAAACCAATAACACAACATCAGAGAGAATGTCCATGCGCATGAGCAACTGAGAAAAAAAATACACAAACATGATCTTCAACAAAATGAAGAATTTGAAAATGAACATGATGACTTATTCAGCAAAGCATACAGTGTCAAAGTAAAGTATCGAGAAACAACGGAAAATAGAGCAAGACCCAGAAAGAAATATGAGCTCCAAGATATAAACTTCCGACCAAAAAAAAAAAAAATCACATCCAGAACAAATGATCAAAGAAACCAAACCAAACCGATTATACATCACTCCATAACTTCATACCTGAATGATCTCAGCAATACTCTTTTGCCGACTCCCGAGCCCCAACCCCGTCAAGCCAATCAACCCATCGCCTCCCCACTCCGCTGCACCCTTCCCGTTCTCATCCTTCCCACCATACCCCGGCTGCACCGAGAAAAGCGATTGATTCCCATTCCCATTTCCATTCCCACCCTCTTCACCACCTCTACTCACTTTCCTCCTATCACCAATCCCTCCCACCACCGAACCCACCCCACCGCCACTCAACCGCTGCGCAAACCGCCTCTCCTCCTTTGACAAAAGCGGCGGAGGCAGCCGCGGGTTCAGATTCACATTCGAATAGTAATAACTCACGTACGCAGGGTCAGCCCGAAGCTCATCCTCGCTCACCAGCCCTTTCCCACCGTTTTTATTGAAACCCATTAGCGCCGAGGCATCGAACAAGCCCCCCACTGCGCTCAGCGAGCCCTCCACGGTCGGTGGAGCGGACCCGCTTCGGTACATACTAACTTCTTTCTCTCTATCACTCAGCTCCTCCTGTTGCCGCCTCTGCTCCCTAATCAACACCCCCAAATCTTCGCCGAAATCCGTGTTTTTAAGTACCGATCGCACTGAAACATCCGGTGCCATATTGGAATAAGTATCGGTGACCGTCACATACGAGAAAGATAGAGACTGAAGCTGCTTAAATATTGAGTCTTGGAACACAGAATCAGCTCAATATTGTTTACACTCAAACGGGTTTCTCCCTAGAGCTTCGGAAAAAGTTTTTTCTGTGTGCTTAGAATCACAAACACATGGCTCAAGATTTTGCAGATATGAAAAAAAACAAACAAAAAGTTTTGGGTTTGAGTTGAAGTACACAGATTTTGTACTCGTGGGTTGGAATTTACTCAGATAGCTAGAGATCGGCGTGGGAGTATATAGTGAGTACGAACGATAATGGTTTCAGCCATCTCTAGAGAGAGGAACGGAAAGTGAAGGAAGTAGAGGGAGACAGTGCAGTGGAGAAGAAGGGGGAGTGATAAGCACGAGCAGTGGAGGAATCTGGGCCATTGGATACGTGAGTGCACGGCTGAGATTAATTCTAAGGGGATTTGTTCTTATAGTCGAGGTCTTTTAGGGTTTTATCTCTAGGATTAAATGTTGAATTGCTTTGTTTTTTTGTTTTTGTTTTCCTTTTTTTAATTTCCATATTTTTAAAGATATACTGTATTTAAGCATGTTGTTAATTTTTTAGGCCTGACTTGGCTGTGATTCTTGCCTCTTTGTAGAGGGTCAACGGAAGGGAATGCCAAAATTGTAGCCATTTTTGTGTGTAGTATCATGGAAATATTTTTCAGATTTTTTTGCTTATTTTATGAAAAGGGAAAAATATGAAGTATTCACTCATTTATATTTTGGTGTCTAATGTTCAAAAATTAGCAATAGACCCTTCGGTTTGTCCAACGTTGGCAAATCATACCTTCTGTTCATATTGTCCGTCTCTTTGAACGGAAACAAAGTTACGAACAACGCACGTGATCTTTTATGGCTGCATCGAAACCATTTTGCCCTTCCATTCAGATCTCCAACGTTTAATTCCGTTTTTTTAAAATTATGTTTTCAACTTGATAGTTTTAAATTGTACCGTTTAAAATTGCAAATTCAAACAAATAGCCAAAATGTGATTATCAACATTTTGCTAAAAAAAAATTAAAAAAAAAAAAAAAAAAACCAAGAAATTGATTCTCATATTCTCCGTTTGTCAATATAGAAAGCGTCTAAGTTTTCACAACCCCTAGTGCACTGACACGTCATAAGTAGAGAAGTGACAGACCCACCGCTCCTCAAGCGCGCGTTGCCAATAGAAAATTGACACGTGGGATGTGAGACGCTGGAAAATGGGACCCCTTGTCACGCTTTTTGACTGCGCGTTATACCATAGCACCTTTTCAAAGGGAACTAACCTGGAAAATGTCCATAATAGGCATAGCACATGTACTTATGCCCAAAAAGAACTTGTGTGTAGATATTTTGACCTCTTTGTAGCCCAGCAGGTGGCAACATGCCATAGGGTCCTATTTTCCAAGACATTTATATGGGGATTGTTTGGAAGCTCTGAATTTATTCATATGTCCGTTTCCCGTTTGCACTTCAAGTTTTCAACTATTAAAAACATTTAATAAAATTTGTAAAATATTTTTTTTTTTTGTTAATTAAGCTTTTAAAATAGTAAGTTTTAAAAACATACTCGTGCCACACAAAAAAAAAAAAAAAATTGTAAATTTTAAGTCTGTTTGTCTAAAACATACTCGTGCCACACAAAAAAAAAAAAAAAAAGAAAGTACAAAGATATTTTATAAATTTTAACAGGATTTAACGAAAAATTATGTCGGATGGGTGAAATTAAAAAAAGAAAAATAAAAATAAATACACTAAACTGACATTTTAAAGTTCAAGAGTATGATTATAAAAATAATAAAAAATCAAAAATAATAAATAAAATTTTTCCAGATATTTAAAAACACGCATTTAACTTTTAAAAAAATAAAAATAATGGAGGTCAACAACTATAAATATAAAATGCTTTAGATTAGTATGGCCCACAATAGCAAAAAGGAGAGTTTCCCTTATGTCACGAAGGGGGCCATCCCGTTAGATACTTACATTTTTTTTTTTTGTTTTTTGAAAAGCGTTACATACTTACATGAATAATAATAATAATAATAATAATAATAATAATAATAATAATAATAATAATAATATCACCACCTACCGGCTACCGGCTCATCCGCTCATGGGTTTCTTTCTCCATTCTTTTCAGGGAGAGCCGCAAGATATGATGTGTTTAAACACAACTGGCCTCGTGGTAATAAAGAAGAAGGCCCATATCTACATCATGCCTGCCTATATCTTTCTTCCCACCCTCCACACCACCCCCCCACTTTCTAGATATTTTTACTTTATTTCTTTAACTTTTTTCTTTTCTCAAAAATATCGTTAATAACTTCTTTTTCTTCTGAGGGTGGAGCACGCTATTGAAACGATACATACAAATGGAGCTAAAAAGTAATAGAGGGAGAACAAACCTAGTTGAGGGTGGCGTTGATATGACAAACTAATGAAATCTGTAGGTATTTTAACGAAATTTAACTTGAATGAGTGATTTATTTTTTTGACATTCTTTAAGAACCTCTGAATTCATTTTTAATGGGTTAACGAATTAACTATAAAT
Source organism: Alnus rubra (assembly GCA_028654335.1). Taxonomy (NCBI): domain Eukaryota; kingdom Viridiplantae; phylum Streptophyta; class Magnoliopsida; order Fagales; family Betulaceae; genus Alnus; species Alnus rubra. Next base: position 1,108,349 of record JAJPGS010001661.1, on the reverse strand, counting down.
AAGATAAATTAGGTGAGCATAATTGGAGCATGAGTGTGACATAGTTATCCAGCAATATCCTAGCAATTTGGGTAAGAGACATGGGTACAAATCAAGTCATCTATTCATTGTATTCAAGGCTAGGAAAAGCCTATAAAAACAGTAACTTTTATTTGTTTGTTTGTTCTTTGTGAGCACCATTTTTACCCAAGGAACTGGAGGCAAAAAAAAATGGCATTGAAAAGTTGAAGAAGTGAAAGACAGACATGCATACCAAACAAGTTCAATATTTAGTAATGTCCCATCAGTACCCATGTCTGGTTATTTTGCCTTGTTCGTGGCTGTTCCAATTCTTGCCACATGCAAAATATATAGAGTCGGAAAGCTATGTAAATAAAGCTACAATAAGATGCCTTTGCAGTAGTTTTTATATACAAAAAGCATGTTTATGTATACTATATATATTCGTTTTTATGTCAGCCTTAATTACATCTACTAGAGGCAATGGATCGGATAACCATGGCATTGCAGACATGTGAGGGTCTTTGGGTCACGTGACTTGTCTATGCTCTCTTATTATTATGAATATTATATATATTTTTTTTGGATAATTTTTTTTAAAAAAAAAAAAATGGATTAAATTAGTTTATTAAACCGACGTAGAGGATGGCGAGAAAAAAACGTGAACAAGATTACAAGAGCGTCTACGTATTTTGAATGAAACGAAACACAAACACATGCGGTAAACAAATAAAATTCTTTCAATTGATTTAAAATGTACTAATTATTACGGAGTTTGCTAAATAAATAGTACATTGACAACAATCCTAAAAGGAAAATAGAATTACTTAAAATGAGAAAAATAATTCATAGGGTAAGGATGAACTAAGTATAGAGAATATAAATAAAAGGCATTTGGATGTTGATTTTTGAAATCAAAATTTAATTCTTATTTGGTGCGTGAATTTCAATGTTTGACTTTGTGAGATAAAATTAAATAAAATATAATTTGTTTAGAAAAAATTGAATAAAATATAATTTGTTTTTTAAAAAAGCAAACACTAAAACAAAAAATTGAATTGAATCAGAATTTCACTCTTACATCTAAACATACCATAGTGTTCATAGGTTGTAATCCTGCATATTTTTCTTTCCTTATTGGTGAAGATTGCATTTATGACTTGAAAATCTTACTTGCAATGCCCGTTTAGACAAGGGACGAGGTTTGGAAACAAGTGAATCTGCTTCCAAAATTAACATAGGCAAAATTCATCGTTTGCAACCTTGTCTAGATGGGGTTTTCAAATGAGTGAACTTGCCTCCTCTTTCACATCTATAGTTTGGCTCGTTTGCAAATTTCATCCAAACGAGGTTTGCAAACGAGTGGTTCTACCTTCTCAAACATGTGCAACTAGATTTTTTCAGCTACAAATCTCGTTTAGATGAGATTGCAACTGAATAAATATGTCTTTTATTCTCGGCTCAAAATCGTTCTATATCATTAACGGACATATTTCCTTACAATAAATGATTTTTACATGTAACAAAATTAACATAAATAAGTTTAATAAACTTAGTTATTCATTAGCATTCTCTAAAAACAAATGTAAATTTAATAGATGAAATTCAAAGCAAAAAACCTAACCATTCTTCCTCTCCCCCCAATCTTAAGGATTGTTTCCCCCTCTTGAAATAACTATATTATCTCTCCATTCCATGGTTTTCAGTGCTCACGTTCTCAATTTATATTAGAAAAAATAATAATAATAATAGAATGATAAATAAAATAAAAATAAATGAAAGGTGAACCTTTAAAATTGGCAGTGTCATAGATGGGTGATGTGATCCTTATCTTGTGTTTTGGGCTAGGAGCTAGGTGATGTGTTCTTTCATAAATTTTGTCTTTGATGCTGACACTACATTCATCAATTTCTGTTAAAACATTAATCCTTACTTTTTTATCTTCACCATATGGTCAGCATATTAATTATTCGCCACGTGGGTACCCACTAAGCAAGTAAAAGCAGTGAAAAAAAAATAGGTCCCGAGTAGCCGCTATTTATTATTCTTGTCTCCAATATTTATACCCTGCGATTTGTTTAAACCAACCAAAATAAAAGCCACTTTATTTATGAGTCGGCAAAATATCTAACTATCGCCTACGGATCGTCGCCGAATCGAAATCGACCGCCTACCATCTCTATTGACTTCCGATAATCAATTAGTTGGTATAAAAAATTTATACCGAACTCGATTAGGTAGTCGATATAGGTGTTTTATAGTCGGTTAACCGAATCGATACCAAACCGAAGTATGGGAGACAACGTCATTTTAACTTGGATAGAAACGATATCGTTTCATTTGAAATGAAATGAAGTTGTTTTGATCATATTTTATATGCATCTCTTTCTCTCTTTTTTGCCCTAACCCTATTTGGAATCCTCTAGCAGCAGCTGTCCCCCCTCCCTCTCTCTCTCTCTCTCTCGCTCTACAGTTGTCCTGTGACTCAGTCCATCGTCCATTGCCTTGCCTCTAGCCTTCTCTCTTGTTTATATGCTGCTTGGCCGTTTTCCCTCTTTCTACCAAACTTTGCATCATAAAATAGTTTAAAATCTTATAAATACACATAATAGATATGATAAATGCAAGAGCTTGCTAGGTTTAGCTCTTAACCGATTACAGCAACCTAACCGACTTAACTAATCGCCTTTTAACCAATTTAACTGTTTTAATAAAAAAATGTCTAAATTGATTGTTGTCGAAATAAAGTCAGTGATATAACTTACTTGGGGGGTTCGGTGAACGAAAACCCTCTACCGACACCGACCGAACCGATTCCCACATCTACTTTTATTTGCTATTAATGATACCCTTGATGATCTAATGGCCAATATATCGAATAACATATATATATAAGAGAATAGTAAAGGTCGGGAGACTTGTATAGAAATACCTTCTATGCTTAAATTAGTAAAGATAATTTGATAAATTTCTTAGCATGAATGATAATGTATACGTACGTGAATAGGTTGCATGCTCCTTTTTATGCGAAGTGCCTGCAAACAATTTCGACCAGATGTCATTTGCTGATAGGGTATGACTTCGACATCAAATTAGTATCTTTTAGCGAGATACGTCTTTTGCCTAGTGCCGCGTGTTGATGAGGTACGAGACGGACCAATCGTGACACCGAATTTCTTTCTTGCGGTGATTATAAGGTGCCGTGCCAAATTGTGTGCAGTATAGAAGGGTAAGGACGATGAATTGGTGATTGGGCAATATTGCATCTTTGTTGTGGGACAGGGACACCGTTGAGATTGAAAGCCAAAACCGAAGCATCTCCTCGTGTTTTCCACTTGCATTCGCATCTTGGATTTCTGTCCAGTTAGGGTGCATGATGCATCTCAATCGTTAAAAGAAATGATTTAGTGTTTGACCCATTGGGCCTTTCACCTTTGGTTATCTCTGCCACTCGTCGCTCGATCTATTGTATTGAGCGGACAATTAGCTTCATGCGTTGACTAAAAGGTCATGTACGTGCTTCATCTCATCACACCATGTTGTTCTTCCTATGTCCTCTCTTGGTCTTAGGATCCCAAGGTTTTAGGTTTCGTTTGTTTATGTGTTTTTTGGATAATGCTTTTTTTTTGCTCGAGAAATGTTTTGATGAAACAAATTTGTGTGTGTTTTTTTTAATATTTTTGTTTTGAAAAGAGAAAATGGTTTAAAAAATAAAGCCCAAGTAAAATAAGTTGGGATTGGGCTAGGTTAATCGGCCTGGCATCACTAGGGTTTGCTTTTCATTTCTTTGGTTTTTGGTCTTGGGCTGACCCAGTTTCAAATATAGTAGTGTCAACCAGCCTTCTTTTTTTTAAAAAAAGAAAAAAAGAAAAAAAAAATTGTTATAAACTACATTTTTCTTTTTACAATAATGGTGATGTAGCGGTCTCAACCAATTATTAATTTTTTTTTAACAGGGACTGATCCAAAGATTAGTTTGGACTGTCATGTCAGCACTGTGGAATAGTTTAGGAATAAAAATGTAATTTCTAATATTATTATTATTATAAATTATATTTTTATCCCACATATATATATATATATATATATATCTCACATTTCTAACATAGCAGTATCAACCATTCTTTGTTTAAAAGAAAAAAATACATTTTTATCCTACAACGTTAAAGTGACAGTCTCAACCAATATATTATCAGATTTTTTTACCTTTTTTTTTTTTAAACTACATTTTTATCCCACATATATACATTTCACATTTCTAAGGTGTCATTCATTCTTTCTTTTTTTTTTCTTTTTTTTTTTAAAAAAAAAAATTACATTTTTATCATACGACGTTAAAGTGACAGTCTCAACCAGTATATTATTAGATTTTTTTACTATTTTTTTTTAATAATTAACCCAAAAGTTAATTGAGATTATCACATTAGCATTGTTACGCCACATGGTCCACACGGCTTCTAACATTACTATATATATAAAACTCAGAGCCGTATATAGTTAATGGGAGAAGAAGTGTGAAGGCAGTGCATGCATTAAACACCTTTTAATCTACCAACCTTACCTAACCTAGAGAAAAAAAGGTTGGTCTCTTTGGGTGACAAAGCAAGCCAGAATATTAATAGAGTTGAACAAATTAAAGTGGTGTTTTAAGAGTCAGAGAGGTTGAGCAACCAAGTGGGGTGGGGTGATCGAGGCAAATACGTTTCTATTTTTCTAACCTACTTTCAATCTCCCAATTGCTAGCTTCTTCCCATGACACCCATCTTGATTGCCAAAACGATTGATTTTATGTAGCAAAATCCAATTAATTCCAACCTACTTTGATCAATATAGCATAGATTAATTCATGTTTAGACTCAAACATATGGCATGAGCCATTTTAGATAGGTGACTAATTGTAAGCAATTTTAATCTTTCTTCATTTTATTTTTGGCCTTAAGCTAGTTGGATCAATTGAAGAAGTCATGATGAGTAAATAAAACTAATTTCTTTCTGTTGACTTAATGGGAATGCATGTGAGCAAAAGCTACAAGGCAATTTGAATTGGGTAGCTAAGCAACTAATTATTATTGAGTTTGTTCAATTAAATTGGGTTAAGTGCATTTGATTGTTGACAAAACCTAGAATCTATAAAAAAACTTTTTAATTTAAAATTTCATTTTATTCATGTTTGAGAAACGAGGGCTAACCATCAAAAATACCATACCAATACCATCAAGGAAGAATTGCCAAACTGATCCGTAGGGTTTAAGTTTGTACATACCATTCACAAACTTCTTTGTGGAAACCTTTAATTTTTGTTTCAAATTGATCATTCCTTTTAATTCCGTATAAATTCCTTCTATTTTTCTAACATAATCCTTGTCAAGTTATAATTTTAACCCACAAACAAACAATAAAAAGACAACAAAAAATTAGTAAGCGGTGGCCAATTACCATCCTTCATCTGGTAAGTGGCAAGCTCCCCTCAGCAGTTGGTCACTAGGAGTGTACAAGCGGGGTGGTTATTAATTGCTAATAACCATCAACCGCTAATCGTGGTAACCGGAAAACTATAAATATCTGCAACTGGATAATCGGGTCCTCAGTTGCGGTTATCGATTATAGGGTTTTAAGAAACCAGTTAATAACCAGATAACCATATTATATATTAAAAAAATGTAAATAATGAATAATATATAACCTAATTCTAAGTTTCTGACCTTATTCTCTTCACATTCTCTCTCACGTCGCGTGCTCACTGTCACTGGAGGACTCCCTGCTTTCTTTCTTTTTTCTTCGTCTCTTCTTCTTTTGTCACGCCGTCGTCGACTCGCTGCAGTGCTCCCACAGGTCACAGTTCCACTCCTAGACGGAGTCCCACTTTCTCAATCTCACTCTCCCTCTCATTCTCTCTCAGTCTCTCCTTCAGGCTTGACTCTCATCTTCGGATTCCACGAGGACAACTTGGTCGTCGACATCGAGCACTACTCTGATTGTGAAAGGTCTCTCTCGGTCTCTCTCTTTCAATGCACAACGAAAGGCGAAGGAGATTCTCCAAAAGGTTTGCAGATTTTTTAGATTTGTTTGCTGGGAAAGATTTGCAGATTTCAATGAGTATTTTGAAAATTTTGTAAGTGAGTTTTATGGGATTTTTTTAACATTGTCTCTTTGTGTTTTTCTTTAGCGGCACAGCTACGGACCAGTGGACAACTAGCCTAGTTCGTCTACCATATTTGCTGCAAATATGTTATGATAATTTCTATATCTAATTTCTCAACTTATTGTATTGAGATTCTTGAAAATCCCTTGTTTTGGGTTATCATATGCTATAATCTTTGCTTAAAATTAAAGCCACTTTTCTCTTGTTTACACAAGCACATAGTTCAGTACTTCATTTTATATAAGGATTTTTCTTACCAGGTTAGTAGTTGGCTCTTGCAATGATTACAAAATTTACTGTTATATTAGTTCTTATATAAGAATTTCTCTTACATAAGCACATTGTTTTTTTGTAAGCTCGTAGTTAAATACAATTTATTATCTATTTAATAACAGATGAAAGACATTCTTAGTGATAAAATTGGTGCGAGTACGACACCTGTAGAATGTAGATAGTCTTGTCCCTTTTCCTACGGAGGACCATCCTGGAACACCTACCTCCGTAAATGCTCAAAACTCCACACCACAAAATTCACAAACCAAAAAACCACTTGTTAATCAGTTGACAAAGAGAATCCTAAAGCTATGTATAATTATTGTAATAGATTGATAGGGTGTCACCATAAAAATGACACTTCAAGCATGATGACCCACCTACAATCTAATTGCCTGAACTCTAGACTCAAAAAATCGAAACTCCTTACAAGTCAAACTTTGTCACAAAAATCTCATTTAAGAAGGTGATAAACGGCACTAATAATAAAAGCTCCCAAATGGAATCTGTGAGTATGATCCGGACATACTAAAGTGTGAATAACAAAGAGAGATTTATTCTATTATTCTATTATTTGAATAACAAAGAGAAATTTCATACACTTAGCTAACCACAAGGATATATATATTGTATTGTGGCACCGAGTAAACTCGAGCATTTGAGTCATCAATCATAATTCACCCATAAATTTCATACTAACGTGATGTGTAGAGTACCTAAATGTTATGATCTTTGTGTCTCATATGGGTTAAGTTTAATCTTAATCATATATATATAATAAGCTCTTGGACACCTTCCATTGGAAGTTAGTTTTTAAGGGTAGGTTCTACTCAAAAGTTGGTATCATTTGGTTAAAAAAAAAAAAAATCACGTTACAAGTTCAAGTCATGCAGGGGGCGACCTATGGGTGGATTTAAATACTAATAGGTAAGTGGAGCCGCCAAAAGACAAAGGACTACCATTGGGTCAATGTCATTAGAATGAGCCGCTGTGTATGTCAGCTGCAGAAGCGTGGTGGTATGCTATGATTCTTATGTCCCACATGGGTGAAGTGCAATCTTAATCATGTGTATATAAACTATTGAGTACCATTCCCTTGTAAGCTGGTTTTTAAGGGTAAGTTCTACCCAAAATTATCATTTGAGCTTATATACATATGATTAATATTATATTTAACCTCTGTGGGACACAATGATCGTAACACCACACTTCCGCAGCTGACGTCTACGATGATTCACTCTATTGACACTGACTCGATGGTAGCCATTTATCTTTTGGAGACTTCACTCACCTATCAATATTTTAGTCCAACCCATAGATCGTCCCCTTCGTGACTTGAACCATGACGTGGGGTTTGACTCTGATACCAAATGATACAAACTTTTGGTATAACTCACCCTTGGAACCAACTTGCAATATACACATGGTTAATATTAGATTTAACCCATGTGAGACACAATGATTGTAGCATGCCGATTTTCAAGGGTGAGTTCTACCAAAAAAGTTATAGAATTTAGTATTAAAGCCAAACACCACGTCGTGAGTTCGAGTCACAGAGGGGGAGACCTGTGGACTAGATTAAAATACTGATAGGTGAGTGGATTCGCCAAAAGAGAAATGGCTACATCGGGTCAGTGTCGATAAAGTAGGTTATTATGGACACCAACCGTGGAAGCTTAGTGATATGTTACGATCATTGTGTCCCACATGGGTTAAAAATTGTTATGTGAATGATTTCACAAACACACAACATGATAGATTTTAGGTTCTGAGAGAACTTAGACCTTAGATTCTAAGGGAACCTAGACCATAGATTCTGAGGGAACCTATGTTCCTTAGATTATGAGGGAACGTAGACCTTTTTAAACACAAGGTTTGAGATTAATTCTACTCACTCTTTATTAATTGATCACCCTTTAAATAGGAACTAGATGAATATATCAAACTAAATCAAACTAAAAGACTTGAAGATAAACTCATACTCTAACTTATTGATTAACTCCTACAAAGGGGAAATTACAGTTTACCTCCCCTAAAGTATCTACCACTTGGCGTTTTGGCGCCCAATGTACAAAAAAAGACGACCCACCTAATCTAGCCAACTATTGGCAGATAATACTATCCATCCACTTATCTGTCACTTTGAACAGAAAGGAGGTCACGTGGGTTGCACGTGACCTTTTAAGGCACAGCTCTTTCCAAAATTTCCCCTCCTAAAATTCAACCCTGTGTGCCTTAGAAAATAACGGGGCGCCAATCAAACAACTTTCACGTACCCCTTCCTAATCACTCACCGTCTGATTCCCTCTCCACACCCATCCAACGGCCAAGATAAACCACGCCTGCACCACTCCTAATTTACAGAACTGCCACTGCGCCATGAATCCCATCTTCATATTTCTAGGAACCTTTAGAGATTCTCTGTACAGACAATAGGGGAAGCATTATATTGGAAGCCAGTGCACAGTCAGCAGGAAACAAGGCAGTGGATCAGAGTGACGCGCTGGCAATTCAAGCAGCGGAGGTGAGAACAACTTGAAGAACCCAAAGAATCCCAAACAACCACAGCTTCTCTTGAATCCCCCGATTCTAATTTGGCAGAAACAAATGACTCTTTTGGGTCTATCTCCGATATAGATTGAAGAGCGGAAGGCTCTGACCTAGAAGCCAGCTTCGATTGGGGATAAGAGCTCACCGGGAAAGGGACGCCAGGGGGAGGAAGCGAGCCTCCACAACCTCTGGCTTTGCCGTAAACGATCCAACCATCTCAATTGGAACCAATCCTTCCACTGGTAGCACATTAGTAGATTCTGGCCATGAACACAACTCGGGTCTAGGAGAAGAGTCGAATGTTTGAGGTTGAAAGTTAGGCCCCCATAGTGAAATCACAATTTATATTAGACAATCACTCGTAAAATAAGGCGAAGAAGAGGCTAAAATAATTCTTTCAACACTTGCATTGACATCCATTCGTAAAATTGTCTGCCAATTGGCACAATGCCAGAGAAACACGAGGATCATCACTCTTCATCTCTTGCTACGTCAACCACCATCCAGAATTGGTTCCTAGCCTTGTTGCCTTTTCTTCGAACAGCAATATCAGAATCGTTTGAATTTCTTTGCCACGTCAAGTACTGCCCCAGAATGCCACGTGTAGGCGCCCCAGATTCGTCTTATGTGCCATTTGGCAACGTACAAGGTCGAGGGAGCACTATTTAAAAGAATATATATATATATATATATATATGATGATTATCTAAGCAAAAAGTATGTGTAAGTTTTAGTAGTGTGAAAATGGTGATTATCTAACACAACGGCCTCGCTTTTGTCATCGTACCAGACGAGTTTAGCATCCGAAAACAAGTAATTGTACTATGTTCGATAACTTCAACTGCCGCTTGTTCCACTAGTGCCGGTTCCACATACGGCACACAAATGAAGCCACCTATAGGCTCATGAACATGCACCAATGCAAATAACACAAGAATCATAGATAAAACCAACCAAAAAGTGATACAACGTGATTTCAATCATTCTGATAATACCCAAATGCTAGAACCCATAAAAGGAAATGAATTCATTGGGCATTGTATAGGGCGACGTAAAACTAATTCCGACTCCAACTCCGACTTTGACTCTTGCAGGGATTTGTTATACCCATTATATATATTCACCTTTGACTAAGTTTAGAGAGCAACTCCAAGCTTTGCATACTGCTCTTCCTAAACTGCAGTCTGCATCATCATCTTCTTTTTCTTCTAGGAAGAATACAAGGAGTTCAGTCAAAGAAAGACAACAACAGAGAAAAAAAATCAATCTTGCAAAGGATGTCTGATTCGGCAGATTCTCCAATGAAATCTGATCTCCTCCCACATCAACTTTTCAGTCGCAACACTCGCAAGTTGAAAAAACCCTTACCTATCCTTCTCCTGCATGAACGTTATGGCCTCTACACTCGTGGGGAGAGAAATCCCACGGCAGCTATCCTCCTATCACATGAACTCTACGACGTCAACCCTCGCATGGAGAGAAAGAATGGCCAAGATAATTCTGAAGATAGCAACGGATCACAGCGTAACACACTCGTGAAGAAGCAACTTTCTATGTCTCTCAAAGGCCATCCTTCCAACCCACCCATTTTTTTTCCCGCATGAGTTCTTCCATTGCCACAATCGTATGGTGAAAAGTATCCCACATCACTCTCATGAATCAATGACACAAAAGAGCACCCACGATAGTTCTGAAGAGAGCAACGCCTCACAACACAAGTCAATCACGAAGAAGTGGAAGCTCTTTTGTTTTTGATCTTGTTTTGCTTTTATTTTGCTCCTTTTTTTATGAACCAAAAAATCTTTTGAGTTCCAACTTCCAAAAGGACCATCTTTCTAACCGAACCATTCCAACATGGGGTGTGGGGAATTTTTTTTTTTTTTTTTTAATGATGGCAGGCTTGGGCGTCTAGAAGTTGGTGGGTGTTACAGTTTGACTTGGCAGACAATGGAGAGGGTTGGGATGGCAGACAACGACAGTGTTGGAATGGCGGTTGTAGTTGGGCTGAGGATGGTAGAGGGTTGGAGAGTAGGAAGGCGAAGATGAGGGACATGAGTAGTACTGTAGCCCTGTTATTTTCTAAGGCACGTAGGGTTAAATTTCAGGGTGGGGGGGGGGGTAATTTTGGAACGAGCTATGCCTTAAAAGGTCTCGTGCAATCCACATGACCTCCTTTTTGTCCAAAATGACATAAGTGGATGGATGGATGGTATTAAGTGCCAATAGTTGGTTAGATTGTGTGGGTCATCTACCATTTTTTGTACATTTGGTGCCAAAATGCCAAGTGGCTGATACTTCAGCGGGTAAAGTGTAATTTTCCCTCATACAAATAACAATAGAAACCTATTACTAAATAACTTATGCACCATAGTGTTACAAATAATTAAAAGATAATTAAAAGTCTTTGACTTAGAATGATAATTATAATTATCCTTATTTAATTAAACTACGACTACTTTGAGATAAGCTACATTAAAAATAACTTCAAGAGCTTCATAGGATACGTGCAACATCTTCTATATGTTGTAGAATTATACTTTCATAACATTCATTCCCCATTGAAAAGTGTCCTTGTCCTCAAGGACAAAATCTGAAAATTGTCTTTCATTCGCTTCCTAGGCGAGTGTTCACCCGGTGGATCATACCTCTCCTCCACGAGCGCTGTGTAGACAGTGGTACACAATTGTTGCTGGGTGAATGGATCTGTAACCCGAGTTGCTACACAATCGATGTGGCTCCATGATGATGGAGTCGTCCATTTCCTTGCATAAATAGCCCAAGGCGGCGGCACATCATATTGGGGTAGCCGGATTTGCGTCGTTTTGGTCATGATAAGTGGTGCTCCATTGGTGTCAAGCAGTTCTGGTTGAAGCCTTTGGGTTTTAATTGCTTTGTTTTCCAACGACAACGGGATGGATTGAAGTGACTGTTTGCGGATGCTGAGGGCACGAGACTTCATTTTTTTGTGCATCTAACACTTTCTTTGAGAGAAAGTTGTCCACTTTTTTTTTTTTTTTTCCCGTCTGTTTATCTGATTTCCCCCCTATTCCACTGTTCTCCATGGGCACCCGATTGTCTAGTTTGTCTTCCATTCTCTTTTGATGCTATATATGTTGAATTTTTGATGAAATATTCGAGCATTTTTATGATACTCAAATTCTGCTGCTCAAGCCAATCGAACCTTTGGTCAGTCATTGAGTTAGTAGGCTCTTATACCAAATTTTTAAGTGAATAATTTCACAAACACACAACGGAATAGATTTAATGTTTTGAGGGAACCTAGACATTTTCAAACACAAGATTTAGGATTAATTATGCTTACTATTTATTAATTGATCACCCTTTAAATAGAGGACTACACGACTACACGAATCAAATTAAAAGACTTTGAGATAAAATATAACCGATTTTTAGAAATGTGCATATTTTGGTGTTTTGAACATTCCTTAAACCTTTTTTTAGGGCATATTTTTAGATGATTTTGGGCATTTTTAAAGAAGAAAAAGGCTTCAAAATATAACAAAGTTTAAGAATATTATTATTATTAATATTTTTATGAATATAGATCAATTTCATTAAATTCAAAACGAAAACCCTATACCAAACACACAAAAACAAAAGCAAAAACAACGTTGTTTTGTATATATATATATAGGTTAGCAACTTTTTCAAACAATTTATAAAAACAAATATGCAGCGAGTACTAGTTATAAAGAACCGTCCGCTTGTACACCTAGACTTAGCTGTACGCATTTCTTAACGCCTCGTTAGGACTTGAGTTGGTATAAAAAGATACATGAGCATTCCTAGTAGCCTCACCAAAATAGTTTTTTAGCTATTTTTGTGAGCCAATTTGATGAAAATCCTGAAAAACCACTCCCAGCAGCCTTACCATTTTAACCAAAAAAATTTGATGACTGAAATTACTAACCAAATTAGATGAGGCATTTTCACTCAACAACCCACTCACCAAATTTTGTTTCACCTTTCTCTCTCACATGATTAGCACACTTTTTTCCTTTTTTCTCTCATTTTCTTCTCCCATCTCCTATCTCTCACACAATAATGTCATTATTTCATGGATGTGAATGATTTTTTGTAAAAAGATTATATAGAGAAAAAATAAATAAATATTAAAAAATTATTATTTAAATGGAATATTGAATATTGACTAGTTAAAATGGTGAGACTGCTAGGAGAATTTTAATAAAGTGTCTCACCAGAATAGAAAAAAGTACTTTTTAGTTATTTTGGTGAATAAAATTTGGTGAGGCTACTAGGAATACTCTTAAGGAGGCAAATTTGATATTAAAGCTAGCCCACGTACGCATCCAATTGAGCTACCAAATAAAAGGTCTTCAACCAATTGAGCTACCTCTTAAAGATGTATCGATGCTTAGTTAATACTTTAATTCGGAGATAAACTGCTACAAGCTAGGAACAATAAAAAAAAATTACTAGTAAATAACTTATGTAGTACCATAGAATTATACATTTATAATACAAAACATGCCACACCGATTAATATAAAATGTGTTTTACGATGAGTATCATTAATTACTTACAAGTTAGTAAGAAGAATTTGAATCTCGATCTACAGTGTAGATCGAGAGTATACTGGTCGTCGATCGGTTGAATCAAGCGATCCCGGCCAATAGATAGAACCCTGGGCTGTGCGAAAAGCAAAAAAACGAGACACGTACAGAAATCGCGCCGAAATTTCTGACGTACAGCCAAAGTCAGTAACCTAGCTAAAGGCCCAAATTAGACGCTTTCTTAGGTGTACGTACTCGTAGACCTAATCATGCAAAGGTTGTTGGAGTTTAGTAATCAGATCGTTGTATATATAAACAAAACGTGGCGTATAATCCTTTAGTCTTTACCGATATATCCACCCACAGAGAGAGAGGAGAAGTTCTAAAAAAAAGTATATAAAGGGGGTAGTAGTTGTAAACTGATAAACTAACCAATTCCCACTTCTTTTAAGCATAAAATCCATTGCCACCCTCATCCAAGGACCTTGAATCGATCGGAAAATGACAAAAAGTCCAATGGAGTCGGTTGTTGCGGAGCTCGAAGGGTCGCTTCTGAAGGACCCAGACGCCTACTCCTACTTCTTGTTGGTGGCATTCGAGGCCTCCGGTTTGTTCAGGTTTGCGCTGTTGTTGATGTTATGGCCCGTGATCCGCTTGCTGGAAATGATGGCTATGGAGGACGCCGGGCTGAAGCTCATGATCTTTGTTGCAGTCGCCGGTGTTCGTGAATCCGAGATCCAATCTGTGGCGAGGGCTGTTTTGCCAAAGTTTTATATTGATGATATTGATATGGAGGCATGGAAGGTCTTTAGCTTCTATGACAAAAGAGTTGTGGTGACTAAGACGCCGAGGATTATGGTGGAGAGGTTTGTCAAGGAGCATTTGCGAGCTGACGAGGTTGTCGGAAGCGAACTTGTCGTGAACCGTTTTGGGTTCGCAACGGGGTTCGTTAATGATGATATTCGTCCTCTCTCCGATCGGGTGGCAAAGCTGTTTGTCGATGAACCGCCAAGTTTAGGCTTAGGAAGGCCTACAGCCGCCGCTTCTGGTCCTTCGTTCTTATCCCTATGCAAGGTAATTGATTCTCACTGTCTTAATATATACATCGTTTATTTAGTGACAAAGACAATTTTATGAGTTATGTTAGAAACTACGAATTCGTTTGGTAAAGCTTTTTAAAGGTTGTTTTATGCTTATTAGTTGCGATTTGATATAAAAGTAAAAGAAATTTTGATTGTTTTGTGAATATTTTATGTTTATAATTATTTGTTAATGCTTTTGCTATTTTGCTAAAAAGTAAAAAATTCTCTTACAAAATGTTGCCCATGGAGCCCTTTATCCTACAACTATCATATACAATATGAGAAATAATTCCTACACTCATTTCTCACAACAACCCCACAACAAGTTGATGTGGCTGGTAATATTTTATTATATTTTTACAAAAAAAAACAAAAACAAAAAATAATAATAATAAAATATTACCCGCCACGTCAGCTTGTTGTGGGGCTGTTGTGAGAAATGAGTGTATGGATCATTTCTCATACAATATATGCTAACGCGACAATCTTAAGAATAAATACGGATTTAAGCCTTGGTTGAAATAATTATATCACATCAACCTCGTGGAAGAGTTGCAGGGTAAAAATATAAGTTTTAGTATATATTAGTCTGATTTTATATATGCACTAGGTTAACAAAGAACTATTATGTGACTCTGGTTAATTTGTTATAGGAACAAATGCAGCCACCATTCATGACCAACCAAAAGTATGATAACCACCAAGTCCTCCGCCCGCTTCCAGTGATCTTCCACGATGGCCGCCTAGTGAAGCGCCCAACACCATCTACGGCCCTCTTAATCCTCCTATGGATGCCCTTAGGGATCTTACTTGCGATAATCCGAATTGTTACAGGCATGGTGCTACCAATGAGGGCTATTCCCTACTTGTCACGACTGCTTGGCGGCAAGGTTATTGTCAAAGGCAAACCACCCCCGCTTGCCTCCGGCGCCAACACAGGGGTACTATTTGTGTGCACTCACCGGACCTTAATGGACCCTGTTGTCCTCTCCACCGTACTGGGACGAAAAATCCCAGCTGTGACATACTCCATCTCTCGATTCTCAGAGATCTTATCACCAATTCCTACCGTTCGGCTGACAAGAATCCGTGAAGTGGACGCGGAAAAAATAAAGAGTGAATTAAGCAATGGAGATCTAGTGGTTTGTCCTGAAGGAACAACATGCCGGGAACCCTTCCTCTTGAGGTTTAGCGGGCTGTTTGCTGAACTAACGGATCGGATTGTTCCGGTGGCCATGAATTATCGGGTTGGGTTCTTCCATGCAACGACGGCTAGGGGTTGGAAAGCACTGGACCCGATTTTCTACATGATGAACCCTAGGCCAGTGTACGAGGTAACTTTCTTGAACCAGTTGCCGGTCGAAGCAACATGTTCGGCCGGGAAAAGTCCACATGATGTTGCAAATTACGTGCAAAGGATCTTGGCTGCTACGCTAGGGTTTGAGTGCACAAACTTTACAAGGAAGGACAAGTACAGGGTGCTGGCAGGAAATGATGGGAATGTGTCTTATACTTCGTTCCTTGATCAGGTTAAGAAGGTGGTGAGAAACTTCAAGCCATTTATTCACTAATTAAGACAATATCATCAGATCAATAAGATTGATTTCGATCTCGATCTATTTGCTGATCTTTTTTCCTTTAATTAAGACAAGGTATTTGCGTTGATTTTGCATGTAAATGGATGCATGGGGTGATTTGTATTCTTTTTTTTTTTTTTTTTTTTTTTTTTTTGGGGTGGATTATTGTTTCGATCTGTCATAATTGTTTAAATAGTTAATGTATAAGGTTGGGTCATATTGACTAATGTTTAATTTGGTCAGTTGCAACCGTTAATTTCAAATATATAGAGTTTTGCAACCGTCATATTATATATATCAATATTAATAGGTAAATAAAATGTAATATTTGAAATTAATACATGGTAAACAAGGAAATATAATCTGGAGGGTTTGGCACGTGATACAAGCAAATATAATAAGAGATCTTCCGAATTCCGATCCTACAAGGAAATTAAAAATAGTATATATATATATATATTAAAATGTAACTAGCAATATACCTGTACGATTTATGCACATGTTAATCAACAAATAAGTATATAGGAAAAACACTTAGAAAACAAATATATAGGAAATTTTTATATACATAATACATGAAATTCTATGTGCTAGAAAAAAGAAGAAATATTGAGTAATATTTTGTACCTTTATGCCATATAAATAGGCAAAGAAACAAACAATAAGTTGCCATATAAGTACTTAAGAGTAATGCTATATTTTAATTTTATTTTTTACTTCTTTTACAAAAAGTAATGTTATATATATACACACACCATTTTTTTTATCCCAAAATGCCGTAACCATCTCAACTAATCTTTAATTAATTTTTATTTTAGAGTTGTTATTTAGTATTCTTCCATCCTTCCCTTGTCCTCAAATTTTAAAAATTAACTATTAGATTTGTAGGACCCACACCTTTATCCTTGTAGGTCCTACAAATTTAATAGTTAATTTTCAAGAAAAAAAAAAAGAGAAAAGATTAAAAAAAAAAAAAAAAAAACACCTAATATACACTCACCCTCTTATATGGGGTGGAACCCACACCACATGGGCATCACTTCATGTGAGAGAGTGAGTGTATAAGAAGTGTGTATTATGTGTTTTTGTATCACCTCCTAAAAATAAATAATTCATGTTCTATCCCAATTGGATGGAAACCACGTCTCATAAAGTGAAAGTCACTAATTCGAATCTTATTTCTCCTCTTATGTGGACACGTAAAATAATAATAATAATAATAAATGACTGAAATGAGAAATACAAAAAATCTAAAGAGTTAAAATGTGATTTTAAAACTCGAAAAATAAAATTGAACCTAGAGAGTTATGAAGAAATTACCCTTTATTCAATATACAACATCGAGGATTGGTTGAGTTGCCACTCATGCATGTATAAGGGAACTACACACGTAATTTGATAAAATGTAAATGCGATAATTTATAATATGCATGCGCTAACGCTTTGTACAACAAATCAATAATATTTTGATGATGTTTACAACTACGAGCTAGCATTCCACGTGGACAATTTACTTTTTATTTTTTATAATTCAAAGGGGAAAAGGAGCAAGAAATACATGATGAAATCATTTAAAACATGTTACACTAACTATCGGTGCAACATGAATGCAATCAATAAATATGAAAAGCAAATATTATTATTAATCTTTATGATTCATAAATATGATAATTAATTTGTCGGGTATCATGAATTAATTAAAATATTTAAGTGTTAATTAGCTCAACGTGTAATATTATATACTACACAAACATTTTATAAATATTTTATAAAGCAAATGTAACAAAATATGGTAGTCACCGTCACCGAATATATATATATATATTAACAATCATATTTTTTTAAGACAAAAACATCCAGCACTATAAGAAACTAGGTGCTCAACCGTTCCTAATACCTAATACCTGAGTTTGGCTTCGAAATTTTGCGTCACGTACGTCCTCCACGACACCGTTTTATGAAGAATGAAATTAGACCGTCGAATTTTTTATTACAGGAGACGTGCAATTGTAGCTGTCTTTTGTTTACTACACGTCAGTCTTACGTTGAAATTTGTAATTTGAGTCGCATCAATAGCTTGGGCAATACTCTTTCCCAAGAGGAAGAAGGCATCTCGTGGTCGATCGTGGATAACCCCAACAATAGTAAGAGTGTTTCCTTCTCTATCTGCTGATTACATTGGATTAGGGTTTAGGATGTATCATGTTATTGTTGCTCAAGAAGCCTAGTGTTTATTGGCTGTTCTAGTATTTAGATTCTGTCATTTACTGTTTACTACCAAGTTTGAATTTTGAAGCAGGGTTTTTCTGAGATTTGGAATTGAGAGAGGGAGTGATCTCGATCGAAATGGCGCATCTGGGCGGTGGTGCGGAAGCGCACGCCATACACAAGCAGTACGATTATCGAGCCGACTCCAGTCTGGTCCTGACCACCGACTCTCGCCCACGGGACACCGGCGAGCCCGAGTCCCTTTGGGGCAAGATCGGCACCAAGAGCTTCGGCGATAGGGCCTATCGTGGGAAACCTCCTGAACTGGGCGAGAAGCTTCAGAGAGCCAAGAGGAAGAAGAAGGGAAGTGACCTGCTTGCCGAACCCCAACCTGGCCGCCAGAGCAAGCGGCGCCGCCTTCAAGAAGAGAGCGTCTTGACTTCATCCGAGGAAGGTATATACCAGCCGAAGACAAAGGAGACGAGGGCTGCGTATGAGGCTATGCTGAGTGTCATTCAACAACAGTTGGGTGGCCAGCCTCTCGGCATTGTCAGTGGTGCCGCCGATGAGATCTTGGCCGTCCTTAAGAATGAGACAATTAAGAACCCCGACAAGAAGAAGGAAATTGAGAAGCTACTGAATCCGATTCCCAACCGTGTTTTTGATCAGTTGGTTTCGATTGGGAGGCTTATCACGGACTATCAAGATGGGGGTGATGCAGCTGGACCTGCTGCTGCCAATGGTGATGATGCTCTTGACGATGATGTGGGCGTGGCAGTCGAGTTTGAGGAGAATGAGGATGACGATGAGGAGACTGATCTTGATATGGTCCAGGAGGATGAAGAGGAGGACGTTGATGTGGTGGAAGCCAATGGTGCTGGGGCTATGCAAATTGGGGGTGGGATCGACGATGCCGATGATATGGGGGAAGCAAATGAGAGTATGAGCCCGAATGCACTGAGCATTGGTGCTTATTGGCTTCAGGGGAAGATCTCTGAAGCATTTGAAAAGCAAATTGATCCGCAAAAGTGCCAGAAGCTTGCAGAAGAGGTCCTTAAGATACTTACTGAAGGTGATGACAGGGAAGTGGAGTCGAAGCTCTTGGTGCTTCTCCAATTTGATAAGTTTAACCTTATTAAGTTTCTGTTGAGGAATCGACTGAAGATTGTGTGGTGTACCCTGTTGGCAAGGGCTGAAGACGATGAACAGAAGAAGAAGATCGAGGAGGAGATGCTGGTTTTGGGTCTGGAATTGGCGGCAATTGTTGATAAGTTGCATACCACAAGGGCTAGTGCAAAAGAAAGGCAAAAGAACTTGGAGAAGAGTATTCGAGAAGAGGCTTGCCGATTGAAGGATGAGAGCAGTGGAGATGGGGACAGAGGTAGGAGAGGGCTTGTTGATAGGGATGCAGACAGTGGCTGGGGCCAGCGCCAGTTGCTTGATCTTGACAGTATTGCTTTTGAACAAGGTGCTCGTTTGGTGGCGGCAAAAAAGATTGAGCTTCCTGATGGGTCTTATAGGCATTCTAGCAAGGGATACGAAGAAATTCACGTGCCCGCATTGAAGCCAAAACCACTTGTTCCAAATGAGAAACTTATAAAAATATATGACATGCCAGACTGGGCACAACCAGCTTTCAAAGGAGTGAAGGAGTTGAACAGGGTACAGAGTAGAGTCTATGAGACTGCCCTTTTTAAAGCTGACAACATCCTATTATGTGCTCCCACTGGTGCAGGGAAAACTAATGTTGCAGTGCTCACCATACTTCAGCAAATAGCATTGAACAGGAATTCGGATGGTTCATTCAACCACAGTAATTATAAGATTGTATATGTTGCACCTATGAAAGCTCTTGTCGCTGAAGTCGTCAGCAATTTGTCCGATCGATTGCAGTATTATGATGTCAAGGTCAGGGAGCTTAGTGGAGACCAGTCACTTACTCGCCAACAAATTGAAGAAACTCAAATTATTGTCACAACTCCTGAGAAGTGGGATATCATTACCAGGAAGTCAGGTGATCGTACTTACACACAGCTTGTGAAGCTTCTTATCATTGACGAGATTCATCTTCTTCATGATAACAGAGGACCTGTGCTTGAAAGTATTGTCGCTAGAACTGTAAGGCAGATTGAAATTAGAAAAGACCATATTCGGTTGGTTGGGTTGTCTGCTACACTCCCTAACTACGAAGATGTGGCTTTGTTCTTACGGGTTGATCTGGAAAAAGGATTATTCCACTTTGACAATAGTTACAGACCAGTACCTCTTTCCCAAAATTATATTGGAGTCACGGTAAAGAAGCCATTGCAGAGGTTCCAGTTGATGAATCATGTCTGTTACGAAAAGGTAATGGCTGTAGCAGGAAAGCATCAAGTGCTTATTTTTGTCCACTCGAGGAAAGAAACAGCCAAAACAGCTCGTGCCATACGAGATACTTCTCTTGCTAACGATACTCTTGGTAGATTTTTGAAAGAGGACAGTGCAAGCCGTGAGATTCTCCATACTCATAGAGATCTGGTCAAGAGCAATGAACTTAAAGAGCTTCTACCATATGGTTTCGCTGTTCATCATGCTGGGTTGACAAGGTCTGATCGCCACCTTGTTGAGGAGCTATTTAAACTTGGGCATGTGCAAGTTTTGGTTTCTACTGCAACTCTTGCTTGGGGTGTCAATTTGCCTACTCACACCGTTATCATCAAAGGGACCCAAATTTACAATCCAGAAAAGGGTGCTTGGACCGAACTAAGTCCTCTGGATGTTATGCAGATGCTGGGTCGTGCAGGAAGGCCCCAGTATGATTCGTATGGGGAGGGCATAATCATTACTGGTCATAGTGAACTACAATATTATCTTTCTCTAATGAATCAGCAGCTTCCTATTGAAAGTCAGTTTGTGTCCAAATTGGCTGACCAATTGAATGCAGAAATTGTTCTTGGAACTGTTCAGAATGCTAGAGAAGCCTCCAATTGGATTGGGTACACTTACTTGTATGTCCGCATGTTGCGCAACCCTACACTTTATGGTTTAGCCCCTGATGTTCTCACGAGAGATATAACATTAAAGGAGAGGAGGGCTGATTTGGTAAGAATCAAATTCTCTTGTTTTTATGTTTCATTTCTGTTTTGTACGTTGCATCCTTTTTTGTCATTCTCATTTTCTCTAGTTTCTGCTGCTATCTCCTGATGCTTTTATTTCTTTTTTGCTTAGTATAACAAGTGTGACTGAATTACTTTATACAAAATGTATGTCATTAATGCTTATAGTGAGGCAAGGTCAAGTATATGTTCTCTAAGTTGATTTGTTCTGTTCTACATCTTACCAGTGGCCTGTGGGTATGTGAGGCATTCTTGTATGTCCGGATATCTTTTAGATCCTACTGTTTTATTATGATGGCATTCCTGTCTCTTTTTTAGCCCTTATGGAAATTATTGTTTATTGTTCGTATCCGTGGTTTGTTGCCTCATGGTCTTCTTTTTTTTCTTTTCTTTTTTTGTGCACAGGTTCATTCTGCTGCAACCATATTGGAGAAAAATAATTTGGTTAAGTATGATAGAAAAAGTGGGTATTTCCAGGTCACGGACTTGGGTCGCATTGCTAGTTACTATTATATAACTCATGGGACAATATCGACGTATAATGAGCATTTGAAGCCCACTATGGGAGATATTGAGCTTTGTCGGTTGTTTTCACTCAGTGAAGAATTCAAATATGTTACAGTGCGGCAGGATGAGAAGATAGAGCTAGCAAAGCTTTTGGATCGTGTTCCTATTCCCATCAAGGAAAGCTTGGAAGAGCCTAGTGCCAAGATTAATGTTTTGCTGCAAGCATATATTTCACAGTTAAAGCTTGAAGGCCTTTCATTAACATCTGACATGGTGTTCATAACTCAGGTTCGTTTATATCTTGTTTACTTGTTTTCTCTTTTTTGCCCCTTTCGTTTATAGTTCAATTAGTATTGAGAATGTGATGCGGACACCAGATACATGCCAGTGATTACACGTGTTTGGACTCTGGTATCAGAGGACGACCAGCCTTGAGAGCTGGAGATTTTACCTTTGGCACTTTTGATTATGTTACATTTTATTGTTATGCTATTTTATTTTCAGTGTTATGTTATTTTATTTTTCGGACTTTGGGTTATGTTAATTTAGGTTGGCTTTATGTTATTTTAGTGGGCTGTTTGCCTAAGTGTCACTAGGGCTACGGTTAGGGTTTAATCCCTAGGCTATTTAAGCATAGTTTTGTACTGTGGTAATTAGCTTTTGATGAATTTAAAAGGAAAAACGATGGACTGTTTTGTCTTCTTTCTTCTCTCGTTTCTTTTGCTACTTCTTCTCTGCTTCTTCTCCCTCTCTTCAACTTTTCTTCTCAACTTCTTGTTATCCTGCATCAGAACGTTTCAGCTCACTCTAGTGATTACTTTCTCCTTTGTCCCTTTTGACTTCATTTTGTTGTCTACTTTTGTTTGTTCTTTGGTCAGGTTCTTTGTTTGTGTTCGCTCACTTGTTTCTGTCTTTGTGTTCAGAGTGCGGGACGACTTCTGCAAGCTCTTTTTGAGATAGTTTTGAAATGTGGATGGGCACAACTGGCTGAGAAGGCTTTGAACTTATTGAAAATGGTTAACAGGAGGATGTGGAGTGTCCAAACACCGCTTCGCCAATTCAGTGGAATCCCAAATGATATTGTGATGAAGTTAGAGAAGAAGGATTTGGCCTGGGAAAGGTATTATAACCTTTCATCTCAGGAATTAGGGCAGCTTATTCACATGGGAAGGACGCTTCATAAATTCATCCATCAATTCCCCAAACTTAACCTTGCAGCACATGTTCAGCCAATTACTCGCACTGTCTTGAGGGTTGAGCTGACAATAACGCCAGACTTTCAGTGGGAGGACAAAGTTCATGGATGTGTGGAGCCATTTTGGGTGATTGTGGAAGATAATGATGGTGAATATATTCTTCATCATGAATATTTCATCCTGAAGAAGCAGTATATTGATGAGGATCACACTTTGAATTTCACAGTGCCAATTTATGAACCATTGCCACCACAGTACTTCATCCGTGTTGTGTCAGATAGATGGCTTGGGTCACAAACTGTTTTGCCTGTTTCTTTCAGGCATCTTATCTTGCCAGAAAAATATCCTCCACCGACGGAGCTATTGGACTTGCAACCACTGCCTGTGACTGCCTTAAGGAATCCATCATACGAAGCTCTTTATAAGGATTTTAAGCATTTTAATCCTGTTCAGACGCAGGTATTCACTGTTTTGTTTAGCACAGATGACAATGTTTTAGTTGCTGCACCGACAGGGAGTGGGAAGACCATATGTGCAGAGTTTGCTATCTTAAGGAGTCATCAAAAAGGGCCTGAGAGTGTCATGCGCGTTGTCTATATTGCACCCCTTGAAGCTCTGGCCAAGGAACGGTATCGTGATTGGGAGGGGAAGTTTGGAAAGGGTGGTCTTAAAATGCGGGTTGTTGAATTAACTGGGGAAACAGCTACCGATTTGAAACTCCTTGAGAAAGGTCAGATAATAATCAGTACCCCGGAGAAATGGGATGCTTTGTCCCGCCGCTGGAAACAAAGGAAACATGTTCAACAGGTTAGCCTCTTCATCATTGATGAACTCCATTTGATTGGGGGTCGAGGTGGTCCCATCTTGGAAGTGATTGTTTCCAGGATGAGATACATTGCGAGTCAAGTTGAGGACAAGATTCGTATTGTGGCTCTGTCAACTTCACTTGCAAATGCAAAGGATCTTGGGGAATGGATAGGTGCTACCTCCCATGGCCTTTTCAATTTTCCTCCTGGTGTACGTCCTGTGCCATTGGAAATACACATTCAGGGAGTGGACATAGCTAATTTTGAAGCGAGGATGAAAGCAATGACGAAATTAACATACACTGCAATTGTTCAACATACCAAGAATGGGAAGCCTGCTTTTGTTTTTGTTCCGACAAGGAAGCATGTCCGACTCACTGCTGTGGATCTGATGACGTACTCTGTTGTGGACGGAGGAGGGAAGAAGCCATTTTTATTGCAGACCCCTGAAGAAATCGAGCCTTTCATTGACAAAATTAATGATGAAATGTTGAAAGCCACTCTACATCATGGAGTGGGCTACTTGCATGAGGGCTTAACTAATTTGGATCAAGAAGTTGTGTCACAGCTGATTGTGGCTGGGTGGATTCAGGTTTGTGTCATGAGCAGTTCTATGTGTTGGGGTTTGTCATTATCAGCCCACTTGGTGGTCGTGATGGGAACACAATATTATGATGATCAGGAAAATTCTCATACTGATTACCCTGTTACTGATCTGTTGCAAATGATGGGTCATGCAAGTCGACCTTTATTAGATGATTCTGGGAAATGTGTCATTCTTTGCCATGCTCCTCGTAAAGAATACTACAAGAAGTTCTTATATGAAGCATTCCCAGTTGAAAGCCATTTGCACCACTTTCTACAAGATAATTTGAATGCAGAAGTTGTTGCTGGAATTATAGAGAACAAGCAAAATGCTGTGGATTATCTTACATGGACATTTATGTACAGGAGGCTCACACAAAATCCCAACTATTACAATCTTCAGGGAGTTAGTAACAGACACCTTTCTGATCACTTGTCAGAGCTTGTAGAGAACACATTGAGCGATTTGGAAGCAAGCAAGTGTGTTGTTATCGAGGATGGTATGGACCTTTCTCCTTCGAATCTTGGCTTGATAGCGTCGTATTATTACATCAGTTACACTACTATAGAGCGTTTCAGTTCTTCTTTGACTTCCGAAACGAAGCTGAAGGGTCTTCTAGAGATCCTGGTTTCAGCTTCAGAGTATGAACAACTTCCAATACGACCTGGGGAGGAAGAGGTGGTCCGGAGGCTGATTAATCACCAGAGGTTTTCATTTGAAAATCCCAAATGCATGGACCCGCATGTGAAAGCAAATGCACTTCTTCAGGCCCACTTTGCAAGGCAGAGTGTGGGTGGGAACCTATCATCAGACCAGCGAGAGGTGCTTGTTTCTGCGACTAGATTGCTTCAGGCAATGGTTGATGTTATTTCGAGCGATAGCTGGCTGAGCCTTGCTCTTCTTGCCATGGAAGTCTGCCAAATGTTGACACAGGGCATGTGGGAGCGTGATTCTATGCTTCTACAGCTTCCACACGTTACAAAGGAGTTGGCCAAGAGATGCCAAGAAAACCCTGGCAAGAATATAGAGACCGTATTTGAATTGGTGGAGATGGAAGATGATGAGAGGCGTGAGCTACTGCAGATGTCGGATGAACAGTTGGTGGATATTGCAAGGTTTTGCAACCGTTTTCCCAACATCGATATGACTTATGAAGTGCTGGATAATGACAAGGTGAGGGCTGGGAGGGATATGATGCTGCAAGTCACTCTTGAGCGGGATCTTGGGGGAAGGACAGAGGTGGGACCTGTTGATGCTCCCAGGTACCCCAAGGCCAAAGAAGAAGGGTGGTGGCTTGTTGTTGGCGATACCAAAACTAACCAGTTGCTTGCCATCAAGAGGGTTTCCCTGCAAAGGAAATCAAAGGTTAAGCTTGAATTTGCCCCTGCAGAAGCTGGAAAGAAGACGTACACGCTCTATTTAATGTGCGATTCATATCTGGGTTGTGACCAGGAGTATACCTTCACTGTCGATGTCAAAGAAGCAGCAGGCCCCGGTGAAGATAGTGGGGAAGAAGAGTAAGTGCAAATAAATTATTCTACATGAAACTGGGAATATTCTTATCTGATTATACTTTATACAAAGCTTGAGGTAATCTGTTATGAAAACTACCTTATGGAAATTATAGACAGGCTCAACAAAGGGAAAATGACTAAGAATTCATTCATTTTGAGGGCAAACAGAGAGAGACTAGAATATGGTATGAAAATTATAGCTCTTAAAACTCATTCAAACCAAAAAAATGAGAAAAATGGAAACGAGATACTAAAAACAAAAACAGTGGACCTTTAATGATATACGTCAAACACAAGAAAGGTCAGTTCTTTATAACTTCAAAAGCTTCAGAGATTAGTTCTTTTTGATAAATATACAACAAATGCAAGAAAGGTCGGTCATTCAAAAGCTTCAAAGATGAGTTACTTATGATAAATACCCATAAAAAGAGAGAAATCTTACCATGCGAGGGAGAGTTGAGAGAGGAGCGACAGTACAGGGAGAGAAATTTTTCTTTGTAGAAGAGTTGGAGAGTATTTGTAGAAAAACTGACTTTCTTTTTTCTTTTTCTTTTTATTTTTTTTATTTTTTTTATTATTATTATGTGTGTGTTTGATGTGTATTTATGAAAAAGAACTGATATCTGAAGCTTTTAAAGTTATAGAGAACCAGGACTTCTTGCGTTTGATGTGTATTTATCATAAAGAACTAATCTCCGAAGCTTTTGACTTTATAAAGAACGGATCTTTCTTGCGTTTGATGTATATCATTGAAGGTTCTCTGTTTTTGGTTTTAGTGTCTCATTTTCATTTTTGTTACTTGCTTGGTTGTTTGGTTTGAATGAATTTAAGAGCAATAATTTTCATAACAGATTCTAGTCTCTTTCTTTGTTTTCCCTCAAGATGAATGAATGAATAGTCATTTTCCCTTTGTCGAGCCTGTCTATAATGCTCCGTTTGTTTGGGTGTAAATTTTTTTTATATTTTTCAGTGTTTGGTATAATTGAAAATGATGGTCAACGAAAATAATTTTTATTTTGACTGTAAAAACTCTTGAATTTTTGGAAAACGTGAAAACCGAAAATCGTTTTTTGGATTTAAACTTTTCATTTTTGCACACACGTTTGTGAGAATTTGTCACTGTCGGCATTGGAGTTTGTTGGTAGCCTGAATCTACCATCGAAGGTCTCCGAATTTTGGTATCCGATTGTCGGAATTCAGTAAGCCAAATTTTGGCAAAACAAGCCAAAATCCAAACGGTGCCGGATTCTGGAAATTTCTGCCAGAATCCGGCGACGTCTGGCCACCGTCACCGGATTCCGGCCTTCATCGCCGGAATATGGTGAAAGTGGACGGAATCCCGTAGGTCAGTGACGAAATCTTGTCATTAGTAATTTTTTTGTAAGAGTCAAACACTGAAAAATATTTTACATCGAAACAAAGCATAATTTTCATAATAGATTACCTTGAGCTTTCTATAATCAGATAAGAATACTCGCACTTCCTACATCTCAACTTATTCCTACTTCCGTGTTGAATAATTTATTTGCCCTTAATAGAATGAAAACACTTGGGTGTTGTTGATAAGTCTTGAATTATTCGATTCAAGACCCCTTAATTTATATTTGTTAGACCTAGTTTATGTTGTATATATAACGTTTTGTTGTAGTTTATTGTTTTGTCTTATTTTTAGGTCTTAATTGAAATCTAATTCAAAACACTTGAATTAGACCTGAAAATACATCAAGGGCAATTTGGTCATTTTCAGAGTTCGAGGCTGATCCTGAAAAGATGAAAAATCGTCCAAGGCATTTCGATCGATCGATTATTTGTACAGCTAATAATTCGATCTATCGACTTTCTGTCGACTCAACTTCGATCGATCCAGATGCGATCAATCGATTCTTAGAGCACAAAATAATTCGATCGATCGACTTCTTATCTTCCAGAAGGTCAAGATATTTCCAAATCTTTGTGCGATCCAAATCAAAAGTTGGGTTTAATGGACAGAAATGGACGGCGACCAACTCTGTTTGTGCGGCTAGAATTGATCCTTGATGAGTCCCTTGTAAATTAAATCTCTATATATATGAGATTATGGTTTTAGGTTAATGTATGCATCTTTTGGGGTTTCTTCGGATTTTCTCAGGTGTATCACTTTAATTTCTCATGTTTTAGTTTACTTTGATGCACGTTTTATGGGCTTAATTCCAAAGAGCAATTTCTTCTTCTTTTTCCTCTTTGTTCTTCATGTTCTAGCTTAGGTTTTTCTCCCTTTTTGTAATCCGAATTTCATAATTTTAATATAGTTGTTTTTTATTCATTTCTTTCTTGTTTCTTTACTGCTTTCATTTAAATTCATGCTTAGATTAGATTCAATTCATGTCTAGCTAAATTAGTTCTTAGGGTTTGATCAAAATCCAATCCAAAAACCATGAAGTGTTCTTAATGTTCTTAGGATTTTCTTGAGATGTTTGATGATTGTTAAGGGCTAGATGATATCAAAACCCATGCTAAAAGGTTTTGTTATCAAGATTCCAATCTATTTATTCATGAAAATGAGTTAAACTTGTCTATGAGTTTTCTTAGATTTCTTGAGTAAAATCAACATTCTTAGAAATAAGAATG
The DNA here is from genome assembly GCA_028654335.1 of Alnus rubra. Taxonomy (NCBI): domain Eukaryota; kingdom Viridiplantae; phylum Streptophyta; class Magnoliopsida; order Fagales; family Betulaceae; genus Alnus; species Alnus rubra. The sequence goes on along the minus strand of JAJPGS010001661.1, from coordinate 1,079,671 downwards.
ATGTCTTTTGCATTTGTTCTATATGACTTGATGTATGATTACCTATTAGAGTCACCTTATAGGGTATGCTAGGGAACACAGATCATTTCATACCTTTGGTAGTGTAGAATGTCTTTCCATTGTAGTTTAATCTTTATATGGAATAGACCGGTGTGAAACTAGATACCTCATGATTGTGGCCTAGTTAGGGTTTTTGTATATCTTGTATACTTATTAGGATGTGTTGTAGAGTAGTAAGCTAGGGAGCATTAATCACTCCACACCTTTCGTAGTGTAAACGTTTTTCAATTATAGACTAATCTTTACGTGGAGTAGATTAATGTAAAACTAGGTGCTTTATAACTACGTCTTAACGAAAATGTTTTCACGTCGAGGTCGTCGTAATGGTTGACTCCCATTACGCGCTCATATCATGCATGTTAGGAAGATCCATATAGACTTTAAGCATTTTATTGGTTGATGATTGGACAAGATCAATACCCTAAGTTTTCTCTTAGTTTGTTTTCATTTTTCGCTTTTATTCCTTCACTTTATTGTTGTAGCTTCAATTCTACAACATTTACTTTTATTTTTATCTTTAAGTTAAGTTAGATACGCTCTTTAATATTCCGTTACGCAAAACAACCAATAATCTATGTGGTTCGATCACCCTTACTATAGTACAATCGATACGTACTATTGCGAGTGGTAAACTTATAAATTTAAAATTCACGTAACCGGTTAGCCTGCTACCAGTTGTTTACTCTCTCATTTCAATAATGTGAAGAGAGATGTGTTCTGTATTTAGAAACATGAGCAGTACAGATTACATCATTACAATGTATTTGAAAGTTTGAATTACATTGATAGAGTAATGTAACTAACCACATTATCCTTATCCTTAAGCTTCCCATCTTTTGTATTACATTTGATATTTGAATTGCTGCTCTCTTGTAATCATGTTTTGGCTAATCAGTCAGTGTCTCAATAGGCTCCCTCAACCTTAGCAACAGGGAAGGCCCCATACATCTGTAAACAACAATTCTTTGTGAATGATGATATCTTCATTTTTTTATAGAGAAAAACATTGATAGATAAGGATCTACTGCAATAAAGCTTTCTTTCAAATTGATTCGGAGAAAATTTCTCTAATCCAATATATTAAAGTGACATATATTCTTAGAACACACGATTCTCTTCAAAATGCATGTGAGAATTATATGTTTTAACAACATATGTTAGTTTATATTAAAAATACATACTCTAAGAACATATATCTGTTTAATAGACATGATTGAAAGAATTTCTTTCCATCCAATTTGAAGAAAAATTGTCCTAAATAAAATGTCTGTAGCATATATAGGACTCGTAACATATGTAGTGAAATGTAAATAGTCCAAGGATAATGATGCCCTTGTGTTAGACCAAATTTTTTTACACTAATAAATATACGTTTTTAATTATCCAAAAAAAAAAATGCATATTTTTAGTACTTTTGCTTTGCGGCAATTGGCAAAATGGGAGTCCCCAAGGGGTAGTTCAATCGGCTAGAGATCACGCCTCATGAAGCGGATGTCACTAGTTCGAATCTCCTCCCCCTCTTGTGTGGACATGTCAAAAAAAAAGGCAAAATGGGAGACTAGTACTTGTGGATACTCTCCTAATAGTTTGTAGTTTACAAAGGCTCGTAGTTCTTGTGCATTGAAATTTTACAAAATACTCTGTTAAAATTTTTATTTTATTTCTTTTGTTTTTCTTCTCAAAATAAAAATATTAACAAGAAATTAAAACACAAAACACTCGTAAAAACGCAAAAATAATTTTTATTTTTATATCACATCAAAATACTTTTTTTTTTTAACTAAAAACAAAAAACGCTCCCCAAAATACATTAACAAAAAAAGCTATATTATTTTTTCCTTCCAAATTATAGGAGTATAGGTACATTTCACTCCAAATTATATTTGTTTTTCATGTTTAGGCTCCGTTGGTTTCAACGTAAAACGTTTTTTTGTTGGAAATTATTTCCAGCAAAATCATTTTCCAGAGCTGAAAAATATTTTTCGGTGTTTAGCTCGTACAAAAAATCAACGATAATAGGCAACGGCCAGCGACCTCCGTCGGCGGTGAAGAAGAATGAACTGTGTGAGAAAGTGTATGCGAGAAGGAAAAGCTCAAACTTGAAAAATGGTTTTTAATTTTAAAAAATATAAACTATTTTACAGAAATTAAATAATTTTTTTCTCATCAATCGAAAATGTTTTCGATTTGATTATAATTTTTTATCATACCAAACATTGCAAAATAAGAAAAATATTTTACGTCGAAACAAACAAAGCATAGTAATACCTATATATATTGAGTATAGATTATTGTAGCTAATTACACCTCCATGGTTAGTTGACTATGAGGCAAGGTTAGGCCACTCATATCCTTTGACTTTTCCAAAGATTTATTGGTTCCTTCATGTTGGTAGGCAGATTAGGATTTGAACTGTTCATGAATTTCTCTTATCTTCTATCTAATCGTTCCTTCATTCATCATTGGTGAGGTAGCTTTGACCACTTTCATTAGTTCCCCCTTTTGAAGGAACTCACCATGTTCCTTGGGTGGTTCAGCCTTCTCCAACATTTTATAATCACCATTCTCAAAGAAGAAAGATACCCTCTTTATATATATATATATATATGACAATCGCTTAAGGTACAAGCTAAAACAAAAATACCCTCTATATATTATGTTATTTGGTGATTGAGACAAAAGAATTCAAGTAAATGCATCAAATCCAAATCTCTTATATCTCAAAATTTAAAAATGATGATGCATTTTGTTAAGACAGTTTCCGGTAAGATGGCACAAGCTTCTGGAAAGTTCTTATGTTTATCCTGTAAAACAATAAATATAAGCAAAGAAGCTCGCCGAGGGTGCTAGCAGATCTCACTCCAATGCTTAAGTCAATCTTTGGGAGAATTTATATCAAGTTTTTATAATTAATAAATCATTTGAAGAATACTTGGTGTTGTGCACCTATTTATAGGTTGGACTTCAACCGTTTGCTCCTAATAAAATTGAAACTGACTCCCTGATTCCGAGAGATGATACTAGGATATCTGGGATCTGTGCAGTCCAAGTATCTCGAGATTTGATACCTCCGAGATACTCTCAACTTCTCGCGGATTATTCCTGTCTGGGTTTTAACTTTTGTTTCTTGATAGGCCCAACTAAAACTGTTAGGGTAGTTGACCCTTTTTTAGGATTAATATATGTAAATGAACTTGCATAAATTAAATAAGCCTATCTATTAACTATTGAGAATATTTTTCAACACATTTCATAAACTATATATATACAGATAGATAGATAGATAGCTAGCTCGAATAGTTTAGATCGAAACCAGCTTTAAGCGAAAGTAAAACTTGGTGAATAATGTTGCATTCAAATATTCTAGTCAAGTCCACAAAGAAAAGCATTTTTTCTTCTTTTCACAAGATAATGAAATCAAGAACCTATAAAGTTTTGATGGTGGAAGATTTGAGAAGAGCTTTTTGACTCAGAAAGTTGTTGGGAGGAACATAAAAAGAAAGGCAGAAGCAATTGCAAAGGGAAAGAAGACCAGTAAAAGGTGACAAAAGGCCTCTTCCCAACTTTCCCTTTCTTTTTAATGCACGATTCGACCCAAGATGATTTTACTTTAAAATGTTTGTTGGGGCTCATACCCGGATGTTAATTGGGTGCAATAAAGCTGTTCGGGCACCAATTCCAGCACGTCGTAAGTTAATGAGTGTTATCTCTGTTGGAATATATTCTGAATATAAAATTATCTTGATATGAACCAATTGACAAAAACACAGAAAATAGATAAGTTGGCTGTTTTGAATGAGCCAGAAACTCTCAAAACACAGTCAACTGTATTTATCAAGCAATAACTCAACTTCATTTTACATTATTTGCTTGTTCCTTAAATAAACAAAAAGATAATACAGCTTACGTACGTAGAATTGTAATTCTGCACATAGCTGTAGCTAGAGTCTTAAAGCTACTTACTAACCGTCTACTCTTAAGGTAAGAGATAAAACTTTTTATTTAAATATTGTTCTACTTAGATAATATTCTTCTAAGATAAATATAAGACAAAATAATAAGATAAAGATAAAAGAGAAAGAGATGTAACCTAACGTATTAAGATTGAGAAATGCTTGGTTGTACACTCTCATCCCACTCCTATCCCACCCTTGTGTACTTGGACCAATAATGTGAGAGATAGTAGAGAGAGTATAGTGGGACCCTATTTTTTTAACAATAATATTGGTCCACGTAGACGAGGGTGTGATAGGAGTGGGATAAGAGTGTACAACCAAACATTTCTCATTAAGATTATATCATATTAACTTATATTTTCTAGTCTAGGTCAATTTGTGTTTATTTGTATAAGTCAATTTGCTTGTATAGGTCGACTTATTCAACTATAAATAAGGATCTATATATTGTAAACAATCAAGCTATTGAGCACCATGTAGCCCTTTAGGCTTTACCATGTAGACAAAAATCATAAACCGAACTACGTAAATTATTTGTCTCTTTTCTCTTTTTTGTTTTCACTATTATTCTATTTTTATTATATTTTAGATTTATATACAAAGCTCAACAAATTTGCATGAAGCTCATATACGTACGAAATTTGAATCCGTCGACATACCCTTATCCATATATATATTTTTTTGAAGGGAGCATACACTTATCCATATTGAGGTCACATGGAGGCCCCCCTATAATATCTATATTATCCTACAATATTGGGTTGGTTACCCTTTCCGACAGTAGGGAGGCACGACAAAATTCCATTAACTCCGGCTATATCAATTGAAAAGAGACTAATGATTTGAATTATTATTATTGTTTTTTGGATGAATAATTATTTATTTGAATTATTGCTTTAGATGCAACGTTGGAGTTGAATTGAGTGAATATTTTTATATGCACGCAACTGATTTGTGTGATTCTCTCGGTTTGCCACCACGCAATTGCATCATATAATAAGAATTAATTGCATATTAATATAATAAGAGAACGTTACACAATATAGTTGATCATGTGAATATTGATTCTATTCAACGATCCGATTGTACGAAATCTATTTAATCCCAATTTACGTTTTAAAATTATATGTTCACTTAAACATAGCTAATAGATAATTAAACAAATGATAGTTTTTTTTTTTTTTTTCAAACTGGATTAGAAAACTTATTTAAAAATATATATGAGTATCACTATCACATACCCATAAATAAAATAAAATTAAAATTAAAATTAATTTAATATACTAAATAAAATAAAATAAAAAAACCAATTTGAGAGAAAATTTTATCCTAAACAAATACAAGTTGCGTTCACTTGAATTTGAAAATTAATTTTTTTTTAAGATTTGAAAAACAACCAAACGCAACCTTACATGAAAGGCGGGGATGATGCACACGACATGAGAGAATGTGAATCAAAAAAAAAAAAAAAAGACAGGAGAGAATGATGCCGCGTCCGTAATCGACGTGGTCCACGTGGACTAAATCATGACTCCTCGGCGAGCGTGGCACGTTTCATTCTGAGCCAATCATTTTGGTCAATGTCAATGCCGCTCGAGTAGCAATCCGGTGGGGTAGTATTATGATGCGCTAAATAGTAGCTTCGATCAACTTGGATCCTTTGTGTGGGTCCTGGGTCCATATCGAACGCATTTAAAACCTAAATAGTTGCTGCAATTGGGCCATAATTAATTAATTTGTGATCAATTCAAAGATTAATGTATTTAACGGACGTTTTGTAGCTGGTATCTCTTGCCTCTTAGTATATATTTTTGGAGTTAAAATATGCACTGAATTCAACAAAATGATTTTAATTAGCTTTGTCAAAGTTGAAGAGTTTAGCTTTGAAGTTAAATTAATGTTATTTAGTAAACTGTTATATAATTAAAAGACAGAATTGAAAAGTTAATTTTTTATAATTTTGTCTCAAATTTTTTTAAATCATTTTAACTTAATTTTTAAAAATAAATTTTTTAATATTCACAATTTTAAATATTTTTCAAAAAACCCAGAGCTTTAGGCGAGGAACTTTTCGTTGAAGAGAGAGAAAGTCTGAGATTTTTCTAGAAAGCGAGGGCTCCGAGCATTTTCTTGTCTTCCGGGGAGGGAGGCCTCACGCCTCCTCCTCCCGGCTCTGTTTTTTGGCTTTAGTTTCCCTTGGACGTTAGGGCCAGGGTTTTGTCTCCAAGCCTTTAGGGCTGTTGGAGTTGTTTCCTCCCAGTGTTTCACTAGTGGAGGTTGTTTTGTTGTGGTTGTTTTTTTCTTTCTTTTGTTTTTGTTTCGTCTTTGTTGGTGCAAGCAGAGGCTTTGGTTTCTGGCTCGTGGAGATAGACAGGTGTGGGCGAATGGCTGATGGAGATGGTGGTCAAAGCTAGATCTATTAACCTCGGTCGACTCTCCTTCGACAAGAATCTTCCTGTGGCGGTCTTCGGCCCTCTCCGGTCTTGATGGTTACCTGGCGGAACCGTGTTGCTCTTTCCTGTATGGCGTGTGATCCGCACGCGCCGGGGGTCTCCCTTCCTGCCCTCACGCGTGCGGGTTATGGCTTGTTCCTCCGGCTTCGCAAGGTGTCGATCTAGACTTCTGATGGTCGTCCGCTGATGGGGAGGTTCCCGGAGACGATGTGTGTCCTGCACGCGCTGGCTGTTTCGGCCGTTTGTTTCCTGTGCTAGTTTCCTGAGCTTCTTTTTGTTTGGTTGTAAATCCTTCATTTGTTTCACAGTCTACCGGTTTTCGGTAGCTGCTTTAAGTTAGGGTATACCCTGGCTTTGTGATTAGAGGTTCTTTACCTCTAGTTACTACTTTCGACCTTCGGCCTTAGTTTTAGCTTCGCCTTTGGGCGACTGTAAATGCCTTCTTTCTCTGTTCAGTGTATTTGTTATGATCTTTGTATCCTTTGGGTGCTTCCGGGCGATTGTTCCGGATATGATGAATGAAGAAGGTTTTTACGTTAAAAATATATATATATATATATTTTTCAAAAAAATTGCAAAACCAATCACACCGTTTAATTATGACTCACAATCACAAACCAATTTGATTCCCAATTCCTGTTTGAAGTATCCGCTTGCCCCTCTCGCTGGCTTGGAAGTTCAGACTGATGGAAGTAAAGGAAGTTCGAACCGACCAACCGACCACGCTGGAATCTTAGAAAATCCAACGGCTCTAATCGGCTCAACCGGCTACGTTGTAAATCTCGCTTTAATCCTAAACGCAAGTTGCCAATGGAAAGCCACCACGTGTTGAAAGAAGTTCAAAGCGTTGGTTACACGCTAACAAATGACCACGCGGTTTAGCCGTTTTTATTTTCTTCCCTTTTATAACCCCACCTTCATTTTCTTGGCCCCCCAAACGCCATCTCTCTCTTCCGCTCTAATGGGTATCCGAGCTTTTTCAAGTATTCGAATTTCTTGGATTTTCGAAGTGAAGCTCTGATCATAACCCTGAGAGCGTTAATTCTTGGGGAATCAGGGGTTTGTTTGATTGAATTATTGGGATCTAGATGTCTACGCTGGAAATGGCGTCGTATTGGTGCTACAGATGCAGCCGATTCGTTAGGGTTTTGAGCCGGGACTCGTCGGTGGTGTGCCCCGACTGCGAGACGGGGTTCGTGGAGGCCATTGACAACCCGCTACGGGCTGTCCACGTGGACGGGCGGCGCAGGAGGAACCCTGCGAGTGCGATGTACATGATCGGTCAACGCTCCGCCGCCAATCCGGACCAGGCGACCACGGGCCGTCGGATCAGGAGGATCGGCGTGGACCGCGGATCCCCCTTCAACCCGGTCGTCGTGCTCCGCGGACCGTCCGATGGCAGAGAGACACGTCGCTTCGAGCTTTACTACGACGACGGCGGTGGTTCCGGGCTCAGACCGTTGCCTCCGAGCGTGTCGGAGTTTCTGTTGGGGTCCGGGTTCGACCGCCTCCTCGAGCAGCTCTCGCAGATCGAGCTAAACGGCGTCGCTCGATTCGAGCATCCTCCGGCTTCGAAGTCGGCCATCGAAGCGATGCCCACGATCGCAATAGGCGACGGCCACATAACCACGCATTCACACTGCGCCGTGTGCAAAGACGAATTCGAATTGGGATCGGAGGCCCGAGAGATGCCCTGCAAGCACATATACCACTCGGACTGCATTCTCCCATGGCTCTCGCTTCACAATTCCTGCCCGGTGTGCCGCCACGAGCTGCCCGCGGATGTAGAGAGCGTCGCGGCGGAGCCTGACCGCAGCGAGAGCGGGCAGGCGCGGCCTCTGGATGAGAACGTTGGGCTGACGATATGGAGGCTTCCGGGAGGTGGGTTTGCGGTGGGGAGGTTTTCCGGGGGAAGAGGAAGAGGTGGAGACCGCGAGCTTCCGGTGGTGTACACGGAAGTCGATGGTGGGTTCAACAATGGCGGCGCGCCGAGGAGGGTGTCGTGGGCGGCTAGGGGAGGGGAGGGAGGGAGGGCGGTGGGTTTGGCCAGGCGTTTCGGAATTTGTTCTCGTGCTTTCGTGGAATTGGGTCTTCGGGATCGAGTTCGAGCTCTAATTCTGATAGGCCAGCGGCGAGGAGAGCCAGATCGGTCTCTTTGACTGCGAGTAGGCGGAGGACTTGGTCTCTGGAGTTTTGAATAGTGGGACAAAGGAATGGTAACATTTGATGGGAAATGGGCGAAAGTTCCCATCAAGAGGAATGGGAGTGTCACTGTAAATAGTGAGAATGGGAGTCTCCCTATTCACAGCTCCATAGAATTTGTGGGTTCAGTTTCCTGTGAAGTGGGAAATTGCTGGAGATATGCAGTAAATAAGTATTGAACTGTTATATGCATAAAAGAACAAGGAGCAGGAGCAGCAGCAGCAGAAGAAGCCTGGGAGAGAAAGAGGGGGACTGTGCCTGTGCGTTTGGAGGTGGCTGTTGGGGGCAGCAACTGCAAGAAGGTACATGCCTTTTGTGTACCATAGTGCCTGTGCAAATTTCAAGAAATTGAATTAGAATTACCTGCAACTTTTTTTTCTTTTTCTTTTTCTTTTTTTTTTCTTTTCAATATTTGTTTTAGATTTATTTTCATCAATTTTAATTTGTAGTTAGCTTTCAGTTTGTATCTTCCATCTTTCTGTCATTGTTTATACACAAAATATAACTACCTTAAAGGTGCTATTCAGCTCATCAATCATGTTGCATGGTTTTCCCTGAGATTTATTTCTTTCTGAGAAGGTATAGCATTCAATTTTATATTTCAAAACTAATAGCAAAAAGGCCAATAATAATTTGAAGGGATATTCCGTTTGATCGTAAGAACTATATAAGAAGAGAAAGGCAACAATGAGAGTCCCTCTTTCTCTGTGTTAAGGCGCCAATTCTGACTCAGTAGAATTTGACTTTGTCTTGGTTAAAACGTGCGATCACGACACGTTAAGACAGACTTAGTATTTAGATTTGGTTTTGGTTTTACGTTTCAGTGTCACCTTGCCATGTATTTTTGAAAAATAATAAATCACATGGAACGGTGACATCATTTGAAAACTTTGGGACAAAAATTTGACAAGTCTTGTATTTATTTCACAATGCTGACACGGTAAAGTGTACCAACCGTTGCTCTTGTTAAAAAATATATTCAATGACTACTAAATCTTGCACTTTTCAGTAAACTGGGATAAAGGTACAATGTATAGCATTACTCGCCTAATGTTCGTGAGTAATGTGAAATATTACATTCTCATCCCCTATTGCTAATCAATTGATACCCAAGTAGGATGAAGATGTAGTGCATAGCATTATTCACTATTCATAAAAGTAACACTAGAAACAATTCTTTTATCTAATCACTATTTTATCATGTTGATGTGGTAATGTCAATTAACCTTTCAATTTTTTTTATTTTAATTTTTTTTTTAGCAAGTATTAATTTAAAAGTTGATTGGCATTGGCATAAGTGCAAAGTGTGAGGATTGAGCTCATTTGATAGAAGAAAAAAAAAATTATTAAAAAAGAAAAAAAAAAAAAAAAAAAAAAAAAAAAAAAAGGCCCACTTGAAATTAGCCCTCTATAATTCTAGATGCGGCAGCCATTGACTTGCATGACTTTTTTGGCGATTTTGTCGATAATGTAGTTGCACGTTCATACATGGGTGATTGACGGTTCGATCCTGTCTTGCTGTTGCCTTGACTTTTGATACTTACGTGTAAATAATAAATATGACTATTTGAGGTTGGTGATCTATTTGTGAAAATAAATGGGGGCATGAATATTCTTGTTCCTTTTAATTTTTGAGCACCTAATATAGTCTGACCCTCCGAGTTGATTTTCCAATGGATGTCCAAAAATGGTGCCAATGCATTCTCAAATCCTCTTTAAAAACTTGACTATGAATGGAAGCTTGATTCTGAAATATTAGGGTATTGCATGTTGTGCAATAACTTTAATATAGGTTGTTTATTTAAAATGAAACTTAAAACTTTCTTTCTTTATTTTTATTTTTTTGGTGGCTATTGGTCCTCTTATCGTTTTTCAACCAATTTGCCTAACTATTTCCAAGACTTTTTGAGTGGTTTGACCATCTCTTTTGGTCAAATATAAGAGTAGCCGATCGACCCTATGGCTATTTGGTTATTTGACCACCAACAATGGTACGGGTAACCAAACCACTTCCAAGGCTTTATAGGGTAGTTGAGGCCACATGATAAATATGTTGCCATATTATTTAAATTTTTAAATAAAATAATATTATGTACAAGATTAGATATAATAAAATAAAATAAAATTTGAACCATAAAATTATTCCGAGCTTACAACCCAAGCTTTTTCCAGCCTATTGAGGCAATGGGATGTCCAACAAACTGCCATGCCACGGCCCAAAAAAAAAGGTGCATAAATCCCTTCATCCTGTTTAGGAAGAGAGACCCATCCCCAGAAAATCATTTTCCGTTTAGGAATCACTTTTACTGGATGAAGACCGAAGTCGTTGCTTCTGAATTGTTTATGATGGGCTAGCCTTTACAAAGGGTACTTGTAACTTCCAAAGGTATATGCATGCTTCAGAAGAAAAAAGCCCAAGGTGCTTCCAAAATTAATCCATTCAAATATAGGAGCCCTGTTTATAGATGGGTTTGAAGAAAATCCCTCCCACCCAAAGAAATTTATATCCCATTATCCCTTGAAAAATGCCAACTTTTTTCGAAATAGCACTTGTCCATAAGTTATACATGATGTGAACGCAAACAGCTCATTTCCATTTCATTTGGTTAGTAAAAAAAAAAAGGGCAAAATTATCTAAAAAATTGAATTTATAATTCAGCCTCTTATTATTTCACTAACCGGCTCGTCTCCATTTCAAATTAAATGGAGAAGATCCGTTTCCGATGTAAACAACCTAGCAAATTCCTCTGGTGACCCTAATGAATGAGAGGCCTTAGCTGCATTCTTTGCTGTAAAATCAGCCCAAATATCACTATCAGCACCTCTTTGTTGAGGGAGATTCACTTTCCGTCATTCTTTGCATACAAAAACTACATCTCAATACCAATTGGAGAACTATCACCATTATTTCTAATATATTTGGTCTCTTCAGCCCTTTTGACAGCTGAACTGTCACAAAGAATGACATGAACACGAATCGACGTGCTCACAACATTATTCACTGGGCTACCAGCTACCACCAGCTCTACTGACAACTTTCTCGTTGATTTGTATCCCTTGTTAGATATTCCCTTTGATAGTGGCAAATATCTATATTTATTGTATTTTGAGGCTTCCTTTCTCTCTTTTTATTTTCTTTTTTTTATAGGGCGTTTGTTTTTGTATTTGTTTCTATTTTCTTATTTGTATTTAATATGGTACTATCTCATCTTAGAGAATAAATAAATAAATCAAACTAGCAGGGCTTTAGAGCACTACACATCACAAAAGTATATAATTTCTTTTTCTTTTTTTTTTAATTATAATTTTCATCCTCAGTTTCCAACCTTTATGCCTTAACAGAGCTAATGCTGGTATCATTGGTCATTGGAGGATAGCAGATGTGGATAAATCCTTGAAGGGAAATGCTTCTTGTCAGCATTATTAAGAGCATTCACAGTAGGTTATATAAAATCCACTTTTGGCAAAACATGAAAACGCTCTTCCAACGAATTAACTTTATTTTTTTTAATAATCAACTTTATTTTTTTTTTAATATTTTAATTAATTTTTGCTCAACTTTAATTTTTTTTTATTCATAAAAAAAATTCTTGACCCCCCGGATAAAAATCCTGGCTCCGCCACTATACGAGTATGCATGTATTATTTAATATTTGAACATATTTTTGTGTTAACAATCGGCTCATTTATCAAACGAACCAATAGCAAGTTGAATTTATCCGAACAAAGCTCGAGCTTATTTGCGAGCGGCACTGTTTGCCTAATAGCCTTTTTCTAGAGTTTTGGGGCATTGGTGGAAGAATTACGTACAACCCCGTGTGCATCATTTTGGTTTAACAATGACCTCCATCTAAAAACAAGTGAAAATTTACAGAAAAGTTAGTGAAAGAATATTAATTAAACTACGTGATGCAAAGGACTTATTAAAAATAGATCGAAGTTGCTTAATTTATTCATATGTATTTCCTTTATAAAAGCCCAAAAAGGAAGGTCACGATCACTGATCAGGAAGAGGATTGAACATGAGAAAAGCAAAGAGGTCAACCTATTTTACATAATACTGGAAGACTGCTTATATACACACGGCACTCGGCACACGGCACACGGCACTCGGCACACGGCACACGGCACTATTCTTCACCACCCTGCTCTGAGTGCTCTCCCTCGTTTTTATTCCCCATGCAATTTTTAATTTTTTCCACCATAGCACTTATCACAAGTGGAAGAAACAACGCGGAGATGACGGTATAGGTATAAGTACAGTGCCAAATGTCACAATTAGGTGGCTGCACCGCTTGAACTGAACAACCATATGTAACCGACATTGAAAGTAAGGCCATATAACTCTGCCGAAAAAATGGTAAGTTGTATGTTTGAGTGATAATAGCGTAGAGAGAGGAAGAAAACGCCATCGTATTAAAGAAAACGAAGACTACGTACGTTGTCGGGTCAGAAGACGCCAGAATTGCCTTACCCGCGTAATGAACATCTGTCCCATTGACCAACTTATCTTGCCAAACACCGCCGGGAGGGTTGACTGCTACTTGGAAGGCTGCAGCAGCAACCAGAGCTGCCACCACTAAATGAGCATTTCGTACATCACTTGTGGAGTTTCGTTCAGGCCTACGCTGTGACGACGAAAACGAATCCCTTCGAGAAATTTCGGGAGGGATTGGCTCTGTTGCAGCCATTTCAATCGTAGGCAGATCAGGCCTACGCTGTGACGACGAAAACACATCGCTTCGAGAAATTTCAGGTAGGATTGGCTCGGTTGCAGCCATTTCGATCGTAAGCAGATCGAAGCAAGGCGACCAAGGCGTGTTACAATATTTTCCTGCTTAAGGACAACTTAATTATATAGAGACCTAGCTATATTTTCCTGATAACAAAATCTTATAAGTGGTGTTTGAGTTTTGAGTGTACAGAAATTGATATCCTGAGGATTGGTTTTTGAATTCTCAAACGGCCACACGATCAAGATAGCCTGGGTTACACGTGGCAATCAGAGGGTGCTTAGACGTTGAGTTCTCATTGGTCCTTGAGGCTAGAATTTGAGCTTTTCTCCTCCACTTAAATTTGAGTCAATTTACCACAAGCATAAAAAAAAAAAAAAACAAAAAGGGGATTGTTGTGGATATTGTATTTTTTGAAAGCAGGAGAAAAACACAGATCAGGTGAATAATATAGTCTGACACTCCGAGTTGATTCTCCAATCAATGTCCAAAAATGTTGCCAATGCATTCTCAAATCCTCTTTAAAACCTTTACTATGATTGGAAGCTTGATTCTGAAATATTAGGGTATTGCATGCTGTGCAATAACTTTAAAATAGGTTGTTTATTTTTTCAATGAAGAGTTCAACTTTGTTAAAATAAATAAATACATAAAAGGCAAAAATAAAAAAAATAAAAAGAAAGAAAGAAGAAGAAGAAGACCAATTTGCCTAACTACTTCCAAGGCCTTAGAGGGTAGTTAAGGCCATCTCTTCATGCCGATTATTGGGTGGAAGCGATCGGTTTTGCATCAAATAAGCTCATTTTCATTTCATGCTTAATATTTTTTTAATTTAAAATATATATTTCATAGATCTCATTTACATGATGCCACGTGATAAATATTTTGTTATGTTATTTAATTTTTTTTAAATAAAATAGCATTATATACACAATTAGATAAAATAAAATTTGAACCATAAAATTACTTCGGGCTTACAACCCAAGCTTTTCAAGCCTATTGAAGCAATGGGCTGTCCAACAAACTACCATGCTATAGCCCAAAAAAAAGCCCAAAGGTACTTGTAACTTCCAAAGGTGCATGCTTCAGAAGAAAAAAGCCCAAGGATTAATCCATTCAAATATAGGAGCCCAGTTTCCATAATGACAAATTTGTAAATGGGTTTGAAGAAAATTCCTCCCACCCAAAGAAATTTATGTCCCTTGAAAAATGCAAACTTTTTTTCGATAGTAGCACTTGTCCATAAGTTATACCTGAATCACCTGATGCGAACAGCCTAGCAAGTTCCTCTTGTGACCCTAATGAAGGAGAGGCCTGCCTTCTTTGCTGTAAAAGCAGCCCAAATATTACATTATCAGCACCTCTTTGTTGAGGGAGATTCACTTTCCGTCATTCCTTCGCATACAAAAACTACATATGACCACCAAATGATCATCATTATTTTTTATATACTTGGTCTCCTCAACTCTTTTAACAGCTGAACTGTTACAAAGATTGACAGGAGCACGAATCAACGTGCTCACAACATTATTCACTAGGCTATTACCACCAGCTCGATTGGCAGCTTCTTTATTGATTTGTATCCCTTGTTAGATATTCCCTTTGATAGCGACAAAAATCCACCTTAATTGTATTTTGAGGCTTCCTTTCTCTTTCTTTTTTTTTTCTTTTTTTTTTTTTTTTCAGGGCGTTTGTTTTTGTATTTGTTTCTATTTTCTTGTTTGTATTTAATATGATACTATCTCATCTTCGAGAAGAAAAAAGAAAAAGAAAAAAGAAAGAAGGGGGGTTTAGTGCACTACACCGTAGGCTTGGCAAAACACCAACCCATTTAGTTAATCTAGTAAAAAAAGTGTCATAAACTTGTCGTAAACATGTCCTAAATGGGTTATAAACGAGTTGACGGATCATAAACATGTTACAAAAGTATATAATTTTTTTTAAAAAAAAATTCATCATTGGTTTCCAACCTATGCCTTAAAACAGAGCTAATGCTGATATCATTGGTCATTGGAGGATAGCAGATTTGGATAAATCCTTGATGGGAAATGCTTCTTGCCAGGATTGGTTAGATGTGTAATGCATTAAGCCTGGGGTGGAAATATAATTTTAGGTGGGGAGCAAAATTGAAAATAATAATAATAATCTTTTTTAGGGGTTACAAATTTGATTTTGAATGGGTATAGAGCTTCTTCTTTTTTTTTTTCTTTTAAACAAAAAAATGAGAAACACGATGAGGCAAGCAACTCTTAAGCCTCAATGTAGTTATGTTTCGAGCTGAGCTGAGCTATGTATTGGCTAGTCGGACTTAGCTCGTTTGCATTGTAGCCTTGTGGGTGTGATCGAATTCAAGTCTAGTTTTCATACTTTGTTCAAACTCGGCTCGCCGGAACCTTAGCCACGTTCTAACATGGCTCAAACTCAGAAATAAGAATCCAAGCTTGAATTTGATTATATTGAATATTCTCATCTTGCATGAATTGATAAAAAAATAAAAATAAAATAAAATAAGAGAGAAAAGAAAAATAAAAAGAAAGAAAGAAGCTCATCCTTTTTAGTGGGGTTAGCCGTTAGCCCCTCATCCATCGTACTTAAATTCAAAGGCTTTGTTTGTTAACGCTTTTCAAAACACAATAATATGTTCAAAATTACTTTAATAGTCATTTCAAAAAAAAGAAAAAGAAAAAAAAGGTCTTAGAAACATTAACAAGCGAAAAGTCACTATACGGGGCCCTTTTTCATTGCCAGAAGGGAATTTTTAACTTAATTGTAGTTTTTTTTTTTTTTTCTATTCAAATATAGAGAATAGGAAAAGGAAATTACAATAATTAAAAAACAAAAAATTGGTGGACAACTCAAACAACAGCGGAAACAAACAAAAAAACAGTGCTAAAAAGGAAAAGGAAAAGGAAAATAATGGACTATATTTTTCATGAAATTCGAAAGGCTGAGCTATGGATAAAGTTGAGGTGTTGGGGCTATCTATTATGGCAGGAATGATTGAGTTGCAGAACCCCTTTGGAGATGTTATGAGGAAGTTGGCAAAACGCCAACATCGATATGCCTCCCCCACCCTAACAAACTTCACAAATACACAAAATTGTATTAATTTAAACACCCAAAAGGATTGCCTCCAATCAAATTTTGATGGTGAAAGCACACACCCTTTTTCCTTTGTTTTCTTCTTCTATTTGACTTCCCCTTTTTCCATTTCTTATCTAACACAACAAATCATTGCCTTTCTAACAAATTCTTCCCAATCTAACATATTTTTATTACATATTAGAATAAATAATTATTTAATATGGTATCAAAACTTTGAATGCTCTCTCCAGTAATTCATCTCCTTATTGAGGGAGATTTTGAGTTCAGGACTACAAATTTATTAATTAAATTATTAAATTTACAACTTTTTATAAGTTTAAGTTTTTACAATAACAAATACTAATAAGTTGTATTTGTTAGTATGTGTTTTTTCCTTTTGTTTTTTCTTTTCAAGATAAAGTATTAATAAATAACTCAAAATTCATAACAATCTTAAAAACATGAAAACAACTTTTATATTTATATCATATCAAAATTGGTAATGGTTGGCATTGGAAAAGCTTTTTTTAAAAAAATATTAAAAAATAATTTTAAACACAAAACATTAAAAAAAATGACTTTAATTCTTATGTCACATCATAACTTTTTTTAAAAATAAAATAAAATAAAATAAAATAATAAAAAAAAAAAAACATTTATGATTGCAAGACAACTCAAAAACATGTATTTTGGTTGGTATTCCTACTTTTTTGTCAGCATATACAAATGTTCAAACATTTTAGAGAAGCTATCACCTCAACCACCGGCGGTGTCGGGCCTCTACGCGCGGAGCGTGGTCCTCACGTGCCGAGGGTGACCTGCGCATGTGAGAGCCACGCTCCACTTTTCCTGCTGGGTTTTGGGGGGTTTCATGTTGGTGGGGTGTCCGACAGCAACAGGGGAGGTTCGGGGGTGGTGCGTATGCTACACGCACCGGTGACCGGACGGTTTTCTTCCTCTGATAGTTTCTGGGCTTCTGTGATATGTGTTTTTTATCATTATGTATATTCTTGTCTATTCACAGTTTACCTTTGTAATGTGCTGTAAATTACTTGGGCATTTTAGGTGGCTTGTAAGCTAGACCAGACTCTCTCATTTTAATTGGTTTGTGCTTCAGTGTATAAAGATGACCCAATTGTGTGTTCTTGTAATTTTAGTTTGTTGTTTAGGTAGCTGTTTTAAGTTAGGAATTGTTCCTAGTTTAGTGGTTAGGGATTCTGTATCTCTATTCACTACATTGGGCCTACAGGCATGTTTGTAGCTTTTGGATTGAATGTTTGCATTCGGCCTATTGTATTTGCTTTCGAGCTTGGTATTAATGAAAGTTTCAGTTCTGTTCAAAAAAAACATTTTAGAGAAGAGGAAGTGTTATATATATAGGCAATTAGGCATGGACCATTTGGACGGTCCTTATCAAGTGGACAATAGGCAAGGACTGTTTGATGGATGACGAAGAGACACGTGGTTGGACATGAAAGCTTGACATCCGCTACGTTGGTGCGACGAAAGACATCCAAATGTTGCTTCCACTGCCGTCAAAGCGGAAACGTGCTTAATAATTGGGGGAATAAAGCCAATGGCGTCATCAATATTGGGAATTGAGATAGATAATGAAGATTTACACGATTGGGCAATTTCATTAAACCTTTAAAAGGCTTTATTATTACTTTGTTTTTTTCTTGGCAATTACAGTATGAAATTTTACTAATATTTTGATGTTGCTATGCAGTTTGAAGGATTTAGACGCAATGACCATATTAGGAAAGTATATGCCTTACCAATATTAACCGCAACTATTTAATTATTTGTTAGAGTATGTTTAGATTATTTTGAAATTAGATATTTGAAGAGAATTGTATTGCTTTTAATAAAGATTAGATTACCTTAAATTTAAGGAGTTTATGATATTTAATTATTCTAAATTAATGGATTTGATTAGGATTATATTTCATTTATAAACTCTATAAATAGAGTATTTTGTATTGTAAACTCTTATCTCTTTTCTTTTCTTTTAAAAAAAGAAGAATATATATATATATATCGGTTGAAGAAAAGAAAAGAAAAATTAAAAGAGGCCAAGTTATCCGCATTTAGGCTATTTGTTGGCTCATTGTTTGGTCTGGTTGGACCAATTGTTGACTGAGACCCATCTTTTAGCCTTTGTGGTATTGTTTAAAAACTCAGGCCGGACTTTTGTGTATTGTTTAAAATTTAGGCCCATTTTAGCTCCTAGTTAACTCTTTTTTGGTCATCAATATATATAATATTTTGTTATGAAATAAGCAATTTAAAAAGAGAAATGTTAAGTCCTCAAGAGGTAGTTCAATCGGCTGGGGATCACGCCTTATAAAGCAGAGGTCATTAGTTCGAATTCTCCATTCCCTCTTTTGTGTGGACATGTTAAAAAAAAAAAGGAAAAATGTTAGACTTACAATGATTTTACAACTCTCACAAGGTGGCACCGCCAAAGTGTAAAGACTAGATATGGACCCGTAGGGGGCTAAAGGCCCCACCCAAAAAATATTCACCTTTAATTGTTAAGCAACAATGTTCACCTTTAAATTTGACACCTCGAAAAATTTTATTGTAGTCCGCCTTCCTCAAATTAAAGTCCTAGTTTTGTTAAGGACATCAGCTCAAAAAGATTTGCCTAGCCAACTCATGGACAAATTTTTTACAGCTCGCATATAAGATTGACATGTATCCCTTAGTATGTGAAAATTACATGTTATTTAAATAGTATAGGTTTCTTACATGCTTTTTAATAGCATTAATAAAAAAAAAAATTTTGTTCCTTAAATGTTTAAAAGACACGTGTCTTTTTTAAATGTGAGAGCGGATGGTAAGAAATTTCATATAAACTAGTTTGTAAAATATTTCTATCCCCAACTCAATCAAATTGAACCTCGAGCGTAATCGCACCAACCATCCTCGATGCGCTAGGCTATCAAGAGTGGCCGCTACCAATCTCCATGATTTGGGGGTGGTCACAACCATTTTTGCATGCTAATTGGTGGTTCGAGCACCTCGTGTGGTTGTTTAATTAATAGAAAGGCGCTGACGAAGAAGATGGACGTCGTGGAAAGATTTAAAATAGTCATAAAATCGCTTCTTTGTTTTTTGGGTTTTTCTCGCCAGGTTTGAGATTCAGATCGTGTGGAGAAGGTCGTCATGGAATTCCATGGAGAGAGCTTGGGACAAATCTTAGGGGCGGAAAGCCGAGGTTGAAGTCAAAAAACAAGAGCTGGTCTCCAACTGTAAATGCTTGACACCCGATCATTATATTTCTGGATCGAAACGACAAATTGTGAGGAATTGACTGATGGAAACACTGGAGTGAGGAGTCGGCGGCTCCCACAGAACAGAGTCGAGAAGTGTATGTTTGCGGAAAGTTCAAATCTTAAATTAATTATGCGTCAGATGCCCAACTAATCTGATTTAACAACTCTCAATTATCTAATTAACATTTATTAGTATTCTAGAGTCGAGACTCGAGATATATAAATATAAGCGTGTTTCTTATCTTCAAGCTGTGCAATTTGGTGGCGGCTTCCTGGCTTGCTTCTTCCGGGATTCCATGAAAATATCCGCTTTTTGTCCCCTGTATGTTATTACCTTCTTCCAGAGGACACCTTTTGAAACCCAACTCGTCGGTAATTGCAAAACCTTAATTAGGTGAATCATAGAAAAGTAGTTTCTTTCTTTTTTTTTCCGCAAAATATTTTAAAAACATAAAAAAAAAATATTGCAGAAATATATATAAAATAATAAAATATGAAAAGAAAGAATAAGGAATAGTGAAAGCGGAAAGAGTAAACTACATATTGACTGAATTGTATTAAGTATTTGAATTGAATTACAATACTCAAAATATGGAGAGACTCTGTGCGATGAACAAGTACACTTAAAGTAGATCTAAACTAATTAAGAAAGAAAATAAAATTGCAGACATAAATGAAAGTATTCTAAAGAATACACTAACCGTAATACAAAATATATTAATTATAACAAGTATAAAATGCCTTTTCCAAAATAATAATAATAAAAAGAAAAAAGCAAACAAGACGTACACAACTCCAATGCATGTCACCGGAGTATTTAAAGAAGAAAGAGAGAGGTACCCTTCACCCACGCAGGCCCCTCAAAAGTAACAAACACCAACAAAGACTTCTCTCTGCAATTTCACTCCCACCAAAGCTTTCAGAACCAAAAAAGACGCACGAACGGATTCACATTTCAAATATCTCTTCTCTTCCACATCC
Source organism: Alnus rubra (assembly GCA_028654335.1). Classification (NCBI taxonomy): domain Eukaryota; kingdom Viridiplantae; phylum Streptophyta; class Magnoliopsida; order Fagales; family Betulaceae; genus Alnus; species Alnus rubra. Next base: position 1,058,921 of record JAJPGS010001661.1, on the reverse strand, counting down.
ATGGCCTTTCTTCAACCTTTCCTTCTTCTTGAGCTCGCCCTTTTCTTCATAATAAACCCACCCCAATACTCTCTCTCTGCAACACAGAAGGCACTGATATTACCCCTCAAAACCCAGACACTCCCACATGGTGGGTCACTACCAAAACCTTCAAACAAGCTCTCTTTCCGCCATAATGTCACCTTAACAGTCTCACTCACCGTAGGCTCGCCTCCACAGAGCGTTACTATGGTCCTCGACACAGGGAGTGAGCTCTCTTGGCTCCATTGCAAGAAAAATCCAAACTTCAACTCCATATTCAACCCACTTCTCTCTTCTTCCTACTCTACAATCCCATGCTCCTCACCCGTATGCAAAACCCGGACCCAGACCCTACCCGTACCTGCTTCCTGTGACTCGAATAAGCTCTGCCACGCGATTATCTCCTACGCTGACGCCTCCTCCATTGAAGGCAACCTCGCGTTCGAAACTTTCCATCTCGGAAACTCGGCCCGAAACGGTACGATATTTGGGTGCATGGATTCCGGGTTCAGTTCCAATTCTGAGGAAGACTCCAAGACCACCGGGTTGATGGGTCTGAACCGGGGGTCGTTGTCGTTCATCAACCAAATGGGCTTCCCGCAATTCTCCTACTGTATATCGGGTCGTGACTCGTCCGGTGTTTTGCTTTTCGGCGAAGCGAGTTTCTCTTGGCTCCAACCCTTGAATTACACCCCTTTGGTTCAAATATCGCAACCGTTACCCTATTTCGATCGGGTGGCCTATACAGTTCAACTAGAAGGGATTAAAGTTTCGGGTAAAATTTTGGCGCTCCCGAAATCCGTCTTTGTACCGGATCATACAGGGGCGGGACAAACCATGGTCGACTCGGGTACTCAGTTCACGTTTCTACTCGGCCCGGTTTACACCACTTTGAAGAACGAGTTCTTGCAACAAACGAAGGGAATATTGAGTCCCTTGGGTGATCCTAACTTTGTTTTTCAAGGAGCTATGGATTTGTGCTACCGAGTCCCTTTGACTCGGCCAAGTTTGCCCCAGTTGCCTACAGTGAGCTTGATGTTTCGGGGGGCCGAAATGGTCATATCGGGAGAGAGGTTAATGTATCGGGTACCGGGCATGGTGAGGGGTGGTGATTCGGTGTATTGTTTCACATTTGGGAACTCTGACTTCTTGGGGATAGAGTCTTTCGTGATTGGTCATCATCATCAGCAGAACTTGTGGATGGAGTTCGATTTGGTTAAGTCTAGGGTTGGACTAGCTGAGGTTAGGTGTGATCTTGCAAGTCAAAGGCTTGGCTTGGGACCCTAGTTGAAAGATTCAGGCAAAACTTGTAGGCTCAATACACACATATATATTCACCTACTTTCCATTGGGGCACATATGCAATCTATAAAGTGGATTTTGCTGAGTAATGGTACTCTTTCTCTCTTATTTATAATATTCATTTTACAAGCTTGACAAAACAAAAAAAAACAAAAAAAAATTATTTAAGTCACGTCACATCAATTAATGTAAAATAAGTGTAAAGAATAACATGAACAAGATTGAAGAGAAGATATAGAAATCTTGTTAATTTGAGTAACACAATAATTCAGACAACTTAAAAGAAAAGGTTTTACGATCGGTTTGTCCTAAGCAATTTAAGATGCGAAATTCGTTTATTCTGAACAAATAGATCCCACAACCTTCTTTTTGGTTAAGCTGTCTGAATTGTTATGTTATTCGCTTATTCACTAAACACCGGACTCCGAAACACAAGAATGAGAGAGAGAAGGACGAGCGGATGGACGTGGGCCTTGGGTGGCTCCGCTGCTGGGCGTCACGGAGGGAATGAAGTGATCCTAGGTTGGGGTTTGGGAGACAACTATGTGCATAAGGGAGTGAAGTGTGAAGAAGTGTATGAAGTGAATTAGGGCCAAGGGTTTTGAGAAAAGTATATATATATACTTAAACAGCGTCGTTTGGCTCATAATTAAAACAACGTCGTTTTGACTTTGTTCGGTCATGTCGGGTCGGTAACCGACAAAAAACCGACTTCCACTGATTATCGACCAAATTAAATTTTGAAAAAAAAATTTACTCCAATTTTTGAATTTTAAATTATTCGGTAGGTGGTATGCGGTCGAAAGCAATTCGGTGACGGTCGGTAAGTTTTCAATAGTCTATAATCAAATAATTTGGCCACCCCTATTACAAGTTAAGATGTCATTTTTGTGACATTCGAAAAGCATATTTCAGCTGATCCCTTGTAGAATTGGGTTTTCCATGACCCACCTCCTGTGGCCTATTATTAATGTGGCACTGTGGCAGTGTGTGGTCTAGGAGGGAAAATGGTTGAACATCCGGCCCCGTTTGAAAACCCCCTTGCCCTCCCCTTCCCTTGGTTTTTTTTTTTAATGATTGAAAATTAAAATTGATGTGATATAAAGTTGATATAATTTATATGGAAAAGTGAAAAAAATTTATATTGTAGTGAGTTTTTTATTTAAAAAGTAATAAGAAAGTGTTGATGTGATATAAAAAGTGAAAAAAGTTAAGAATGTTTTGAAGTTGATATTTTTTGGGAGAAGTGAAGGGAAGGGGAGGGGAGGGGAGGGGAGGGGAAAGTGGTTTTCAAACGGGGCCGTAATCTTTTTCCTGCTCTCAATTTGTCATTATAAAAATGTATATTTATTATTTAATTGGAGGATTCTGTGAATCTCTGTGGATTTGGTGGCTGGCGGTGCAGTTGAGGCCAGGGAATTTCTGGATATATTTTGGGGGAGCAGTTGGCTTGTGGGTGCTATCTGCCATCTGGTACCCTGGTATTTTGGGGATGCCAGTGAGATGGGGATTCAAAGCAATTGTTAATAATTTGAGTAAATTATATGAAAAAGGCCCAATAGGATTAATTAACTGTTATTTAATTACTTACTCAAACAGGTAAATTTTTTATAAATTCTTATACATTTTTCTGCTCAAATAACTATAGTAATTGGGACATGTAATGGGATGAATCTGGAAATAGTTGTTTGGTGAACTACTTGCGCTACAGCTAATCAGAAGCTTAGCTTCATTATGGCTCTCTGACTTTCTGGGGTTTGAAGTCTTCTGGCGGCTGAGCCTTTCATTGATGCATTTGTCATTCATACCTAGTTTAGGGCCCGAGGGCCCGATTGACAACCCCCTCTCCTCATATCGGCAACAGGAGGTTGATTTTCAATTCAAGAGAACTAGTCAGTTATAATTAATAATATTTTTATAATTTTACATCATATAAAAATTATGAAAAGACTCTTAATTATATCTGATTGGTTCCTCTCCGATTCAGAAGATGGGGAAAGGATCTTTATCTCTTATATTGAAAGAGTATATATATATATATATATATATATATATATTTTTAGTGATAGTAAAATGTGATTGATGTGATATAAAGTTGAATTAATTTATATAGAAAAGTGTCATCAAGGGATAATTCAATCGGCTGGAAACCACGCTTCATGAAGCGAAGGTTACTAGTTTGAATCCCATCTTCTCCCTCTTGTGTAGACATGTCAATAATAATAATAATAATAATAATTGTATGGAAAAGTGAAGAAAAAAAATTGTATTATAGTGATTTTTTTATTTGAATAGTAATAAGAAAGTGTAGATGTGATATAAAAAGTTAATAAAATTAAGAATGTTTTGATCAAGATTATATTTTTTTTGGGAGAAATGAAAATAAGGAAAGAGGGAGGGGAGGGATTTGCCAAACGGAGCCTAGATAAAATTTCCTAAACTATGCCGGTCGCCAGGTGGCGTACTTATTTCTAAGTTAAATTAACAATGAGCTATAAAACATAAATAAATATCAGAATATATTCTAACAGTATTAATTCTTTGCACAAAACCTCAAAACTTAATGGGAAGCATACCTTATTAGTGGAATACTAATAAAGATCTCAATTTTTTTGAAAAATTCCGAAGCAAACAATAGAAAAGGAATACATACCTTAGCGGAGAGAGACCATGAAAAGATTGATTCGACAACTTCCATAATTGGTCAAAATTGGTGGTTTGACCACTCTAAATTCAGCTAGAAGGGTGGTCGAACCACTCACTTTTGATGGTGGCCACCAAACACGCACCAAAAAAATACAAACATATATATATTTTTTGTATTTGGCTGCTTGTCGAGATCTAGACCGGTTTAATTCCCCCCCCCCCCTCCCAAAAAAAAAGGAGGAGGAGGAATTGCACCCCATTAAGCATGAGATGTCAATCCTTTTACACTTTACACAAATGGAGTTGGAATTGTCTTGGCATTTCCATCTTTACAAAATTCTAAGTGAAAGGAATATATACACTTGGAACAAAATCTCAATTTATGGCCATTCGCATGTTCACAGAATCACGTACAGTACATGCAGTTGCGTATTGGTGTACTGTTATTCACCAGAGCCACAGGGGTCACTGTTTTTTCTGGCAAGTGACGAACAAAGAACAAAGACAGGGGATATATACCTCATTGCCTCTCAATGCTCTCATGGATCGTAGGGGCCCTCCCTTATTCAACGGCTTTTGGGAGCTTCTATATGGCTTAGCTTGCACTGACAGATTCCACTCCTCGTCCTGCCAAACTCTCTATTTCTTCTTCTTCCTTCCCAACGACCGTGCAGTCCTGTCCACGTCTATTCCATCTCAGTTTTTTCCTGCACAATGTCGGCCAATGTAATCGACTATGTGTCCCACCAAAATGGGACCTGAATTAATCAATTTCAATTTCGGCAGCCAATTGTGGGAGGGTTTTAATGGAATTTACTCTGTCCAATGTGTTTTTAATGTAAGCATGAAAAATATCGCATGTTGGATATGCACAATATTATTATGCTAAAACAATAAAACCCAATGAAAATAATACAGAAAATTTAGGCTTATTTCTAAATATGTTGTTCAAGCATTTTTTAAAAACTTCCGAAGAATAAAATTACGGTAATTTAATAAATTTAAATTATCTAACCGTAACAATATATATGACATTTATTTACTAAATATAATAAATACTGTATATGTGGCATATAGGCTATTTATGAAAATAATATTTTACATTTAATTGCTAAAACACCTGTCTGTACATGTAGGTAGCTGAGCAACCCTAAACTTGTTCGGGTATATGAATCTCATCGAAATCTTTACTTAATTAGTTGTAATTCGGACAACCAATTGCAAAGGACCACAATCCTATCCACCACTGCAAAAATTGTAGGGTTTAAACCTGCAAAATTCCTCACTATTTAATTTGTATTTAATAAATTTATGTTATATAAGGTGAAAGAATTTTAAGCTTTTTTAAAAATCTTAAAATTAATACGAGGAAAACATAGAATATTAGAGCTTGTTTGAAGTTGACTCTATCAGAATATATTCATATGAAATTGGTTTGGTAAGACTTTTTATAAGTGTTTTTGAAAAACTAAAAAGTAATAAATATTTTATCAAAATAAAAGGAAAAAAAAAGTAGAAATGATAAAACAATGTTTCTCCACGATGGTGTCGGCCACCGTCAAGCTGTGACTTGGCGACCCTGGACGGTGGCCGCTAGATCTAGCTGAATTGTTAGCTCTCCATGCCACAACTTTCTCACCGCAGTGCAATTATAATTACCGATATGAATCGATAAATTTTACTTAAATTTGTAAAGGAAAATAATAAATATTAATTTTTTGATTAAAAAAAAAAGTATCTGAAATTTTCATTTTCATTCGATTATTTGTTATATAAGGGATGTTTAACCTACAAAAATTTATTATTACATGTGAAAAAGGATGTAATTTCATATTTTCATCCAGCTTAATGGGTCATCATACCATCATAGTTTATCCAAAAGAATACCACCTAAATACAAAAATGGTAAATATCGTCTTTTCTTTCATCGTTATCCATAGGCTTTTATACAATTAGATACTGCCTAATTAGGATATGATTATTGGAGACTAAAGATTATGTCCTATAATTTATAGAATATTTTGTTATTAATATTTTTTTAAAAATTTTATCAATTTTTGCACAAAAATTAATTGAAAAAGTACACATAACCAATTCAAACTATTATCTTATTGTCAATGTCTCTCTCAAACTACTAATTGTGTCAATGTCAAACTCTAAACTACCTAAAAAAATGTCAATATTCCCATAATGATAAAAATACACTTCATAAAATTATTTAAAAAAAATTAAAAAAACTGGTTTTTTTTTTTTTTTTTCGTTTGTTCCTTTTTTTTTTTTTTAAATAGTTTTAAAATTTTCAGTTGTTTTTTTTTTAAAAAAAAAAAAATTCTCTTTTTCGTTTTTTCTTTAATTTTTTTAATTTGCTTTTTAAATAATTTTACTTTTTTTTTCCGAATTTATAAATACATCTTTGCTTATTGAAAAAAAAATTATGGCAATTTTTTTCTTTTTTCACTACTTTCTAAATTTTGATTCGGTGCAGCTCATGTGGATATTAATACGACGTCGTCCGACGCTATTTATTCAAGTAGTAAGTTAGTAATCAAAAGCTTTACGAGGAAAGGAAAGGCGTTGGGCTTTAGGCACACGAACGTGTCCGAGTCAGGACTCGGTGGCCTCTCTCCTCTCCGTCTCAGTCCCGAGTTCTTCGACGGAGATCGAAACGCTGTTTCTGAATTAAGATAGTTTCTGCTGATTCGATCTGATCCCGTGAGTCACAATTTCTCTTTTCTCAATCCCTCTTCGCCTTTCCAATCGCTTTCGTTTCTCCTGATGAAAGATCACTAAGCTTTATATGATTTTTGTATATGTTGTGTGTTATGGGGTTGATTGCTGAATTTTGTTTAGTGGGTAATGCGTGGAATGTGATTTTGGTTTTCGGAGTTAGGGTTTTTGGTTGATCTCGAATTTTGTTACTGTTGTTGGGTTTTGTTTTTGGTTTGCTCTGCTTGTTGTATTAGAGAGTGTAAATGAATTTGTAGGACTAATAGGTTCCCTTTTTTTTTTTCCTTAAATTTTTAATGCTGTAGAATTTTTTATCTGTATGTATCCCATGTGACTCAGGCATTGCTTATTTTGCTAAACATGAACATGCGTCCCCCAAATTTTGTGTTTCAAATGCACCCATCATAGGAATAATGTTAGATTCGGTACTGTCCGTTGTGTAAATGAGTCCCGTATTTCAGAATGGCCCATTTGTGTGATGATTTGTTGTTGCTGTATGGCAATGGGGTCAATTAGGCATTTCATGTTAAAAGCTTGATGATGTGAATTGTTCTTACATGTTAAAAGTTGAGCACTTTATGCTTTATGACATAAAGTTTCTATGACTGCACGCGTGGAGTGCTCTACTGCTCTAGCTGTAGCTTGGTTGAGGCTGAGGTCCGCAGAGTCCCAAACCAGCTGCAGCTTGGAGTATGGAAGGAAATCATCGGAATTGGGTAGGGTTTCCGATACCGACATCGTTCAACTTGACATGGCAAAGGCCTATGAGAATTGGAATTTTCCTTAAATGAAAGAAATGTGATATGGTTCTAAAGTAAGACATTAATTGTGGTGGTGCAGAAGGCCTGATGGCTTATGATGTAAAGGAACGGCAGGAATTAAGTTATTTTTGTTTTGTAAAACTGAATTAGACAGATAAAAGCTTCTGAGATTTATTTTGTAAAATTATCTTTAAGAAATCATCAGGAGTCATTGTGCAACATCATCCTTTTTCTTTTGTATTTGGAGTTTTTGAGCTTTTGAAGGATAACATGAAAGCATTTCATTGGTTATGACTGAAAGCATTTTATTGGTTATGACAGTTGCGATTAGACGACTAAGATGGACAGCACCTTGTTGGGATTTTATATATGCTGTGGAATTTTCTTCCATAGATGTTTGAAGGCTTCTTGTTTAAACAATTGTTTAAATTATCTATACTGGCATGCATCATCTATCTTATATGGCATTGATTTGTGGTTTTGGATTTTGCATATAAGAAGACTATTTTATTAGGTGCTTTATATATTCCGGGGGGGAGGGGGGCTGCAAAACACAAACTTTTGTACTCTGGGGAAGCTCTTATAAACTTCTACAGCCATGAGTTTTGTTTTTCGAGGAACGAGAGCAGATATAGAAGGTGGATTTCCAGGGTTTATACCTGAGCGGCGTGCAATGGTATGTCTCTTGTAATTTGCCCATTGGACTGAGTTTAGCTGGTGAACCCTGGATGTTTGTCTCATATTTGTTTAGTTTCCATTCTCAATTTTCAATCAATAGGTTTTGATATTGATTCTGCTCTCTGTCAGCGTGTTCATGCAGCACGTCCTGTTAATTCAAACTCGCTTGCTTTTCTTGTCACAGGTACTTACAATTAATTATGTTTATTTTTGTATCTAGTATTCATTTTGTTAATTGATACAGTATTCCTAAAAATGAATTTTCTCATCAACGTATTACTTGTTAATGTGTCAGTTCTCTTGCTATTCATGATACTAAACTCACACCAGATGTCGCCTAATTTTCTGGTATGTTCTTTTACTGATTTTTGATAAGTAATTCTTTTACTGATTTTGTACAAGGGGAACTTTGTCTTTACAGTAAACAAGGATGAAAATAAGTGATTTAATTGGTCCTTTTGTGAGCAGCTCTGGCTAGTTCTTGGTGTCTTCTTGATGGCTACAACGCTAAGGATGTATGCAACTTGTCAGCAACTTCAAGCTCAGGCCCAAGCTCATGCTGCGGCAGCCAGTGGTCTTCTTGGTCATACTGAATTGCGGGTGCATATGCCCCCATCCATAGCACTTGCAACAAGAGGACGTTTACAGGGCCTCAGACTTCAGCTTGCACTCCTTGATAGGGAGTTTGATGATCTAGGTGCAGTAGTTATGATTCAATTCTAAACTTGATATTATGGTCTGTCTGTTCTAAAGCTTTAAATTCAATATATATATATATATATTATCATTATAGCTTTACAACCAAAGCTATAACAACCCATTTAGTTCTTTATTCCTTTTCCTTGCATTCTTAGCTATTTATATTATTTTGAGTAATTTTGGTATTTTAATTTCAGATTATGAAACTTTGAGAGCACTGGATGCTGATAATGTTCCCTCAGTTCCTTCTATGAGTGAGGAAGAGATAAATGCCCTTCCTGTGCACAAGTACAAGATTGCTGGCCCTCAAAAGTATTTCTCCTTCCTGAATCTGATATTTGGAGTTGGGCATTGGATGAATATATTGATTGTAGTTGTTTAATATCTGGGCTTGTGATCCATTTATTTTCAAGGTTTTGTTGAAAACCTTTATGTTTACGATATGTTAATAATTTGATGATAAATTTGTTTTGCTTACAGTGGTGGCCCATTGATGCAACAGGCCTCATCTTCTGCATCTGCTGAGGTAGAAGCTGTATTTTGGTCCTTTGTTTCCTCTCCACCGCCGCCCCCCCCCCCCCCCCCCCCCCCCCTCATCTTCTCTTTCTCTTGCTTGCTTGCAGACTTGTGGCGTCTATTAAAAAAAATGCTCTGAGTGAGCCAAAAATTTTGTGCTACATATATGCATGTGCACTTTTTTTTTTCCCCTTTTTATCCCTTCTCTTTTGTGTGGTGTGGTATATGTAATGAGTTCAAAGCATCTTTTTGGGCATACATATGGTGTACTGTGACAGGTCAATGGGACTGTTTGTAGCCTGAAATATTCAGAAAGTTTTGGAGAAAATTGTGTCTGGTTTAGCATTTTTTCCCCTAAAGGTCCCCAAGTCCATAGAGAAGATGTTTACACTTTTGAATTGTATTTTACATATGTAACTGTGGAGATCAAATGGGGATGGTCCATATAATTTTAACATAATATAAGGAAAATTGCAAGCATTGTTAAGTTGTTCATGTTGAAGTCTGATTGATGTTGGAAATCAATATATCAATATAAACTGTTAATGTAACATACAGGCTCTTTGCTTGTTTATATTTTAAATATTATTTAAACATACTACATCTTTTTCCCTGTCAATGAATCTTGCAGACCCCCCCCCCCCCTTTTTTTTTTTTACATTCTAGAGGGTGACATCAGTTTTACTTTTTTATCTAGCAGAAGCAAGACAATGCCAATTCCGTTGGGAGCACAAAGGGCCCAGAAGATGAACTGACTTGCAGTGTTTGCTTGGAGCAAGTTAATGTGGGAGAACTCATCCGTAGCTTGCCATGCTTGCATCAGGTTCCTCGTTTTCTTGCTCTAACTGTAGTTTCTTAGCAGATCTTTAAATTTTTAAATTTTTCTTTTTTAGTGAAAAGTGGGAATTTGTTAAGACATCTCTCTCTTAACAAAATCCTCATCTCTCTCGAGTTAAGAGTGGGTGTACACCTCTTTTGCAAAATCCTCATCTCTCTCGAGTTAAGAGTGGGTGTACACCTCTTTTGCATCTCATATTTTCTGTTACTTTGACTGTCATACCACATTGTCCTTTCACACTGATAATTTATATACCCCTCATCTATGGCATAAGGTCTGTGAAATGATCTCTCCATAAATGTGATCTAAAAGCTCCATTCTTTGAGTTTGTTTCATCAGATACCTAGCGAAGAACTGAGTTTCATAACTGAGAACAGTTTTTTTTCTGCATATTACTGTTTATTTACATTAATTTCTTAGATTCGTCTGGATATGGATCTGATTTATGGAAGTCTAGTGGTCTTTATACATTTTCCTAGTTTTTATTGGCCTGATATTCGATTAAGTATTACCTTAGTTGGTTATTTTTAATGCCCTAATTTCAGTTCTAACTAAAGTATTTTATCATCTTGCAGTTCCATGCTAACTGCATCGACCCCTGGCTGCGACAACAGGGAACGTGCCCTGTTTGTAAATACAGAGCAGGAACTGGGTGGCAGGAAAATGGACAAGGTGGTGTGGATGCTTCGTACATGGTTTGATTATTAGCACGGTCCTGGACATGGATGCATGATGCTATTGTTTATATTCACCTGTATGAATTTGCAAATGGATCGATCAAAGTGGAAGATCCACGTTGTAAGTTATGGCCAGCATTGATGTAATTATCTGACATAGGTAGTCGCATAACATGTTGTAATTGTATTCCTGGAAGATCCCATTGTATTACCTGACCATTGTGAATTCAGGCAGCTATTTTTTTTCCCTGGACAGTGCGCACAACTTATTTCATCCAACCACTTGATTTTTGAGAAGCCTGAAACTTCCTCGATTACCTTTTTGTTTTGATCATGGTCAGCTTTGATTTCGATCATAAATATATATAGTGATGAATGGTGGGGATATGCACAATCAACAATTATTCAATATGTTTTTTCTCGTGGGGGATTAAATTTGATATTATTAATAATAAATTCTAACAATATGCAAAAAAGTAGAGCAAATCATTATCGACGGATAAAAGTTGTTCGGACTTTGGAGATGCTTTCATGTAAAGGCATCATGGATATATGCTACCTAGCTTTCTCTCCATGTCTCTGTTCGAGTTTTTATTTTAGGGACAAAGTTGTCTTTTCACCTTTTTTTTATGGATAACTAACTTTACTCCTAGAATATAACTAACTGGATCCCTCCAGTTCAAATAATGCCTGTGAATGGTTCGTTCATACACAACCAACAGGATTTCCGAAATCCAATATTACGGTCTGAACACCTTTTAACTCAAACGGAATGAAACGAGTTTAACATCTGTATTCAGTTATCACATATATATATATATTTGTTTGTAAATGAAATATGTGAAATGCCGCTATTTTCCTTTGCCCTTTCCCTTTCCTTGACCTTTCTTGGATTCTAACTTGGCTTGAATACGGGCAGCAGCAGCAGCTTTAGCATCTTCTCTCTTCTTCTTCTCTTCTTCTTTGACTGCGGCAGCTAGCTCCCTCTGCCTTTTCAGCTCTCTGATTTGAGGTTTCACATGCAACATAAATCATCAAATGTTTCTCAAAATAGATAGATCTCAAGGGGAAAATATGATAACAAAATGACTTGGGCTAATATTGCAAGAGAATAATACATGGAAATAGTAAAGATCTAACTTACTCTAGCCTAGCCCTCTCCTCTGAAACGCTGCCCAAACTTGAGCCCTTCCGTGGCCTACAAGCCACTAATTCTACCTCAAAGACAAGGGTCGCGCTGCATGAAGATACAAATAATGGCCCTTGCATTAATTTTGAAGAAATAAGAGACAAGTGATCTATTTGCAACGAACTAACAATTGTCAAAGGCAATTAACCAGGCAAATGCAACACTTTTATGAAGAATTGGATACCAGAAACTGCTATTATGCTATATGAGGATTGACCTTTGTATAACCCTAACCATCCAGATTCATTTTTCAATCTTTGGTCTTCTGTAAATTCTACCAGTAAATCAACAAATCTGTTTGGTGATGGTAATAATTTGTTCAAGGTCCCAAGCAGGTCAGTTTTTTTTGTTTACTTATATATCTTCAATTTTCTCTTTCAACTCACGCCCCCTGTGGGAGTAGCCAAATATATACTGTTCCTAGTTTGAGTGAAATAGGTCCTGCTGAAGACCCATGTCCCATTCCCATCCACTAGTAGGACTACCCCCATTCTTGCTAGATACACTGCTGTGGTGTTCATGAAAAATTTTATACATCTATTTTCATATAGTAAGGGCTCTTTAATTGTGTTTCTAAACAACTTTATAAGATAAAAAGTGCAACGACATTACTTTGGCGGGATATCTGGTGGAGAACCTGCACTGCCATAGGCGTATTCTGGCATGCAAGTGATTTTTGCAACTTCCCCAACCTGGTAAAATCAAATACAGAGCATGAATAAAAACTTCGACCGAAATGCTTGAAAGAATTCCATTGAGAGACGCATATTTCAACCTTCATTGTTTTCAATGCAATGTCCCAAGCCTTAATTACAGCACCCTTTCCAAGCTCAAAAGAGAACACAGTATTATCTTCACGTGTAGTATCGAAAACTTCACCATTTTCAGCAAGAACACCTTCATAATGAACTGCTCAACACAAACAAGTATATTTTGATGATTATAGATTTAATGAGCTGATGAACACTTTTATCCTTTAGTAATTTGGAGAGTTTCATCACTATGCCAAAGAGTAAATGTTAGCAACAAGTGCATACCATCAACAAGAGGAAGGTCATCTGTTGGAGCAATGGCATCAGCTTTGGCTTGCCTTACAATTGTCTTGATGACACCTCCATCCCCACTTAAATCAATCGCGTCACCCATGGCTCCAAACTGTCAATGGCCTGGTCAACAGCATGAGCAAGATCAAGACATAGGAAAAACTGAGTACTGCTGACTTTAAGTCTTTAAAGGTAGAGCACTGCTTAAGCAAACTAGTGAGAAAGGAGAAAGGTTCTCAATTTAGAACTTCGAGTTCGAATACAGATATTGATTAGAAAGGAAACCACCTAACTACCACTACAAAATACAGGTTGATCTGGACCATTTTCACTAACTTGATTCCAAGCCCAAGGGAAGTGTTTCAACATTATCCCAGTGAGAACAAATTAGACTACAGAGATTAAGCTACCAAGTGAATGAGGCTATTGACCCTCCTTCTCAATGGATGGAACAAAGGGGTGGAAGGGAAAACAATTAAGAAGCTCAAGAAAGGACACAGATTCATCAAACATTTTATGAAGCAAAACCCCCCAGTAGGGGAAAAAAAAAAAGTCCCCCCAAAAAACAAACTCAAAAAAATCGAGATAAAATTCCCAAAAATCACTCAAATTGACTGGAAATCAACAAATTCACATCCTGCTCGCACCAAATATGTGATTTTCCAGCCCATCAAAATCCCAAGGGTTTGTCAATTTCTTTCAAAAATCAAAATTCCACAAGACTATTAAAAAAAATAAAGAAGACAAAAAAAAAAAATACAGCTTTATCAAACTTCTGAATGTACAGTAAAAATAACAAGTAATTGGATATAAAAAAAACTGAATTAGGGATCACTAACTATTGAATACTAATATCATTTCACTACCTCCGTCAATATATAGCTTTTGACCAAATTATCAACTAAATCAAAAAAAATAAATTACTGAAAAAAACTTACATTTACGCAAAATTGAATGTGTGAAATCAAAAAATTACATGAAAAATAAAATAAAAAAGTTATAAGAATCTAGGGTTTGAGAAATTGAGCGCGATGGTTGGGGTACACACCCGTTTCGAAGCGAGTGAGAAGCTGCCGAAACGAAACGGAGAGATCGGGCTGTCGGTACGAATTGGTAACGATGAATCGACGAATTGCGGAGAGATTCGGAGGCCATATGCGTCTCGATGAATTTCTCGCTACAGAGCAAAGCCAGCAGCTTTGTACGTGGAATTGAGGATGAAAATCCCACACGCATGACTAGCACGTGCGAAATGTTGTCATTACTTATTTTTTTTCTTTATATTTATATTTCAGCATTTTTTTTTAATTTTTTAATTTTTAAGTTCAAAAAAAGAAAAAAAAAATTAAGGGACTAAAAATGAAGAAGATGAAGTCTTTCCAAAACAGGTAGGAGAGGATTTTGATGAAGCAATAAAAGGGGATAGAATGATAATGCAGTTAGAGTAAAGTCTAGTTGCGCCCTAATTTGTCACATGGTGGACATTGAAGTTTGCACTTCGGTTAATATAATTAGCAGTCCAACTAGTTATGGGTGGAATAATGGAATGGATCTAAGAGATGGTGGATACAATACGCCAATCCTAAGTGGTAGTTGGTTGTTGGAGAGCTAAGGTAATAGTGAGAGAATCTCATTCTAAGATAAAAGAAGATGACTTCAAAGATAGAGCCAGACGAACAGGTAATAAAGCAGCTAAAGCTTCTCCATAAACTATATAACAAGAAGAGCTGATAAGAGAAGAGTACTGGATAATTGAGCCATTGGAGTCCCTGTAGACTGCAGATTGAGCAGAAAATGAGTCTCGAATAGCTATGTCATAGTTGATCTTGAAATAAGGGGCAGAAGGCTTCTTCCAAACAGCAAGAGATTTAACCAGCTTGAAAGCCCAAGCAGAGTGGTGTACCTATTAATAGTTACTGGGATAACAAGAGCATTTGGAACTAGATTTTCATGATGAGCTTTATTTCTAGTAAACCAAATTTGATAACATGCAATTGCAGCAAAAGTTTGAAACAAATGAGATTCTAAAATAGGAATACCAATACTGTGTGGGTTGAGGATAATATAAGATATTATTTTCATATATGGCTTATATGCCACATATACAGTGTTTATTATATTTATTTTAATATAATATATGGTATTATAGTTATGGTAATTTCTATTAATTTATATTACCGTAATGAAATTATGTAATTGATTTAAAATCAATTAATAATATTGTTTTCTTGATGGGATGAACAATACGATATTTACCATATTTGAGAGTCCTTTACCTAGCCTATAAATTAATAACATGTGTACACCATCAGTATGACAATACAATCATAAGCATAGGTTAGAAGATCTTTCAAATAGTATTTTTTTTGTTTTCTTCAGATCTTCGTGGAAGCGTTTGAGCAAAGATGGCTAGATTCAAGCCTAGAACCTATTTTATTTATTTCCACTGCGCATGTTAGTTTGAGCATAACATGTTTATATGTTCTAATATGTGGTATCAAAGCAACCTTTTATGCTATTTTGCTCGATACTAAGTTTTTGTTGATTCTTAATTTACATTGAATTGAGTAGATTTTTGTGAACATAGTTAAGTTAATTTTTTTTTATTGTTCATATACTTGAAAAGCATGAAAACCTAGATATGGGTATTTTCTATTCATATTTACTGTTTTACCCTTGTGAAACCCATTGTGAATTGCCTAGTAGATTTGAAATAATTGTAAAGCATAGAAAAACCCGTGAAACCCATCTAGTCGCTAGCATGATCAGCATGTGGGAAAATCAGCCATGAAACTCATCTTCAACTCCGGCCATTCGCTGGCAAAAACCCGCATAAAGCTAAGCGGGTTTCCACCGCATATAGTAGGCGTCACCCCACGTGGACGGTGTCGTTCCACGTGGACCGTGACCAGAACTGGTGGCCCTTACGGGGCGCCTAGTTCCTAGGGAAACGGCAACCCACAAGGGTCGCCGATAGCCATCAAGCAGCGGCCCGAAAGGGTCGCTGCTACTCAAGTAAACGGCGATCCAGAAGGGTCGCCGTCAGTTCTCAAGCAACGGCCTTTCCGGGCTGCTGCTTCTCTGGTAAACAGTGACCTACACGGATCACCGTTGGTTGTCAAGCGAGGTCGCCACATAAGGGGCGGCAACGCATGGGGATGGGTGGCGATGACGCATAAAGGGGTGGTGGCTAGGGTTTTCTTTTCAGCTTTTAGGGTTTTTTAACCTATCAAGACAAATATTGGTCGGGTTGGGCATCAGGTAGGGTTTTAAACTTTTAAACTCGTTGGCCCTATCTAGTATTTAAAAAAAAAAAAAAAAAAAAAAAAAAAAAAAAACCATTTAAGTGGGTTGACCTAGTTTTGGGCCAATCCCATACAGAGACCTGACCTAATTAGGTGGGTTGACCCAATTGGGCCAGCCCAATACAGCAACCCATTTCAGTAGCCCATCAAGAATTAAAAAAATAGTAGACTCATGTGGGGCTTAGAACTTGGCCTAGCCAAGTGTAAAGGGCCTAAGGCCTCTTACTAAACCATTAAGCCATGTATTTTATTATGTTCTCATATTGTAATTTTATTTCTCTTATGATTTGCATTGATCTGTATTAAAATTATTGTTTCTTTAATACATAAATTGAGGAATATATTTTAATTGTTAAATTTATATTGTTTAAATATAAATTGCTTGATGCCTAGACCTAAGAATAATTAACATTACCATATATGCTGGTGTATTTACAATAATATTCAAGAATGCAATGTTTAAAAAAGTTCTGGCTATAAAAGTCTTGAGATTTAAGTGTGTCCTTGTGACCCCCTCACTTTCCTGGGAACTCACCTAGTTGCACCTTAGAAAATGTTGTTTACCCCATTTATGTATTAGTTTGTTATATTCTTGGGGTCATTTGTGGGCATCTATAAAATTGTTAGATGTTAATGAAGTCGCAATTATTATGATAATTTTGGGAGAGCTAAAGCATCTCGATTTTTGAATAATAATTGCATCAGGATTGTACACTCGTAATTATCATAATAATTATATGAGAGCCAAAGCATCCCATTTTTTAATGATAATTACATCAGGATTACACGCATGAATCTCGTAAATAATTTTATTAAATGTTCATGAATTACAGCGTGATTATTATGATTTTAGGAGAGCTAAAGCATCCTAATTTTATAATAATTGCATAAAGATCGTACACATGAACTTCATATAGAAAAATTAACATCGTATTATAATTAATTCATAAATTTAATTACTTATCCTCAAATGGAAGTTTTTATTTTTATGACTTAATTAGAGTGATATAACAAATTTAGTATTAAAAATAAAATTTCTCTCGGTTGCCCAAAGGTACGGAGAATTTTATTTATTAATATTTAAACTTATTAGTCTTATTAATAAAGAGTAAATTTCATGCGTGATGCAACATTTACCCAAAGGTACGTTGAAATTTACTGTTTAAATTGGCATTGGCAAATTTAAAATAAACTTACTTCATAGCATTAAAGTATTTATTTTATTTTCTTGGTCATTGCAGCTATTCATATTACTCTACTTTTGGTAGTTTTATGTTCCAATACTTTAAGGTAATATTTTTCTGACTGAAAAAATATTAATATGCTTTTTCACTTGGGGTGTTAAAAAAATAATAATTTGGTGCTCTGTGTGGACAAACCACCTACTCCCACTGAATTAAGTACGCCACGTTAGATTATTAAGCATGAACGGTAGGAGTGATTTAATCACCTAAGTTAGATGTTCATGAAATCTCATGTCACTAAAGTCATTAGGAATTTATTCCTAAATGTTTTAGGGCCAAAGTTTATAAAGATTGTTTATGGACATTTAGTAAGTCCAAACAAAACTTGGCCAACACCCTAATAGAAAAAGCTTTAAAGATAAACCTTTTACAGTTTTTAAAGTTTTTTTAATCTCATTATGGGAATGAATGACATTATAGCTTAGCTCAAGTTCCTAAAGGTTGAGATTTTTTGAGTCATTATTGGTCTATTTCATTTTTTGAATTATCTCTTTTAAGTGTAGAATTTTATCTTTTAACTCACATAATGATAAATGGTTAATAAATGAACTTCTAACCATGTGTGTTGAAGAAGATAAGAGAATTCATAAAGTGTTCACATTATCATTCAGGAAAAGACCAATAAATGCAATCATGTTCATCAGTTAAAGCATAAGAATAAGGTGCCAAGAAATACTATGGCAATCAAGACACTTATTTCTTATGCAATAAGGAAAACTGAGAGCATATAAAGAAAGATTGCATAAAGTATGATAAATGACTTAAAAATAAAGATAATCTCATATATCTAGTGTGTCGTGAATCTCTCTTAATGACTCATTCAAATATGTTGTGAATTGATTATAGTTTAACAATCCACATTGTCAACAAATGCAGAATATGTGTTTTTATAGTTGGAGGTTGTTGGGATCTATAGGTTAATTTTAAAATTCAGTTATATTTTTTATCTCAAAATATTTTATATTCCATAATCTTTTAGAGATTTATTTTTCTAGTTTAGTTTGTTAAAAATTTCAATTTTATTTTAAACTTGAAATTTTTCTTATTTTGGGTAAAATATTGGTTGAGTGTTTATTTAAAATCTATTTAAAATTGACCTAGGTCCCAATTTTTGAAACAAAATTATTTGTTTATTTCTGCATGCTGATGTTGACGTAAAGTAGAGTCTTTGTGAATTTAAAAATGCTCTTGTTATGGCTTTGGAGATTGAAATATATCTCTATACAAAAAATAAAAGTCGGTAATTTATTGACTTTGATACTTGTGTGGACTGCATAAGGGGAAGCATACCAACAAGACTACTAAAGGTGCCGATGAGAGCTTTTTAAGATTCTTGAGATCATGTACATTAAAAGGTATTGACATTTTCATACTCATTGCCTTAATGGTCAGAAATATTTTTATCTCTTTTAGTGATGACCATATAAGGTTTATGTATCTCTATCTTCTAAATGATAAGTCTGAGGTATTGAATGCTTTCAATACCTGTAAGATAGAAGAAGAGAAACAACATGAAGAGTCATAAGATCTGATATAGGCATAGAGTATTAAGGTAGATACACACAAAAGGGAAATGATTAGTAATACTAATCTGCTATTACTCTTATGGAGTAAAGCCTTGAAGACCGTTGTGTATATGTTAAACAACATTCCATTTAAGGTTATCCTTAAGACGCATTTTATAAAATAAATAGAAGCATAGTTTAAATTATTTACACATATGAGGTTGCCCTGCTAAAGTGAGGATTTACCATCCTTGCCTAAGGAAATTAGATTCAAGGACAGCCAATGGATCTTTTTTATAGGCTATTTAGTAAACTTTAAGGGATTTTTATGTTTTATTATCCTTCATAAAATCCTAGAGTTGTTGATTGTAGAATTTCTAAAGGATGTTGAACCTAGTAGGAGTGTCTATCCTCAAAAGGTTTTACTTAGAAGAAACACGAGAGTTGACTTAAACTCCTTCATATGAAGGATGTTTGATTGTACTTATGAAATTGATTACCCTGAGCCACAATTAGTTTTAGAATTATCAACTCATGAAGAATAGGTTCAATTTGAATCTACTTCGATTTTGCAAAATGCAAAGGAAGTAGAATTAAGAAAATCCTATAGAATAAGGAGATCAACAATTCTTAGTGACCATATTGTATACCTCCTAGAGTCTGATGCTGACGTTGGACATAAAGATGATCCAAAATTGTTTTCACATGCCATGAGTGGAGATAATTCCACATTGTGATACAGTAGCTCATTTTGATATAGAGTTACATCAAATGGATGTGAGAACAACTTTCATGAATGTGGATCTTAAGTAAGAGAAACACATTAAACAACCAAAAGATTTTATAAATAACAGTCAGAAAGCTTGCAAATTAAAGAATTCTATTTATAGGCTGTGATAAATCTCTTATCGGTGAAATACTTTTTACAAGGTTATTGTTTCATTGTTTATTGAAAACCTTGTTAATTAGTATATATACCTTAATGTCAGTGGGAGTAAAGTAATCTTTCTAGACTCATATGTAGATATTATTGTTTGCAAGTGGTGATTCAAGTTTGCTACATGAAGTTCTTTTCACAAAACTTTGAAATGAAGGATTTGGGTAAAATCTCTTATGTCTTTTGACATAGAAATTCACTGAGACACAAAGAACATTAACATAATTGTCTTGGAAGGCCTACATTAAAAAAGTTTTGGGAAGATTTAGAATGAAGGATTTTACACCTTCAGTAGCAATTAAGAGGGACCAATTCAATACAGATTAATGTCCCAAAATGTATTGGAATAAGGGCAGATGAAAAGTTTTTTTGTAAGCATCTGCCTTATGCAACCTAATGCAAGCATATGCTTGCACTAGACTTAACCATTGGACTGATAGTAAGAATATTGGATCAATAAAGTGCTGCATATAAAGTCTCACGGTATACGCAAGGAACCAAGAAGTATAACATAACCTAAAGATACAATTTCCATCTGGAGGTGGTTAGTTGTTCAGATTTGAGTTTTGTTGATTGTGTAGATAGTAGAAAGTCTTCTTTAGGGTATATATCTTTTTACTGAGGAATATATCCTAGAGATGCAGTATGCAGACTATAGTTACTACGTCTACCAAGAAAGCTAAAATTCTCACGTGCTATGAATTTAGTACACATGCATGATGGGTGAGACATTTTGTTGAAAGTCTCAATATTGTCAATTTTTTAGACCATAAAGATACTTTGCGATAATTCTACTATAGTATTCTTTTATAAGAATAAAGAGTAGAAGTAGAAGTAAATCGACATCAAGTATCTCAGTACAAGAGATAACATTAAGAGACATAAAGGGTCTATTGAGCATATAAGTACTAAATTAATGATTGTGGATCTCATGACTTAAAGTTTACTGGTAAAGTAAATATAAAGTTATGCGGAGTATATGAGACTCATTAATTCATTTTTCGCTTGTTTTGTCTCTTTTGGTCTATAGACGTGAAGTTATTATAATAAAGATTTTGTACACATTTGTTATTTTATCCATGATGATAAATAAAGTTGGACCCGAATGACTTATAGGAAGTTAATTCATAAAGCTTTACTATCCATAAAGTACTAATGCAATGAGTGTTTTACATTGTGATACATGGAAGATACGACCTTATTTTCTCATGGTTTTACCGCCATGATTCAAGTGAAACATTTCTCATCTGAGTGGGAGGATTCCATAAGTGATTGGCCAAACTACAGAACCTAATATCATAAGGTCATGTGTCATAAAGGCCAAGTGGGAGAATGTAAGATATTATCTCCATATATGACCTATATACCACAAATACGGTGTTTATTATATTTATTTTAATATAATATACGGTATTATGGTTATGGTAATTTCTATTAATTTAGATTACCGTAATTGAATTGTTTAATTGATTTAAAATCAATTAATAATATTGTTTCCTTGATGGGAGGAACCATACGATATTTATCATATTTGAGGATCCCTGATCTAGCCTATAAATTAATAGCCTGTGTACACCATCAGTATGACAATACATTCATAGGCATAGGTTAGAAGATCTCTCAAATAATTTTTTTTTTTTTTTTGTTTTCTTTAGATCTTCGTGGAAGCGTTTGAGTAAAGCTGGCTAGAGGTAAGCTTAGAACCCGTTTTATTTATTTCTGTTGCGCATGTTAGTTTGAGCATAACATGTTTATTACAGTTTATATGTTCTAACAGATAATCCAAAGCCAATCTGTCATGTTAGAAACATTTAAAGCAAGAATATCCATAAGCCAAAAAGATTGTCTCCATACCACACGAGCAATAGGGCAAGCAAAAAAGAGATGAGAAAGAGAATCAACTGGAGAAAGAACAAAGGGAGCAAGTAGTCTCTTGGTTGGAAGAATGAATGGAAAAAGAGATGCGAACTTTAGTGAGAATAATATTCCAAACCATTTTCTATAAGAATAGCTTTAATCTATGATTCAAATTAAGCTTTCAAGGAGCTTTCCAGCAAGTTTGGGGAAGAAGGGAGGGTATGGTAGGAGAAAATGATGTTAGGTGATGGTGGGCAGATTTTGTGAAAAAAATGCTAGTAGTGGAAGGAATCAAAAGAATTTACATGAAAAATCTTACCTAACTGTTTGAGCATTTCTCAATATGAAATACAAAATACCAAAAGAATAAAAAAAATAAAATAAAAATTGTGGATCAAAGTGAGCCCTTGCTGCTATTAATGGGAATCCTTTTAGAAGAATGACACTATCTTAGTAGATTTTATACATTTTAATTTGTAGTTATGTGGATTTTGGAAGAGTTAAATAAAAAAATGGTCCATGTAATTATACTGTTTAAATTTAGAAAGTGAGAAAATTAGTCACTAAATGTTTTGGGAATTTATAAAATTAGTTCTTCGGTGTCCATTTGGTACATGGACAAAAATAGTAAGATAAAGACTATCAAACATTATCATGTTTGCATCACAATATGAGAGACTGCATCATATCGTTACGTCTTCATAAATAGTGAAGACCATTTTTATTTTTATTTAAAAAAAAAAAAAAAAAATTCTGACCAGAAAATCTTGGCATCTATTTACCAAAGCATGATGACTTGGATCAATAATAAAGATTTAACATGACACATCACGTAAGTGACAAATGACAATAGTCGTTTTTTCACTTGTTACTATTTTTATTTTTACATCACATCAAAATACTTTAACAAGTTAAAAACAAAAAAAAAACCCACTAAATACGTTAACAAATACAACCGTCATGTCTCCAAGGGTAGCTCAATCGGCTGTGGACTATGCCTCATGAAGCGGATGTCACTAGTTCGAATCCCCCTACCCTCTCTTATGTGGACATGTCAAAAAAAAAAAAAAAACATACAACCGTCATTGCTTTTCATTTTCTTGTTATTCTTTTTCCTCGTCCTTTTTTCTTTATCATCTTTATAAAGTAAATATAATGCTTTATTTGTTTCGGCGTAAAAGGTTTTAAAAAAAATGTTTTCAGTATTTGGTGAGAGTAAAAATAATGGTCAACAAAAGTCATTTTTCAGTTTGACCATAGAAGCCTTTTTAATTTTTTGAAAACGAAAACGAAAACGAAAACTGTAAATCGTTTTCTGGATTTAAACTTTTCATTATTACACGTATATTTGTGGGAATCCATCACCGTCGGCCATTGGAGTTTGTTGATAACCCGATTCTACTGTCGAAAATTCTCCAATTTTAGTATCCGATTGTTGAAATCTGACAGACCAAATTCTAGACTAACTGATTGGAATCTGAGTAGTACGGTCGGAATACGGCTTGTACATCTGGATTTCGACCAAACTGGCCAGAATTTGACTAGTGTGGTAGGAATCTGGTGACTTTGCCTAATTCTAGCAGACAAAATTCAGGCCAAACTAGCCGGAATCTGACCAATACAGTCGGATTCTATATTGGCCGGAGGCTGGTATGTCGGAATCCGGCCAATTTGGCCTGAATCCGGTAATGTTGACCGAACATCTTCGGATTCCGACGACGGTTGCTAAATTTCGTTTTACGCTGGTGGTGATTTTTTTTTTATGAGTCAAATGCTAAAAATATTTTTTTAAAAAATTTATTTTTTTAAAAAATTATTTTGTCAAAAATATTTTACGACGAAAAACGTATCATGTCAAAACAAAATGAAGATAATTTAAATTATCAAGAAAATGTAATATTATACATGGTTTCTTGTTCGTTTCAAATGTTTTGTCTTTAATGTGAACCTTAAATACTAGGACAGCTGTGGTGACTGGCGACTACATCAATGAGAAGTATACATCTTTGACTGCTTTTGTCTGCCCTACTTTCTAGCTTAGGAAAACTAATGGGTCAAAAAGAATTATGAAGTCCTTGATCCTATGATTTTGTAGGAATCTTCAGTTCATATGAAATAGGGAAAGCAGTTTCACAGTCAATATTTTAATGGTGGATCTGCCTCTCGCTTTTGAGAGAGTAGTCCTCCAAAATTTTTTAAAAATTCTTTAAAATTTTATTTTATTTTCTTTTCTAATTTTTAAAATTAAATTTTTTGCCCCAATTTTTTTTTTTTTTTTTTTTTAAGTTCTGTCTCCATTCATCTCAAATCTTAGTTCCATCCCTATGTATATGATACTATATAATGAATATATTATCGAACTATTTAAAATTATGTGTATAATTAAATGCAACAAAATAGGTCATCTTCTTTACAAGTCCTTATCCCATTTTGGGGTTCAACTGTAATCATTAGTAGCTGCTCAAAGTGTTTCCCATAGCCTTTCCATTCATGAATTGGGAGGCATTATTGCAAAAGCTGTATTCACTATTTTCACTGTGGCTTGAAGGCAAGACAAGCCCCCTAGGAATAGTTTTAGTAAAAAGTTTGTGATGATGTTATATATTTTCACAAAATGGCGTGGTAGTAAAAGCAGATTTGATCTTCCATGATGCCCCCAACAACTTTATAGGCAATGACATACTAAAATTCATTCTATTTTTAGGGAAATTTGACTTTTTTAGATCCTCTCAAATTATTTGTTTGAATTTGAAAGAATTCAGACAGATGATTATAAGAGACCATTTATGAGATTCATCTGTCTAAATAAAAATTTGATTGTTTAACCACTTATCGGATCAGATGGGTCCATAAGTGGTATCTCACAATTAGAGACCGAGCCAGACATTTGGCTGGGAGGGGGCCAAACAAAAAATAAATTAAAATTTGTGGTCAAAGTATAAATACAAAATATATTTGGTGGATTTGGTATCTCTTAATGTTCAAATTTTCAACGCCTTCTTGAGTCTCTTCTGTGTTTGGAAAAAAAAAAAAAAAAAAAAAAAAAAACCCATCTTTTTCAATACATTTCTTATTTCTTTTCAACTCTATACTACATCATTTACAGCACAAATCAATATTTCATTTCATTTAACATGTATTATTAGTCACAATATGGTGAAGTGGTGCTTTTTACGGTTTAGTTGAACCGCCTATTAACCCTAAATTTATTCATTAAAATTCAAACTCCTGCAAAGATTAATATTCTTAAGAATTTTTTTTTTAAAAAAAAAAAAAAATCTTATTCCTAAGTTCTAAGCACTCAATAACGAACCTTCAAAAAAATATGTTGAGAAATTTGCTCCTCTGTTTTTGGCCTGCACCCATACTTTAATTCATTTATATTTCTCCACAAATTATAGCTCGTTTCATAAAGAACTAAACGACACAGATAAGCTCTAAAAGGTTTATTCCTCCAAAATTTAACAGCAAAAATGAGCAGGGGCCAAATAGACCGAAAATCAAGCTATATTTGTTATTTTTTTTTTCAAATGAACTGGGGGGCCAGGGGCCCCTACTGGCCACCCCCCATCTCTGTCCCTGCTCACAATCACTTACCAATTTTTTTTAAAAATTTGGACAAATAATTTGAGAGGATCCTGATCCAATTCAAGCAGGTGGATGTGAAATTTACGTGAAATTTATTTATTGTTAAAATATTAATTAAATAATTAATCAATTATTTTATACGAGTTTAAGCTTTTGAGAGAATTGTAATTTAAAAAACACATACCACGTTTATAAATTGATTTGATAGTTCACACGATATTTACTAAAATGTGAACCGACACATTAAATTTATTTTCATAAAAAAAAAAAAAGAACAAAAACAAAGATCGACACATGAACAAAAAATTATAGTAAAAGATAAGAGCACCCAACATTTTCCTAGGTGGTGAGAAAAACATGGGTGTTGTTTGGCAAGCTCCAAAGCAGAACATGATAGTACTATGCACTATTCTTATTATTATTTTTTTATTTTTTTTACATTTTTCAATAACAATTCATGTTAAAATATTTTTATTTTTTTCACTTTTTATATCACATCAATAATTTTTTATTATTATTCACATAAAAAAATCTACTACAATACAATTTTTTTTTTTTTTTTATTTTTCACTTTTTACTACTTTTAAAATTAACAACCCACTACTCTATTATGTACAAATATTTGTCAAAAAAAGGCCATGGTGACAGTAAATGCAATCCAGGTGCAATGTATGAACAGACACAGAGAGAGTGGTAAATGTTGAATGGGGTCCAACTCCAAAACTCCCCAAAAACGTAGCACGTCACATTCAGTTTTAGACACCATCTTAAATGATATGTGAGGGTGTTCCCGAGGTTCAGTACACCATGTCCTTGGAGAAGAGAAAGTTTAGGGGTCCCTACCCCTCAATAATGGCCCAAACTTGGTATCATCAATAGGAGGGAAACCCCAACCCGACAGCCCCTAATTAAGCTATGGTAATAAAAGCCCAATAAAAGAAACAGTGACCCTCTGGGCCCCTACTATACCATGTGACTAAAATGGTCCAGGAGATGTACTTCATTTATCTGATTTGTATAGGGATAGGTTCTTTTCATTAGTACTTTTGGTTTCACATCATTCTCTCTCACATAATTGAGTCCACCGTTAATTTGATGAGTAATGTTATTTAATAGACAATTGTACTTTGAAAGTAAAAATTAGTTATTGTAAATAATAATAATTTAAGGGTTAATTTTCATTACTACATCATCTCAATTTTATGATAGTCGTATGAGAAATAATTGTTGTAACCCCCCAGAAAACAAATCTGAGAGAATGAGGGGAGTACATTTCCGCTCCTACCCTCCACCTCTCATTCTGTTGTTTTTTTTTTTTTTTTTTTTTTTTTGTTTTTTTTTTTTTGTAGGTGTTCTCCGACTAGATTAGCGATTTTGGCATCTCTGCTATGCATGCATCCACCTATCTCAGTACTGTGTTCATCTCTTTTCTAGCCGTTGTTGTTGTTTGCAGATTGTGTTTTTACTTTGAATAAAAGTTTTCTTCTCTTTATATATGCCATCATGGACGATTTATAGAATGAAGGTTAGTCAAGTGTGAGAGGTTATCTCTTACGACTTTGATAGTTCGGTGTGGGAGATTATCTCTCACGGCCGGTTCAAATAATTTTTTTTAGGATATTTGGCTACCATTGTCTTAGATCTAGTCTGTTCTGGGCAGATCTAACTATTTTTGTGCATGGGTTAGCGGAAGATGAAAGTCATATATATCACTTTATTGTAAGAATTTTATTCGTATCTTGATTAGGTAACCTCATAGTATGTGCCTATGATTTTGCATAACTTTATACTTTGTGATGTAAGAGCTTTATGCTCGTGATCTTTGATCAATAAAATACTCAAATATTTCGTTAATGGTTGATTTAAAAAAAAAAAAATTGTTGGAATTATACAGAAGTTGTAAGCGTATTATAGCTCCATGCCAATCGTATAACAATCTACTAAGAGGTATGATAGGTTTACAATCTTTGTACAACTCTTGTACAATTCTAATAGCTTTTTTTCAAACTAACCACTGAATCTGTTTTCCTATGTGTGGGTCTTACATATTCAATTATTATTTTTTTCTTAAAAAAAAAAAATGATTGAAATTGTACAGGAGTTGTAAACATATTATATCTCGTCTACTAAATAGCATTAATCAAATTTGATTATTCGAGTGAAGTGATATGTAAGCTCAATAAAAATAAATTACCATTTCTGATTTTTTTTTTTCTATGAAAAGTATTTTTGTTATTTTGGGTCTCAGAATTGGACACTGCAACTCCAATAATAAATTTGGAGGGACATGCATTGTAAAAAATTGAAATCTCAATGGATATTGCAAAAAAAGAAAAATAAAAAAAAATAAAAAATTAGAAGGGGGTATAAATAGTTTTTCCACAAATTGATAGAGAAAATAAAATTTAAATTTTAAACGGTTTATATATAGAGAAATGCTTGGTTGTACACTCTTATCTCACTTCTATCCCACCCTTGTCTATTTGGACCAATAATATTGTTCAAAAAATTGGGTCCCACTACACTCTCTCCCACATTATTGGTCCAAATAGACAAGGGTGGAATAGAAATGAGATAAGAGTGTACAACCAAGCATTTCTCTTCTATATATATATATATATATATATATATATATATATATATATATTTTAGCTTTTGAAGTTTTGTCTTCTACTACCAAAGGCCACAAACGGTTTACTCGTAGGGACGGTTTAGGGCCTTTAAGGAATCTTCTTTAGGGTTAGGCTAGGGTTAGGGTTAGGGCCCATAAATATTGGTATTTACCAAAAGGAAAAAGAAGGGGTGGGCCCACCTATTATAGAGACAAGGAAGTTTTAAGAATCTTGTACGTGTTTTTTTGACCCTTGCTAAGCCTATGCCTATATGAGATTAATGCGATCAATAGGCACTTTGGAATAGCATCATCCCCATTTAAATAGACAAGTGAATTGATTTTATTTTGTTATATATGATTTGTATATGAAGTTATCTTATTTAAAATTTTTTAAATAACGTGAAATCAGGGATGAAATCTAAGATTTTTTATTTAGAAACATCGACTTATGAAAGAGGGATCAAACTTATTTTGAAGAGAGGTCAAACCTAATTTTTAAGCCTAAAAATTCTTATATTAAACTTAATTAAAAAATAAATAAAAACCAAGGGGGGCCATGGCCCCCTTGGTCTGTGCATGGGTTCTTCCTTGCGTGGAACATATTTACCATGTGGTAATATTTACATAATTAAATTTTTTAAAATCAAATTTTATATTATAAAATAGCTCATTTTCATTTCATTGCCCAGGTTGTGTAAAACCCAAGAATAATAAAGTATCTAAAATTATGTAAATAATAGAATTTAGTATTAGATTAAATTCACATAATAAGAAATTAGAAATATAGAACCTGCATTTAATGCGGCATGTCATGATCTCAATTGATCAATTACCAAGTTCGATCGGTCGAGTGGTGATAGGAATGGATTAAATGTTGTCGAATTGTTTTCGATCATTTGAGAGAAAAGCTCGGTTGACTGAGCTCGGGTTACACCGACTTCTTGAGCATATTAAAGCTTGAGAGTTGAGGGAAAAACTTAAGTTTCCATCCTCATGCTCCATAAAGGAATAAAAACATAGTTTTCCTACATTTGTTATAGAAGTTTACTTTGATTTTGAGAACACACAAAAAATTGGTTTGACTGTAATACCTTAAGCATTATTCAAACATAAAAGATTAATTTATCATAGCAAAACGGTGATTATCTTTTTCTTCAAATGGAAAGGGTATAGGTTCTCTTTCAAATTTAGCCATGCATGCATGATACAAGCTTTTGATTGGGAGGGTAAAAGTAAATTTTGTAGAAGGCAAAATAATAAAGTAATATTTAAAAACCATGCATATTGCAGAATGGTAGAAGTTTTGGGCTCCATGTAACACGGGAATATCCATTAAGATTTTCTAATCAACGAAGTAATAGTGGGTTAGGATATGTGGGGTGACTTAAATTTCTTCTCAAATCTCTCTTTATGTTTATGCAAATCTCTCGTTGAAAATGTCATAATATGCAATCATTTTGCCCTTTTTCTTTTTCCTGGGGTCCCTCTGGCACGCCAAGCTAAATCCAATGATTAATAAAATTAAATCAAACATCAACTCTAATAGGGACTGGTGTTTGTTTCATTGACTATAAAGTGCATGAAAAGAAGAAAACACCAAGGAAAGCAAAGTTCATGGATCGCTTGACCTGAAAAAAATAGGGACACCCCGATGGAAAGTGAGTGGATAAACAAAAAGAATTCAAGGAAAACACAGAGAATCAATTCCCACATCATCTGATGAAGTCTGAAGTGACAGTGAGACGAAATGATGTTATTTCTAAAATAAACGTAATTATCTTTTGAAAATATGGATAATAATATTTTGTTTCATTGAAAAAAATTATATTATTTACACATTTTTCATTTATTATAGAAGTTCACAGCGAAGAGATTTGCCTTAATTAATTAGGTCATTTTTCTGTTTTCTAGGATTAATATTTTACCTTTAGATCGACCAAAACAAACAAAGCAGTTAAACTTATCCAATTGATTAAAATCTTAATGCCCAATACATGGAATTAAGATGGATGGCTAGCTTTTTCGATCAGAAATATTTTCAAACACTATGAAAATAATTTGCATCTAAAAGGATTAAATGCAAGACACATTTACCTTAAAATAGGGTAGAAAAATTGTAACAGTACGTGTTGTTATGGTTATTACAACATTTACTATATATGAATCCGTTACAAAATAATATAATAACCCACGTAACGCTTACTATGTCAACACAATGTAATGTTCTGCTCGAGTTTTTTTTTTTTTTTTTACATGTCCATAAAAGAAGGGAATTAGGAATTCGAACTAGTAACCTACGCTTCATGAGGCGTAATCTCCAACTGATCGAGATTCTCCTTAGAGGCATCCGCTCGAGTTCTTAATACAATAAGATCATATGTATTTTGCATTTTTTATACTGCGCACATCGAAAGTTGAATTAAGTTTATCTTCGCACTCATTTTTTTCTCATCGATTATATATTAATTAGTTAACGTGTCGTGTTTTAAATGACATCTCATTTCAGTCACTTAAAATAAATAAAATTTAAAAATATAAACATAATAAATTAATATGAAAATAAAATACTTAAATCACATCGCGTTAACCCATATAAAATAGATTTGATAAATGAATAAGTGATCACTCGTAATAGATCGGGTCAGAGATTGTAACCCGGCCCACAGAGATAGACTAAAACCAGAGCCATATATGAGGCAAACCATTGAATCATATGAACCCTATCAGAGACGTGGCGATAAGTCAGAGAAAATTGTTAATAGAAATAGTTAATGAAGAGGAAGATGATCGAGTGAAAACAAAGAGGTTCGAGCGTGTGAACCCCCATGTGTAGATCTCGTGATGCAGTGTCAGCAAACGTGCCAACTTGCCATTCCCAAAGTCATTACTCTCATATTATAGATTTTTAATATATATATATATATATATATATTCCAGTCTCTGTTTCAATTACACGCCAAAAACAAACAAATATTTTTACTGTACGAAGGTCACTTTTTTTTCTTTCTTTTTTGGGTCACTCATTTTAGCACTCAAGCTTTATGATTTCCCAAAGGCTTCCCATTTTTTTAACGAATAGTCAGATCCATGATTCATGATTGTACTATACCCACACACCTACTGTATAAACTACAGCAAACCCAGCTGTTAAAACATCTCTTGGTCAAGAAAATTCCTACAAATACTCGCTCTTTATCAATCTCATATATATATATATATATATATATATATATATATATATATATATATAGATTGATTTTGAGTTTTACGGGTGCTTTTTTCGATTGTTGCAAAACAGTAAAAATAAGTAAAATAATTTGTCGGGAGTGCCGACAGAATCCTACGGAATCTTACTCCGATACTTCAGTCAATTTTTTATTTTATTTTTAAAATCAATTTATATGAAAAAGAAAAACACATTAGTGAGAGTGATACTTGGTGTAACAGACTTATTCATAGGCACAAAGTATTGTTCAGCCTAAACGATCAAATTTTTTATTTTTTATTTTTTTTTCTTCAGACGACATTGCCGATCCACTTTAAAACAACCTTAAATTAAAAAAAGAAAAAAAAATTGATGAATTGATAATACCAGATAAAAAAAAAAAATACAAAGCAACATTTTCGATTGTTGCAAAACAGTAAAAATAAGTAAAATAATTTGTCGGGAGTGCCGACAGAATCTTACTCTGATACTTCAGTCAAATTTTTATTTTTTTAAATCAATTTATTTGAAAAAGAATAACACATTAGTGAGAGTGATACATGGTGTAACAGACTTATTCATAGACATAGAGTATTGCTCAGCCTGAACGATCAAATTTCTTTATTTATTTATTTTTCTTGAGACGACGTTGCCGATCCACTTTAAAACAACTTTAAATTCAAAAAAGAAAAAAAAATTGATGAATTGATAATATCATATCAACCAAAAAAAAATAAAATAAAATAAAATACAAAGCAATATTATTAATCTGATTCACGAAAGAGAGAAGTGAAAGTTCAGAACTGCCCCTGCCATGAGATAAGAGGTCAAAGTGGTCCATAGCTGGTCAAAGAACTCGAGGTTCCAGGACAGAAAGGTCATTTGGATTGCAGTACACATAGGGTGTCGAGCCCAATTACTTCTCCAGCCATTAGCCTATTCGTACAAGTAAAACTCAGTTTTAGTACCAAAATTCAACTTTAATCACTGCAAATTAAGTGTACAAAGGATGATGATGATGATGGAAGAAAGGGCATCTCTCTTTGTGAAACCAAAAAAGAGTCTCTCTCCCACGTTGATCCATCTTCTACTGTTGATACCACCTTTTGTTTATTAATTTACAACATGCATGATCTGTTTTAAAAAATTGGAAAAAAAAATACATAAAATATTCATCTGTGTCAGCAGAGCACACCAGATCCACACAAGCCTCAGCTGCAATGGTTGAATGGAATCTCCATCTAGACCAGAGAGAAAGATGCAACTTGTAAGAGATCTCATTGATAGACCCATCACTTCAATCATCAATGTCCAGAGAACCCAAATGAGAAAATTGGGAAATGAAGAGGTCACCACCACCAAATCCATAAACAAAAAACGAAACCAGAGAAATTAAAAAAGGGGGGATTGGGGAGTGATATTGGGATGCTGAAGCTAATTTTGATTCTCTTTCAATTTCAATCTCTCTCTATTTTCAGATAGTCAACAGCGGAACTAACAGCAACATCAAGAACCCGTCTCCTTCAATGGAGATTCAGAGCTCAAAAAAAAAAAAAACAAAAATCCAACCCAAAAAACATCAAAAAGGGGAAAAAATTTATATACACGTATATGTCATCCTCTTCCTCATCCTCCTCTGACGTCAAGAAAAGCTAAACTGGGATTTTGACCATAACCAAGAACGATCTCATGATAGAACCAAAGAGGAAAGAAAGACAGGCATAAGCCCTCTCTCTTTCCCTCTTTCAAGAATCGCTATAGTCTCTCCAGCAGATGAGCATGGTGACGCAGCGCCTCACGATGTAGAACCTAGCCCTCTGCTCCTTCACAAGCCGAGCGCACTTTCTTGTGAAAGAACACCTTCTGTGTGAGGAACTCTTCATGAAAGGAGCAGTAGAGGAGCGGCTTCTGGATGACCCTTCTTTCTTTGACAACTTCCACTTCTCGTCAAAGTAAAACGGTGGCGGAGCACTTGCTGTAGTAGTACCAGAGGAAATAGAAGCCATGGATGTAATTAAGACTACTCGCAAAAGACTGGTCGGCTTTTTGAAAGAATTCTCCCTTTTCTCTTTCTCTCTGGATTTTGGCAAAGAGAGGAAAAAGAAAAGCAACAAGAAGAGAGAAAAGAAATCAGTGGGTGAGTACTGAGTAATGAACTGAGTCACTGAGGAAAAGGAATGGTGGGTTAGGGTTGCTATTTATAATGGGTTGGGAAGGAAGAAAAGGCGTTGCAGATGGTGTGGCAGTGGGTATCACCTGGGCCTTCTTTGCCTCGAGAGGCCCACCTAATAATTTTTTTTTTTTTTTTTTTTTTTTGTATTTATTAAATTAATAAATATTTTTTAATTTGTAAATAAATAATACTATTATAGCGATGTGGGTTCCCAAAGCACACGTCATATATGGGGCTACTTAATTCAGTGAAAGGGAGGGGGAGGGGAATTTAATGCACGAAATCTCACTGAGCTTTGCGGGGCTGTAACTGTAAATTTCTAGGGTTATTATTACCAAGAAAAAGCTTTTGTAGAGGGATAAGGAAAAAAGATTACAGAAGATCAAATTAGATACTCTTGCTTTTTTGCAAGCAAGTTAACCGATTGGTGGATAAAAAGGGTGTTGTGACAACACGCGCTTGAAGTTTAGGTGGCCAGGCCCTGCGCTGAGTAGGATTTTGAGGAGTGACTGTGCATGACGTGGAAGCCACTTCTGTCAAGCAGAGAGTGAGATGGAGAGATTTCTTGTTATTTTTCTTAAGCTAGAGATTAAGACCTTTTTGTCACGTAATCACATTAGGTACATATTGGGTTTGTATTCCTCTTGCCCATTGGGACCTCTAAATTATAGTTTTACAATAAATTAATTAATAAAAACAAAAGAAATCGCATCAAGAACAACAATGATAGGTGAGATAAAAACCCTTTCCCTTTGGGAAATTACACAAGAAAACAACGTTTGATTGAAAAACCTCCTATTTTTTTTTTTTTATTTTTATTTTTTTTTTTTTTTGTCGTCACTCTTCACGCATGAGAAGAGTGGGGTTACATGATGGCAAAATCCCTCCTTTTATATTGGACCACACAAAAAACACTTCATTATTCAATTAGATACGGTTATATATACCATATAAACAATGACATTTTACTTGAAACACAACAAATATTGATATTGATAGGGTTGTTATTATAAGTTTTACTATAAGTTCTTTTCAGGTTGATGTAGGAGTTCATGTTATATACTTTTTAGATCGATCAATCAAATGTAGATTGATATATTATATTTATTATATCAATTACTAAATTGTAAATTGTCATATGGGAGTTAAGGTGACATTTATTATTATTATTAATTTTTTTTTTAAAAAATGTGCTATACTTCATCGTCTGGTCATTTTTTCACCTTCTCGCTTTCTAAAATTACCCTTGGATCTGTGGGGCATATGTCCCACAGATCCAACAATAATTTTGAAAAGTGAAAGAATGAGAGAGTCACTAGTGGAGAAAATTAATCATTTCTCTTAAAAAAAGAGAAACGTGTTATACATCCTGTTCTGGTCATTTTTCTCATCATCTCACTTTAAAAATTATTATTAGATCTGTAAGACTCATGGGTAAAGCCCACATAAGCTCCATAAATCTAATGATAATTTTGAAAAATATAAAATTATAATTTAGCCCTCCAAATTGCTAGTCGTTTTGTAATTAAGTAGTTTTGCGAACTACTAACGCTTGAATTTTGGTTCCCAAACTACAAAAAAATTTGAAAAATACACATTTTGTCGAAATATGTTTATACGGGACATAAATGACTTTTACAAACTAAATTTTGATCTTAAAAAACAGAAAAAACTACGACGTATCGAAAAACATTTAAGAATGAATGTAAAACACTAATCCATATGAAAATTAGAATTTTGGAGGGAAATAAGTTTAATTGGAAAACGTAAATTAGGCACTGGCTAGCTAGCTTCCATGATCCGAGGTATAGCCTTTCCATCCCGTTGAACACCTGTATAGCTAGGATTTGGTATTCAAATGCAGTGAAAAGGATAAAAACAAAAAAAGTGATGATTCTCTTCATACGTCACCTTGGTAGGCACCTCTTTGAAATTATATATCGAAAAAATAAAAGAGTAAAAAAAAAAAAAAAAAAAATTGAATTATATATCTATATATTCTTGGTTTTCCCAATAACCCACCAATTAATAGGTCTCAGCTCCTCATAAAAAACAGTAATATTGGTGTCCACTAGTTATAGGGAGTGACCACTGACCACCTCACGCACGCCCCTATACGCGGTGCACGAACCGCACCGACCACCGGACTCAAAAGACCCAAAGGGCGGTGTGACAACAATCATGAACATGTTTGCATCATTGCATGCATGGGATCAGCTCTAATTAAAAGACTAAAATACGATGGCCTGGGTGTGGGGTGGAGGGGGGGGGGGGGGGGGGGGGGATGTGACCGTACGAGGGATTCATATCGATGGAATAGCTTAGAATAAACAAAGTGACAGGATGTTGCATGATAAATCAGAAGTGCCATTTTGAGCTTGAAGACGTGTACGTACAGGAGGAGGTCCGGACCAATGCCATTGTGCTGTGTTCCATCATGGGATATAGGCACAGTGATTGAGTCTCTGTAGGTTGCCAAAACTGTGAAGGGAATGATCAAAGGTACATTTGTAACATCTCATCAGAATCAGATCCTAAAATGATCAATTCCTCGATCTGATTCACCCATCGAGGCCCGGACCAATGCCATTGTGCTGTGTGTTTCACCATAGGGTATTTTTGTTTTTCAAATGCTGTTTTTTAAAATTTAAATTCTATTTAGTATTTATTTTTATTTTTTAATTTAGTCTTAAATTTTTTATATCATCCAAATATAATTTTAAAAAATAATTTTTTTCGATATTCATAATTTTGAATACTTTTTAAAAAATCGCACACCCAAACGAGTTCTAAATAAATAAACATATAAACTTAAAAAAAAATTAAAAATTAAAAAATTAAAACCGATACGGCAGCTGGGCTACACAATTGTCCGGGCATGTACTTTTTTATTTGTTTTAAACAAAATATGGTATTTATTTATTTATTTTTTGCGCTTTTGTGACCAGGGCAGTGCATATATTCGGTGAGTACGTAATATACATCACTTTCAAAACATACGTGGTGTAGTTTTGTTTTTTGTTTTTTGTTTTTTTTTTTAAAAAAAAATAAATAAAAAATTCAAAATCAATTTTTATGCATGAAATCTTATGTTGTGTGGGTCTCCAACTATTTCGTGCACGAAAATTATTATTATTATTTTTTGTTAAGGAACAATGTCATATAAGGGTTGATATATGTATAATAGAGTGACGTATAACATTGCTCATATTTAGCATTTCAATCTTCAACACTCTTCTAACCATGTGAGTCAGCTTTCTGGAGTAGTTAGAGTCGGAGATGGAGCTGGAGGTAGAGGTGGATAAAATCAAATGGAAGTAAGGATAGATGTTGGTTTTCATTTATGACGAAATTTCGACTAGCTCCACTTTTTTGCAAGATTAATAAAAAGATGCCGTTTTTATATTTTGTGATGTTTTATTGTTTTAAACCCATGGGGTGAAAGGCTCGCGGAGGTTAGTGGGTGATGGGCGAGTTAAACAAGGCTGCTAATGTTTCCCATGGGGTGAAAGGCTCGCAGAAGTTGGTGGGTGATGGGTGAGTAAGACAAGACATATATGGACTAAGGATTTCGACAAAGGAAGCTCCACTAGAAAAATGACCCGATCACAACCAAGAACATGAAGGATCGAGATCGGAGGAGGGGAAGGGTGAGAGAAACATGTAGAAGTGAGGAGTGGGGAGGTTGATGGCAGTTTGGGGGGGGGGGGGGGGCGGGAGGAGGCCATGTTGCGCAAGGGAAGAGGGCGGTGGTGAGGATCGAGGAGGAAGGGTATGCATGGGGGAGAAAGGAGATCGAGGACGGAGATATAAGGCCTCTTCATCTCTAGCATCTTTGGAAAAACGTTAGTGGCATCTGTGTTATCACTTATAAAGTCTAGTATCACCTACTAAGGAATTAATGTGAGACTAACATCCATAACTAGTGCTTTTATAATCCATGTACTATAAATGAGCTATTCATCTTTTTAATGTAGAAGTGGAGAATCTTCTTCCTTTAAATTACTGGCGTCGTTAATTGCTAGGGCCACGTCTTGCAGTACTTGAGTACCACATAGTGTTACTAACTAGATTGCTTTGATATAATTTGTAACGACCCAGAGAAAGTGCTCACCACATCTAGACTATTACTCGAAAAAGACTAATCAATGTAAAGCTTTCTTATAATGACTTATAAAGTTCAGTCTCACCTAACAAATAAGAAATCAATATGAAACTAATATTTATTAGTGTTTTTATAATTTACTCACTCTATATAAGTAATTTATCTTCTCACTACGAGAGTACGGTGTTACATTTTTAACAATGAATATGAATATATGATAACCTTGAGTTTTCCTTTGAGGTTTGGGAATAGTAAATAGTAAACATATGGTAAAGTAGAAACCTTTAAAGTTATTTTTTCCTGTACATAATATACTCCTTAACACCCAATTACCATGGTGGTCCCAAATTTTGCATGGTGAACAAAGAACTAGTACACTCTATATATAAAGAATATATGCACGGGTGCAACTTTGACTCTTTTATTAAATATCAATTAAGTGGTGTACGTAGAAGTCAAATTTAATGCATCTCAAATGCGCATGTGAAACAAATTAAAGCCAATAGTATTCTCTCCATCCCAAGTTTGTCCTATGCCTCTTCCATGCATACATAAGCAAGAATTTGATCAAATAAAAAGAAAAAAAGAACGATCGAGAGAAAAAAAATTTCCCCTTAGCTTCTTTTCTTTGTGGGTTAAGGAAAAGGCAGGTATAATTACTTTAATTTTGATAAATATCAAAATCAAACCCACCTATTGAAACATGATGGGGTCCAAATTAATTAACATGAGAACGGTAATAGAAAAATAAAAGTAGAAATGAGAAACAGAAATGAAGACTATAAGAATAGTTTAGAAGAAAATATACTCATGCCACTCTAATTGATACTCATTTTGCACTTAACTTTTCAAATTATTGCGTGTGACACTTGACTATTTTAAACTACCAAATGAGTTACGAAGAGATCGTTTTGTTATAAGTTGTTGCCTGTTGGTGTTAAAATGGACGTAAAAAGAGCACGTAACCTTCACATGCAAAGTTGTGACATGCAATATCTAAAGTGCTCCAATTTTAAGTGTTAAGTTGACTTAAATACCATATCATATAAAAAAACAAAAGAATGCAAAAAAAAGAAAAGAAAAAAAAAAGAGGATAGGTTGAAGAGCCCCGAAACAATAATATATTTTTTTTACTCTTTTTTTTCGTTCCTTTTAATGCTAGCAGTTAATGAGGGATTTTTTTTTTTCAAATTAAATGATTGTAGAAGGAGGCCAGGCGCCAAATATACCAAGTGATAACTTGAGTTAAATACAAATGGGGTGTTAATTCAAAAGGATTAAAAGGATAAGTAAATTTTTCTCATAATATATATATATATATATATATATATATATATATATATATATATATAAAGAAGAGACACAGGAAAAAACGAAAGGCATCAGGATTCAGGAACACAGATAGCAGTGATGATCACATGGTGCACATGGTATCGGCGTGGGACCGACCTTTCTAGAATGTGATGTGCGTTGCTCCAGTCGCTTTGCACACGTGTCGATCGGCATAAGAGAAGCTTTGTGTCTCCCGTCGCTCAGACCAAAAGTCCTTACTACTGCCTCTTCTTTTGGTCAACCATCAGCGAGTGCGAGAGAGAGAGAGAGTGAGAGAATCTGCTGCTGACACGCGTAAATAAGATAATGTTTTGAAATTGCTTTTTTGTTCCTTATAAAAATTATCAAAATTGCTCCTTGGAATTAAAGTTGTGATTTTAAATTGTTAAAGCTGCTTTGCTTCGTCTACGGGAACAGAGGAAAAAAAAAAAAATGAAATGATTGAAAATAAAAAAATAAAAAATTCTGTCTTTAGAAAGAAATGCATCAGGATTCAGATCTAGATTGATCACTATGCATTTTCTTAGTTCTTTCAATGACATAATTTAATTCACAT
Source organism: Alnus rubra (assembly GCA_028654335.1). Taxonomy (NCBI): domain Eukaryota; kingdom Viridiplantae; phylum Streptophyta; class Magnoliopsida; order Fagales; family Betulaceae; genus Alnus; species Alnus rubra. Next base: position 1,019,403 of record JAJPGS010001661.1, on the reverse strand, counting down.
TTTCGGCAAGTTAGGATGCTCTGATCAATTTCATAGTTAAGATTTAAAATCTGTGATTTAACCGTATATACGAAGTCAATGTTGACACATCTATTAAAAACGTTAAATAATATGAAATCATGTATATTGTTAGATGCATTTGTAAGAACACAAAGCTCTGATAACTTGTAAGAACAAATAAAAAAATTAAAGAGAGATAAAGGAAAGATTTTATGTTGTTTGATCTATGACCTACATCCACACGTCAAAGCCTTTTCTTTGGCTACATTTTTCATTTAATATATTTAATTGTATACAAGACTCTATTTATAGAGAAATAGTATGAATGTTACAAGTCTCTTTTACTTCTACACTAATTAACAATAATAAATCTAATTTATCATCTTATAACTCTTGTCTCTTAAGTGCATGCAACTTTTGTCTTTTGAATGCTTGTAACTCTTGTCTCTTGAGTTATTGCATCGCAAACCTCACGGTAGATCACAGACGTTGAGGTTTGATCTTGAACATCAAGGGGTTAGAAAGAAAAAAAAAAATCGCTACTATGGCCTGAATTGGAACATCAGTTTCTATGACCGAAACTTGGAATGTACTGACTCTGGCCGGCATTGGTTACTATGACCAGGACTTGGACATCGACGACTTTGGCTTGCATCGATTACTATGACTGGAATTGAGCCAACTATGGGCATGAAACCTCTTTTGGAATTTTTTTTTTTTTTTTTTTTTTTTTTTTTAACAAGAGAGAATTGGGTGGTTGGTATTTGCTAGTTGAGCAAACAATGACAGTGTGACATGTCATCTTGACAAAGAGACTCACGTGGGGATGAGAAAAGAAATAGCTCGGGCACAAGATGAGAAAATGTGGAAGGATGAGAAAACCCAAGAATAAAGTGCACACAATGAATATTTGTTGGCATTTTGATTTCGGTTATAATTGAAGATGCAAAAGGATGAGTGAACCCAAAAAAAAAAAAAATTGGCACGGGAGCGAATACTATCGCAAGCCTATAGCTCTAATACCATGTAATGAATATTTATTTTAAATATTGACTATAAAATGAATAATATCAATTTCATTTGAAAAAGAGAGGATCATCGTCCCTTCAAGTGAAATGCTCGTTATTACTCGATAACATTTTATAAATAGGATATAACTACTACATCTAACAATTATTTTTTTAATCGGAAAAATTCATTTAACTCCTAGCCCCTCCTCCTCCTCCCGTGGAAATTAGACCCTTTTTTCAATCTGCCTTCCAATTTTTTTTTTTTTAAAATGGTAATCGATCCTTCTGAAGTTCCAACCGTTGACAAGTTTGTCCGTCTATTAGCCTTTTTAATCTTTCATGATGAAAAATGATCTACTTGCATCGCACATGAGTTTTTCGCAGATGAAGTCTTCAAAATGCCCCTATTGGGGTAAAGCGTTTAAAATAATAACAATAAAAAAAAAAAAAAAAAAAAAGGTGGCCAAAACTACTCTCAATTATTATAATTATTATTATTTTTTAATTTTGTGTATAAGCCAGTCAAGATATGACACCAATCTATGAGAATCTCAAATGAAGTGGTTGGCATATATGGATGAGTTATTGGTACCAATTAAGGTAATCATACTATTAAAATTATCACATGAAGTTATAGTGGGATCAAGTAGGAGATGGTGATATAAATTATAAGGGATGATCACACCATAACAAGTGTGGTCACCCTCACACTGAATCATCTTCATGGAAGGTAATGACTTCCATGGAAGTTATGAAAAAGAGAAACAATGCAACACTTGGTGAAGAGTTGTCCTTCGATCTGGCACCTTTGATTCATACACCGGTGCAAGTGTAACATGTTTCGTTAATGGTGTATTTGTGTTTATATTTTGATCAAGTCTTAGTTGTGGCACCTGATGTAATGACTTAATTGCTTGTTAGAGCAATCACTAGACCCGACCGATTAAGGTGCAAATTAAGTCTCGGTTGTTCTTGTCGATCACCTTTTGCGATATAAAAATCAACATTGGAAACACATCCACATTTCTGGTAGCATTAATTGTGAGAGAAAATAATCCTTCTAGTAATCAGTGAGAATTCTTCTTCAAGTTTCTAATTTAAAATTCATCTACATAAGTTGACCATATCTTCTCAACCTTGAAAGGGAGACTACTGCACCATGGAAATGGCTACATTCCTTGAATTCCATGAATCAAAGGTGTCGAGACATGACATCCTTAAAATGTTTGAAAAAATAGGGTTTTGTTTCATCCAAAACTTGAACCTGAGAATCCATATTAAAGATATATATATATATATATATATATATATATATATATATATATATATGTTCAACCTGGGTATGCTTGAGCTTAAAGTTTCAATCTGTCCATATAGAATGTATATGGTTCAACATAAACATATGCATATATATATAATTCATGCCCATATATGCATGTTAGCTCATTAATTCGATCGTTTGGTTAAATGCATTTAGACATAAACTCCATGGAAGACAACCTATTTTTCATTCCCACCAGTCTCTGATAATGTTGATTGTTGTCTATAAATCCCTCCTGACCACCTCCTATATATCGATATCAAGAATCAACCTTAAAAGCATGTGAGGATTTAATCTACCTCGATCTGCTTGACCTTAAAGTCTGAACTTGTCTCTAGCTATTGAATGTATTGATTTCAAGAGACCGACGTTCATGTTGTGTGTTTAGATTCATCTCCCATGTTATCTCATTGGCTTGGTTAAATGCACTAATCAGACCAACGACAAAAAAAGAATAGATTTCCATTCTTACTAATCAGATTATTGTCCAGAAATACCAGACAAGCTCCCATGGAAAAACAGGCCATATGTCTTGAGGATCACAATTGACAAAGTTTCACACAACCTACCATGAACAAACATGAAATTTTGTTGCTGCTTAAATATTACAACCTAACTGAATGCATTATTATCTTAATTAATTGCTTCGTCTTCACTGAAATGGGTGTAACTCACCATTGACAGCATAGTAAATTTCCCACTCAAATGGGAAATTTTAAATTTCCCACCCAAGTGGCCGGAAATGAATAAATAAAGCACAACTAGTCTAGCTAGCTCTTATTCTATGGCTAATTGGCTAAGTTATTTCTGAGACTACCTTCCACTAACTAATTTCGAATCCAGTCGTCTCTTTCTCTGTGCCGAGGCATCATCAATCATTAACGCTTCATTTACTTTTTGAAGACTCGCGTATATATAAAACAGAAACGCAAAATTGGGCGCATGCAGCTACCTTTTCGGCCTGCCGTGTTCATACGATAGGGAACATTCACACTAAAAATACTTCTCTCGCTTTCTTCCATCGGAATCTTAATCGGTATCTTTGTTTTAATTTGCTTTTGATTAACTAAATTGACCAGTCAAATGATCTTTTCTCAAATGCAAAATGCATGCAACTGCGCGCACAAGAACATCTGATTGAGCTTTTGTACCATATAAAGAAGCAAAGTAGCCCATTTAAGTATTGAAGAGGCAGCATCTGTGATCATGGGGCTGTTTAGCATTGTCTTCTAACTAAGCTTATCTTAATCGGGTTTTATAATTTATCAAGACATTTTGTCCTACTCGGTCGTCACCCTTTTTTCTTTTCTTGCCCTCTCTCATTCAAAAGTTTGGGACCACTAATATTGCTTTTAATGCAGGCTTATAGGCTTATAGCCATATATAGCCATGTTTCTTGTTCTTTTCCTTAGAATTAATGTGCTCACCAGCTTATCTTATACTGTTTGTCTTTTATGTCGTTAGAGAAGCACTATTTCATAATAGGAAATGTTTCTTAATGGTATTCATGTTGCTCTGCTTTCGTGTTGTTCCCCTTTAATGTCAACTTCTACTGCATGCAGTTTCCCCTCACACACCCTTCTTTTTGGTCTGTGGTGTTTCAGCTCAAAACTTAATGAAAAAACTATTATCTTGACGTTTCTACGAGCTTAAGTTGATACGAGACGTAGTTTGATTTCAGGACCTATGATTCAATTATTTAATTAATCTTTTAACACGTAACCGTTCATGTCAACGAGTCCCTTAATTTAGATATGTACAATCATGTTACAACTTTCAACCAAAAGACTCGAAACAGTGTCCCCATCTGGTAAATTATCACATGGCCTGATGGCCCCCATGTGAGCTATGTTCTATATCTTCAAGCCAGTGGCGTCCTTATATATATAACCTGTGAGTATTTAAAGAGTTCATATGCCAACAACCCTGCAACTTTCGATTAATGTCGATCACCTCAGTCCGTGTCTGGTCAATTTAGCCATTGTTTGCCTATCAAGTCGGATGAAATTATCATCACATGCATGCCGCCCCCATGTGATCGATATATCTAAACCTTCAAATCAGTGGAGTTGTTAACCTATGAGAATCTAGAGTTCATATACCAACAACCCTGTAAATTAAACTTAATTAAACGTTCATTGCATGGTACGTACTTCATCAGTGAGATCAGAGAGAGAGAGAGACGTTAAGGGGGAGACGATATATATATATATATATCATTCTCCATATCTTTGGTCGATCAAGGTCAAATTAATATTTAATTTTCTTGTTGGAGTATTTATGTTTATCAACAAGAAAGCAGCATGCTGGTATTTCTGGTATGCATGTGGTTATTCTGTGGTGGAATGATTGATTCCTTTATATAATTTAAGGATATTTTTCTGCCCTTTCTCAGACTATCTCCAACAAAGATCTTGTATCTAATAAAGATCAAAATCAATGCATTTTACTATCAAACTATGGAGTTGATAAATTCCCTATTCATTACCCAGTTCTGCCAATCTATTTATTTTTTGTCAGTTGAGGGTTATTATTGCTTTTAGTGCTGCACCAACCTTCATGATGTCAATAACTAGACTTCTAAAGTGAAAATGGCCTGGACTTCATCTCGGTCGATCCTCGATCCATGATCGATCGAGCTATCTCTAACTTCAATTATTGATGCTTCTTCGATCGCATTTTGATCCCGACTAAATCTTGAATCTAAAGATTACAACAAAACTTGTTTTAATATTGAAATTGCCAATACTGAAAACCTAACATATTTCCTAACAAAAAAAAAAACTGCAATACATATGCTAGCTATATACTAAGGCAACGTTTCCATGACCAAATAAGAATCTTCTTCTAGCTAGGATGAACAGTTTCTCTTAATTACTTCCTTTTGCACTCCATGATTAATTTTCTCACTTACAATAATATTCCCTGAAAATATTTCTTGCTTGCCGCAAGTTTCATACCAGTAGTATTCTCACCACAGACTCTTCCATTGAGCAGGTTTCCCACTTGCAACATCGGAGAGTACTTGTAACGTCTACTTGGAAATGTGGATGTGATATAATTATTTTCGCACAATTTTTGACACAACGCGTTTTAAAGGCATGATGACTATGAACCTATGAGAACTTCACAATTGAGCATACTTGCGTGAGAGTAATAAAAAGATGTGTGATATTCTAAAAATTTGATTCAGACGAACTAAAAATAAACAACATTATATCGTTGCGGTTCATTGTTACACTACTTTTGAATTTCCATGAACGTACTAAAGGTTTAAAATTCCAAAAAAGTGTTATAATATAAGTACGTTACTGATCACTTTTCCGGCACATTGCATTGCCTAGACTACTGCCTAGTATCTCCCATAAAATACAAGTTGAGATATGATATTAAAAAAAGACATATATATATATATATATATATATATATATATATATATATATATATTATATAATAGAAAACAAAAAACAGTATTGGCTTCGCTTTCTTTGGCGCAAGGAATCATCAATCATCAGGAAAAAGAAAACTATGGAATATATAAGAGACTTCTTTTTCTTTTTGTATAATTTATTGAAGATCGAGACTTGGAAAAGGAGGAGCAGCTTCCATAGAGCACGGCATGTTTACTGGAAGGGTAATACTTGGCTGAAGGAAAATTTCCGGAATTCATCCGGAAATTTTGCTTGAGCATGGCAATCTTGTAAATAATAATATTTACAAGATTGCCATGCTGAAGCAAAATTTCCGGATGAATTCCGGAAATTTTCCTTCAGCGTAGCACCTCTCTTACTGGAAAGGGTAGCATTTTAGATTCGGCAACGTAACATGAGATGTGTCCCACACTTCTTAGGGAACGTTTGCCAAAAATTAAAATAATGACTTTCAACTAACATTGAAAATTTGAAACACACTCAAACTCAGGCATGTGCGGCGCCGGCTAACTACTTTTCTAGTACAAGAATTAGGTAGATAGGCCTTTATACTCCGATTTTCAATTTGATAGATTCGAAACTCGAGTTTACATTCATTCTAAATTCAAGATATTTGTTTGGATTTTTACCAAATTGATATTAGAACGCTAGCAATTAGCTTCCTTTAAAACTCTTTTTCTTTTTTTTTTTTCTTTTTTTTTTCTTTTTTTTTTTCTAAATGTGAAAAAAACCCTAAACGAGGGATATAATCATCTTTTCACATATATGTTCGAACACGTATAGATCTAAATGAATGATTTTTTCATATACATATATATACAGGAAATGAATGATTTTTTTTCAATTACATTTCCACAATATCATCATGAACAAGAGAATTTTTTTCATTACAAAAAGGGTATAATTAACTTAGCTCATTAACAAATGAAGAGCCAAAACAGCCGCATTAATTAAGGCATGAAGAGCAATATTCTGGGATCACGGGGTACTAGTACTGGTCAACTCATCTTCTTAATTGATTAAGTTATATATATATATATATATAGATGATTAAAACATCTTGTCCTACTTGGTACATGCATGTATTTTATTTTTATTTTTTCAATTAAATGATTGGGACCACTAACAAAGATTTTGATGTAGGCATTTAATTATCTTTTTAATGTTATTCTATGTATTTAATTTTTTAATTAATTTCACACATCATTACTGTTCTTTTATACTTTTAGATATATTGTATTAGTTGTACACTTTTCAATGGCCATGCACCTCTTATCGATCAGTAACTTCAATATCACATCCAATTTTTAAGTTTGTCAACTTCAATTCAAAATCAATTAACCTCATGATGAACAAAATGAGAGTTATTATTAAGGTGGCGAGTTCGAACTCTCGAACCTCGATTCTCATGTTAATTAAATAGTTAATTAGAATTATTTCGAAAGGCCAAAGGATGAACGAGAGGTCAACTTTAATATGTCGATCAGTACCTTCAATATTACATCGATTCAATTCTTAAGTTTGTCATTTTTAATTCAATATCAACCTCATGAACAAAATGAGAGTTATTGCATGTTAATTAAGGTTGTAAGTTTGAGCTCTCGAACCTCGACTCTCATGTTAATTAAACAATTAATTAAAATTATCTCGAGAGGCCAGCTTTAACACGTCTAGTGTTTATATTCTGACATAATTAACAACAGTCAAGAGATAATATCATCATCATACATATATATGAATGTCACATGCCTCCATGTGAGGAGCAACTGCTGAATTTCAATATCTTTGTTTAAAATTATAAACCCTAACTAAATGGATTCAAACATTATGTGCAGCGACAGGAAATCCTGTACAATGATTGAATACAATCTATCTTGTCTTTGCCTCTGCGACTTGGCTGACCTCTCCATGATCTTATGCGTAATTTTATGGATACCGGAGGAGATTATTTGCTCCCTGTTCATGCAGACACTATCTTCTAAAAAGATCATGGATTCAAAAATACTCATTCATTTTTTCTTAATTATCTAGCTTTCTTCATTAATTAATTGTTGGAACAAACTTGTTTAGTTATATAATTCCGGATCGGAGGAAATTAAAACATAACTTTTTTTAATTTGACAATCATTAATTAGATTTCTTGAAGGAGCAATTGCAAGAATATCTGATCTTATGATTAGGCAACCGATAAGGACATCATTCCCATGTTACAACAATGACCAAAACTGTAACAAGATTTATTTGTAAGTTGAGAAGATCCTAATTTTCTAAGACATTTTGTTTGATTTTTTTTTTCCTGAAATGTCTCTTTAGCCAAACTAATGTTACAACTATACATCCTCCACCGGTCCTTCTACTATTCTCCCACTTTTCAAAATCGTCGTTGGATATGTGGGATCGTGTGGATTTCACACATGGACACCACATATCTAATAGTGATTTTGAAAAGGAGAAGGATGAGAGAAGGACCAGGAGAAGAAATAAATCATTTCTCATGATTATTTTATAACTTGTTGACACCGTGATATGTGTCGGCGTGTGATTGGAGCCATGTTAGCTAGCCATTAGAAAAAAGTGAAATGATCCCTACACTCATTTCTCACAACTGCCCCACAACAATTTCATTTCTCCCTCCAACCGGTTTTCAACCAAAACAAAAAGAAAACAAAAGAAAACAAAAAAAATAATAAAATATTACCAGCCACGTCAACTTGTTGTGGGGCTATTGTGAGAAATGAGTGTAGGGATCATTTCTCTAAAAAAAATTAACACTCTTCAATGACATGCCGGCGGTTAAATGGATGGATTTAGGTCATTGACAAAGAAGTTAATCCACCAATAAATTGGTGAATAAACCAGGCCTACCTTTACTGGTAGTGACTTGGGCTGCAGTAATTTAAGCCCATTGCATGTCTGGCTAAAATGGGCCCAAAAACTAATGGATCTATTTTCTTACTTTTTGATAGATTGAAAGTTAATGGTTGACAAGATCGAGCACAAGCCCATAGTTTGTTGGGCGTTGAAATATTTATAAGCCCAAAAAACGTTGTGCCCTATATCCTTGGTTGAGGGCTGCCAATGGCGGCGATCGGTCTCGCCTTGAAAAAGATGCACCACTGTGTTAAGATGTCCAATATATTCACCATTTCTATATGCTACATGCATGGTATATGCACAAAATGGATGATCACATGTAAAATCACATGATTCTAATGGGAATAGCCAACAGTGCTCACCTTCTTTTTTATTTTCTAAAATATTGCATTTTGTTGAATTGATTTCAAAATTAATGCTACATACCGGATAAGGATTTACAACAATTTTCTTGTCCAATTTGGACAGCACATGTAAGATAGCTTACATGAAATTCGCCTATTTGAGTGGGTAGCTAAGCAGCTCAAAATTTATAAGGACAAATGTGTTCCATATGGGTTCTCAATCTCACAATGTTATGGATAGTAAATTGCTAAAAATTTCAATCTATTGATACAAGCCATGCATTGTCATGATATATTATTAATTTAAAGATAAAGTTTTTATTCGAACTGGGTTAGAGAAAATTTTTTAAATTCAGTTTATTAAGTTGACATATGTCGTTAAAACAGATTTTCACTTGCATTTTTTTTATTATATAGTTTTAAGGATATATTTCAGTTTAATAGAGTAATTAAATTGAAAGAACTTCTTCCAACTCAGTTAAGAGAAAAAACTTTGGCCTTAATTTAATGCATTAATTAATAAAAAAAAAGATCAAAACAAAGACTTCCTCTTCTTTCTTACATGAATGGGGCATTTCACAATCCATCTCCCACTTAGGATCCATTATTAACATATGAGAGGAAAGCATTAGTTTCAGAGTACACAGGCTACCGAATCATTTTTGTTTGTGTACAACACTTAAGGATATAGGTTTCTCTCTCTCTCTCTCTCTCACACACACACACAGACACGCAAGGCTGAAGCTGGCTGCCGTGAATGAGAAGTGAGTATGGAAAGAAATCAGAAGCTACTCTATATGAGCTTCTTGACAAACCCATGCATAAACCTATGTAAACTCACAGGTGATCACTAATATCCATCTTATTGAGTGATGTTGGAAAAGTGCAGTTCTAGAGACTCGGTATATATCCTTGAGTGTGTCAAAGACGTCTTTCGACTGTCACAAGCCCCGAGTTCTCCCACTTTTGTAGTAGAGACTAGAGAGAGAGAGAGAGAGTTGAGTAAACGGACGGGGGGTCATATCACTTCCATCACATTCAGATGGAAACAAAAATGGGCAGAGAGAGACAGAGGGTATATATATAGATATATAGCTCATCAGTATGATCACGCATGCGATCACAGTAGTCTTCACATATATATTTACCATGTGTTTACTTTCTTTCACGCTCAACCATTTGACACTGTTTTCGATAACACTAGTCTCTGAGAGACTCAGAGAGAGAGAGAGAGAGAGAGGCACCTGTCCATTTTAAGAAATGTGTCAAGAAGATGGAGGACCCAAATTGGAAGTTAATGAATAAGGCTCTTTAACTCGTGAACAAGACCCCCACGGACCACGGTAAGTGACAACCCCACATGCAGCTTCACTCTGGGATGTGATTTCTTTACAGCAGGAACCCGACTATCAAAAAATTCTTGTACTTTTTTTTTTTTTCTTCTTCAAATTAAAAGGGCAGAAGGCGACTGAGCGTTATTATGTAGCACCTTTCAGCTAAAAATTGCTCAGAGGGGTCTAAACGGTGAATAACCGTGTATCACATGTGCTCTTTCAAGACCAATTGACTTAAACGGTGAATAACCATGTATCGCATGTGCTCCTTCAAGACTCCTTCAAGACCAATTGACTTTGCTTTATTAGGATATTAATGGAACCTAAGGTAATTAACACTACTCGAGAGTGAGTGATTGAACTCATTACAATATTCGAATTCACTTCCTAGTGCATGCTTAATCGTATGGAGATTTCATTACTCCTATCACATTTGATGACATAGTGTGTATGACGCTGCGTAAATTTTATAAGAAATTTGGATAACTTAAAAAAAAGGCTTCAAATTAGCTCATATGTGTTGGCAGCTTAAGATGAAAGATCTATATTATCAAGCATACCTTATATTTTAATACCGATCCAGTAATGCTACATACTATATAAATAGTTTACAAATATAAAATATTTTGATGTGAATAAAGTTGGCCTTGCCTAAGAGAGCCATATATACCACCCGCTTGAAGTCTTGGTACAGTGGTACTTGTGAACTATAGTACACAGAGTACCATTGGAGGTATGATAAGAAAAGTTTAACGTTGAGGATCATAGAACAAAAAGAAAAAGGGGCGAAAAAACAGTGCGAAAGAAAAGAGATGATGGCGTATATACAGAAGAAGATGAAGAAAAGAAGGGCAGCAGAAAGCTAGAGGGCTATACGAAGAGTAGCCAGAGGACAAGGGAATTTCCATATGGGGTAAGCTACCGATTCAATGCAATGTAGCATATCTGCTCACTCGTTTTTATCCAGTTTTCACCGAAATCTCCGGGATCTTTTGACAGAACGTTTCAGAGCTCTTAGCTAGGTAGCTGCTGCGCTGCCTAGATTAGGGCTTGCTTTGTATTCGATCTAGGGAAGCCAGAGAAAAGATGAGTTAAAAGACAATTCATTCCCTAGCTAGGTCAAGTGAGCTAACTATTTTTACATGCCATTTTTTAAAAAAATATTTTATGACAATTTATTCTAGCCTTGATGGAAAAATATATGCTTGGGATATATATAGTACTACAATTTTACTGCAACTTTTTTACAAATTTACGTGTTACTTCATATTTTATGCAAATGAGAGAATATAAAGGTTCGAATATTACAACTTTTACTACAAAATCATTTATAAACTGATTTGACTATTCATAATTGGTGAAATAATTATGGAAAAGAAAAAGTACACATATGACATAACTCTCTCAAACTATTATCTTTTTATCAATGTCCTCCACTCCCTTAAACTACCAATCATGTCAATCTCCATCTCTAAATTATTGAAAAATGTCAATATTTCCTTTAATGACAAAAATACCCTTCATAAAATTCTTAATTTTTTTTAAAAATTATTTAAAAAATCTAAAATAACAAAAAATTATACAAAAAAAAAAATACTAAAATAACATGCAGATAACTTATACCTCTTGATTTTAGAAACAATACTAGTAAGGGCAATATAGTTAACTTTGTTGATTCTGAAGAATAGCAAAGTAATTGGCTGGAATGACAGAGAAACTCTTCTTTTGTATAAATTTATGAAATAAAATGGGATTTGTAAGAAAATAGCGGAATTGGAGAGAGTCAAAGAGACACAATAATTTTAACTAGGATGGTTCGGCCTTAAAAGCCTATGTCTACCATTAAAATAAGGGTCCTATAAAAATACATATGTATTATTGCATGTTTTGACTTGATCAGATAATTAATAATTATATTTATACGAAAAATGTGAGAGTTAAAGAAGATTAAGAAAGGTAATACAAACCAATAAGAAAAATAAATTAAGGTTAAATGTTCTAACCTCCCTATAGCTAATTGTTAATCAAAATAATAATAATAAATAAATAGATAAATAAAACTTTTTGGTGTTATTGATATATAGCCGTTCGAATGATAAAGGAACCTGAGAGCAACATTATAGATTCGCTTGATGGTTCTTCAACACTTGGAGCATAATTGGAACCCGAAAGCAACGTACGTTCAATATTGAACATTTGATATTGGTTCAAACAGACTTTTGATTTTACCTTAATTTCCATCTGCTCGCTTGTAGTCGCGACAACAAGTAATTAATGATCATTAGAACATCAAAAGTCACCCGTTCTCTTTATGTAGTACTTTTCATACTGTTCGATACATGAAACGATTTAAATTCACATAATTTAAGAATCCTTCTAATTATGTCACAATTGGAAGGATGGAATCAGAAAAAAAATCGTTGGAGGCCGGCCGATGCATGATCGAAGGGGTAAGCATAATTTTAATAGGGACTAGTATCAGAATCTAGAGATTCAGATGTAAAATAAGGAAGAAGAGAAGAGAAGAACTAGAGTGAAGAAGCTTGAGATTGTAGAAATGAATATCTGATTTGATTAACTTGGTTTCGAATACAAAAACTTCTATATTTATACAAGAATTGAACTAATGATAAGATTACACGTGTATAACAAACAAACTAACTAAGTAAACTGCTTAACAGCTTAAACAGAAACTGTTTATTATCTAATAGGCCCCCTCAAGATGAATGGAATAAGTCAAGAACATTCATCTTGGATAGCAGCCCTTGAAAAACAGGTCGATGGAGAGCTTTTGTCATGAGGTGTGCAATTTGATGAGCAGATTTCATATGAAGAGTCCGAATGATGCCTTGGTCAATCTTTTCCCGGACAATATGATAGTCTAATTCAATGTGTTTCGTACGCTCGTGATATACGGGGTTGGCTGCAATGTAAATAGCAGCCTGACTATCACAGAAAACTAAAGCTGCATCAGAATGAGGAAGCTGCAAATCTCGAAGAAGAGCAAGAAGCCAAGTGATCTCACATGTGACAGCAGCCATTGACCTGTACTCAGCTTCAGCGGATGACCTGGAAACGGTGTGCTAGCTGCTTCTTAGACTTCCATGACACCAAAGAGTCTCCAAGGAACACGCAAAATCTAGTAACCGAACGATGAGTGTCAAGACAACTCGCCCAGTCCGAATCACATAAAGCTTTCAGCTTGAGATCAGAAACAGATGGGAAGAGAATACCCTGTCCAGGAGAAGACTTTAAGTATCTAAGAGCATTCCCAATGGTTTATGTATTTTTCAATCTAGAATAGCTAATCAAAATCTATTTTATCTAGTTTAGCTAATGAATTTTAAATGCACTATACATCCGATTATCTATTCTTAACTCTATATTATTTTTTTATTATTTTTAATTTATTTATTTCATTATAGTATTTTTTTCACGTGGGTCCCGCTTTATAACTCCACTACTTTGTACACTTTCTCTTAAATCTCCACTATAAAGGAAGAAAAAAAGAAGAAGAACGTGGAGTGGTGGAGGGAAAAAGCAAAAAAGCAAAGCTAAAAAAGTGAAGATAAAGAATAAAAAAAATAGATAAGTGAATAGTATAACTCTACATGTAGAGTTCCACTATTTATGGAATTAAGGAAAATCTATTATAGAGTTGGAATACATAAGCTGATGGAGTCTCTTTTTAACACTTTTATTATCTATTCTAGCTTAAAGTTGCAAATAGATAATCCATTGGGAATGCTCTAAGTACCCGAGAAGCGGCGTCCATATGTGGCTTACGGGGAGAGTCCATAAATTGACTCAACATCTGAATAGAAAAAGACAAATAAGGTCTAGTGATAGTTAAGTAAACTAGTCGACCAACCAATCGTCTATAGCTTGAAGGATCAGATAATAATTCACCATCAAACCTAGACAGTTTAATGTTAGGATCCATGGGAAATAAAATTGGTTTAGCACCCAAAACAACAAAATCTTCCAGGATGTCCAGTGCATACTTGCGTTGTGAAACAACAATACCTTTATCACTGCGAGCAACCTCCAATCTAAGGAAATATTTGAGAGGACCAAGATCCTTAAGACTGAAAACACTATTAAGATACACAGTAAGATCCGAAACTGCAGAAACATCATTGCTTGCGATGACAATGTCATTAACATACACAAGCAAAGCTATGAAAGAAGAACCTTGTGATCTAGTAAATAAAGAGTAATCAGCCTTGGATTGAATAAATCCATGAGAAATCAAAGTAGAAGAAACTTGGCAAACCATTGCCTAGATGCTTGCTTAAGCCCATACAAAGATTTCTGTAACTTACACACTTTGATAGCACCCTTGCTGTCAAATCCGGGAGGAAGAGTCATAAAAATGTCTTCTTCCAAATCACCATGGAGAAAGGCATTATTGACGTCCAGCTGACGTAAATGCCATTTCTTAGCTGCAGCAAGTGCTAAAAGACACTGAACAGTGGTAAGTTTTGCAACAGGAGAAAAAATATCACTATAATCTAACCCTTCACATTGGGTGTATCCTTTGGCTACCAACCTAGCCTTATAGCGTTCTACCTCACCATTAGCCTTAAGTTTTACCTTGTAGACCCATTTACATCCAATAGGACGTTTGTTGGGAGAAAGATCAGTAAGGAGCCAAGTATTGTTGGCCTCAAGTGCATGAATTTCAGCTGCCATTGCTTCACGCCAGTGAGAAAATTTCACAGCTTGATGAAAAAACTTAGGTTCAAAGTGAGTTGAAACAGAGAGACAAAAATGTTTATATGAATGAGAAAGAGAGTTGTAATCAAGAACAGATGATAGATCATATTGTTTACCTGAAAATGATCTTGTAGAACGAGTTGGAACTTGAGTATGAGCAGCAAGGTTACAATGATAATTCTGTAAGTATCCGGGTGGATGGCGAAGTCTAGTGGATTTTCTGACAGGAGTGAATGAACTTGAATGTGGAATAATGGATGCAGGAACGGAATTAGAATTAGAAGAAATAAAAGACTCAGGTGAATATCTATCAGAAGTAGAAGAATCAGAAATGGGTTTTGGAAGAACAAGACATCCATCAGAATTAAAAGTAGTAAGTGTGGAAGCAAAAGGAAAAACGGTCTCATGAAAAACTACATCACGAGATACAAAAACAGATTTGGTTACTAAATCGAACAGTTTGTAACCTTTTAAATTAGGAGGATATCCAATGAAAACACATGGTTTAGCACAGGCATTAAATTTTGACCGATTACGAGTAAGTGTGGAAGAGTAACATAAACAACCAAACACTTTTAAATGATGATAAGAAGGAGGTTTAGAAAACAGTAAATGATAAAGAGATTTATTAGAAAGATTTGGAGTAGGGATCCGATTGATTATATGAGCTGCAGTTAACACACAATCACCCCAGAATTTTAAAGGTAAATGCGATTGAAATCTTAAGGCACAGGCAACATTAAGAAGATGTTGATGTTTTCTCTCCACAACAGAATTTTGTTGTGGAGTCTCAACACAACTCAGTTGATGAGAATTTCCTTTAGAAGAATAAAAATCAGTCATAGAAAATTCATGACCATGATCAGATCGAATGATTTTAATTTTGACTTGAAATTGAGTTTTGATGAGCTGATAAAAAACTTGAAGCAAAGAACGAACTTGAGACTTAGATTGTAACAAATAAATCCAAGTAAAACGACTAAAGTCATCAACTATGGTAAGAAAATATGAGCTTCCATTTATTGAGGAAACCGAGAAGGTTCCCCAAATATCTACATGAATCATTTCAAAAATGGAATCAGAAACAGAGGTACTTATTGGAAAGCTAAGCCGACGTTGTCGAGCTAAGGGACAAATAGTACAAACATCATTGTTTTTACAAGGAATATCAGGAAGAAATTCATGAAGCAAAGACATACGTGATTGAGACAAATGTCCCAATCGGAAATGCCAAATATCGGATGAAACATCTTTGACATTATTGGAAACTAAAGCAGAAATAAAAGGTGATACAGGAGTGGAAATAGAACCCTTGGATACTTGCAAGAGATGAAATAATCCACCAAGCTCTCTACCAAGTCCAATCGTCCTCCAAGTGCGCAAGTTCTGTATTAAACAGAAACCAGCAAGAAATATAAGGCAACAATTAACATTCTTGATCAATTTACTAGCAGAAATGAGATTAAAAGAGAATGAAGGGACACAAAGAACATTTGTAAGAATTAAATGTTCAGAAATTTGAATAGTACCAATATGTGTAACCTCAGCAAAGGAACCATTTGGAAGTTTAACACGATGAGAAACAAGGGCAGTAATAGATGTAAAAAGAGAAACAGAGCATACCATGTGATCGGTAGCTCCTGTGTCTATGATCTAAATATGACGAAAGGATTGAAGTTTAACATGTGCAAAACATGAAAAAACAGAATACTTCTTATCTAAAGGAAAAGAAGTATAAGACATATTTGAAAAGATATGGTCTTGAGGAGGAGCAACTATGGAAGAGGATGCACCAGCTGGAGCGGAAGTGGAAGATGAAATCTCATGCGATTTGAGCAAGGCCAGCAACTGTTGGCATTGTTCCTGAGTCACAGACAGCTGCACTGGATCATAAGGCTGAATAGTACTCTGAACTTGATGAGCAGAGAAATGTGGATTATTGTGAGCAGAACCAGCAGGACGCGGTTTATTAAACTTGTAACCAGGCGGATAGCCATGGAGTTTGTAGCACTTATCAACCAAATGGCCTAAAAGACCACAGTGCGTACAAAGCAGCATTTCTTTACGAAAATTAGCCTGCTTAGGATGAGCTGATGCAGATGATTCGACCTTAGACAACATAGCAACCGAATCATGATCAAGTGAAGGAGCACACAGTTCTCGTTGCCTTTCTTCTTGGATCACCAAAGAAAAAACTTTATTAATTGGAGGCAACGGATCAGCTAACAGAATCTGACCACGAACATTAGCAAAAGACTCATGTAATCCCATAAGGAAATGAAAAACGTATTCCTGGTGGTGATGATCAACCAAAACTTTCAAACCTCCACAAGTACAATTTGAAATTGGGCGAAAACTCAATAGTTCGTCCCAAAGACCTTTGAGCTGAGTGTAATAAGCACTCACATAATTACTTCCTTGTGTAAGAGATGAAATCCTCTTTTGTAATTGAAAAATCCGAGGACCATTACTTTGAGAAAATCTTTCTTGCAAATCAGACCACATAGCCGAAGCAGAATCAACAAAAATCACACTATTTCAGGAGAAACGGAATTCAAGATCCAGGATAATACCATTGTATTGCAGCGTGTCCAAATAAAAAACAATGAATCAATAGAAGACGGTTTAGGAATAGTACCGTCAATGAATCCGAGCTTATTCTTGGCAGTTAGAGCCATTTCCATGGATCGCCGCCATGTGCTGTAGTTATCGCCATTTAGGGTTTGAGAAACCAGCACCGCACCAGGACTGTCGCCATGGTGAAGAAAAAAAGGGCTCGAGAAATTTTCATTGGAAAGAGAACCAGAGTTAGCAGAGGAATCACTCATTGTTGAGTGCTCTGATACCATATCAGAATCTAGAGATTCAGATGTAAAATAAGGAAGAAGAGAAGAGAAGAACTAGAGTGAAGAAGCTTGAGATTGTATAAATGAATATCTGATTTGATTAACTTGGTTTCGAATACAAAAACTTCTATATTTATACAAGAATTGAACTAATGATAAGATTACACTTGTATAACAAATAAGCTAACTAAATAAACTGCTTAACAGCTTAAACAGAAACTGTTTATTATCTAATAACTAGTCCTAATTTATATATATATATATATTAAGAAAAAAAAATTCAAAACTGGGAGCCATGCCCCAAGCTCAGGGACGAACTAATTAACCTCTTCTATATATTAGATTGTAGAATTAAATTACTAAAAAATAGGATAAAATAAAAGCTTTTATAATTCCCGTGGCTCCCTCTCTAGACCGGCCAAGTGCATATGTACATTTATAAAAACATTAAAAAAAAAAAAAAAAAAAAAAAAGGAGTAATGTCAACCTTTGTTCTTATGTCATTTAATTTTTCTTTTAAAAGAACGTGTAAACGAATGTGCAGATAAAAAAAAAAAAGTAATAACTCTTTTAAAATATGAAAGAGAAATAAGAGATATTTGATTAATTAAAAAATCACAAATAGTTTATTACATTTTTCTTTGTTCTGTACCAATTCAGAAATTTAACTAGCTAGTACGCCATGTCACAAGATAAAGTATTAAAAATATTTATTTCTTTTGGATAATAAAAACATGTATTTATTAATGCTAAAAAATTTTTGGTCTTGTGCAAGTGCACCGTAAACCTCGAACTATTTACCCTTTGCTATATAGGGTCCTATATATGCTTTAATTAATTATTTATTTGAATTAATTTTTACTAGTCAATGTTTTCGTTAAAAAAAAAAAAAAAAAAGAGCGCATAAATCGATCATTCAATAAGTACCTTACTGCTCACATATTCATAGAAAAAGACTTACGAGTAGTAATGAGGATTTTGTTTAAAATTATATGTGGCTTTCTCTCTATAAACATCTTGGTTTGTTCCCTGTTATAAATATAATACAGAACATCATAAAAAATTTGGTACCAATATAGGATTTGATTTAAGTTGCTCCACTTATTAATTTGGTTCTTGAATCAACAACAATTTCTTTTTTCACTCGGCGGTGAAACACGCTACTAGAACGATACCTACACTATCCATCGTCTTCGTGCCTCACATCTCACTACAAAAAACTCTGCATTTAATGGCGTGTCTATAGTAAATGAGTTTTTGACACTTCACTAATTAGTGGCGTGTTAAATCATAACACCTCACTAAAATTATTAGTGGCGTGTATGAATTAAACGCCACTGAATTAGTGGCGTGTTGGATTCAACACGCCAGTAAAATACTGGCGTGTCAGTACGACACGCCGGTAAATTAGTGGCGCGTCATTTATGACACGCCACTAATTTTCATAGAACCGCGCGAGGATGCGCGGTTCTCCCTCTATTTCCCTCTCCTTTGTTTCCCTCTCTCTCTCTCTCCTGTGCCCCCCTCTCACTCTTCTCACTCTCTCTCTCTCTCTCTCTATCGCCGGCCGCCGCACCAGCTCCGACCACCACACGGTATGCATCTCCTCTCTCTCTCTCTAGCTCTCTCTTTAGCTCTCTCTCTCTCTCGCTCTAGCTCTCTCTCACTCTCTCTCTCTCTCTCTCTCTCTCTCTCTCTCTCTCTCTCTCTCTCTCTCATATGTAGCTCCTCCGCCCAGCTCAAACGCCGGCCACCACCAACGCCGTCCATCCCCGGCCACACAAGACCTCCGACGCCGTCCATCCGTAAGGTTAGTGCTCCGCTTCTTCTTCTTCTTTTTTCTTTAGCAAAAATAATTTAGAATTTTTTTTTGTTAGCAAAAAAAAAAAATTCATGCATAAATGCTTAGATTTAGAATTTTTTTTCCTTTATTTATTAATGCCTTTTATATTTATCAAGCTTATGGGCTTTTGGTATATTTTTTTTGTTTCCTTTTAGTCTCCGTTCCTGTAAATGAAGATAAAGAAGACTTGGTGCATTCCTATTTGTACTCTGTAAGGATTGGGGAACACGTTCTTGGAATCTAATGTTTATCCATGCTTTTCATGATTGGTTGAATCTCTCATTAATGTTTGGAATAACTTTTTGGTATCAATCTAAGACAAAGATTGATTATATATTTTGTTTGTTGTAAGTTTTAGTTTGATTGTTATGAATCTATGTCATATATATATGTTTAATGAAACTTTTGGAATGATTTTTTTGTGGTTGTGATTGTTGAATAAATTGTGTGGATCATGGATTGATAGATATGTCAAATTCTGATTGTTGATCAATACAGAATTTCAGATTGTAGAATTTCGGATCAATACAGAATTTCAGGTTTTTGGATCGTAAAATTTTTGTCTTTTTTTTTTTATAAAAAAAATAACTTAATTAGTGGCGTGTCAGAATGACACGCCACTATATATACTAGTGGCGTGTCTTTCTGACACGCCACTATTTATACTTGTGGCGTGTCAGTAAATGACACGCCACAAAGTTAGAAATACTGACTTATTGATTAGTGGCCTTCTAGAAAGGCCACTAATCACACGCCACTAATGTTTAGTGGCCTTTCAGATGCCCTGAAAGGCCACTAAAAATTAGTCACAAATCACTTTAATTTTTGTAGTGTCTTCAGAAAACAAATAGAGAGATTGAGATCGAGCTTGAATTAATACCACACAATCTCACACATTCACCTTTTTGCAAAAACTTTCACGCACCGAAAAAACCAAAATGAAAATCATAAGTTCGTTTGATAAAATTTTTTAAAGGTACGTTATTGTTTGAAGCTGTTTTGTTAATAATTTTATTTTTTCTTAAAAAAAAAAAAAAAAAAAAAAAAAAAAAAAAAGTCCCAAAAACGTTGTCCAACGTACGAGGCGTCGAGGCCCATGGTTGTCCTGGTCCAATTTCTTCTTCACATTTGAATAGTGCGAGGTTTAAGGTACACTTAATATTATCATTTATTGCGTCGAATAAGGTAAGACCATTACACATATAGGCTGCCAAGTGGCCGGGCGCCTTTATTTCAGACAGACTTACAGTACTCCCTGCCCGGACCACTAGCTAGCCTGAAGCCCTAATTCCGTCCATGAGTACTACACCACCTTACATCCATGGTGTGTATATATAAGTGGTAGTAGTAGTAGTAGTAGTGACATTGTAGTGTCGTACTAATTAATGGCATTACAAAGAAGACAAAGGTTGAAGGGCACGAAAAAGCACGTAGCCCCCACTTAGTGAAAAGAAGATATCGATCCTCAGCAAATCAATTGGGAAAGCTGGAAGCACATGTACAGTACTTTGTCTTCTACGCTCACACTCTCTCTATCCCTGCGTCATGTTTGTATGATAAGCAAATCTGTGCGAAACGGATACGGACACGGTCGTATGCCAGACCCATGATCGAACCCCTCTTGTTTTTACCACTGAGGTGGAAACAAACATGTGATCATATGATTGTGAGGACGACGATCCAAGTCACCAACCTAACCAAAGTAATGTTTTTTAACAAGCTAGTTTCAAAAGCATAAAGGAAGTGCGATTTGACACCCGAGACCCAGGACGAGAGAATTAATAATCTCTTCTATTTTTGAGGTTGTAACATAGGCCCCCTGATTATGCATGGAATCTTCTTTGGGCTTCAATTATTAAATTAATTAATCCCCTACTAAAAGCTGTGCAATTAGAAAATAGAATAGTTGATCATTTTACCCAAAGATCCGTCTCGATCATTCTAATTGGTAATGTATGTACATTGATAACAAAGATATACAGTGCAACAGTTGTTTGTCTTCCACGTTTAAAATTGGAAAATATTTTTAATAGTTAGTAAATGAGCCTAAAAACACGTATCAATCTATTTACTATTATCAGCCCCAAGGAAGGCCAGCTACACAATCCATTAATTAAGCCCATCTATTAATCGAGAAGGTCAGGCCACGTGATCCACCATGTGGCAAAGCCCAAGCTAGCCCACCCGGAAGTAATCCGCAAGAGGCTATGAAGAAATTGAGATCCCGAGATATCCGAAGGTGTCCCAAGAACGTCAAACCCCACGTTCCGGACACATAGGAACCTCATGTTCTAGAACGTGGATACACACAATCCATACACACGTGCAAAGATACACAACCTGTACATGTGGAAACCCACGTTCCGAATACACGAAGGTCCGCGTGGAGACCCACGTTCCAAGTGCATGGAGACTCATGATCGATGGACCAATTCCCTCCATATCCGGGGAAAACCGCTTTCCACTCTTACTATAAATATACACAGGTGTTGGGGATAAATTTCACTCAACCCGATCCAAGGAAGAGATAGACATTTAACAACTACTTCAGATAAATCAGAGAATTGGGATAAGACTTATGGTCCAATCAAATAAGAAGAATTATCATATCAGAAGTCTAAGAAGATATCCAATTAGAAGTTTAATAAAGGATTAAAGTCCAATTAGAACTCTGACAGCAGTTCTAGATCAACAAGGAGCAGGAGTTCTAATCCAGGTTTTACTCCACCTCTTTGCCTATAAATAAGCTCATACCCCAGGTATAAACTAAGACTCAATTTCATGCATAGAATTTTATTTTCTCACAGAAGCTAACTTAGGCATCGGAGCGGGATCCCCGGAAGGGTCCCTAGTTTTTGTTGTTTTGCAGAATTATTGAGAAGCGCGAAGAACATTAGAAGAGCGTGCAGATTCACACCATACCGGAAACTGTACCAACAATAGGCATCCAAGTATATACTATAGTTGAAATTATTGTGATTAAGACATTCATATACATTATCTCCAAAAAATTGACTTATGCATCGAAGTGGAATTAGTTGGCATCCTACCAAGTTCATTTATCGATCTTCATTGTTTTGCAGAGAGAAGAACTTTTCAAAAACTTGTGCTACCGTATCAAAAATTATTTTAAGAAAAACCCTTATTTTGCCCTTTATTGTACTGGTGGAATATAATACACTTAAAAGATTGATTGTTCTACAACTATTTAGGCGCGCACAAATTAAGAAATTGTTAATTGTCTCTAACAGATCGATATCATAATTAAGCGTCATTTGGGATGCTTTGAAAGTCACTGAGATATAATTCGCAGGCTCTTGATCATTACATTTTCATGTCTTTAACTGATTTCTGTGATCCTGATTAGAATTGAAACACCAACCATTAGATATATATATATATATATATTTCTTCATTGGTCTCGTTTTCCTCTAGTATTTCCACCTATATATTGGGGCTCTGAAATAGCTGTCATTAGTCAATGAAGAGTCCGGGTTCGCCTCTTGGACAGTCTATCTAATTAAGGGATCCCTATAATTGTTAGCTAGTGTGTCAAATATCACAATGTTTTCGCTTGGGGATGCCTAAAATATGCCTCAGCCGGCCTACGACCCTGCGTGTTACATTATACTTGATCATCCCAAGTTGACGTTTCCTGGCCAATAACCTCGGTGATCGATCGGTACGTAAATCTTGCAATACTAGCAATCAGGGTTCACTCATTGTCTAGGCAAATTAGGTGGTGGCCTAAGCCCCTATGAAAAAAGGTTTCAAATAGTACTATTAGATAATTAATCTTAATTAAAAAAAAATAAAAATTCAATGGTACTTATTTATCAAAAGGTCAAGTTAAATTTGTCAACTTTGGTGTCAAAATCTACGGAGCGGCCGTGAAAGCATGCAATTAAACAAGAAATGAAAAGAGTGTGATGGGTGATGGGTGATGGGTAATGGAGATTTTTTAGTAAACAAAAAGGGTCCACCTAGCAGACGATTATATAGTGAGTAGGATCTGAGATCCGAGTCTTTTCAATAAAAAAAATAAAAAAATAAAAAAAATAAAAAAAATCTGAGATCCAAGAAGAAGCAAATCGTACGAGGAGGATGTGTGGAAAACCGTGGCCAATGGTAATTAAATATTTTTTGTTCAACTTCTCAGCTTTCGACGCATGTCCCTCTCCACTCCCCCCTTACGCCTCTCTCTCCCCCACCCCACTCGGGGAGTCTCGTCCGTACAACTTCAGCAATATCAATGTCACATCACCTTCTCTCTCTCTCTCTCTCTCTCTCCATTCATGAGTGTGTATGCACTTGGGCCACTTGGCTCTTGGGTATAGCAATTTGACGATATTAATTGTAAAAGGTTTTCTGTTTTGTAAAAAGTTTTCTATTTTAATTAATCTCCATTGTTCGCCCAATTCTTTATAATTACTAGCTAAATATCAAACATTAGGTCTGTTTGATAAAGATGGTTAAATTTAATATTTTTACTAGTAGAAAAAAGTGGTTGATGTCATATAAAATAAAAAAAATTTGAATGAAAAAATGAAAAAAAGTTTTATATTGTAATTAATTTTTTATTTGAATAATAATAATAAATTATTAATGCAATATAAAAAGTCAAAAATATATATGTTTTGAAGTAGTTTGTTTTTAAGAGAAGTGACTCGGAACATTTTATGCAAAATTCAGGTTCAAAACTGACATGATATTCTTTTTATTTTTCTTTAAGTAAATTGAAAATTTTAGAGAATTAAGGAGAAGTTAACCCATTAATTAAGCAAGATCCTAAATTTAGGTCAAAAGAACTCTTTCTTTTTATTATTTCTAAAGACTAGAAAGTGTTTATTCATCATCCTCATCCACTTAGGCTTAATCACTCTCATCTCAGTCTCTTTCTCTTCCACTTGACTAAGGGTGCGTTTAGAATTGTGATTTTATAGACAATAAGTGCAATTTTAAATCAAATTGTAGAACATAAATCATTTGAGAACTGTATTTTTAAAAATTGCGATTTGAAAAAATAGATTTTCTACGTTTTCAAATCGCAAGTAAGATGGTGCTGCGCTTTTTTGAAAACGCATAATTTTAAAGATTAATTTGTAGTTTTAAAGGCTAAACTACGATTTTGTCAAACGCTTATCTGTGTTTTTAAAAATTACTTTTTTAAATCACACATTTTAAAATCGTTATTTTAAATCGCACTTTTTGAAATCCCAAACCCAAACAGACCTAAATTATAACCTAAATAACAAGAAAAATGGATGAGACCCATTAAACATAATTTTCCTATATCCTGCTGGTAAATTACAATATTGGGTTTCGACCAAACAAAACAAATTGTCAGACTTCTAATCAAAAGACTAAAGACTCTTACCAAAGATTCAAAAGGCGAGCATTCAAATGAGAAAATGGCTTGTTTGTGATTGACTTTACTAAGTACACTAGATTTATTCATTTTGCTCTAGATCATGAACTAGCTAAAAACAAATAAAGAAAGAAAGAAAGAAAAATCGCTTGGAAATGTATAAGAATATATGTGCACTCGATCTACGTAAGTATCACTGAGGAGATGCATGTATAGGCCATTTACTAATAATTTTCAAGTGGCACTGCCATAATTATGTCGATGAGTACTGGAGATGGATGTTATAATTTCAATCTTTGCAAAGATCCAATACCCGGCCTTCATTTTGATTTAGAAAGGGTCTTCTGTAAACTTAAACTCTGATCTACTAATTAAATATGGCTGTGGATTGATATATATGGATGGTTTTTAATCAATAGATATGGAAAGAAAACGTCGTAAAGAAATGGTTGAATATTTGGAGGTCATCAATAGAATTGAATGAAACTGTATGCGTGAATTAATTGAGGTAACAATATTCTATAGAAATTAAAAAGCAGTAATTAGTACGAGCAAACACACGATTATTGGACCGTTTCAGATGCGTGCTCATAAGCCTGAGAGACATAAACTTCGAATTCGAAAAAGACTAGCATTTGCTCCAAGATTAGACTTTAAATTCACCTTTGAGTAATTCAATCGTCAATTGACGTGCACTTAGCTAGAGGTGACAACTAATTGGAATGGGGGAATGTTCATATAATGAGAGATTTGGCAGGTTCAAAGAATTCCACCTATCCAAAAGAAAAAGGGTGACAACTTAATTATGAAATTAATTAGTGGGATTTAAGCTAATCATAAGAAATGATTGATGTAATAATTTAATTAATATTTTAATACTCTATTTCATGTGTGGGATCAAACTCTCTATCAATAAGTAAGACTCAATTCGTGGAATGTTCAATTGAAATAGAAGGTAAATAAATGATTGAATGATCAAACTCAGTACTTTTACTCCGATATCATGTTAGAATCATAAGTTATTTCAAAAGCGTATACTCTAAATAAAAAATTGTTGGTTTAATCATTTAATTAATTAATATTTTAACAAATCGTCTCATTGATCAGCTCAGTGGGAAGCATGTGATCAGTAAATAAATTAATGACCTTATATATAGAACATTGAGAGGAAACTCGATCATAATATAATCAGCAACTTATTTTATAATCGCTGCATCTAATTAATGGAATGGAGCTCAATTGGAAGAAACGTGTATAACGACCATTGATGGATGAGATCAAGAAAAAAAAAATTATAATTAAACCGAACGATTTTCTCACCCTATATATATATGGCGATGGAGGCTAGAAACTAGAAAGTGAGCAGATCAATATAAGTAGACAATTATATATATGCATTCTTAAACCACCTCTTATTATCACAAAAGTTTAAATTATGAGGAAATAATAAATTTAATTATTTAATTAAAATATTTTAACATTTTGCCTCGTATGTGAGATTAGACAACATGTAAACTAATTTAATTGAAACAAAGAATAAATAACCATTATATGGTTCAAAATTAGAGCATTTGTTCTATTACAACGTTAAACTATCACTTATTTTAATATATTGATATAATAATAATAATAATAATAATAATAATAATAAGTAGAGAAAATTAAATTATTAAATTAATACTCTAACAGGCAATTATTTGCCGGCCAATTGGTAAACTAAAGGACATTTTGGGTATTTAACACCAATCCTAATTCCTAAATAGGGACCAGAAAAGGCCATAAACTAGCTAATTCTACTTTTAAAACTTAAAAAGAAACCAAAAGTGGAAAAAATAGGGATCAAAGCAAGAGATCGACGAAACCCTAGAAGAGGGGGTGGACACCCCCTTGATATTCGGATGGGTCAGGGCCTGTCAGTTCCGCCCGCCCCCACTTGAAAATGCTTGTGGAGGACGCAACATATCATCGAAATATAAACGCCATTACATTAATGGGTAAGCTTTCATTTTCCCGATTCTCAGAGACATATATAGCTATTGACATCTGTGGAAGAGGGGGACTGGGTCGGAGAGTTTTAAAGTTTTTGGTAAATTTAGTTCCTAGGATTACGATGGATAACTGTTATGGGCACACCTATCTCTCTCTCTCTCTCTCTCTCACCAAACAGTCCTCCTCTCTCTTATTCATTGCTAGCTCACACCTTCTCTTCCTTTACTGAAACTCTATATATATGTACCCTTCGACCCTCTTCATCCCTCACTTCTCTCCCCCTCTGAGTTTTTCCTTTTACAAGTCCTTTATACTCCCCTAAGAGATAATGAAGATACAGATTTTTTCCCTTTTTCAATATCAAGTGGGTCTTACATAAATCGTAGTCCTAGACATGGGAATGAATTACTTTTTGAAGTTTCATGGTTTCTCTTTTCCTTTGCTTTTTTTTTTTTTTAAAAAAAAAAAAAAAATCTTTTCCTGATGGGATTTAGGGTTAGGGTTAGGGTTCCTCCATCCTCTCTATATATATTCTCTCTTTTGCATGGGCTGACAACCATAAACAGTCACTGTTTGCTGGTGGAGCATCATCAAGATTCACAAGCTTTTGAGGGCTTTTGGGGGGGGCTGTTCCCTTTCTCCAATTTAAATGGCCTATGATCTGGGAATCTTGATGATGCTGCAGCGGCAATAAATGGCTTTATACTAGCAGACGTCAATTATGGCACCAACAATGAAGGTAAGTAAACTCATCTATTTTTATTTTTTTTTTTTAAAAAAAACCTTATTTTGTTTCAAAGAGTTCTTATATTTATGGATTAAAAACCAAGTTGTACTATATTTGTGTTAGAAACTGTTGTGTAATCTGTGTTACTTGGAGATTTTCTTTTCAGTGACGAGGGATTATTAGGTGGATTCTCTGAAGATTTCTCAGAAGGGTAGTCCGTACTGCCAATCCCCCGGCCTCCGCAGGTATGTCTGTACTTTGGTGGAGCATTGTGTACCCCCAAGAAATCATGTCTTATTATTCTCTATGTTCTTTTCTTTCTCATTCTGGATCTTGATCTTCATTTCGATCTGTATTATAATATGATCAATCTATTCCAGCTTCAAATCAGTGACCATCTTTTTATACGATGTGTTTGAAATACACAACAAGTCCAACGTACATACAATCATTTTGTTGCTTTCTCCATATATGCCATCATGGAGTTCGGGCTGTCCTCTGGCATCTACCCTTTATTAATGAGGGATTTCTTAGATTTGTTTTGGCAGTTCAATCCTTACATTTTCTTCATTAATTTTCCTGGACAAGGCGGTTTTTTTTTTCTTTTTCTTTTTCTGAATATCCATTTATATTTACTGGAGAATTCATCCAGTAAAATCTGAAATCTTGTGCAATCCTGTGAGTTCTTAAATCTTGGCCCTTTTAGGGTTGGCAAAGCTGTCTATTGTATCTAGGGTTACTTGTTATGGGTTAGGAGATGAGTACTCAATTCTGTTTTTCTGGCAATGGCAGACTGTTTCAATATGAAGCCGGCCACTTCATTTCGGTGAATCATTCTATCTCTTCATCAACTTGGTAAGTGACTACACTAGGCTGGTTATAAGATGAGACTTATAATTTGAATGCCTTTTCTTTTCAGTCCAAAAATTTTGTATATATGTCATTGAGTTCATGAGAGTAATTTTTTTCCATAACCTGATGAAAAAGTGTTGATAGGAAAAAGATTGGGTTATATTTAGCGAGTGTTTTGTGATTTTTGTGTTCAAAAAGTGCTTCTATTTTATAATTTTTTTTAAAAAAAGTGTTTTTAATTATTGGGATTGAATATGATACTGAAAAAGTGAAGTGTTTTGACCTAATGTCGAAAACCATTAATGTGGGCAAATAGGCTTAGTATGAAGCAAGTGCCTTCTGTGCTTAACCCTATTTTGACATTACATCCTTCTTATAAAAAAATTAAAATAGATGGTAAAAATGAAACGAAAAGAAAGAAGAGAATATTTAAAAAATAACCTCAAGCTACTAGATTGGTTGGGTTAGAGCTCAGGCACTGCTGTTGGTAATCCAAACCACCATGGTTGAGAATGGCTGATCCTATTGGCTATGGTTTCCAATAAGAGAAAAGGACTATAATAATGTTCTTTGAATGGTCAAAAAAATTATTAGAATGGCTGATCCTATTGGCTGATGATTGGGTTAGAGCTCAGGCACTGCTGTTGGTAATCCAACCACCATATATGGTTGAGAATGGCTGATCCTATTGGCTATGGTTTCCAATAAGAGAAAAGGACTATAATAATGTTCTTTAAATGGTCAAAAAAATTATTAGACAACCAAACACTGCTGGAGAAGATTTCTCGCACGCTTATTAGAGGGGAAATTAAACACTTTTAGAGAAGAGTGCCCGAAAACTCTATACTTGAACACTTTCCCAAATGTCAATTTGTATTCTCACCCAGTGCATGGCTGGTCTTATTGGCTTCGGTTCTCACACATTTCTCCGGTCGAAAAACACTTCTTGGGCTGGAGAAGAGTGTCGGAAGACTCTCTGCTTGAACACTTTATCAAACGTTTAATGTATGTATAAATTAAAGCGTTTTTAAAAATTGAACTGTTCTAAAAAATGTTACCAAACATACTGATATTTTTTTTTTGTCTTCTGGGGATGAAAAAAGGGAATCTGGTAGTAATCAAGAACTTGTACTGGTTTCGTGGAAGAGCTCTATTTCATTCTCATTGCTATCAAATTCCACTGTGTAATCAATAACTTGTACTACTTGTTGCGTGGACTGTAATTCCACATTCTTTTAGGTTTAATTGGCAAAGGAATCTTTTGTTTATGCATGGGAATGTTTAAATGTGCCAGAAAAAGTTCAATTGTTACATTCAAAATATGTTCTTGTACGTGCGCGCCCGTCTGGTTCAAATGTGCATTCAAGCTAGTGTTAATTTTTTAGAAAGCATATCTTACATGCAGTACTATATATATATGCTACTGTATATAATGAAATGGCAAAAGTTTATAAAAAAACAAATTTAATTTTATATATAGTTGGAAGGATACTAAACTAGCAAAAGTGTCAAACTGTGATAGCAATCTATCAAAAACTATCACTTAAGGGTACCCCAATTCGATACTTTTGCTAGTTTGGTATTCTTCCGTTTAAAACGCCGATAGTTTGATACTATTTTGTGAACTTATCCCTTTAAATAATCCATTTACGAAGAACTTTAATTTGTCACTGCTTCACTCATTTTGTGGATGACAATGGAGCAATATGTCCAAATTTACCACATGTTAACATGATTCCCTAGTTTCAATTCCTAATACCACAAGTGTAGTCTTTTGAAAAATGTGTTAATTAATTGCAGAAGTTTGCGTGGACTCTCCTTTTAAACTTGTTTCTGCTGTAAAAATGTGTACTTAATGGATCTTATAATGCTTGAATTGTTCAAGCTGCTCTTGGTCTTATTTGCTTGTATATATATATATATATGTATGAATGCGCGCCATGATGATTGCAGCATCTCAGTTACAATGGGATATTTATATATTTACGAGAACAGCATCTATAATTATTTTCTGTTGATTGGTTAGAACCTAGCTAGCTACTTACGAATGAACAAGCAAATACATGGTCTTTATGGAAGAAATATTACGTAGATAATAGTTTTATCATGTCTACTTAGCCTTAAATAGAATATTTATTTGTTATATATAAATATATAGCTTCTTTATCCCTTTCGTGGGTTAGTCTTTGTGAATTGTGAATCTTTTTCAATTTATTTTATGAGTAAATTCTTTTAATTAAATGGTGCTATATATATATATATATATATATATATATATATATATATATATATATATATATATATATATATATATATATATTTCATGTATTAACGTGTTCCAACAACAGAATTTTGATTATGACGATGGCTTGAAGAAAATGGAGAAAGCTTTTGTAAAAATGTAGAATCCTCATCAGGAAGGACCTGGAATTTATTTGTAGCTAATCTGCCTCTCTGGAAGTTGCGGATCTAGCGTACATGTAATAATTAATTAAGTTGTGGAAGATATATGATTCGGTTGACTGTAATTAATATATAATTATGAATCAACTAACAAAATACTATTTCATGATAATTGAGTCGTCTAAACACCATATTCCCAAAAAAGGGGATTCTGGGGCTTCAATCCCACTAAATTATCGGAGCACTGTGCAAATCCCTCTCTTCATATGGCCGGTTGGGTAAGGCTCAGTGACACGCGATTTACCACTTTGAGCCAACTCATGAGATTAAACATAAATATATGATCATTTTGGATAAAAGTACACATACTCCCCTTAAACTACCGCTCTATTGTTAACGTACCTCCAAATTAAACTATCAATTGTGTCAACGTCTCTTACTTAAACTATCAAAAAATGTTAATGTTTCTCCTAGAGCCAACAAAAGACAAAAATAACCCTAAAAATGTTTCAATAAGATAAATATATCGTTATAATTTCAAAAAAAAAAAAAAAAAAAAAAAACTAAAACTATTAAAAACTATTTTTTTTTTTTAAGATTGAAAAAAAAAATCAATTTTTTTAAAGAAAAATAAACAAAAAATAAAAAAAATAAAAAATGAGAAAAATAAAATTCAAGGGGTGGCCCAAAATGAAATTATATAAAACAAAATCTAAAAAATAAATTTTCAGTTTTATTTTTTTAAAAATTAATTTTTATAGTTTTATGGAGGATACTTTTGTCATTGTGTGGCACATTGACATTGTTTGGTAGTTTATTGGGGGGTACATTGACATAATTGGTAGTTTGAGGGGCACATTGATAATTAGGTGATAGTTTAAAAGGATATGTAAGGGTATACAAGCGGGGCGGTTATTAACCAGAAATAACCGGTAACTGCTAACCGGAGAAACCGAAAATCCAGAAATAACCGTAACCGGATAACCGAGTACCCGGTTGCGATTACCAGTTATTGCATTCTAAAAAACTGGTTAATAATTGGGTAACAGCAACCGGTTATTATTATTATTATTATTATATAAAAGTGAAACTTTGTTTGATTTTAAGTTGCATGTTGCTGAAATTGAAATCATATTAAAGACACCTGAATAATAAATAATAAAGAAATTGTTTGGATTTTGAAAACCGGTTATCCGATTAATAACCGGTTTAAAATAACCGAATAATAGGCGGTCAGTAAAAACCGCAACCGGCCTACCGATTACGGTTGCGATTATTGAAATAGAAATAATCGAGGACCTTGGTTGCGGTTATTTGCTCATAAGCGCAACCGCAATCGATTGTACACCCCTAGATATGTGTATTTTTTTTCATAATTTTACTTTGATAATTTGTGTATTAATTAAGTGGAGGGGATCGATGAATTATTAATTAAATGATGAAGCATGTAATATAAATATATATTAAAAAACAAAAAAAGAGCCAATATATATATATAAAAAAGCATATTTGGAGTACCAAACAACTGTGCCGTACAATAATGTTGCTGAAAGTGGACCCAGAAGTGAGGCAGTATCAATTAAGTATCCAATGCCGATGGTGAAGTTCCGCTGCCCAGAGAAAACCCACTAGACCAGACAGACACCCCGGTACGCCTCGTACCCTTTAATCACTGAGTTTTGCCACTCCAATAGTACAATAATTCCATTTATAAAAGAACACTACATCCTCCGTGTTTGCCGCTATTATTCAAAACCTTTCAAACTCCCACTCATTCATTCACGTACAATGACCTCAAACCACTGTATCATTGCTTTTTCTATGCTCCCCAGTCCCCATTCATCTTTCCAAACAACCCGCTAGCTACCATGGGCTGCCTTTACAGTATACGTGATTGCATTCACGAGTCCAACAAGTGGGCCGACCGAGGCCGGGCTCAAGTTGTGCTCAAAACCTGCCATTTACATATATATCTTCAACGTGTCAGGGCTAGTTGCTTCCTAGGCCCTACCCCAAGGAAGAAAAAAAGGGCTTTTGCTATTGCCCCGTTGATCAGAAGGGAAAATTCTTTTCAAATATTCAGTTATTCAAACAGATTTTTAAATATAGCCCACACCACTAAGGTCATATTTTTCCAACATGCAAACCAAATAAAAAATAAACTCAATTTTCAAAAATACAAAACCTTTTTTTTTTATAAAACTTGTTACTTTTTTGAAAATTAAATATTTTGACAAAACATATATATATACTTCAATTTTTGAAATACAAGGTTGAATTACTATTTTTTTTTAAAAAAAACTATCTCAGTCTCATTCTCTTAAAGTTTACCCAAACTTGGAAAAAAGAAAATTTTCCATCCCCAAAGAAGCTTGTGGACTAGGCTTTGTGTTAGGGATTTGATTTGACTCACCTAACTCACATGGATTCGGCTTGAGAGAGATGAAAAAATGGAAACCTTCTCCCTTCCTTAAACTGTTAGATAGGGGTGGGCGCAGGTCGGATTGAGCCGGATTTGCATGTTTTCCACAACCTGCCCGCAGTAAATGGGTTTGAAAATCGAGATTCGCAACCCGCATGGTGAATGGTCAACCCGCTGGGCCTCGGGTAGCGCGGATCAGGACGGGTTCATGCAGGTTCGAGTATTCTTTTTCTTTCTTTTTTTGTGACCCAAAACCAAAATAATAATTCACAATCTTGCTAACCCAGTTCAAAATTTGAAAATCTCAATTGAATGAACCTCACTAACAAACAATAACAAGAAGAAAAAACTAAAATTACCAACAAACTCAACTGTAAAGAACTTTTTTATTCTTTTCTGTGGTTGTAGATTGAATGGATATGTATATGTGAGACTGTAGAGATGTAAGTGTATATGAGAATGAAATAAGAATAGAAATGAAATGGATAGTGCAAAACTGTATTGAATGAAATCAAAGGTACACAACTTGGGCAATTCGTGACTCTTATAATTTTTTTGGGAAAAATTTGATGAAATCAAAGGCACACCCCTTGTCATGACTCTTTATAATTTTTTTGAGAAAAATTTGATGGTACAAGTATAAAGGGATTGTGGGGCGGGCCGGGTGTGCAGGTGGAAAAAAAAAATATAATACCGCAACCCGCCCCATAAATAACGGGTTGGCATATTTAAGGTCCGCACTTTTTTAGAAATATCTTATATCCGTTATTGACGGGGCGGGACGGGACAGGGCGGGTTCACGGGTACGGGCGGGTTTTGCACACTCCTACCGTCAGAGCTTAATGAGAGTGATCGAGTTGTTGTCAACAATGTCTTTTTATTCTATGCCCATTAAGCAACAAGACCTGCATTCTCACAAGGTATGATCACTTATTGAAGATCGAGTTCGTGCTTTCTTCCGGAGGAAGACTTCTTTCTCCCAAAAAAAAAAAAAAAAAAAATGGACTACAGACAAAGTCACCTTCAACATAAGAGGGAAATGATTGTGTGACCATCATTATTTTAATTTATGATTTTAACTTAACTGGCGTGTTAATAACACGTACAACGTTGTAGCGTGTATCTAATATAAACTAATCACCATTAAAAGGTTAACAAAAGGGGTATGAAATAAATCAATTAATAGCGTTGCGAGCCTCAAAAGAGTGATTTGATAAAGATTCAACATTAAAAAGCGAAAGATCAATTTTTACATTGCAAACTAAGCAAATCCTAATGCTAAAAGCCTGCTTTACAACCATCCAACAGTAAAGAAATAAAGAAACAAACAAACAAACAAAGAAATTTACAGTCACACATATATATATATATATCTCCTTAATTGATCGAGTTGGAGAAAATAGTGAATTTGAGGATTAATTTACAGTCACATATCTCCTGATCACCGACACTAGCTTGTATTCCTAACTGAACATTCTAAACGTACTTAAGATTTTCAAAGTTGTTAGGTACACTAGAGCATTGGTTGGATTCCTGTAAAGGAAATTTCTATGGCTGATTAGTGTAAAGCACTCTGGATTTCGTTGATGTTCTGGTAAGACTGAATCAAGCTATTGCTCAAATCAGACTTAAGAGAGCTCATTCCACAGGTAGTAAGACTGTTACTATAGTTACGCCTAGATATATGCTCTAAAAAAAAAGAAGAAAAAAAAATATTCATCGACGACCCTTCAAGCACAAGCTTCTCTCCTCGGTGCCATCGCAAAAATAGCCTCAAGATCAGGCGGCTGAAAATAACCATTCTTTGGCGGCGCCTGCAGTTTCACGTGAACCGGCTTCTTCTTTGGAGCCGGCGGGCACGCGAAAGCCGCCGGTATTCGACACCCACTGTGTGTAGGAGTCCCACAACCCTCCTCCGCCGCCCCAACAACCCTCTCGTCCACCTCCATTAATGCATGTATGTCTCTTAACAGCGGTAGCATTGTGGAGGCAGTGTTGGTAGACAATTTATATAGGAGACTTGGCTCTAGCTTGTTCCGGAAGGCGTTCTTTGACTTTATCCAAACGTGTGGAGGAAGCAACTGAGGCTGAGATTGACGTGGAAAATTGACGTCCAAAAAAAGGTCGGTAATTTTTGCCACTTGGACGCGCGAGAACCTTCAGCGGGGAGGATGTGTGGGTTTGAATCTCGACCGCACGTTCGTTTCCCTCCTTTTTTGGATGGCTGGCTGGTGGCATAGGAATTGGGATTCGCTTCTTGGATGCTATGTGCTCGTGGACCCATGGTGGGGTGTGGTCCGATAGGGGGTCTAGGGCCTAGGCCATGGACCAGCTGGCTTGTGGTGGAGGGAGGAAGGGAGCAGGTGCAAAGTGCCAAGTGGCTTTGACCACGTTGTTTTCGTTTGGGACTTCACCGACAAGTTTGGTGCCCCACATGCTTTGAAAGTTGGGACTTTTGGGAACTCACCCAGAAGCTGTCGAGTTGTCCAAGATCCACGTTGGGCCAAGACCTTAGGGTGGTTTGGTCCAAGACTCATTTTATTGGGCTTCAAACTTTGATGGGTCACGGCCCAAAATAAAGGTAGTTGGGTCTATGGCCTAAAGAGAAACTTTGATGGACTTTTAATGGTCCGTTTGAATGTTAGATTTTTCGAAATCAGAATTCAATTCTAATTCATTGCACGAATTTCAAGGTTTGACTTTGTGAGATAAAATTTAAAAAAATTTAAAAAATTGGAATAAAATATGATTTATTTTTTAAAAAAGTAAAGAAAAATTAAAATTCAACTATGTTTCCAAACAGACCATAAGAACCTGGACCCGCAGGCAATAGCTTCTATTATAGTCCCACTATAATGCTCTCTAAAAATCTCACATATCTCATTTCATTCCTAATGAATAATAGGAATTTCAATAGAAAAGTTCTGAAGTGATAAGTTGAGTCTTGATGAGATTTCAATTCATTCATAAATCACGTTTACTCCTTTCAATTTATCACTCAATTTGTAAGGTCATCTTAATCCTTAGTTGTAATCTTAACTATTCCCCCCCCCCCCAAAAAAAAAAAAGCATCATTTTGGTATATTCTGAATTTTTGCTTCTTTTCTTTTCTTTTCTTTTTTATTATTTTTTTTTTATGCAGTGTTTTTGTCATTTTAGGGGCAGAAGAGAGACATTACAAACCCAATGATAAATTTGTAGAATACATTAACCAAATTGGAAGATCGTGAGAGACGTTACCGATTGGCATACCCTAGTACACATACCCTCCTTAAACTACCACCCTATTACCAATGTCCATCATAAACTACAAATTGTGGCAATTTACCCCATAAACTACCAAAATAATGTCAATGTCCTCTCATGATAAAAATAACCTTCATAATTTTATTTTATTTAAAAAAAAAAATCTTAATATTATAACAAAAAACTATAAAACTATATATATAAAATAATAATAATAAAAAAACCAATATATTTTTTTTTCCTTTTTTTTTAAAAAAAAAACTTGTTTCTGAAAACTAAATTTTGATTTATTTTTTTTTAAAAAAATTAACAAAAATATAAATGTAAACGAAAAAAAATTGGAAAACTAAGTGATCATTTTATTTATTTATTTATTGTTTATTTTTAATAATTTTAATTTTTAAAACAATTTTTTTTTTCAAATTTATAAAGATATTTTTGTCATATTGAAAAAATTTGAAGGTCATTTTTGTTTTTTTTTGTTATCCTTAAGGGAGACATTGACATTATTTTGAACTTTTGATAGTTTAGATGGGAGAATGACACAATTAGTAATTTTTTTTTTTTTTGGGTGGGGAGGGAGGACATTGGCAATGAAATAGTAGTTTGATGGGTGTATGTGTACTTTTCCTAAAAACTTACTATTACTTTTAAGAAATCACTCGTCACTTTTATCCCAATTTATTGATGTGATATTGTCAATCAACCCATGATTTTTATTTATTTTTTAACAAAGACTAATCTAAAGAGACATCAATTTTGTACAAACTAGTTTGTAAGAAACTTTTAAAAATGACATGTGTCCCTTAATACGTGAGAAACACATGTTTTTTTTTAATAGCACATACTTTTCACATTATTTTTTAAATGCATACGCATACTTAAAAGACATATGTAACTTCTAAAAGCTGTTTTGTAAAATTTTCTTATAAATAATTTCACACAAAATTTATATTTTATGCAAAAGTTGATTGACAATGTCACTATCACATCATCAAAGTGAGATAATTTTTTTTTTTT
Organism: Alnus rubra; assembly: GCA_028654335.1. NCBI lineage: Eukaryota > Viridiplantae > Streptophyta > Magnoliopsida > Fagales > Betulaceae > Alnus > Alnus rubra. Next base: position 981,654 of record JAJPGS010001661.1, on the reverse strand, counting down.
TTACTTTGGGTTAAATGGCTTAGAGGTACTTGTGGTTAGATCTTAAATCAAATCGCCGTCTCGGTTCAAAAAGCGTCACAGGTGGTACCTGTCTTTAATAGATATTCTCAGTTGGTACTTTCGTCAGTCCTTCATCTATTTTTTAAACGGACATCCATGTTACCTACTTTAGGATGCCAACACATATGTCGATTGCCACGTGGCCAAGTATCACGTACGATAATTATGCATTCAATGTCGCGTAGGATGTGAAAAATAATAAAAAATTACCTAATTTTTTTTAAAAAAAAAAAAAAAAAAAAAAAAACTTGAGAGTCGGCCAAATCACCCCCAAGGGCCATGGGGCATAAATATCATATGTGATATGTGGCCATGTGGCAACCGAGATAATGTCGGCATTCTAAGGTGAGTTACATGGAGATTCACTAAAAAAATGGACAGAGGACTGACGGAAGTACCAACTAATAATATACACTAAAGACAAGTGCCATCTATAAATTATAATACTTTTTAAAACGAAGGCGACGAATTGTTATAGGGTCTAACCATAAGTACCTCTGAGCTATTACACATTTACACTTATATTTGAACTTGAGGGTTGCTACACTCACACCCATTTTTTACACCATGATGTGGCATTCCACATCAGTTTTTTATTTTTGGTTTTTGGTTTTCTTCTCAGGCACACAAGGAAGATTGGTGCCCCCAAACCACCAGGCAACACCACCCCGAAACACGCTGGCACCGCCACCTCCAAGACAGTCACTGCCGAGCATCCATTTTTGAAGGCCATGGACGGGCAGTGACCGAGCTCAGGAAAGATCTAGCCGGAACCCACGCACACCGGCGTGGGTTTGAGAGATCCGGCTGAAAACCTAGATTCGGCAAAAAACCTTGCCATCCAGATCTGGTCGAGCGTCTCGATCCAAACCTAGATCCGACCAAAAAACCACATCGTCCAGAGCCCGAACCGTCCAAATCAGGCCAAGCGTCCCGACCCGTCATCCCGATCCCATCGGCCTTCCAAATCCCGTCGTCCCGAGGTTCACTGCCCCAGAGAGAGAGAGAGAGAGAGAGTTTTGTTTTTAAAAAGAAGAAAACAAAAGAAGAAGAAAAAAAAAATCTGATGTGGAAATTTTCACATTAAGGTGTAAAAAATGAAAAATGATAGAAATACAACAATTTTACAACAAGTGTACAACAGTTCTCTCACAAGGGGTGGACCCCACACACTGTGGAGCCCACCCCATGTGAGAGGGCTGTTGTACACTTGTTGTAAAAGTGTTGTACGAGAATCAATTCTCGTAAAAAATTAGGTGTCTGATGTGGAAATTTTCACATTAGGGTGTAAAAAATTAGGTGTAAGGGTTTGGGAGTAAGTCTTACATTTTTCTTTGGACCTTTGTTTCTCTTCTACAATTCTCACAAATTTCAAAAGTAAGAAAGTGACTCGAACCGGCCGGCTTGCGGTTCTGAATAATCCGGCTCACGGCTGCTACTATGCATGTGCTTTGGTCTCGGTCGTAGCAAGCTTGGGCACACGACCCGACCCTGCTCCACTAAACCCTAATTCCTCATTCTCAGAATCCCAATCCAGGGAAAAAAATTGGAAGAAAATGCCGTTCATTTCACAAATTCAACGCCAATCCGATTACAGTTTTATCCCCTCCACCACTCCCATCGTCATCGACAATGGCGCATCCTATTTCCGTATCGGGTACCCCCAAACAAACCCTAACTCAGCCTATACATATGTATACGATTCATTTGGTTCTGTGTTTGTAATCTTTGTCTGTGTTTTATTGTGTGCTCCTGAATGCTCAGATGGGCTGGAGAAACAGACCCTCGAGTTATTTTCCGCAACATTGTTCAGAGGCCACGGCATAAAGCTACCGGTACCGCTTAATTCCCACATTTTCTGTAAATTTTTTGTTTTGTTTTGTTTTTTATTTTCTCTTGAGAGGGAAAGAGGGTGTTTAGATTCTTAGGTTCTGGTTGGCTTCTGAGAAAGTGGCAGAACGAAGTAGTGAAAATTTGAATTTGAGCCTCTTTGCATTTCGTATCCCACTGTAAAATTGATTTGATAGGTTTAAATAAACTTTGTTTCTTGTGTTTATTTATTTATCTAGTGTGTGTGTTTAATTCCAGCATGGGGATTTTGCTTTGTATTGCAGGTGAAACTGTCACTATTGTTGGTGACCATGACCCTGCATTGTTGAAGTACTTCGATTGCACTCGCTCAGGACCTCGCTCGGCTTTTGATAGCAATGTTGTTTATCAGTTTGAAATAATGGAATATGTAAGCTTGTTCTTCTTTCTTTACTATGTATTTTACAGGATTTTCTGCTTATCAAAACTTATCATTGTCGCTCTACTTAAACAGAGAATTCTGTTTTGGGGGTTGGTGGGGTATACCAGAGGGCAAACAAATAAATAAAACGAACTTGTTGAAAACCTGGGAAAGCTAAATGAGTTAGTGCAAAACTCCTAGCTCCTTTCTGTAACATACACATTAAATTGTGTGAATTGTGAAACACCCATTTTAGAATCTTTAAATTGGTCAGATGAGATCCTTTTTTTGTTCTCTAACATTTCCCCACAACATAGCATGGCAATATTGATTGAAAACCTTATAGAGAGATTTCGACCCAGACTAGTATCTTATGCTACTTTTCCTTTATCCAGAAAAGTAAATATTATGCTACTATAGTGTGCATGAATGCGTGTCATGAATGTTGGCCTCACTAATATTTTCTTGCATCTGTAGATTCTTGACTTCGGCTTTGATCGGATGGGTGCAAATGGATCAGAGGTATGATGAAAATGGACAAATTTTGATACATATTGATGTTTTAGGATTTTCACTGTTGAAGGGTTAATTTTTGCCAATCTGTTTTTGGTGTGTTCAGTGGTTTTCTATTGTCCCATGGTTTCTTGTTAAGATTGAGGCTGGTGGTTGTTTCCAGTCATGTGTAGTGCTATTATAGTTAAGACTTTTGATTCAGCAAACTTATTGTTTTACACTGTGGTTTTCTATTAAATTTGGTAAAAATTGTGGTTTGCATTCATGGTATTGACTTTGGGAGTTTTCAAATGAAATGGATGGTTACTAGATAATTTTTTTTTTTTTTTAATTCCCAAATAAGATTAATCTGGACTTGAATTCTAATAAATTCATCTTCAGCTATCTGCGGTATTTGGAGACCATTGGGAATGACATGAAACAAAGAGTGAAGTCAAGCTGTAAAATTGGTGCTAATAGATACATGCATGATATGCCATACAATATTTTTATTTTCTATATTATTGTACAATGCATCTGGCATGGTTGCTTTATGCCAAATATTTTATTCTGTGTAATTAAGGCCTCCACATTTATTTACTTCCCCCCATCTCATTTTATTTATCAAAAAAAAAAAAAAAAAGGTTTCGGATGTGCCAACATACTCACGAGATCTTTTTCTTGATTTTATCTTCACTTGAGGGCAGAACAGATTGATCATCCTGTCCTGATCACAGAATGCATATGCAACCCTGTTCAATCCCGTAGTAAAATGGCAGAGCTTCTTTTTGAGACTTATGGAGTTCCATCTGTAGGTACTATCACTAACTACTACATCAAACTTTGAACATCCGTAGTGCTGGCTCAAGAGCTGCATAAGGAGGGCATGCCCTTGCCTGTGTAAGCATTGGGCCTGATCAGAGGGCATTGTTGTTTCTGTTATGTTATATTTTATATGCCTTCCCACTTCCTTTGGAAATGCTTTTATACTGGCTTTAGTCCTCTTTTGATCCTTTAATGTGTCTAATGCTGGCTTGATTAATCTGTCTTTTCTTTCTATTTACTCAGCATTTGGTGTTGATGCTGCATTCAGCTATAAGTATAATCAACGACTTGGGGTTTGTGATAAAGATGGTCTTGCTATCTGTCCAGGATTTAACACAACCCATGTAATTCCGGTATGCTTTCTTAGCCTTGCATTATTTATTCAAGCAACGGACATCTTATATAAATATGTATGCAGGATTTATATGGTTAATGTTAACTATGTTTTGGAGCAACCATAACAGCTTGGCATGATTGCAAATTATTAATGAATTAGTTTTACTTGGGAACTTTTGTATGTGATTCTCATTGTGCATCATCATCATCATTGTTAGTAATTAGTATTACTACCTTTAATTTTACTGCAAAATGGAGAGAGAAAAAGGAAGAAGGAAAAAAAAAAAAAAGAATAAGGAAAAGAGCATTAACATTGGTGTATTATTGTGTTTCATCTTGACTCTCAGTTTATTGATGGGGAGCCTGTTTATAATGGAAGCTGCCGAACTAATATTGGTGGATACCACATCACTGATTACTTGAAGCAACTTCTTTCACTAAAATACCCTCATCACATGTAAGTACAAAATTTATTAAGGTTCTGCTTCTATTGTTCAGTACTGTTTGTGCAAAGCTTCTGAGTGTTTGTTTAAATGCAACAGGGCCAGGTTTACATGGGAGAAGGTTGAAGACCTGAAGATGGAGCATTGTTATATTGCACCGGATTATTTTTCAGAAGCTCGATTGTTTCAGGTAATGTGTATGGCTCTTTTCCTCCCATTATCCTTTTCAATCTCTGACAATAAACTATGGCAATTTTGTGACAGAAAGGGGCCAAGGAAGCTGAAGATAAAACTAGGTGTTGGCAGCTTCCATGGACTCCACCACCAGTTGAGGAGGCTCCTTCAGAAGAGGAGATTGCAAGAAAGGCAGCCATAAAGGAGAAACAAGGTCAACGGTTGCGAGAAATGGCTGAGGCAAAGAGGTCATCTAGGATAAATGAACTAGAAAATGAATTGCATGATTTGGGATTTCTTTTACAGCAGCTCGAACAAGTGGAAGAGAATGATATTCCATCTTTCCTGTCAGAGACTGGCTATGTCTCCAAGCAGGAAATAGAAGCTGCCCTCGTGAAAGTCACCCAATCTTTACGAAAAGCAAAAGGTGAACCAAAGGGTGACCTAGCTGAAGCTGAGGAGAAGACAGATCCTGCCACAGGTGAAAAGTTTCCTCTCATCAATATCCCCGATGACATGCTGACACCAGAGCAGGTATGCCTTTATAGCAAATGGCTGATCATAAGCCTCCTTGCTTTTAAGTTGCCATTGGTTGTACTTTCTAGATATAACCTAGCCTCCTCCCTCCCTCGGGACCAACAAGGAGCAACACATGAATATACACCTCTTGTCAGACTATGGAACAAAGGTTTATGCCAAACCTACACCGAGGTATGGATGGTGATTCCCAAATATCGCATAACAGAATGTGATGCGATGAGATAGATTGCAATAGAAACGAAGACACAGGGAATAACCTACGAGAAATCATTGCTGCAAGCACCTATTTATGTAGCCCTATTCCCCAAATTTATTCTGAAGTTTATATATAACCTAACATTTATAGTTCTTAGGTCTTACTTTTATTTTGAATCTTGGCCATTGAATTCTAAAGTTTTATGAATTTGAATGCTAGAGCTTCTGATGGATATGAAAATGCAACCTCATGGTTGCAATGCCGTCTTGGAAACCAACTACTTAATAGCTCTGCCCCTTTTTATCAAGTTTTCTCATGATTAATGGTATATGTTCACTTTGTTTTGGGCATTTGGCAGCTCAAGGAAAAAAGGAGGCAGTTGTTTCTTAAAACCACATCTGAAGGCCGGCAGCGAGCTAAACAAAAACGCTCTGAATCGGAATTAGAACGCGAAAGGAAAAATCAACAAGATGAAGAAAAACGCTTGTATGTGTAGGGCTGAGGATTGTTTTATTTTATATTTATTATGTTCGTGTGTTAAGGAGAAAAGGATAAGCCTTTGTAGTTGAAAGTAAGGCTTTATATAGTTGAATTGAGCTAGGGTTGCCGAGGAAAAGGGAGAAAGGAGCAGGGAAAAGCATCTCCCATTGTGTCTGGATTTAAGTATAATGCTTAGGTTTTAAGAATGATTGCTTTACTCAATACATGATTAGTAGTATAGATTTCTTTAAATGAAATACCTTCTATTTGTTCATTGTATTTCTCTTTCTTGTTTGTGTAGAGAGAACCCAGAGCTTTATTTAGAGCAGTTGCGTACTAGGTATAAAGATCTTTCTGAGAAAGTTGAGCAGCGGAAACGACTCAAGACAAATGGGAACCATACAAATGGAAATAATTTTTCTGGAGGTGTTGGTCGTGGTGAGAGATTGAATGCAGCCCAGAGGGAAAGGATGCGCCTTTTAACTACAGCAGCCTTTGATCGAGGAAAGGGTGAGGATACTTTTGGTGCCAGGGATGAAGATTGGCAACTCTACAAACTGATGAGCAAAGATAATGATCATGATGATGAGGGACTAGATCAGGATGAAGCAGAACTGGCTCGTATCTCTTCTAGGCTCCAGGTCAGTTTTCATTTTTTAATTGAATCTATATCTGCAACTATTATTTTGGTCTTTGATTGTTTAGTATTGGTACATGTCTTAATGGACTAATACCATTGCAGGAAGTAGATCCAACATTCATTCCCAAGCCAGCAGAATTAGGAACCTCTCAACCCGTTGAAGCACCACGGCTTCGTCCTCTCACCAAGGAAGATTTCCAGATCATTCTTGGTGTTGAAAGGTTCCGATGCCCTGAAATTTTATTTCGTCCCAACTGGATAGGGGTGGATCAGGCAGGGTTAGATGAGATGGCTGGGGTCTCAATAAGGAGGTTGCCATCTGTGGGCCAAGGTGTGGAGGAGAGACTGACCAGTTCAATACTTATGACTGGTGGGAGTTGTCTTTTCCCTGGTATTAGTGAGCGGTTGGTAGACAGAATTCGGATGATTAGGCCATGTGGGTCACCTATAAGGGTGGTAAGAGCACTGGATCCAGTTCTTGATGCATGGCGTGGGGCTGCGGCTTATGCTGCTGCTTCACAATTTCCTACACAAACTTTCAGTAAAGCGGATTATTACGAGAAGGGTGAAGATTGGCTTCACCAATACCAATTGCAGTATACATTATAAATGATTCGATCACAATGCATTAATGTATATTCTCTTTTACATTAGATTACACTAAATTAATTAAATTCTAGACTAATTTTTGAACTCCAGTGAGGTCCTGCCTTCACCTCTATTGCTGCTGTTAAGCATTGATGCATACAGGCTGTTGATATTGTTCTTATCTAATTCCAATTGATTGTCTGACGTGTTTGTGCAAATGGGTAGCTTGCCACTTGATTCTCAGTAATCTCTGACCCCATAGTTGAGCAGCTGGTTTTATGCTTATGTACCTCTGAATTTCAAATCCTTGGAAGAAAATTCTTAGCTGTCTGGGTGGCTCATGTTTTCCGAGCAAGATGCAGCTTACAGGCCAAGTTGGCTACTGTGATTAATAGTTGAGCCCCTTTCTTTGATTTGATCTTTGGAAACCACTAAATAGAAACTCCATGCAGGGCAAGTATGACCTTATTTGCAATGACGGCTGGGTGTGATGGACTCGTTAGATTTGGGTACCCTTCAGATGTGCCATTTCCTTTATGGACTTTTAAGTCATGTATATATATATATATATATGTGATGACAATGTTTACAATTTTTTACAAGCTTAACAGTGCACACCGCATCATCCTTACTAAGAAAGATTGTGCTTTGTTTATTGAAGTTTTTTCTTCTCTCTTTTGTTTTCTGATTTAAAAAAATAAAAAAATAAAAAAATAAAAAAATGAACAAATAACTTAAAACAAAAACACAAAAACTGCTTTTACAACACTTTATCAAACCAAAAATAATGAACACCTTTCAAAACGCATTAACAAACATATCATTAATTAATTAACAATCGGATTTTATTATCATAGTCATGGATACTATACCATTGATCTATGAAATCTAATTCGAAGCATAAAATGAATTCTTTATTTTAGTTGAAATGGAGAGGATCTTAATTCGTAGTTTTATCATTTATATTTGGTGTGCGAAACACGTAATGGCTTTTGATAAGCCAGTTATTTTGTAAAAATTGTGTTTGAAACCTATGAATTACAAAGAAGATGCTCCATATTGTCTATTTAATAATAAATAAAAAAAAAAAAAAAAAATGAAGAAGATTAAAACAGCCTAGAAGTGCAGCGGAGCGCAAAGCAATAGAATAATGAGATCTGAAGCAACGGCTACTTTTGTAACTAAACCTTAGTGCCAGCTTGGACGAGCTTGATTTATGTAAAATTTGACCGTTGAGAATGTTTTCATGGGGAGCTGGTTTCCTTTCCCAAGACCTCTCTCTCGCTCCTATAAAACCTTACCATTTTTGACCGTTGCAAATCTTCCTCCACACAAAACCCCAACAAAGCCCGCTTTGCTTACAGAAGAGAGGCCTTTCTCAGTTCCGCTTGTCGATCTCGATAGGGAACCCACTATTATCCCTCTGAAACTCAGGATCTCAAAGAAAGCGAAAAGATCAAAGACGACCCTGAAATGGATTCACCACAACCAAGAAAACCCGGGCTCAATCTCCCGTCTGGGATGTCCGAGACATCGCTGCGCCTCGAGACATTTTCGGATTCTTTTCGTGCAGTGCCGAACCTGGGATCGCCTCGAACGATATCAAACTTGTCGTCGCCCTCGAAATCTTCGACGTGTAGTGACAGATTCATACCCTGCAGATCGTCATCGAGGCTTCACACTTTCGGGCTAATCGAGAAGGCGTCGCCAGCTAAAGAAGGGGGAAACGAGTCGTATTCGAGGTTGTTGAGAATGGAACTTTTCGGGTCTGATTTTGGGTCTTTTTCTCCTGCAGGTCCAGGGTCGCCCATGAGTCCCAGCAAGAATATGCTGCGGTTCAAGACCGAGAGCTCGGGGCCGAGTTCGCCGTACTCTCCATCAATTTTAGGTCATGATAGTGGGTTCTCTTCCGAGACTTCGACTCCTCCCAAGCCACCTCGCAAGGTCCCCAAGACTCCCCATAAGGTAATCTCTGCTCCTTTTTCTTTTTCTTTTTTTCTCGCTACAAGCCTAGCTAAAATAAAATAGCATTTTGGCTAGCCCAATGTGAGTGAGTACTCTAGGCTCAGTTAAGATTTGAAATTTTCTATATTTAGTTACTTAGGAGCTAAGCTGACGGTTGTTCAATAGGCAAAGGTGTTAAAGAAAGATCCAAATGATTGAACTGAGGCACCAAGATGCAAGTGAGAGCAAATGAACTAGCTGAATCTCAGCAGGGAGGGAGATAGAAAGCCTAAATAGATTATAAAGAGCATAATATAGTGGAAAATATAGATAACGATTGATCGTTGAAGGTTAAATGTTTGCAGGTTCTAGATGCCCCATCACTTCAAGATGACTTTTACTTGAACCTAGTGGATTGGTCCTCTCAAAATGTCCTTGCAGTTGGATTAGGCACCTGTGTTTATCTGTGGAGTGCTTCAAACAGCAAGGTGAGTTTAAATTTATGCTTCATCGTTGACAACACTTTGAACAAAGAAAATGTGAGTTGTATGGTTGTGTTGACATTCAAATCTGCTGTTCTGTTCTCAGGTGACGAAGTTGTGTGACTTGGGACCTCATGACGGTGTGTGTTCAGTACAATGGACCCGAGAGGGTTCATACATATCAATTGGTACAAATGTTGGTCAAGTTCAGGTAGCTAGTTCTCTAAACTGGCACATGATCCTTTTATATTCACTTCTTATTTGCTGGCTAGTATGTTCTGTTAGTCATTAATGTTAAAATTACCGTTTATTCCAAAAGATTAGACCGATAGGAAGATATGAATTTAATAATTTAATTTATATTCTAACACTTCCCTCACATGGGAGCTCAAACTCCTCCTTAATAAGTGAGCCCTAATAACAACACGTATAATATTTAATTGAAATGGGAGGTGAATGACAGAAACAAGATTCGAACTTATGACTTGTTTTTGATACCATGTTAAATTTAGTTTAAGCCGATAGGAATGGATGAATTCAATCATTTAATTTATATTCTAACAATTCATGGAGTTGAGAATTTAGCTAGCGTTGTGGCTCCTGTTATAGGTCTGGGATGGGACTCAGTGCAAGAAAGTTCGAACCATGGCAGGGCATCAAACAAGAACTGGAGTCCTGGCATGGAATTCACGCATATTAGCTTCTGGAAGCAGGGACCGCAACATACTTCAACACGATCTTCGGGTTCCAACTGACTTTGTTAGCAAGCTAGTTGGTCACAAGTCTGAGGTGAAGCCGTCTGAAAATTTCCTAGTAACCCTTTGTATATACAAATCTTTTGTTATCATTTAGCTTGATATAGGATCATATCCTCTATTACATGTTATTATTCAACATATATCTGTTTTTTCCGAGACGACTCTTTAAATGGTGGTAATCTTAACATTTCAGTGCAACAGGTATGTGGGCTAAAATGGTCCAATGATGACAGGGAACTTGCATCTGGTGGCAATGATAATCAGGTAGCCATCACTTAGTTTTTGTTGTTTCTTTTTCATCATTCCTCTTACCCTTTCTGTGTTTAGCTTTGCCTCTAGTCAATCACTAATCGATTGTCTCACTGGTGACTCCAGCTACTGGTCTGGAACCAACATTCTCAGCGACCAGCTTTGAGACTGACAGAGCACACAGCTGCCGTCAAGGCCATTGCTTGGTCACCCCACCAAACTGGCCTTCTTGCATCTGGAGGTGGAACAGCAGATCGATGTATTCGCTTCTGGAACACTACCAATGGCCACCAATTGAACAGTATTGACACGGGGAGCCAGGTATTTTTTTTTCCTTTAGGTTCTTCATAAATTTGAAGAAAGTTCGAACGCATATGTAATTTTTGTAAACGTCCAAAATGATCTAAAAAATCCATTTTGCGACCTAACCCTTCAGGTTTGCAATCTTGCGTGGAGTAAAAATGTGAATGAAGTAGTAAGCACTCATGGGTATTCCCAGAATCAAATTATGGTGTGGAAGTATCCATCACTGTCAAAGGTATTAGCTTTTCAGTCCTAAACTTCTTATTTTCACAGTGACCTGTCTGCAACTGTTGGTTTAAAGTAAAATAACCTTCAAAAATTCTAGACTGCTAAAATTGTATGGTCCTTTTGAATTGGACTTTGATAGGTTGCAACTCTAACTGGACATAGCATGCGAGTACTCTACCTTGCAGTATCACCTGATGGTCAGGTATAGCACTGTTTCCTTTAAAGCATTTATGATAGCATGTATACATGCAGACAGCACAAATTGGACTGTCGATTTTTTACACGACTCGTAAACCCGACATGACATTAAAGGGTTAGAGTTTGGCATAAACGGGTCGACTCGTTTGATCCGTTTAGTACACACAAAAAGTAAGGCCTGACCATGAAAAAAGAAAAAAGAAAATTCCTCATGCTATCATATGCCATTGCTTAAAGAAAAAAGAAAATTTCCTCCTGCAGACAATAGTTACTGGAGCGGGAGATGAAACTCTCAGATTTTGGAACGTCTTCCCATCCATGAAAACGGTAAGCGTGATAATTGCAGATCCAATCACAATTTGGTAAAGATTAACTCGTAGTTCTATCTTTTTATTGTTTTCTGACCAAATATTTTTACTGTTTTCTATTGTTTCTTCAGACACCAGTTAAAGATACAGGTCTTTGGTCACTAGGACGAACCTTTATACGATGAGAGACTCTTTGCACATATGAAGCTAAATATTTTGCTCACAAAGTGGAAAAAGGAAGTGTTAATTTATTTTGTATATGATAATGTAATTTTATAATTAGCCACGGATTTGCTATTTATTTTTTCCTCCTTTTTTTTTTTTTTTTTTTTTCCCAGTTTGCAGTCTAAGGCTCAAATCTGTAAAGTTTTTCTTGTTTAAAATACTCGTACATCAATAACATTTTGCAATTTCTCTCTCATAGCCCGAAAGTTTCTATTGTCCCGTTTCAGAGCCTAATTTCATTCTTCAGTGAGGGTCCGGGAAGATCATAACCTGGTGGAATCAAAACTGTAATAGTTTCTGCCTAACATAATTAACCGAGAAGCTCAATACAATAACAATGGCCTATGCTAAATTGAAGCGATGTTTAGATTGCCATGGAGTTAGAAATTAGCTCTAGTCTCCCTTGTATGGTTAGGAAAGATCATAAGGAACATATGACCTGTATGGCCTGGCCTCAATAAGATGATTTCAGTACCGTTTAAGGCAATCCTTGGACCCAAGCAACTGTTAACTAAGTCCCTTATATTCGGGAATCTTCTAAAAAGCACATGTTTCTAAAACCACTGCAGTAGCTCAGTCCCTGGTAACCGAGAAGTCCTTTTCATCTTATCCTTTAGTTTTTTTTTTTGGCACCCTTGTTTAGGTAGTGTAAGTCAATATCTACCGCATTCCCTCCTCCTCTTCTTATCACGCTGTTCTCTACCGCACTGGTTGGCTTCCACTCCACCCTCCAACTACCATTGCTTTTGCGTGGGCTGCACGCACTGACACCCCTTTTGTTATTTCGTGACAGATCTTATAGCTTCCTCTAACCATATGCCTTTTGGATCTCTACTTGTGGAACATGGTGCCCCCTTATGGCGTATGAAGACCTCAAAATCTAAATCTGGGCCACTTTAATGTTATTTGTCTCAGTTCTTGTAGGGAACTCATTTTTTGATAGTTAAGTTTTTTTTTTTTTTTTTCCTCAACTTCTTAAGAAGCTGATCAGAAACCAAGATGAATATGAGTGTTCTTAGCCGCACATACAACTTCACACATAGGGCTGCTACAACTAGTTATGCTGGCACCATTCCATCTCACTTGCTCCATCCCAAGGATCCCCCTTGGGTTGTGGATAGAAATTGCTTTGTAACGTTGCTAAGACCAGTATACTCTTTTGTTGGTCTGTTTATGTTTTCTTTTTTCTTATTTTCCTGTATATCTTACCATTCTTGTTGGTATGCACTGTTTTGGTTAGTTTGTAGACCTAGTTTTATGTTCTTTGTTTCATCTCATCTATAAAAAATAATAAAAAAAAATGTTCATTCAAAACATGGCCCAAGTTGAGGCATGTAAGCAATAAAAATAAAAAACAGAAAAGAAATTAGGGGGTGGTTAGAGTGAAGGGTTGGTCGCCCACGCCCAAGTAATGGTCGATTACCTCCTCAAATGGTGAAAGATGGTCGATCGACCACCACAAACCTAGGGAGTGATTGGCCCCTTCAAGCTAGCTATGGGGACGGCCAAGATGATCCAATCACCCCTTAACTTCTTTTGGTTTTTCATTTTTAATGCTTAAGGGGCTCAATCCAGGCCATTTAATTTGAATGAACGACCTGAATTGAAAAAATTACAAACACTTGCAATTCCAAAGAATTACAGGGGACCTCAATTATCACCATTTATGGTGCAATTCATAAGGAATATTGCATTACCACTTAGCCGTATTCATATAAGATATAGCGGTCAAAATGGAAATGCCTGTGCATGATAACAAGAAACGATTCAAAATGACATTCCAGGCTTCTTACATGTGAGTTATGGTTGGGAATTGCAAGCTTCTTGCATTTATTCCCATATAAAATTAATAAACATGGTATTGAAGGTTACAAAGTGCTATATATTTCCTCCTACAATAATAGAACTACTTTGCCAAAACATGATTTGCCCAGCTATTTTTTACTTCTGGCTACGTGCGTATGGTGCTAGAAGCCAAATCTAGAACAAAAAATCTACACCCTTGCCTGTGACTGCAAACCTTGACATATCAAATAAATCTCTCTCGATGATGATCTTGTAGCTTTAGGCCTCAGCCAGGATGCCTTTCTGAAGAGTGGCTTGCATATGCGCCTGAATTCTGTAAAGCAAAAGGGCAGAAGAAAGAAACGTATGCAAACAAATCAGCAGAAAATAGAAATCAAGATTTATGAAATAAAATCCAACCTTGCACATCTTCAACAAATCAGCAGAAAAAAGAAATCAAGATTTAAGAAATAAAATCCAACCTTGCACATCTTCACTCTCCAAAAGCTTTATGACAAGGTGGCCCCCTGCTTTCAGTACACCGTTATTATCTGAATCAGAGGCTGAGCCATCCAGTTCATCACCCAGATTAGGTAATGCAGCCCCACCAACAGCCAAATCAAGTGCTCGCATTCCTAACTCAACTGATAAAGCTGCATCCCTTGTTGTGATTCCGGAAACCAAGGGACACATATCTGAGAGTATTACAGAAAAGCCTCTCTGCTGCACAAGAGGCAAACAAAAATTATCAGTATGCCTACTCTAGAAGGAGAGAGAAAGAGGAGAGACCCCATAAATCTTTGCCTTGAGAGAAACTAATACCTCATATCTGAGATGTAACGTTACAAAGGTTCAAACACACTAAGGCAGTGGTGAGGTTAAACGCCAACCTCATATTAGGCAAGGAGTAGATCAATACGAGGCAAACATATTGGAGAGAATCAACTAATAGACCATGCTGCATGTTAATTAAGCTTTAAAATATAGTTTGACAATTCCAGAAAATTAGGTTCCCGTGAAGTTTGGGTTGGCCCCAAACTTAGGAACCTTTACATTAACTAAGCCATTCTATTTCGGGTAAATGAAAATTCGAGTTAAAAAAAATAAAAAATCATCTACAGAGTACATCCATTCTTATCTTTCTCTACTAGCCTTCTGGCCAAGCATTTTAGGATGAATATTCCCCAGCTAGGCGTGTATCCATGTATAGTGCAACACTTAAGAAGTATCCTAAGCCTTATTCATTTGAAGGCTGATGAGATTATAGAGGCTATAGAAGCCAGACCGGATGCATAGGGGGATGGTTTCATTCAATCTTAATTGGATCCTAAGTAACACCCTCAACCAAGCTTGGACCAGTGCAAAGATTTACTATTTCCTTGGTGGGTGAGAATGGCAAAGATTATGGCTTGAAGACAACCCGAAAGAAAGTAACTCAGTTACATGCCATTGCCAACATTAATTGAGTTAGGCTGTGATGGAAAATAGTCAATACCATAAAATATGTCGAATTAGAATCCTTTACAGATACCCATATGGGCCAAATTATAATACCTGAGGAGAGAGTGCCCTAACTTTGTCTTTGGGGAGGTTCATGACATCAGCAGAAACAGTTTGAACCCTTGCATCACAGTGAAGAGAAGGAACCTTTACCTTCTGCTCTGCATACTCCATATCTCACAAATCAACATTACAAAAAAAAAAAAAAAAAAAGAGCAAAAAAAGAAACTGTTTTCTCAAAAAGTTAAATCCTTTACCAAGAATCCCACTAGTATCAATATGATTATAGAGGCCAACACTAACAGAACAACAACTAAATAATCAAGGAATTAAAAAACAACACCTTGATATCAATGCCCACAACCACCCCACCATTTTTGAGCGGACCCAAACTCTCGCAAGCCACCTGCAACAAGAAAATAAAGCCATAAAACCATGAAACCCATAAATAAAAAATAAAAAAGATAAAAAGATAAAAAAGCAAAAAGCAAAAAGAGAAAAACAAAGATCCCATCAAAACCCATGAAACAGTTTCCAGATTAATACCTGAAGCCAAGCACCAGGGGCGCAGCCGAGGTCGAGAACAGATGAACCAGGTGTTATCAGTTTGTATTGCTTCTGCATCTGAAGCAGCTGTTTCCCACGCACAGAGAAAGAGACAGACTTAGATTAGTAAAATGAAGTGGGAAAGGAAGACGTAGATGAACGAAAAAGCACCTTGAAGGCGGAGCGAGCGACATAGCCAAGACGTTGAGCCTCTCTGTAGAAGAAATCTGGTGCTCCTGCCCCACTCATCTACTCTCTTTCTTTCTTCTCGTAATCTAAAACCCTTTTGAGGTTCAGCGGGGTTTTGCCATTCCTTCTTTCTTTTGGGGGTCGAATGCATCTATGGGGGAAATTGGGGAAATTGCGGTATTATGGGTGATCTATGTGGTATAAACAATAATCGTAATATTTTTGTGGTAAGAAAAAATTACAAATTACTTTTTGTTTTCAAACTTAACGCAGTTTGTTAATTTGTCACGTCAATTCTAATAAAAAGAAAAGAGCACTTTAATAAAAAAAAAAATTAAAATTAAAATCTGAAAATAATCATTTTTGCCCTCATTAAATATTATGATTTATAGTCCATAACGATATGTATGTGCATTTACTATGATATGTCTCTTTTGCCCTCGTTATATCGTTATGGACAATAAATTATTACATTTATTTCTTTAGCTTAAAAGCACGACATGTATTCTTACGTTGAAATGTTGAAACGTATTCTTACATGTATTTAATATTTGTCGCCGCCGGAGTTTGCCAGAAATCATAAGCTGTCAAAGGTTGACCCAAGCCATCGGTCATTGCCTTTTGAGGTCGCCAGCAACCACTACCGTTGTATTTTTTAACATAAAACATTTTACGTTAAAACAAACAAACCCTTAATGAAAGCCAACCTACTACCTAGAAGCTCATATACTCACCCACATACTTAGCCACATCCCAAAGACCTACACAGCTACACAATTGGATCACTCACATTTTCAAACAAGACCTTGGAGGCAAAACGACTGAGTCTCGGTCTTTACATAGTCTTTCGGAAGTGGACAAAAGCTGCATTAAATAATTGGACATGCCGTCCTCAAAATCAATCATTTATATAAGAGATATGTTTGTTGCATAACAATATTGATGTTTCTAATATTTTTATTTATTTATTTATTTTTTTAAAATATTGAACACATTAATATTATTGTATAATTATTATATAAAAATTATGCAAATAACATATCTCTTTCTTTACGTAAGCGTAGGAAGCATCAAGCATTGCAACGAAGAGAATACTATGAGAATGGGCCTTTAATTTGATTGGGTCTTGAGCCTTTGCGCCGTAGACTTATTTTATATCAACATTAGTAGTTCCTCATTCTCATCTATCCATTTGGTCAGCTGTCAAGAATTTTTCTTTTTCTTTTTTAAACTCGATTGTATATTTTGGTTTTTAAAAAAGGATTGTAATTCCTACTTAAACCCAAGAATGCTTCCAATAAGAACTTTTGCCAACGTCTTTCATGAGGGGTTCAATGTTCCAAACTTGTGCGTGATTCATATTAAGGGGGCATGTTCGGTAAGGAAGAGAAAATTCCATCTTTTTCACTTTTTTTAAAAATAATCAACTTCAAAATATTTTAACTTTATATCACATTAATAATTTTTTATTACTCTTTAAATAAAAATATTCACTACAATACAAAATTTTTTCACTTTTTTATACAAATTCTTTTTATTTTATATCACTTCTTACTACTACTCCCAACTCACACTCTCTTACCAAACAAGGTCAGGAGCTTGTTTGGCAAACAACTCTCACTTCCCCTTTATTTTCTTTATTTTTTTCACTTCTCTCATAAAAGTCAAATAAAAAACATTCTCTTTTTTTTTTCCACTTTTTATATCACATTAATAATTTTTTATTATTATCTTAATAAAAAATTCACTGCAAAACAAAATTTTTTCACTTCTTTATAAAATAATTCTAAATTTTTTTATACTTTATATCACATTAATCATCTTTTTACTACTATTTAAATAAATATTCTATAATTACAACTATTTACCTGGAGAGACTAGACAGACAACACAGAGGGGGACCAACAGAACGTACGAGGTAAAAATGGCTACCTAGGTATGGGTGTGTCCCGCTTACATAGGCAGCATGTGACAGCACGTCGTTCTCAAATAGAAGCTCAGCTGCTCAGTGTCTATTGGACTGCAGTCTATTTAACTGCAATCGTGAGAAGTTTTTTGATGGGATTTATTTGTCCCAACAGCTTGTTCAAAACCTCTCTCAATTGCCTGCCCTGAGCAGGCAATGGCCATTTTTCAAAGAGGAGTTCGATGGGTCGTCAAAAATGGCTTTTAGTGCCATAATTGAGTGGGGGTCTTGATATCGGGGCCTGTAAATGTTGCTTATTTACTCCAATGACAGACTTTAATAGACATATTACTTTGTAGAATTAGGTGTTGTATCAACCTCATGCATAATATAATTGTCAAAGATGCCTTCAATTAATTTTATGTCTTGTTCAATCTTTAACTTACATCACTTCAGATTAGAGAAAAAGCAATGGACATATCCTCATGACATTAAAGAAAAGCAAACATTGACATTTTCATGAAGCAAGTGGCTTTATCTCTCTTTCTCTCCACTGGGTCTCTTCCCCATCATCTTAGTCAACTGCTGATATAACCCCTCAGGGGTAACAATTTTATATATTCAACATTGTCAATACTAACAAGGATTCACCCACCTTTTGCTACACCTGCTACATCCTCTTATATCTCATACTATGAATCTATACAATAAAAGTGGAAAAAAAAACCAATATATTACACAAGGATTAAGTACATGTAACTGCTCCACTTTTCTGATAAGAAAATGGCCTGCAAATTATGCACTACCACACGTTAAAAAATTAAACAAGCCACTAAATATGGAAGCAAAAGTGACAAAATTTTCCCCATTAAATTAATATAAACTGAATCTATGAGAAAACCACACATCTTCCTTTAATAGAGAAATAAGAAACAATACCCAAAAAAAAAAAAAAAAAAGTTACTAGATGTATATGCAGCCATATGAACCAGATGGTCAGTTACTGAAAAATGCCAAGCAGTGTCAGCAAGAACTTCAAATAACAAGAAGAACAAAGATATTGTTCCTTCTTCTGTTGTAGAGATTCTTCATATTCCTTCACATTTCTACAAACTGCTAAGAGGGGCCTAGACATGATCACTGCTCATAAATATGATATGTTAAACCTATTACCTTGCTCAAGGATCTTTTTTTAAATGCGTTCTTAGAGGTATAAATCGGTAGCTCTTGAGATACAAGAAATATTTGGGCAGACAGGGTAAGCTGCATTCGTTGTTCATCTCAGAATAAAATGAGAGGTTCAGCCACCTAGAATTCAAGAATAGGTCTTTCGTAGCATGATGATAGGGGCAGGAAGCAGCCAACGTACATTCTGTTCCCAATTAACCTGCTCAGCAAAACATTATTCGACTATCAATATTAAGTTCACTTGCCTAGCCATGCAAAACACCAACAGCAAGAAAACAGTAAGAAAGAGAAATAATTTTCTTTTAAACCGGAAAACTTCAGTACCTTGACTTCATGCATCAGAAATACCAGAACAAAATGTCATAGCACAAACGGGAGCAAGTCAATCCCATGATCTTGACCTTCAATGAATAATTAGCAATCATGCCTTTAACTAGCTGGCCTCCAAGAAGAGAGTGCAAAAAGAATTCGTCCCTTCCACCCTTGAAGCAGCCACTCACTATCTTCATCAATCAGAAAATCCTTATGGTAAGTTGATTTTACCCTATCCTTCGCCATGTTCACAATCTCCCGGTTCAAAGGGAGTGGCCTAAACCCAGCCCTCAGATTCCGGACCTGCCACTGCTTGTACGTCTCCGGCCTCTCAATTCTCTCTGAGCCCTCACATGCAATGACATTCATAGCCTCTCGCCCAAATATTTCCTTCTCAATCAGCAGCCTTTCTTCAATCTCACGGCACACATTAGTCTCAAGCATATCAAACATAGTAGAGTAGTGGAAGAGAGCCTCACGGAATCTTGTGAAAAAGAAGGGGGCACTAAAGGCCCCATTCACGGTACCCAGTATGAAAACATCTGGATTCATCTTCCTGATCAGGTTCAAAACAATATCTCTTGGACTCTCCACCGCCACCGTCTCATCAAGTATATTTCTTAATCTGAAAATAGAGTTCACAACTAGCACTTCGTCATTGTCAAGTTTGAGATCCTCAATTTGGATCGTGTCCCACTTTTGTGCTATTGCATTGAACTCAAATGGAACATTAAAAGTCTCTGCATATTTTGCTAAGCGGCGCCCTGTCTCCTCAACCCTTTCTGCTGGTCGGAAACCAGGTTGGGGAAGATCAATCCCGGTAATTCGAAGCTTAGGAGGTCCGCCAGACATAGCTGAGAGACGTTGTATGAGAGAAGGCCATTGGAAACCATAAAGAATACCAAATTCAACAATGTGGAGTCTTGTTGCTTTCTCAGCTAAACTTATAATTGTCTTATTAGAAAAGAAATTTGCGAGCTTCTTAAAAGGACACGCATCAAGAAACAGATGGTAAGCTTTCAAGATATCGGCAGCTGATGTTAACCTGCCAATGAGGGCAGTATAGATCTGAGTACCAGAACCAGCAATGCGTGCCTCAAGACCATTAGCAAAATAGTGGGCCATTCTCTGCATCCCATCCCCTGTAGGAGAAGAATGCTGTCTGATCTGCTTCAGTAGCTCATTAGTGCTCCTCTGGTCATTGGCTGCAACAGCTTGTGCACATAGTGTCAAGAGAGTTCTCAAATCCACCACATCCTTTTTTTTACCTCCATGCTTCTTCCCACGGGCCTTTCCACCATTTGACCCTTTGGACTGACCATTCTGCAGCACATTCCCATTTTGCAAACCTTCCCAAAGAGGATTGTCACCTTTTCCACAGTTTAGCAAAACCATGTCAAACATTTCTGAAGTCACAGTCGATTCCATATAGACTGCTGACTGCTTGTTCCTCCTCCCTCCCTCTAAGTTCATATACTCAGGATGAGGATTCTTCTTTCTCCTCGACCCATCTGAGGAGTGCCGACACTCATACTTCCCCTCTACCTTAACTAACTCCTTAGCATCTTCCTTCAGCTCTTTAAATAACAAACTATTACTCTCGAAATCAACTATGAGACCATTTCCATTGGGAAGAAACTTACTCGCTTCCTCAAACCCTCTTTTAAATTGCATAGCAGACTCACTCTTACAAAATATTTCAGGAACTCTAAAAGTGCTGACTAGAGAATCAACAGACCCATCTACAACATTACCAGTGCTGAGAGACGAGCTGTAGGATGACTGAGAGCTAGACTGAGAAACAATACGTGATGAGCTGCATTCATCCAAATAAAAATTCCACCCAGTATCCACTGAGTTGTTACCATTAGTACTACTAGTAGTAGAATTGTTACCACTGTGATTCAAAGTATGACTTCCATCTGGGGTGTCATGGTTTTGATAAACATTAGGTGGCAGGCCATAATCAGGTGTTGGAGAATACATCTCTCCAAGGGCGGCCTCATACAATGATTTCTCGGTGGCTTGAAGCCAAGCTTCCTGAAACATGCAGTTCCTCACTTCCATATCTTCCTCCATAAGCATCTGGTTTATGTAACTCAAAACTACATCACTAAAATCACAGTCCTCGTGGGAATCTCCCTCTGGGCTCACATTCGAAGTCAGTTCCAAATTACTAGGGATGGGATCAGCTGGCAAGAGAGGAATTCTTGAATAGTTTTGATCAAGAAAGGTACTGTCCATTTTGAACCCGTTAATAAGATTCTGATTCAAGACCGCCAAAAGGGTCTCATCACCTGCTTTTAATCCTTCGGTAGAACCATAGAATCCTCTAAAAGGTTGATCCATAGCCGTCTAGATTGTAAGAAACGTTCACAACTCTAAAACCCAAAAAGGCTCACCTCAATACAATCTCATAAGTAACAGAGCAATTTCTGTCTCAATCTATAACCCTGAGAAACATGAAAAAGACAATCAAACCTTATAAGTAACAGAGCAATTTCTGTGTTCAAAGCCCAAAAACTGAAACCCTGAGAAAGATAAAAAAAACAAACAAACAAACAAAAAAGAAAAGCATGTGAAAATGGGTCAACAAAAATGCTAACTTTGAGCAATAAATCGCATCAGAGACGCAATTTTAACTTCATTCAACAAAAAGAAACAAAAGTATAACATGGAATCGAAGGAAATGAACAGATAAAACAGATGAAAAAACAACCAATATTGATCACTATAAGCTACAGTCTCGGACCATACAGTTATTATCAAACTGAACACAAAAAAGAGTCTTTTAACAAGAATAAAAATCAATCATTTCTTGCATAATGATTTAACTTCAAATCAGCTGGAATGTAAACACCATGTACCTGAGCCAAACCTAGGGAGAGAGCGGGTGGGGGAATTTGGGCAGCCTAAGCTCTTCTATTATTGAAAGATTCGAAAGATGGGCTTTTTAGACGAAAGAGTCAAGGCAAGGCTGCTATCTGAGGGTGACGAGGATTCTGTGGGGGGAGGGGGACAACCTCAGCCTTCCAAAATCTCGAGGCCACGCGGTGTCCAATTTCTTCATAGTGGCTTCTTGTTCCTTATTCATCCCGTACATAAATGCCAACAGAGGGGATTCTGTACATCTCCACACTAAATTTTTTTATTCTTTTCTAGGACATTTATTTATTGACAGACAGAAAGAAAGACCACATAGCTTGTTTGGCAAACGGATATAATCGTAGAATATTTGTTTGAATAATAGTAAAAGGTGATCGATGGAAAATAAAGTATAAAAATATTTAGAAATATTTTATAAAAAAGTAAAAAAAATTTGTTTTATAGTGAATTTTTTTTATTTGGATAATAATATTTGTTGTTGATACCATGTTTCCGATTAGTTTTGTTTTCTTTTTTCGCTAACTAAACTTCTTGAATAAGGATCCCGTGCGCTAAGACAGTTCATACGAGAGTTTGTTTGGATTTACCTGTTCGAAACAAATGCAACCTAAACAAACTGACTTTGACATAGGACTACCCTATTGCAACGAATCAAAATCTACACTATTGGATCATATGAAGGCAACAAGTAACTGGGTTCAGAATTTAAAATGCTGCAGTTCGTGAGCTCAAAAGGTGGTATAGTATATTTATTGATTTGGATTTTCGCTATGCTGAGTGCCTGTCTTGAGGAGTTTTGTCTCTGTATTCCCGCACTGTTTTATAGGAAAGCAAAAAAGACTTTGGTAAAATATATATATATATATATATATATATATATATATATATATATATATATCTTGAAGAAAGCGTTTCTATGTGCGGAGGTACAAGATAATTAATCATGCACGGGAAAACATAAATAAAAAAACAATCAGATCTACTGTCCATGTGAAAGCATGTTCTTCGTAAAGATAAAAGAGAATAAACAATTTTTGTTTTTTAAATAAAAATAAATGCTTTTAAAGAATAAATAAACATATAAAAGTGACCCATTAACATTAAACAAAATTCTTTAAACAATAATTCTTACATGATAAGAAACACATAAATGAAATTTAGGAAAAAACCTACCAATTTTGGCTGCTGATGAACTTGTAAAAGGAGGAAAGCAACCAACGAATATTCGAGATTGTCCAATCAGGAGAGAGATTACTGCGTTGAAAGTGCCAGGATAATGGAGAGAAAAAATGTATATTGATTACTGCTATGATTTGCGTCACTAAGACAAGGATGTATTAGGGTTGTTTGGTTGTCATTGTCTTTGATTACTGTTTATGTCCGAGTTTCATTTGTGATAATACTAAATGGTTTAAAAAAAATATATATTAAGTCCCCAATTATTATAAAGAGGTTAGTTAATTCTTTTTAATTAAGACATCAATTATGGTTTTTTTTAAAAATAATTACAAAAAATTGATGAATGGGTCAAGTCCCACAATATTTATATATACATTAGGTGAGATTGGCTATATAAGTGAATCTAAAGAGTTCTAATTATACTTTGATTAGCTTTTTAGAGCCAACTTAATAACGTTATATGGCGTTGGGACACTACAATGCATTGTGGACTTGGACTCGAACATTAATGATTTGAGTAAAGGAAATTATGATGTTCTGTTTTTATTTTCACAAAACCTAGCTTGAAGACAAAAATTTTAAGTTTTTCTCTTTAATTGGCTCTGAAAATAATTTCCATAAAATCAATTTATAAAACAGAAACTGTTATGAGATGACGTGGGAGGAGTATATTGCATGCAGTTAGTATTAATTAGTATTTCAATTGTGTCGGTTAGTAGTTAGATGGATCATTATGACAACTATCGTAGTCTTTCATTTGATATTTGTTATTTAGTCAATTAGTCTTATCTTATCAAATGAAGACTTATCTTTATCTCCAAAGCTTTGTAGTTTTCATAGGAGACTTATCACAAATCGTGAGTGATCTTCTCCAAAGTGTTTCTTTATTTAAAGTGTTGAAAGTGATAATAAAAGTTAAGCAAAATTAATCCAAAATCTTGAGTTTGAAACTGTCTAGATTTTTTCAGAATTTAAAAATTAACACAAATAAATAAAAGCCTTTGAGTCTTTATACATGTTAAATAAAAAGGTGTTATCAATGACCTTTTTTTTTTAGATAGAGAAATGATCTCTACACTCATTTCTCACAACAGCCCCACAACAAGCTGACTAGTAGATGTGCGGTCAAAAAAGGTGTTATTATTATTTTTGTTTTCTTTTCTTTTCTTTTTGTAAAAAAATAATAAAATATTACCAGCCACGTCAGCTTGTTGTGGGGCTGTTGTGAGAAATGAGTGTATGGATCATTTCTCGTTTAGATATATCATTGTCATTCTTTTCATTGTTAGCTAAATTTTTGTTGCTTTCTTTTTCATGCTTATTCATCAAGATTAGGATATTCTTTTTTAACTAAAGTTTTATTCATTTATGTCGTTTTCCTTGGAGTTGATCAGTCTTTGGCGTGACCTGGTGTCAAATTAACTTGTTAATATTTTTTAGGATAATCAATTTTTTTATTTATTTTTTAATATTATAGCAAGTTCGAAACCATTTTAAAAAGGCCCTCAACAAATATGAATTTTTTTTTTTTCCAAAATTAAATATTAAGATTAAGTTCACATTTGGCACATAAATATCGAGATAAAATATTTGGGACATACATTGATTTAATTATTTCTGATCTATGTGTCAAGTACTAAAAATATATATATATATATATATATTAAATAGAGTCCAAAATACAAAGTGCCAGTAGAACACTAGAACTTGGCCATCGGAAAAAGTAAAAGAGGAGGGTAGTCGGAGAGCCCCAGCCCTGGTCCCTAGACCCTTATACCGGCCCCGCAATTAGTTTCTAGGCTACTACTCTCTTTGGGCCCTAGCCGAGGGGTCGTCTTATGGATGTGAATGCATTTACATCCAACTAGTGATTTTTTTAGCTAAATTTTAGTAAAAAATTTTATTATTATTTTTTAAAAAAAAAAAAATTATTGTAACTACTTACTTTTTCAAAACACCTGTATTTTCACTTTTTATTTTAAGTAGAGAAATGTTACGTACACTCCCAATTCTACGCTCTCAAGTGCAAACCCCTTAACGGGCCATTAAAAATCACTACTAAATTTGGATGGATAATCATTAGATTTTGGATCAAATAATGATTTATTGTGTTCGGCTAATACAGTATAATTAATAATTTAATACACTGTGGGCCTTCCTCCACGTGAACAGTTTAATCCATGTAACATTTATCTTTTAACTATACTTGCTTGAAAAAATGGTAGTTTTCGATGGCAGTAGAAATAATTAGATAGGGCCACAATCACCGCCATGATTGCTTATTTATTCTACATAATGTGAAGCATACGAAACCCAATCATCCGGCCATGTTTTTGGAAGAAAGACTTTGTGCGACTTTCAATAAAAGATAATTTGCTCACATCACATGGGGGTAACATGGGCAGAGAGCAAAGGACGGGTTCCATGTGATGTGAGAGTGAAAATTGCTTCACTTTCTATATAAACCAACCATAGCTTTCAATTCTTGCAAATGGTGAAAAGATCTGCGCCTTCAAATTAAGAAAGAGAGAATAACGATAATGACAACCAAGTTACACATTGCCAAGGCTTCAGGCCAACAACAAATAAAAGAATCAAGGAAGAAAATAAGATTTCTACAATTTCCAGTTCTGTTCTCTACACTTTCCTACATAATATATTCATCAAATTGAATGAATTGAACTGAAAAACAATGTTACTTCTGTTAGAATGTAACCTTATTCCATCAAATCATTTACAAATGGCAACCTCTCCACAAAGGGAAGGCCAGCAATGAATCGAGTGAGTGGGAGAATATTACATGAAATTGAATAATTTGTACAATTTTCTTTCAGTTCCTGTCAACATTTTGTTCTTTCTTTCTACATCATAATAATTAGATACCTCCAACTCCATGTATATTGGCTGTGGCCTACATGATCTTCAGGGTTCCAGCCTGATGCTTTCCATGTTGCTTGGCTGGATGTAGAGACCAGTAAGCATGAGCAGCCAAGACTCGGTCCAAGAGCTCTTGGGGGACAGGCTCTCCCCTTCTTTGTTGGGGGGCAATTCTTGCTGTGTGAACCAATGTTTTCCATTTGTCCTGCACAAAACCGCAAAATTATATGGCAAAAGTTGGAAGCTGGTAACAGCAAAATTATATAACAGTTATGGCCCTAAACGACCCATGTAACCCTTATGCTTCCCCCACAAGCACTGAATCCTGATGCACTCTAGTCATTTATTCATTAGTGAAGAGAGGAGCAAAAGAAAAGGCAGAGAGAGAGAGAGAGAGTTTCAAAGAATATAAATTTTCCTTAAAAAACCTTGAAATCTGCCATCTCAGAAATGTTGAATAACTTACCTAAATGCAAGCATTATCTTGGACATGACTTAAATAAGTATCATAAGCTTGCATGCACAATTTAAAACTAGCAACTAATATAGAAAGGAAATAGTGACAGGATTTTATATCTTAAGAAAAAGAATGTTATAGAAAATTCAACTCCGAGAAAGCCATATCTTATGAGAATCAAATAAAAAGTATGAACTTGGAAGAGAGCATTTCACCTACGCGTATCTAAAATGAGGACCCCTATTTTCAAGAAATATTTTCCCATTCATACATATATTACAACCCCCAAAAATATTACCTTCAAATCCACATAAGTTCGATGGTCTGCATTCTCAAAAGCCCGCAATTTAACATCACGCCACCTGCGGAATTGGATACCATTTAAAATGCTGAAGTTTCTTTGGGACAAAAAGAAAAAGAAAAAAATAAAGAACTCTCTCTAGTAAAGCCAATAAGTGGTGAAGAACATCACACCTCCCAGTTCCAAGTTCCTCAACTGCATGCACCAATGCTTCTACTTCTGACACAGAGAATGGCCTCCTGGTTCGACGCTGTACAAGTTCAGAATGCCTTGTTTTTTGGTTCAAGGGAGCCACAGCCAGTGCCTCCATGCTCATTGCTGGAAGAGCAACTAGCGCTTTGGAATCTGGCGTTGTTTTGTCAATTGTGTCAATATGCGAGGAAACTGTATCATAATTACTCTCAATGTGGTTGCCCGAATTGCTCAGTGGAGGAGGGTCAGTTAAGGGATCAGAGATCCCCGATTCTAAAACTGGATTTCCTTGGGAGCTGGAAAGAAAGCAATATAATACAAGCTTTAGTAGGAAAAAAAAAAAAAAACACTGATAATGCATTATGCAAAAACACCATCGATTCTCAATTCCAAAAGGCTGAACTCAAACCAAAAATCTCAACCCATTCAAAAATGTCAAAGCTTAGGCATCATGGTAAGGAACCTGCTCTATTTTGATTTGCAAAACTTTTAGGCCTCATGAGAACTAATAAAAGTAAACTTTCCTGGACCATTCGATGCTTTGAAACACAGAGCACACACAAATTATTTGCATTTTTGAATGTCCAACCCACTCAAATCTATATAAGAAATAAGGGACAGTAGCCAACACTGGTTCCACCAAAGTGGGGTCCTGAGAGGAATGGCTTGCATAAAGTCCTACCCTTGAATAATTTTTCATGAAGTGACCACTCTCAAGACTCAAGCCTGCACACTAGTGCTTGGCAGTCCAGGACTCTACATTGCACCAGACAATGGCCCTAAAAGGTCCCTACCCAGTACTAGTCCCACTTAAATGGTGTCATAGGAGGGGTAGCTTGGATATGATCATATCCTTTAGCATTTTTGTAAGAGATGATAGGTGAAAAAAAATAAGGAAAAAAGAAATTGATGACCATTTGGGCTTTAAAATAATAACAAATTATCAAGCAATGCAAAAATGCCAACTCTGAGAAAGGATTTTGCAAAAGCACGTTTGAATTACCTGGTTAAAAGTTGAGATGAATCACATGTTAACAGAGGAGGGAGATCATTAGAGCACATAGGTGGAGGAGTTTGCACTATACTGGGCTCCAATGTGAAACCAAGGGAATCCAGATTGTCTTTACAAGAAATTCCTGTCTGCAATAGAGTTCTGTTATCATCTCTAACCTTCTTCCCTTGAAGAAGAATCCCAACATGTAATTCACCTCCAAGTATAGCAGTTACAGCTTCCATAACGGTCCTCTACAAAAGAGTCATATAATATCACTATATGATGTAGAAGGCAAGAAAAAAAGTTGCACTTAGGAAGATCTAACTGAAAACCTATTACCAGTGCGACAGACAAGCAATTGTCCCCGTCACTAAGGAAAAAGTCATGGGAACTACAAGGGAAAGTAAAACGATAAAAACAATAGATCTGCAAAGCATTATGCTTGTATCATATTGCAGAAGACTCTAGCATGTAGCCTCATTACTTCAGATATAGCAAAACAGTTGGAGAGTCTTAAAAAGAAAAAGAGTAGTGTTGTTGCATTGCAATGTGCATCCTTGACAATATAACTATCTTTTTATTTTTTTGGCTAAGTAGAATATGATTGCCAAACTGAAAAGAAAAGACTTGACGTTTTAATACCTTCAATGAACCAACAGTGGCAGTTTCTGGGACATCAATATAAAGCTCTGGTACCCTGAAGGACTTAATGCTTAACTTAACTGCACAGAAAAACATACAACACATAAGAACCGCTGGGATACCATAACAAAATAAAATAAAAAGAGTGAATATATATCAAACAGCCAAACGTTCTAGTACCGAGAGAATCCTTGGAGTGGAAGGATGCTTGATGACCCATAACCGAAGATGATACCCTATTTGCTGCACAAAATAATTACATTTATTGAGCGCCACTATTGAGGACCACAAACCCAAAATCCCAAGAGTAATAAGAAACACAAACAGATTAATAAAGTGGAAAAGGACCTCAATGCAAATTTGCAGAGGCGGCGGTCTTACCTTCAGTCATTCCTTTCTCGGGTGAATTAGAAACACTTTCACTACTGAACCCACCATCAGAAATCACTACTGAGCTTTGGTCAAACATTTTCCTCCTCTTAAAGAGAATGTCACGCTGACCTCTTTCACGATTGCAAAAGATTTTCCTCTTGCGATAAAGAGGTTTTAACCCCCCATCTAGAAATGCAGAAATCATCAACTTTATTAATAAGATAATAATAGTGAGAATCGAATATACTTGAAACACAAGCATAGCGTAAATATGAAGAATAGTATGTTCAAACCATTCGTCAACTGCTTACCAGATCTAGAAAGTTCACAATCCTTCAGTTTTGGAGCTACTTTCCAGTATTTGGAATTAAGCAACTTCCTTATTCTTCGGTCTGCAATTCGTGGTGGAGGCCTAGAAGCCTTTATTTTGGTGCTAGGTTTAAAGCACCTAGATAAATTTTCGTCATCATCTCTACTACCTAACATAATATCATTCCTATGCCTGGAAAAACAAGCATCAGGAACAGGGTCCTGGCGCAATGGCAACTTGACATTACTGTCAGAGTCAATTGCTGCAGGAGATTTTAGACACGACTCCATTGGCTCCTTTGAACTAAATGCAATAGCACCTTCAGTTTTCAACCCCTCAACCTCTTGTTGTCTTTGAATTTCATTCCTTACATTAGCATCACAAGACTCCCCAAAATGAGGGGAGTATCCCTCCACTTTACTAGAATAGTTTCCAAAATCAGTCTTGCTTTTGCAAATTGCAGACTTCAAATCCCCACTGACTTTCTGTGAGCAGTCAGAGTTATTAATGATTGAATTGCGTTCCAAAACATCATCACTTTCAGCATGTGAAAGTTCCTTCAGAATACACTTAAGATTGATGTTTTGTGAGGCCAGCTCAGAGGCCAAAGAACTGTCTTCACAACTTCCCTGATTTTTCCACCGTGCCACGAATGGTTTATCCTCATCTTGTTGTTCCCGTTTAACATATTTGCTAGTGGAAGGCTGATCATTTCCTTCAGATGCATTACTAGAAGCAGAACTTTCGCTTTCCTGCAATAACTTGCCAGCTATAGAAGCCAGTAATTCAAATGCACAGATTTGACTATCCTCAACTGTCTTCTTACACAGACCCCTCCTCTGGAATCAATAACCAAGATTTACAGAGTTAGAACTAGAGTTTGGCACATAGAATAATGGAAAACAGCAAACAACTAGAATTGCAAGAAATACTTTTTTTTGATAAGTAAATTTAGTCTTATTGAACTGCAAGAAATACTTACTCGAACAGATCTGGGACCTCTAGGTATAGCAGGGACCTGGAATCCATTAAATCCATCATCTAACCTCTTCTTAAACACCATAGCTTAGACATACGTCGCTGTAAAAACTCATCAAACACGAAGAAGCCTCACCATCCAGATCCTCCTCACTGCCACCAAATCCCCCCAAAAAAAAATGACCCATTGTCAACACAATTCTCACTAGTTAATCAGGACAGAATCCTAAAGGACTTGAGGTTCAATACAATGGTAATAAAAGTCAACATTAGCAATCCAAGTTAGAAGGATTAGGTATGGCACAAAATTGGAGGTTACCAATACGTTTTTGCTGCAATATGTGTGTGTGAGAGCTTGTGTCTGTATCTGTGTACTGTAATTCCTTACAATCAAACGATCCCACGATAGATCCACATCACAGAAATTGCCATATCAATTATCAGATCCCAAAACCAAACCAAAGATCAAATTCCAGGCAGTTAATAAAGATTTCAATCAGTTGCATAAAACCGGGCCACCCAATTTGGAAATGGATGCCCAAATTTCAAATCACATTGGTTGCTTAATATAGAAATATATAAACAATCAAACTTGAATTCCATAAACCCGAAATCCTCAAACCAATTCAAGTATTCAACGATGTCGAGTTCCACAACGTGGTAATTCCAAAAATCAAGGACAACGTCATGAAGTTCAAAAGCTTGGTCTAGTTACATTATATTAAACGAGTAAAAATCGATATTAAATAAGCCAATGCCAATTTTCAACGCCTGTTTGCTTCACAACTACGTATTCGGAACCAAAACAAGTCAAAGAGAATTTCGAAACCAAATCAAACACGGAAACATGTGGAATTCAAATTCCAAATCAAACCCGATTAAACACAACCAAACTCGGCCTAACTTTCACGATCCGATCCCGATCTCCACCACAATTTCAAATCCGACACAATTCCCCAGAACCCAAACGATCAACAGTAAGCAAAACCGTGAAACAGTTTCCAAGAAATTCAACAAAATAATACCCCAACCCAAAACAACAAGATCACAACCCAAATTCAACGAACCAAAACATCACAAATTCACAATCCCATACAAA
The DNA here is from genome assembly GCA_028654335.1 of Alnus rubra. NCBI lineage: Eukaryota > Viridiplantae > Streptophyta > Magnoliopsida > Fagales > Betulaceae > Alnus > Alnus rubra. Next base: position 950,242 of record JAJPGS010001661.1, on the reverse strand, counting down.
GCTCAATCAACTCACCTCTTGGAGATCGAATTCTGGTTCAAGTTCTATCTAAATTCCGTTACCAGCTTCCGTCGAAAAAAAAATGCAATTCCGAAGAAGAAGAAGAAGAAAAACACCCCAAGATCATAGATTTCCAGCAAATGCAAGAAGATCGATCAATTGGAATTCAATTCACGAAAAACACTTTTTCGATTCCCTCTCTTTCTCTCTCTACTTTCCCTCTCTCTCTAAAATTCTCTTTTATTCTTTTTTTTCAAAAACCCCCATACAAGAAAACAGTGGCTTAAACCCCTTAAATTATTTATACTCGTATTATCTTTCAGTTTCGTGTCCACACAACCGAGCAAGCCGGTAACCTGGCATTGTTGTTCCAGAAATAGCCGGTTGCCAAAACCCCGACTCCTCTCTCCTCCTTTTTTAGACCAGTTCTCAACCCCTTATTATTATTTCATTGGATAGGTTTCGCCACGTGGAGTGCTCGCTGGCTGTACGAAACCTCTCTCGGGAATTTCTATATATTTTTGGGGATAAGGGTATATCCTCAGATGCCGTTTTGGTCTTTATTTACTCGTTTTAGGGGTCCACTTACTGCGTTTATGTGTCCTATTAAGAAAGAACGATCGAACTCTCCCACCCATTTATTATACATATTTTTTATTATTGGTTTATGTATTGTTTTTAATTTTTATTTTTATTTTTTTTTGAAAAAATCATATCTATCCCATAAATTTTCATCTTATTTGAATTTAATTCTTGAGTTTCTAATTTCAATAATAAAGTTCTTCGATTTTGCTAGATCACTATGTTACTTTACTGTTAAAGTTAACGGTTTGCCACATGTCATGCGTGTGTATATATATATATATTTACTATCGTGGCTAAAAAAAAAAAAAAATTAAATCATAAACACATTAACACATCATTTATGATACATTAATCCAATTATAGCCCATTGCCCATTGTTGACTGTGCTAAAAGTCCACCACTATAATTCTCTACAACGAAAATTACTACTTAGAGAGAACCAAAAAAAAAAAATCCAATAAAAAGATTCGGTTGGATCCGCGAAAAGAATTAATACATTTACGAATTTTGTGGGTTCCCTAGCTATGTTAGCTAGATGGTGTATTAAATCAATGGTTTCAAATGGGGACCACGATAATATCTTGAGAAGTTCTGGGGACCACGTTCATGTAGTGTGGATGACTTTTAGGTCTCAAAGCATATGATTTGAAAATGTGATTATTATAAATATATTTAAGCAGTTTGGCAAAATTATGATTTAGCATTTAAAATTGTAGTTTAATTTTTAAAAACGCACTTCATTGCTTACGATTTAAAACACATTTTTTTTTTACGTTTTAAAAAAGTCCTCTTAATTAAACAATAATTTTTTTCACGATTTAGTTTAAATTAACACTTTTGGCTTTCAAAATTACAAAGCCAAATGGATTTTGGGATTTTGATTTTTTTTAATATATATTTGGGGTGTTAAGGGTTAATCATTGATTAAAAAAATTAAGACCGGTAGATCATGATTTTGTTAAATTCTTAATCCTTATACCTGTAAGAAAAATGATACATAGGTTTATGAGTTTATCACCTAACTTTTCTAATAAAATATTTTAAAGGTATTGCATAAAAAAATAAAAATTAAATGGGTTTATTCCCTTACAAATAGTGGAAATGCTTAAGATACTTACCAGCATAATATATAATTATAATCATATCTTAACCTAAATATGTAAATACTCTTGTAGTGTTAAAAGATATTCGGTTTGTTGATGTGTTTTGGAGGTTTCTTTTATTATTATTTGAAAAATGTATTTTGAGGTGATATAAATGTGAAAACAATTTTAAGTATTTTGTGTTTTAAGTTTTTTTATTAATATTTTGTTTTGAAAATAAAAAATAAAAAGGAGAAAGAAAATCTTTAAACAAAAGACACTTATTTTAAATACAAACTTATTTTGTTAGATCCAAAAGATTCACTTCACCATCTCCCCCACCCCACTTCATGTTTGTAGAATATGTTGTTTTAAGGTGTCACATGGAATCACCGTAGAATATTTTATTTTTGAGTAATACTATATGTAAAATTTTTAATTTTAATTTTTTATCCCTCAATAATAATTCATTCCAAATTTATTCATGATTTTTTTTTTTTTTTTAAAAAAAGTCATGTCACATTTAGGCACAAAAAGGTTATAGGATTCAAATATCTTGCTTGCATATAGGATTACTATTTTATTTTTAATCTAAAGTGTTCATTTTTATTTCATTAAATTTTGAAATTATAAATTACGCTATTCAGTCAAAAAAAAAAAAATTAAATTAACCCGAGTTTGCATTTATACAGGTCCACTAAATTATAATCGCACTTGATTGATATTTATTATGGTAAAAAACGAGACTGATGCTTGCAGAAATGCTAGAGGTACCAAATTTTTTACCAAGAGATTGTACCAAGATGATGTGAAGCTTATTCATTGGAGATGATTAAAACAATTAGTAAAAAGAAACACTACGAGTACAAATGAATAAGCTCCACATCATCTTAATACTTATCTCTTGGTAAAAGATTTGGTACCTCCAGTATTTATCGACAAAATACCATAACTAATCGCCATAAATTAAAAGGCATATATTAAATAAAATTTTAATTTTATGCCATTCAAGCAGCCTATCACTAACTTACGAAAAAAAAAAACTTATGAAACGCAATTAAAGAGATTTTGTCAACTCCCGAAGAAGTCAATTCGTAAAAGATTAAGAATAAGATTTCATTAAAGTATCGATTAAATAATAAATAATAAATTCCACGATTTATTACCATGAATAAATGTTAACATGATGCTGAGGGACAATGAAAATGACCCCCCCCCCCCCCCTCCCCCTTGTGAAAGTGCTAGCAGTCTTAAATACAACAAAATTTAGTCGTAATTTGGGGTTATAATGTTTTTTTTTTTTTTGAGGGCAATTCAAATATTCAATTCAACTATTCAAGTAGTAAATGATGTGAAAGCCAACTATTGAAATTAGAGTAGGTATAGAAAAGTAGTGAAAGATTCTAGAGGTATCTTGAATATATTGCAAAACCAGTAGATTTGTCGTACCAAAACAGATGTTAATTTTGCTGCGCACGGGCAAGACAAAGTCGCAGGTAAATAAGTCATAGACAGAGTACGAATAGAAAAGATTCACAATTGAGCTCTATTTTTCAAAAGTTTAATGAAGTACAAACAAAATTTTCAAATTTTATAGTTTAACTTTATTTTTTATTTTAGTTAGATATTTTACGTGTTAAATTTTAATTGTTGGGGAAGTCACGTGTAAATAAGAGCATTAATATATTAATTAAATAGTTGTTTTTATTAATTTTAAATTTTAAAAATAAAATGTGAATTTAATCATTTTTAAACAGAACCAGTTTTTATCGCACTTTAATTTCCAAAAAAAAAAAAGAAAGGACAGAAAGGGTGACAGGTGAGACGTGAGCATGGGAGTTGATGTAGATGGGGGTGTATATGTGGTATGTCCTGTCAGCCATGCATGAAGTAGTGGCAGTGGATAAGCCAAAGAAAGTCTGACGGCGTCAGTTACAACGGGATCTGTGGAGGAGTTTCATTTTCTCTTACCTCTTGCAAAGGATTTGTTTCTTCTTTACGTGGTGGTACATAGAAAGCCTAGAAGGCACCGGAAGAATCAAAGAAACAAGTGGCCCCAAAGTCATTCTTCTTCGCGGTTCTCCCGTCAAAAGTGTCTCCATTATAAGTGTTGGACACGCATTCTTCAAGGAAGAATAACAGTTCCGTTTCTTAAATGTGTTCGGTCGGTATTTTTCTTTGTTTTTGATTTTAAAAAAAAAAAGAGTTTTTAATATAAAATTAATTTATAAATTGATTTTATTTAGATCAAATAACCAATTCGCCTGCATTTTTCTTTTTCTTTTTTTGCTTCCTTAAGAGGGTTTAAATTCATTTTATGGTCAGAATTTTTAAATTTAGGATATTTAAAGATATACATGAAATTTAATGAATATTAAAATTAAAAGAAATTAAAATATCAAACACTTACGTTATAACGTTTGATAATTTGAAAACGACGTTATTCAATATTCATAGAAGTTGTCCAAAATTTTAGAAAACAAAGCCGCCCGGCTGGGAAGACATGCAAGTGTAATTTACACGTGCCTGTAAAGCTGTGGAGGTCATTTTTTTTTTTTTTTTTTTGAAGGGATTGTGGAGGTCAAAGTTAATGGCAAGGGATGGAGTTCAACTGCATGTGTCTGGTCTGGTGGCGGTTGGGGGTTTGGGCTTGGGTTGTTCACCCCCCACGTACGTTACCGGTTGCAGTTATCATGGGAAATGAAGAACCTTATCTCAAACATTTAATGGGTAAATTTCAGTGTGATAGGCTTGACCCACTTCATTGGTAGAAACGAGGTGTTGTCAGTTGACTCAGTTGTGTGTATTTGGATGATTAGAGCCCATTCCTCTTTGAATTGGAGAGGAATATATTTTTATTTTATTATTTAAATGGAATGGTAAAATTGTTAAAAAAAAAATTAAGAAATGAAATTTTGTTCTTATTTTTAAATAAGCTGAAGAAGATCCGGTTCATTCCTCTTCAATGTGATTCCTCTCTGAACACATTTTAGATTTTTTTTTTTTTTTTTTTTTTTAATGAAGTCAGTCTATATAAATGAGCATGTACTAAAAATATATATAAGACGTGTTTTAAGTGGCTACTGAAACTTTTTTTTAAAATCGTTGACATGAAAAATTATTTAAAATATAATACATACGTTTGTTAAATCGGTGTGAAATGAGTGTAAAAAAATAGTATTTCAATTTAATTTTAAAAAAAAAAAAAAAAAAAAAAACTTAATCCTTAGCGCGATCAATTATGCAATTCCACCAGCCGTTGGCTCGAATATTTGGTGGCATATGATAACAATAATAGTGATGGTGGACCGTCGACCATTAATTAGGGTATGCATCACAGACAAACCACACTTACATTGTGTCATGCACAGCGTTAAATCAATAAGACCAATGTGTATGTTGTGGCCTGATTAATGGGTGGCTGTCTCAATTGTCACCATAATGATTAGCAATAAAATTTATGTCAAACATGCGACATAATCCCCCTCGTATATCAATTTTGGCAAAAATTGAGCTGGTTAAATTAGTAAAGCTTTAGATGAGCTAATTATATTTGCCAAAATATTTGAGGTGACTTATTCATATAATCACATTTATAAGCGGGCTTCCCCAACCCGCCAATCGGCCAAAGCTGACTCGTCCTCAGTAAAGCTCCAAGTCAGCCTATTACTAACAAAATCATATAGGCTAGCCAAACCTAAAATAATCTACACCATCGTTGAGTGAATCACACTCGATCTGAGTCAGCTGAACTACGCTTGATAGCTGAACTACGCTTGATTTGGATCAGCCGAACTCAATCTGATTAGGCCAATCGGATCCAATCTTATTGGAAATGACAAACACAAGGAGCACAAAGAGAGGTCGTATCTACTATATCTCAATTCCTGCCACTTAATATTCCGTTACCCTAGAAGAATGAGGAAAAGTATGTCAAACATAGTGGGAACACATGATCAAATTATGTTAGCCCATAAATAAGCTTAATTTTCATTGTTTTGTTGGCGCTCTTGGTGAATTTTTTTTTTTTTTAAAAAAAAAAAAAATTCTTTATTGGCTCATGGCTCATGGCTCTATCCGGTGATTAGGAGTAAGAATAAAGTTTCCATTAAATTAAAAAAAAAAAAAATTCTTTATTGGCTCATGGCTCATGGCTCTATCCGGTGATTAGGAGTAAGAATAAAGTTTCCATTAACAACCAGCTCATGGCTCGAGAATGCCATGTTACAAAAGGAAAGGAAGTAAGAAAGGGAATCTTCCAAACCGAAAATTCACATAAAAAAAGGTGCATCAATTAAAGAGCATGTTCCACAAGTAAAGCTTTCCTATAAGGATTTTTACAATTATTTATTTAAATTTAAAAGAATTTAAACAAGTAATTGTGAGAGATCATTTATAGAATTTATTTAACCAAATGAAAATTGAACTGCCCAACTACTTATCCGATCATATAGGTCCCATAAGTAATATTTCACAATTATCTGTTCGAATTTTCTCAAATTCAGACAAATAAAATAATTATAAAGAATCTTAATCCGAAACTTCCAGACCCACCGGGGATTTTTGCAATGCAATAATAACATCTTTGAAGATAGACAAAAAAAAAAATTGTAGTACAAATCTATATAATTTGTAGTATTTTGTAGAGGCCTCCAAAACACCATGTGATAGCTTGTGAATACAGCATGTCTATAATGGCTCCGCCAGCTGGCTGTCCCCCGAGGCAGATCTACAATCTTAATAGCAAAGGATGAAACGTGAGGGATAAGGTTGGGTTGAGTGTAGGAGCATCTTCAACAATATTTTCTATTTTAATTATTTTAAAAATTAATTTTAATTTTAATTTATTTTACCTATTCACTTTTTAGAACAGCTAGTCGAATGTGACTAAGAACATTCATATCCGGTTCAACAACTCATCAATTTTTGAGTTAAAGTAGCTAGCAGAATGCAGCTATATTTTCACCTAAATTTATTTTCCAACTAACCAAAGTGTGAATGAGTTGAATATGGTGAAAAAATAATTAAGGAGTTTTGAGTGTGAATAAAATGGATTTGGCTTAACTTGCAAAGGATTAAGGATTTGACTTCCATTTTTAAGTACTGCAATTTGTGATGGATTTAATAAGCTATTAATTGCTTGTAATTGAAGAAAAACTATCACATAAAATGTTAGATTGGTGGACTTTAAGAGTCCAGGTTTATTCAAGATACCACCTTCAAAACTCACATTTTATATTATATATCCTACTTTCAAACTTCATTCCTAAAAAAAATAAAAAAAATCATCCCTAACTAATTTAATCGATCGATGGTTAGGTTAGGTAGATGAGGTTGACAAAAATAATTGGATCTTATCATGTAATGGGCCTTACTTTTTCAACAAATAATTTTCAATAATCGCACTATTTGAAACCTGATCACCAAGATTTGATATCACTAAAAATGGTGATAGTCACTCTTTTTATAAGTGCAACTTCTGAAAGAAATGGATACGGACAATATTTTTAAGTATGATGATAGCTACTCAGAATAAATATTAATTTCAAGATTCTCACATGTATTCTTAAAATATATGTGATAATGATCTTATGTTACGAGGACAAATATAACATAAGATCAAAGAGCTAATCGACGGTGCCAATAATGCAGCTCATAATCTTGCCAAGTTGGCCGTTCAGCTTTCGGCGGATCAAGTTTGGATGAAGACGTAGTTGTATGCTTAAGATTGTATTAGTTGAACAAAATGTTCATCATTAATTTTTGGAAAAAATGTAAAATTAGTCCATATGATTACATTGATTTGCAATAAACTCCATGTGATATAAAAATGTGTTGAGAGCTCACTATAGTATATGCAAAAATAACAAATAAGTCCATGCATACAAAATATGCAGTACCCCAATCAAAAGAGCTGCAATCACCCCAAATATGCTCGGAGGGCGTGCTTTTTCTTTTCTTTCAATTTTTAATTTCAATTTTTTTTATATATTTTTTTTTATTATTGCTGACATAGGTTATAATTTGATTGGTGTTAACGTGATATTTGACGGTTTTCGTCTAAAATTTGAATAAAAGTTTGGTAGAATGAACTATTTGTTATTTTTGCATACCACTGTGAGCTTTCAGCACATTTTTATACCGCATGGAGTTTATTGCAAATGGTGTATCCAAATTTTGTATTTTTTTTCTTCCATTTTTGAATGAGAGGTTCTGATGATTAAAATCAATTAGAAATTTCAATTCTCTTTTCGAGTCTTTTGCCTTCTTCCTATATCATTCTTTCTACATTTGTGAGTTTGCCCAAAACAGATAGGTCCAGTATTCACCCCGAATTGGATCCGAACCCATTTTAAGTTGACTCAGGTTTGGGATTCTACTATGTCAGACCCATAAACTATTGTTCCATTTGGGCTTAACCCAAACAGGCCCAAAATGCCAAGAAGTGGGTGAACCATTTTTTTCTAGTAGGAATAGGAGTGGTATGTATTATTTGCTTTTATACTACTAACGGGTTGGATTGAAAAAGAAATGACATTTAGCTAATGACCTAATGTGATAGTGTCAATTAAGAATTGTTTTAAATTTTTTTTTAAAAAAATCTAGTAACTAATTGACAGCATCATATCAGTAAAGTGGAATAAAAGTGTGATGTTACGTGAACGATTTATCAGACAAGTAATGAGATAAATTGTTAAGTTGGAACCTACACCTTAGATTCTGAGGGAGCCTGAACCTTTTAGATTATGAGGAAACGTAGACCTTTTCAAATACAAGGTTTTGGATTAATTCTGGTTACTCTTTATTAATTTGATCATCCTTTAAATAATGGACTACATATCTACACAACTCAAACTGAATCAAACTAAAAAACTTAGAGATAAACTCGTACAAGGAACAATAGAAACTACAACTATCCTTATTTAATTAAACTACTCATACTCTTAGATAAGCTAGAGCCAAGATAACTTTTCATGAGATATTCTGTCTAAGTAAAGTTCTCTAGCATGCAAATTGTAATACCATAACACGTGGTGTATATCATTTTTTCCGATTGAAAATGTAATTGAAAGAATGTTAATAAATAAGAGTTGAGTTTCTGAAACCTAAGTGTAATAATTAATGCCTTAGCATTGATGCGTTCATTCTTCTCAACATGAGATGAAGAAAGAAATTGATAGAAAACCACAAATTAAGCTACTTGAGAATGTAGATGACCCTATCATTTCAAATGGTATTAAATACCAAGAGGCATGATCATCCATATAAACTATTAACTACCATGCTTTCTCTTAAGCATAAAGCAATAACTATGGGGGTATCATTCCCTTGGAGATCATTTTGCTTCTCATGAATTATATTGTTCAACATATCTAACCCAATGTATTATTAACATACTTTTCTTTTTAAAAATAGATTTTTTTTTTTTAATCTTTAATATATACATTTTGGGACCCCATTCTCTTCTATACATCGATTGGCTGAGCAAAAAATGTCGTCTTGGCATGGGACTCATTGTCCCCTTTTGCTGCGAAAGTGTGCAACATGTGCCTAAGAAGTAAATTTTGAATTGTGGTAATGTGGTGGACCAACGTACCTCCAGTGCAATTATCATTTTGGTTGGACCCCGGACCCATACCGATATACAAGATCCAGGGAGCAGAAAAGAAATTGTTCTAGAAACTTACCCAATGACCCAAACAACACAAAACAAAGGTCGATCTTGGAGTCTTACGAAAAATCGTACATTATGAGGCTTATATAGGCCCTAAGAAAACAGAGATTTTTAGGGCAAGTCGGTTTTTGAAAAACTCAATTTTAGGCATTGGCGTTCAAATGGGTTAGTGGCGTAGCCCATTCGGACGCAAGCTAGGGTTTCATGGTTTCTTAGTCGATGGCGTTCAAACGTAGTGCGATCAGAACTGTGATCGAGTGTCTCAAACTAAGCTTGAAACCGCTGGTGTTCGAACCCTATGCGATCGGTCTTGTTAATGGAATTCTATGTGAAACCTTGACAAAAGATCGTGTTCGAACATTTCATGATCGCCTTTGCTATCGAGGCTCTTGGTGCTCTTTGTTGTCAATTCTCATTCGAACGTTGTGCGATTGCCTCTCCAATCGAGCCTCTTGGGTAGCTTAAATTTTTGCTTCTGAAGAACCTTCATTTGAACATACTGCTATTGGGACTGCGACCAAATTTCTTGGATATGATATCCTAAGGCGTCCAAAGATCACGGCCGAACGATTGACAGCTTATGATCTTCAAGTTTAACCCAATTTTGAAACCTCATCTTAGAACAACCTCAACCACTAGAGTACTTAAACTTGCAATACAAAAGATTTCGACATAGAATATGCCAACAACACTAAACCTAGATGAACGAGTCTGTATCTCCATTGAGAAGAGTTGGACTAATTAAACCCGCTACCAATATAAACATGTGATCTAAAGATGAATTAATTGCTTGTAACCGGAAACAACAAGGAATTAAATACCTTATTCATGGTTATTTCACTAAAAAAAAAAAAATGGAGTTTAACAAAAGTAATTTCATCGTCCATATTCATGTGGCAGTATACATGAGTGCCATGTGGTGCAATAAAATTTGACACATAAACTTAATTGTTTAATGATTAACGTTGAATCTTGTGGATTGTTAAGTCAGCCCGTACGTAGTAAAAGTACCCCTAACAAGCAGCACCCCATCAAGTAATTTATTCAAAGAAAAAATGGAGATTATAAATATATATATGTAATAAACACACAGAACCACACACATATAGGGATGTGTATATATAAGTGTATTCCACTTGAGTACTAACGGGTCAAGTTGGTCAAGTTGATGATTGGAAGCAGCTTGATCGAAGGCGATGCTTTCGTGTGCTTACACTCCCCCCAACCCTCTTCAAAAACAAAAGAACTATGTCTCTTCTTATATTATAGCTAGAAATGATCGATTCCTTGATTCTTCAACCCTTTTTTATTAACTATTATGGGTGGTAGTTAAATTGGTTGATGTGGCAGTTAGCCTTCATCAAGCTTAAAGTACCTAGAGATCGACTAAAGCACATGGGGACCTCCAAATTAAAGGATATTCCTGCAAAAAACGAAAACGAAAAGAAAAGGTTGAGCCACAGTTGCAGTAATGGCGGTGGCCGGTGCACAGGGAGAGAGAAAGCTGAAGATATATGATTCCAAATTTGCTTGCTTGAGAAACTTGGGACCTTGTCCTTTTGGGGATCGCGTAAAGCTCAATAGAGCTCTATACACAGACCATAGGGTTTTGCTTTCGTCTAAAGAGAAGACATAAATATGGTGAATGGTCCCTAGGGTTTCGAAAAGATCAGGCAAGTTTTCAATGAAGAAAGAGCATGCATGCATCAGAATTTACATACCCACTAATTAATTCAACCAAATTATTTTAATTTCCTAATTACATATTCTTTGCTAATCAGGGTACCCTTTTTGTGCCCTTTGTGGCACAATTAGTGATTAATATGTTTGCCACAAATATATTTCGTAAATTCCACATCTCGTGGGATGTCTAATTTACTAGAATGAAAGCAATCAAGCATATACCCACAAGAATTATATGTATAATTTCTTTATAAACTCATGTGACAGTTTAAATTTTATGGAAATGAGTCACATACGTGAACCACTACGTGTCAATTTATATTTTAATGGTTTACGTGATAAGTGTTGCATAAAGTGCCACATTAATTTGTAAACTTGATAAGTATCACGTGACAATTTACATTTTAGTGGTTGAAGTGGTAATTAAATGTCATGTAGATTAACACGTAAATTTTAGTGATGACTGACGTGATAAGTGTCGTGTGAAATGAGTATCACGTAAACTGTTACATAGCAGTTTACATTTTTAAAAAAAGTAATGCTAGAAACCATACTTTTATCTTACTTTTTCTCACTATATTGATGTGATAGTGTCAATAAATTTTTAATTTTTTTTTAATTATAATTGATTGACAAGACCACGTTGACATAATAAAATAAAAGTAAAATAAAAAGTACAATTTTTAGCGTCTCTCTAAAATAAGATCGAACACGAAGACAACCATGATCTTCTTGACTCATATCAAGTGATCACCGGCCTCAACAACTAACCCACGATTGCCTACGCCCTGAGCTTCCCCTGAGCTTGAAGCTCCTTCTGCGCGCACATGCAAACGCCGGCCTACATATTAGAGATACTCAAGAAACATAATTACACTTCTCATTCAGTTATGCTTAACAATTGAATATCCGCAGTAGGTGAGAAAAAAGAAAACTGCACAGTTAAAAGTAAATAATTAATGTGGGCGGCCCAACTTCAAAGAATCTCAATCATGTGACTCCTCCTTCATTAGCCTACTTTTTATGCCTTTCTTAATTAAATTACAATATGTTTTAACCATTTCAAATTTGAGTTTTACTATCAATCTGACCTGATCGAACTTTGAACTCGACAATTTGGTTTTTGATGTTTGTATTTACTGTCAAGGGAATCCTATATATGACAGCCTATTTTCTTTTGTTTTTGTTCAAATTAATTTTCACAGGAATCTTTCACTCTTATATATATATATATATATATATACGTGTGATATATATAAAGGAACAACAGGAAATGCACATGCAAAATGATTATATTGACAATAGACACAAACTTCAGATGATCAATTGATAACAAAACTAACTCACATGCACTTAATTAAAGAAATCAAAAATATATTTTTCTTAAGAGTCATGGTGGGAATAATATATAGGGTTGGTAAACCATAGCACTTAATACCCAAGGTTGTTTGTTGTTAACACAAAGTCATTCAAGGGATAAGTACATGCACCTCTAACGTTAATATTAATTAATTAATGTTAGTTTTTTGAATAATGTAATTTATTCACATGTTGTAGATGAATAAGATTTTTTTTTTTTTTTTTCAACCTGGTTAGCGATTTTTTTTTGTAAAAAAAAATTAAGTTTAATAAACTAATATGTGTATCGTATTTTGGACATGTCAGTTTAATATGAGTAATGCTACATGTCATCTCATGTCCTCCAAAATTGATGTTGCTTTTAAAATAACCATTAGATTTGTCATAAATAACTATTGATTTTGATTTATTAATAGTAATTTTAAAAATTACATCAATTTTGAGGAATACAAATAAAACATAGTGGTGACATTTAGAATTACTCGTATAGTGAATCAGGATCGTGTACAAATTATTTATCCGAATTTGAAAGAATTTGAACAGGTGATTGTGAAAGGCCATTTATGAAACCCGGCCACCAAATTGGATAAGTGGTTGTGCAGCCCAAGTTTTATTTGTGAAGGTGGTTTTTATAAGTGATTTCTTACAATCACTTGCTCAAATTCTTTCAAATTTAAACAAATAATTATAAATAATTCTAATCTGATCCCTCGTATAATAAATTGAATTAGGAGAATTATTTCCAATTCAATTTGAAGAAAAATTAGGATTATCAAATTTGGTATACGTGGCCTTAAAGCCCACCTATTTAGAACTTTATCTACTCTCCCTATAATTTGTATGGACCGTACCCATAGTTAAGTTGACTATTTCCTTCTCCCTTGTACAGTTGTACTTGCTTAGAAGAAGAAGAAGAAGAAAGAATGTCCATTTCGGGGCATCAACCAAATCTAGAAGATCGAACACGTAATCAAAATAATTAAACCGTAGCTCAACAACACGCACCCACCCGCCAGGCGCCACCCATGACCCTGAGATTTGAGTCCCATGAAACATCCTAATTCATGTGAATTTGCCACCAAGATTACACCTCACTACCCCAACGTACACTTCATCATCTCATCCCATAACCCCTCACTTATTGCTCTTTGACTATGCTTTATCCGGTATTCTTTAATTATTTCACCAATTACGGATTGTCATATCGGTTCTAAATAAAATTATAATGAAAATTGCAAACCCAAAAAGTACAATGAATCCGAACCTCTAACAATTTGCTATGCAGATTGCAAATATGAAAAAAACCTCTATGGAATCCACTTTGATGCAGACTGTCGGGAACTTGTTCAAGCATATATATGAGACTCATATGAGCTCTTTTACATTTGCTGCCTAAATTACTAACCATACGGACAACAAAAAAAATTGTCAAAAAGCTATAGTAATATGGACTTATTTGAAAATGTTTGGAAGGATTTGAAAGAAATTAAGACTAGTTAAAAATGGTCTTTTAAGTCTTTGGTTGTAAGTAAGGACAAGACAAGAGGAATTACCCAATGCAATCCAAAAACTCATTGAATTTGGGTACGTAAGAAGTACTTATCCAAAACAATAAGACAATGAAGCACCTTCATTTCACATTGAACCTTGACAAAGTTGGTAATTGGTAGTATTTAATTAATAAATTAGTGGAGAAAAAGAGTACGTAATAAGAAAACGTTCAACTTTAAGAACGAAGACCAATGCGAACACAAGACCGCATAGGCAAAGTATAGGGAAGTCTACACGGACGTACGGCTAATGCACGGCGTGATACGTGGAGCGGTAAATGCGGATAAATGGGGCCCCGCCCGGCCCCCCATCTTAATTTAGTCCGTTGAATTTTGCCTTCATCGCACCAAAAGCACAAAAAACGCTTCAAGTCGGCGGGTAAATTGTTGCGGCGCCAAAACGGCATTGGCCTTCGGTTTTCCACTTTAAGAAATCGAAAAGCTTTAATTGCAGCGGCTAATTAACTGCATCTTCCTTACACGGCCCATAGTAATTAAGGTCAAATTTTGTGATCAATTATATAATTATTAATTGTTTTTTTTTTTTTGTGTGGGGGTGGAGAAGTAAACTTGTAGAGTTAGACCTAAAGACTAAAGTTGCTTGATAAAAACAATTACGTAAAATAAGCAAGAGATAAAAAGAGAGTCTTAGGTAGGTTGGGTTGGGCATAAAGTTCGGAAAAAAATACAATTCATGTTGGAGTGGAGTTTGACAAATGTATATTAAATATTTAATTATTTTATTATCACAATTATATCCTATTATCGTGAGGAGTCCATTATTGGAAGCAAGCATACTCACATTCTGTCCGTACCATGAGTACCCACTACTTTGAGTAAGTGTTTGGCAAGTCATAAAACTTGGTTTTAGTTTGGTTATTTCAAGTATATATATTCCCACCAAAAAAATAAGTTTTTAAGCATGTTGACGTTCGTGTTATAGTATATAACCGACTAATGTTATACTTACAATTCTTTTACAACTTTTTGACACGTGTAGCATGGGATTTGAGTCAATCTAACTTAGGCCGGCTCGATATATTTTGAGATATAAGGTGACAAGTTTAAGTGATGTATCTTATTTATTTTTAAATATTGATTAAATAGTTTTAATTTTAATATAATTATTTTTCTCGCTTTTTGGGATGTAAAATTACGGATTAAGTTTTTTTAACATTTCAGTTTGGTAACTAATGCAAGTGATCGATTGAGTTTTTTATAACTAACCTCTTTTCTTTTCTTTTTTTTTTTTTTTTTTTTTTTGTCAATGATTAGCTAAGGAATGATTTTAATGCCTTGAATATTGAGTTGTTAGAAAATAAGGAAATTATAGAAGAAGATAATAATTCAAATTTGAATAAGACTTTTAAATAGGGATACAAAGAGAAAACAATGAAAACTTATAAAGATAGAAGTTTATAAATTAAATTGAATAAAATATTTTGAAAACTTTCCATCTTCTTAGCATTTACTTTTTGTTTCCTCATTTTATTTTGAATGTTGGAGTACTTGTGTAGCATATTAATCTCTATCTTTTTTTCATAAAAATAAATAAATAAAAAAATCCTTATCTTTTTAAACGTTTGGAATAAATTATATATTATTAGCATTGAATGTGAAAGCAATCAATGTCTTTTACAAATGATTTAATTGACAACTGATATCAAAATTTATTGTTGTCCTTTAAATTCTATTAAAATTTTGACTCTTTAATGTTCATCACAAGGCTCAAAAAGCTCTATCACAACATATTGAATATTATTTTTCATTTTCTTCATTATTTCTAATAATAGAACATTTAAAATTGAAAAATATGTTTTTATTTAAGAATGTCTTAAATATTATTTGATTCTCTTATTTAATACAATCAATTTTTAGGACTTATTTCAATAATGGAACGTTGGGGAATTAAATGATATTAATGCATTTTTAATTGCTTCTTACTATAATTAGGGGCTTTAATTAAAATATAATGAATATAATTAAGCCTTCCAAATATATATATATATATATATATATATATATATATATATATATATATATTTTTTTTTAAAAAAAATCCTTATTAATATTCATTAATTGGGGGCATGATCTAACCTCAATAGTTAGTTTTTTTTTTTTGTTTTTACCTCAATAGTTAGTTAAAACCAAGATAAAGAGGAAAGAAATTTGGGTCGGGTAGCCAAAATTTCAAAGATGGGAAAAGAAAGAAAAAGGGAGAGAGACAAAAAGAAAAAAAAATTCTTCTTAATCGGCCATAGTTGATGGCACAACTTGAAAATCAAGCAAAGTGATTTCATATCAAGTATCAACCTCGAGGACCAGGTTCATTTTGTCCCACACAATCATTCTACTACATGTCCCTTCTTTTGCCCAAAAAACCCAACTGTTATTATCAATTAAGGCAAAATATATATAAATGGCCCTCCCGTCAATTTGATATAATCAAAAAGGGCTTTGGAGAGGGTTGAATGGAATTTCGGCCAAACCAAAAAAGTTGGTTTTGATTAGGGAGAGACCAAACACCTTTAATTAAGGGTGATAATTTCTTCCCCATTTTCCACCTTTTTTTGACAATTCCCCACTACACTGCCTCGATAAATAGCCGTCCTCTCTGCCTTGTTCTCTCACACGCCAGATCCTCCTAATAAGCCAGCATTGAGCCATCTCTTTCTCCGAGTCTCTAAGAGCATTTGAAAGCTATGGCTGCTTTGAGTGTGGCCTGCATTGTTTCTCTGATGGCGCTTCTCACTCTGGTCGACGCCAGAATCCCAGGCGTTTACAGTGGTGGAGCTTGGCAGAGCGCCCATGCTACTTTCTACGGTGGCAATGACGCCTCTGGAACTATGGGTATTGTGCCCCCAACTCACGTCTCACTGTTCCTCTTCATCAAGTCTAACCAAATTGAAAAACCACTCTAACTCTGTTTTCTGACTCTGTTTTTAACTCTGTTTTGTGAAATTCCTTTGAAGCTTTTGAAATCAACTATTTCTAGCCGCATTTTCCAAGAAAGCACCATAGAGTAGAAAGTCCAGGACCAGGAGTACTTTACTGTTATCAGATCCACCAATTATGATACTCGCATTCTTCAAAACCCCATTCCAAAGAAGACTAGTAACTCATTTTCTTCTTCTTTCTCCACAGGAGGCGCTTGTGGGTACGGAAACCTTTACAGCCAAGGCTACGGCGTGAACACAGCTGCACTGAGCACTGCCCTGTTCAACAGCGGTCTCAGCTGCGGGGCTTGCTTCGAGATCAAGTGCGCTAACGATCCACAGTGGTGCCACTCCGGTAGCCCCTCCATCTTGATCACCGCCACCAACTTTTGCCCTCCCAACTACGCCCTTTCCAGCGACGACGGCGGGTGGTGCAACCCTCCTCGCCCCCACTTCGACCTCGCCATGCCCATGTTCCTCAAGATCGCAGAGTACCGTGCGGGCATTGTCCCCGTCTCTTACCGCCGGTAAGTCTCTCTCTTTGAACTATGCGTTTTTCCTTTCCTTTTCAACTCCCCTAGGCTCTGTTTGACGAAAGGTGGAGGTACGGTGGTATTGTAAAAACGACCTGCCGTATCTTACCTGGGCGACAATCGTTTAGCCAATTTATCTTAAAGCTATCCAGCCTATCCATGTGATTGGCTGTTGACTGGTTTTTCTCCTACTTCGTAAATCGTACAGTCGTCAGACAAGTGTCAGAAAATTGATTTCCCTGTGATTTACTTGTGGTACTTAGTTTTAGTCCGTAAAATCAGAACCGTACATCCAATGCTTACACCAGATAATCATATCCACGTTGTCGTCACGTCCACACCATCTTTGATCTTACCGTGACAAACAAGACCCAAAGAAGTGGGCCCGAGCCTCTCTGCCATAAGATCTTGTACTCTCGTCCATCAATCTGAAAAGGGTTCCGGTTTGACCCACCCTTTTTCGTGTTAATACACAACACCCAAGAGAAAAGCAGATTTACCTTTCTGTACCCCACCCAAAACCGCGTAACAGTACGAGGAAGAGGTTTGATTTTCTTCGTTTGAAATTTAAAATTTAAAATATATTCTTAAACAATATATTTAAGAATATGAAATTTTAAAATAATGTAAAATTATTTATAATCATGATTTGTAAAATTTAATTTTTCTCTCTGAATTGTTGCCCATTTCTAAAGCAAATGAAAAGAATCTTAATTCCTTGAGATACACGAATTTAAGGGATATACCAAATGACTAGTTATTGTTAAATCATCCGTTTCCATAAATTGTAACACTTTTTTTTATTATTTAAACAAATCAAGTTTAACATGTGAAATATTTAATTGAAATAAGAATAAATTAATTTTAATATTTAATTGAAATGAGAATAATTTAAATTTATTTATTTATTTTTTCCAGAGTACCGTGCCAAAAGGAGGGTGGGATTAGGTTCACAATCAACGGCTTTCGATACTTCAACTTGGTTCTGGTCACCAACGTCGCAGGTGCAGGGGACATAGTGAAGGTGAGCGTGAAAGGGTCAAAGACTGGGTGGATGACCATGAGCCGTAACTGGGGTCAGAACTGGCAATCAAACGAGGTTTTCGTTGGCCAGTCACTCTCCTTCAGAGTCACAGGCAGTGACCGCCGCACTTCCACTTCATGGAACATTGTACCCTCTAATTGGCAATTTGGACAAACATTCACCGGAAAGAATTTTAAGGTCTAAAATTCCGAAGTTTCCCGCTAAATATGTCATTATGGTCCTTTGAATTTTTATTTATTTTCGTTTTTTATTTTCTTGGAAAGTTGATTGAGTAAGAAAAATGCGGGAAAAGTGTGTTTGTGGAGGGTGAAACTTTTTGACTTTGGTAAAAGGGGCAAAAGGGAAAGCAAAAAGGAAATGTTATAAAGGGCTGAAGTGGCTGCAAATTTATGTAAGCCCGCGGCTTTTCTTACTTTAAAATACTATATACAAGAAGTATTTTTATTTTTTAATTTGCTTTGGTATTCTCAAGTGTTTTGGGGAAAAGAGCTGGACTTGGTTTTTATTAATTAATGTGACATAACAAGATGACAATATACTTTGATGTTAATGATCATTCTAAGTCTTAAAGCATCATCCATCTCATTACAAAATGCGGCGTATATGTAAGAATGATGAACCAGTAGCGGGCACAGGGGTGGAGCCAGCGTTCCATTTGCAATTGGGGCTGGGGGCTGGTGGGGGGGGAAGCGTGCTCCCCCAAGCCCCTTGCTACCTCTACGCCTGAGCGGGCACTCCGTGCTTTATTTCATAGAATTGTTTTGAACTATCAAGAAGGATTGGACATTTCTTGGCTAAACAGAAGGTCCTACTCTTCTTCTCAAACTTAAACTCTGTTTCATGGAAGTATTTTGCGATCCACTACACCAAACAATCAATCCTAAATTTCCTTGGATGAAAGGGAAGAGTGTGGACAGATGGGACTAAATAGGAGCTCTCCCTACTTAGAGCAAGCTACATTTGAACCCTAGATCATGAAGAAAGCGTCCCTACGTTGGACAGGAAGCTCCATCCCAATTGGGAACCACAAAAGTGATTGTCAATGGCTGGTTGATCTGAAGCTCATGCTTCTTGGTCACTACAAAAGCAGAAAGCAGGACCCGCGGTACCCTTAGTTGTTCTATACCTTGCACTCTTGTAGGAGAAGGGTTCTAGTACTCATTCGGGGATTGAGTTTAATATTACCCCAAAATGCAACTCTTAAGAACATCCCCAATGATTTAGTCATATTTTTTGTGACGTCTCACATCGCCTGTGTATTAGAATGAAGATGCACTTATATGTATATTCACACTCTTCTTGACACAACGAGTTATAAAGCCGTAATAATCATGAACTTATTAAAACTCTGCAGTTAAACGTGCTTATGCGAGAGTAATACCAGAATGAGTAACGTCTTAAAAAGTTTAGTTCAGGGGAGCGAAAAAGACCAATATTGTGTTGTTACATTTTTATCTAAAATAGCTAATTAAAAGCTATTTTATCCTATTTTAGCTACTGACTTTTAATATGCGTCATATTTTTATCTAATATGGCTTTTAATATGCTATTCTATCTATTTTATATTATTTTAATTTTTTTTTTTTTTAAGGATCATATTTTTTCGTTAGTCGTTTTTGTTTATTTTCAGAGTCATATTTTTCAAGCAGTCATGCGCGGAGAGAAAGAGATAAATGAGAGGAATGCATGTTATTCATTAGAGAGAGAGAGAGAGAAAGAGAGAGAAAAAAAAGAAAAGAGGAAGAAAAATCTTCAAGAAATAGAGAGCAACTAATCATGCACCGGCTAAACACTATTCACCAATGCATGAAAATGCATTTGCATAATCTAATGGAGAGTTTTGGGAGGAATGGTTAGCCATATTTAGCTAAAAAGCCAAAATGACTTATAGACTATATGAAATTGTATTAGGAAATAGAGCTTTTATATTCAAAAAGAGCTTTCGAGAAAAACTTTCATTTCCAAACTTTTTCAAAAAATGCGTTGTGACATTTTTTTAGAGCAAAATAGTCTAAAGATATTTTTTTAATCTTTTACCAAACAAACATGTTTTTGTTTTACGCAATATGTAGTAAAGTGCTTTTTAAGCTTTTTAACGCAATTCCAAACTGACCTTAAGCTATTGGAGATTCTCTACCGGCTAGGTTTTGAAAGGGCGATATCTATCTTCCATTCTAACGAAAAAAAGGAAGGAATGAATTATATTATTTGTATCCCCTTTTCAAACCAACCTTAATTTCCTTATGTTGATTAGCTTTTTAATAGAAAGAGGATTATGATTGAACGCATATGATTTTAAAAAATGCATGTTATAATCACACGTCTGTTTAACAGACAAAATAAGATAATTTTTTTAACCCATTTTAAAGAAAACTTTGTTTGAGTTAAACATAATGGGATGAAGTTTTTAAAACGTGAAGCGGTGAAGGGCATGTTTGGATGAAAAGTATTTGGGTTAAATACTCAATTGGTACTTTTTTTTTTTTAAAGGAAAGATCAATCTTTCATTTAACAAGGTAAGGGTACAAAGCAATCCACCATAGGTGTACAAAGAGCACCACCATAAAAGGTGTATAGTGTATACCCACATGAGCGAAAGCAGACTCAAATTCTAATAGACAGTTGCTAACAAAGAAACTAGTCAAAACAGAATGATGCCTACTTCGTGAGATACAGCTACTCTTTGCTCTGGGAGTAGGTCAGCCACCCAATGACTAGCAAAATCTGACCTCAGTGCAAATTGCCTAATCTAGAATATAACAGGGAAACAAATACAACAGGCTAGACATAACAAGACCAAGCATTAGGACCTCTCAAAACAATAAAGCACAACCCAACAAAGGAAAAGAGGCCTAGTCTAGCAAAAGCCACTGAAAAGCTCAAGCAATATCAGCCCATTGCAAAGACACCCTGCAAAGAGACAAGAATATACAAAACCACACAGAAAATCCAACCACTACCCTTGCCGGAAAGGAGCTGGCCGTTTCTTGAGTCGGCACGATCAAGACACGCACCAAATCCCAAGACCCCAGCAAAACTCAACCACCGCGACCACCACCAACCACCACAAACCAGGCCTGAGAAACGACGCATGGCCCTCAGGCGTAGATACAGGAACTCTGCACGTGCAGGCCACGCGCCGGTCAAGGAATAGCGACGCGACCACAGCTTGAGACGGCTGGACCGGCAAACGATGGTGAAAGCAACTAGGGGACGTGTGACAAGAGATCTCCGGTGAAGACTCACAGATCTAGCTTTCCAAGAAAAACCTTAAACACACTACCAGAGAAGACGATAAACACCGGGGACTCGAGAGAACAATCGGGTTCAAAACAACCTCACTGGAGATAATCTGCAGGAAAAACAAAAAGAAAACAAAGAAAAACACAATAATCAACTCCACAACTCCAAAGAGTCCGGAGACAAAAACCACCACCTGATCTGGTCAGGGGGACTAAAACTCCCTACCCTAATGGTAGGAAGACAACCCGTCCTCCACTGGTTAAGTCAAGGAGGGACAAAATCTCCAAAGCTCAACGAGCTTGGAGGACAAAAGACCGGGAGGAGACATGCATACATGAAACCTCCCTCCCCCGGCAAGCAAACTCTGAAAACACACTCTCTCTCTCTACGCAACCACTCGATTACACAGTATTTTTTGATAGCACTATGAAAGCATAACCTACTCAATTGGTACTTGAGTTTTAAGACATTTTAAATTTAGTACTTGAGTTTTATTTTGTATCATAGGTGATATCTAAATTAGAGGTAAAAACCCAGTTATTACATCTGTTAGATTTTTCGTCCAAATTTTAACGGTCTGCCACGTTTCAACCGTTGAGGTTGACACGTGGCACTGTATAAAAAATAAAAACTAAAAATCTTTAAAAATTAATTATAAATAATAAAATTTTAAAAAAAAAATTGGAAAAAAGGAGAGGTGGTTGAGCCACTCTAATTTTGGCCGGTATGGGATGGCCACCCAACAATTTTTTTTTTTTTTGGCTATGGGGTGGCCGAACCACCCTCCACCTAGACCAGCCAAGCTCAGCTATCAACCTTAACAGTTGATATGTGACGAGCCGTTAAAATTAGAACGAAAAATTTAACAGAGGTACCAACTGAGTTTTTACCCCTAAAAAACTTGGGTATTAAATTTAAAATGGCTTAAAACTCAAGTATCAATGAAATATTTAACCAAAAGTATTTTTTAAGTACTTTTCAAATACTGTTTTTTAGAATTCAAATTTTATTCAGATTTTATCCAATTTTTTTTAAATTTATCTCAGATTTTTTAAATCATTCAAACATAATTAAAAAAAAAAGAAAAAAAAAGACTTTCGATATTCACAATTTCAAATATTTTTTAAAAATATCTCATACCCAAACGAGCCATTGTATTACAAAACAGGATGATTAATGTTTTTTAAAGGTTACCTTCTATTTGGAAGTGTTTGATTTGACGTAAAAAGGCAAAATCAGTTTTAATCTTTTGGTTGCTAGCAAAGTTCTGTTACACCTAAGGCATTTTGAAGTTGAAGATGCATGCCGAGTAACAAGGTCCAATGTTGAAAAAACCACAAACTAAAAAGCAACAGTTAACTGTCAATCTAACCACCACACCTGAAACAAACCAAAACCCCAAACCATCAAGAACTCCTAACCTCGCAGAACTAAACACACGAGGAATGCTACATATCATCCTTTTGTCCTTCTTTTATCCTTCTAAAATTGATATGGCTCTTAAAATCACCATTAAATTTATGATAGATCATTGTTAAATTTTGATCCAATGGTGATTTTAAGAGCCACATCAATTTTGAGAGGATAAAAAGAGGACAAGGGGATGATACATACCACTCCTCCTAAACACACATCATGACCACACTCCATTACCCTCTGCCAACTCCCACAATCCAATCGATCACCACTCACCATGCCCACCATTGGGCATCTCCACCTAAACAATACCAAATCCAGTTGCTTTGCTGCACTCGAAGATTTCTAGAGAGGTCCAACAAGAACCGTGGGACAAGCACACGATTGAGGGTCTAGGTTGGGACCTCACTACAACAATAAGGGCCAAACCGATGGCTCTAGCAACTTCCTTCTATTGCATCTACTGCGGACATCATTAATACTAGCATTCATAACCTACAAACAGGTTGATAATGTCTATGATGGTCAGGAGGTCGTCTAGGCAAAACCATCGAGCACTTGATGTACCAAAACATAAATATGTTTCCAAACACTGTCGCTCTAGCTAACTTCAATGGTCCCAATTCATTCTTGGGATAGTTGTATACAACCCTCGGCTTATGTTTCTTATCAAGACCAAAGATGTTAGTTAAGTGTATTGGGATATTTTTTGATTTTGGTTTGAGTTTACAATTTGCTAAAGGACTACTACAGAGAACAAATATAACAATCTTGAACACCTATATTTGAGCCAAAACACACAAAGAAAAATAGAGAGAAAAATATAGAAAATGTGAGATGGGATTTAGTAGATGAACGAGATAGTAGGACCCGTCATCTGTGGAAACCATCGCTACGGTTGTCTGGCCGCTGCCCAATCACCCCCGCAAGTTCCCAAGAACAGGTTTTGTTTCCAAAACCTGTTTCGGAAAACACGCAGAGCAGCAAAAAGGCTTTCTCTGTACGCATCGTTGTTTCAGTGAGAATACAAAGCAAACAAGTGTTTCTCACAAAATAGACAACAAATGCACAAAAACAAGAAAATAAAAAACTATCTGAAGGGTTTGGGGCTCATATCAAGTGTACAAGAATTGGAAGATCAGTCATTGTGGGGAAAACCCAGATCGAGAAAAAGAAAAAGAGACAGATTTTGAGACGCCAAAGCCTTCCCCTCTCGGGGCCGGCGGCGACTTTCAGTCTTTCTCCTCCAAATCGAACTGGATTTTTTTCTCTTCGTTGGAAAGTCCCACTATAGCCCTCTCTCTTTGTAATCATAGCCAGACCCTATTTTATCAAATAACCCAGAAAACAAAGATTGAGATCTCGTGCAATAACAGAGATTGAGATCTCGTGCAATGCACAGAGCACGTAATAGGGTTGCAGGTAGGAGGCAAGACTTTTTATAGCTGGGATCGCATCAATTCTAGGGTTTGAAGGGCGGCAACTGGACAATCTGGGCCGCTTGGAGCCATCTCAAGCCCAGCCCAATAGTTTTGTGTGGCTTGGGTGTCAGATGCAGATCGACAAAAGTAACTACTGATATGAAAATAAAATCAGAGATCATAGGTATGCGAAAAAGAAAAAAAAAAAAAAAGTCATTGCAATCAAATTTCGTAAAAAAATTTAACGATAGGTGTCACGTCAGTACCAATAAAGTAACAACATATGTTATTCTTAATAAAAAAAAATATAAATATAAAAAGTAAAAAGTTAAAAGAAACTAAAATCTTAAAACTTATTATTTTTTTAAAAATAAATAAAAAAAGAAGGTGACTGCAAGCCACCTAGCCATCGCTGGTGGCTTGGAGGCCACCCCCTTTCTTCTCTTTTTTTTTTTTTTTTGATCACCACAAATATAGAAGTGACAGAACACTATAAAACACAAATACAGAATAACTCATGAAATCATAAACTCATATTTTTAAAAATACCAAGGTACTATATATATATATATATCATTAATCATTATGGAGAGTAGACTATTAACAACAATTGCGAAAAAGATGGTGTACGTCAATTGAAGAAAACTTACAAAGTGAGACCTGGTGCCAACATTAACAACGTTTTCTTTTACGCATATGAGCCCGCAATTGCTTGATTATATACTGAATGATTTCTTTCATACTGGCTCTCCTGTCCTCCATTAAGTTCCAAATTTCTGGGACTGCATAGCTCCCACTTGCATTGACTTCATTCATTTCCAGCAATGCTTTGGTAACAGCCTCGTATACATCCTCACCCCATTTAGTTTTCAACTCTTTCAAGTCTTCGTCGCCTTCATCTATTTGTTCCTGCATTTCACCATTTTCTGGCATTCTCAAGTCACAACTAATATTAAAGGTCACAAAAGCATCAAAATGTATATGTATATGAACATACTTGTGGTTCACCATTTTCCATGACTTTCTTGAAAGGGTGCCAATGTGGATTCTTCAACTTTTCTTGCCATTCTGAACATAATTCAGCAGATATCTTCGCCCAGTCTTCACCAGGGAATTTCTGTGAGCATATATCTCCAAAAGGTTTCCAGTCAACCTCCCCCATTCTTTTTATTCCCAGTTTTGATCGCCCAGTCAACATATTTTGCAAGCTCTGCATGGCAAAACAGCCAGGACATTTATTAGCATGTTTTGGAGGTGGAACTAGCAAAGCGAAACAACTGGCGAATTGCATGCAAAAAGTGGGGGAAATAAAGCCATACTTCTATTGATTCTTTGCGAGCCTCTTGTAGCTCTTGGTTAATCATATGCTCTTTAACCAACAGAACAGAGTTAAGGTTTTCTATTGCATCTGTCTTTTCCTCTTGAGCCTGCAATTCTTCTTTCAACTGCATGAGATACAATCGAACTTTCTATGTCAGCTTATCAAAAATTGCCATCAATCTCTAACTTATCAGAAAGAGTACATTTATAATTCCTCTGGTTGTGAAAGTGATACATGCATTATTCCTCTGGATCAAGTGTATATTACTGAGTGCATCATCCAGCTTATTCACATAATAAAACATTATTGTGAAGACATGAAAAACAATTTAAAACAAAAATAAAGAGAAGAAAGATTCTGCGAAGCATACACTTGGGAGCTATTTTAGTTAATTAGAATGACACTATTCCCTGAACTTCAGGAGACAGCGCATGGTTGAACTTGAGACATGAATGTATTAAGTATTAACAGTGGGAAAGTAGATCTCGAGGTTGTCTTTCAGTGCAGGTTCACTGGATGTAACCGATGTTGATAGATACGGTGTAGAATTGTGGAGCAGTTACAATCTGATAAGAAGAAAATCTAAGCAGAAGCTAGGACTAAAATGGGTATTTCGACCCAAATTTCAACTACATTGCTTTTTGTATAAAGGGTTGCTGGCCAACTTTTGTAAAGTCCTTGGAACTGAGAGGGTCTTCCAGCCAATATTTAGAATATCTGCTAAGAGCCTACGACCGGTAAAAGACTCTTTAGCCCCTTCTAGCTGAATGCTGATCTTTATAGCACAGTTCATGCACATTTTTTTGACTTCCCTGTAATACCCACATAGAATGTAGCTCCTAGTGACCAGTTATACAACTAAGAGCCAGCAGTATGAAAATGTAGTACTGCAGCTTTCTCAGGACTTTAAGAACTTAAAGAGAACCAATTGAGATCCTTCTATACAAAATTATAGCCAAGATTCTGTAACTACACTTAAAGTAAAGAAATGCTACAAACAAAGACAGATAATATGCTAATTTGAATAGCTATTCCCATTCACACCCTTGATTGAAATTTGACAATGACAAGACAACACCAAAAAGTTTCCAAAGGCTTGAACTGATGCTGCATCACTTTACCATGCTTAACATAATCTTATTAATAAGTACTTATAAAAAAAATAATCGTATTAATAACCGAATGCAATCATATAATTGAGCCAATTCAACGTAATTCTTTTTAATATTCTTGTAATGTTGAAGTTTTCAAAGAGATGTTCAGGTGTCTATTGACTACTGTACTAACCTTTTCAATGTCGTTCAAAAAACTTCTTCGCTCCAGGTCATTGTGGGCTTTACTCTCTTCCAATTCTTTGGCTTGCTGGTCGAGCTCTTTCTTTTTACATTTCAAGGCCTCATCCAGCTTCCTGTTGATGGACTGCGTTTTTCGCATCTCTGGGGAGATGAAAGGGGAAATTTTATCAAACAAATACCCGAGAAATCTAAATGTTGTGCAAGACTATGCAAACTATAAGTGCAGTGATATATGTAAACAACACAGAATAGCTGAATGAATGGAAGTGAGACTAACATGAAAGGAGGAAACAAAAAACCCTTTCAGAGACATATTCAAACTTCATAATGTATATATCTAATAAATTAAGTTCAGAGACTGACAATAATATCCTGAAGTGGCTTATTTCTAGGAGAAATGCTACTTGACAAGCTTGCATCCACTAAGCATAGTTTAGAATCAGGAGTGGCTTAGAAGCATTAATAGATCAAAGTCACCTTCCGACTTCCATAGGGACAGATTCACATTTATCTCTTGAAATTTATTGAATTAGAAAAATTTGGATTGCAGTATCAGAAAGCAAAAGAGAACACAGTTCATGGTTTGTCACTTAGAAACTAATAGAAGTATCTTGCCGCAATATTTTCCTACAAGATTCTATTCATATGAGCAATGAGAAGTCAACCGTATTCGACCTTCTACCTTTTAATCAAAATTTTAATCTAATGTTCATGTAAAATCTGTCCTGCACAAACGATACTGTAGAAAATTGTTCATGAAGAAAAACTCAGAACTATTGTCTTATTTTTATTTTGATAAGTAATCGAAATATAAAAGCGAAATGCGCAACCCGGATACACAGAAAGTATAGAAGATAAACACCTAGCTAAAAGTAGAAAAAAGAACAAGGAAATCATGAAAACTAAGCATCAAATGAACTAAAAACACAGCTGTCCAAATATAAAGAGTATTAAAGAAAAATGACTTAAGCTCCACCAACGTCCGGTTCTTAAAACTTCTATCATTGTCTTATAGATGTCAAGAAACTAGGAAAAGCCTCTTTTAGAGACATTCAATCTCAGAACTTTGATCTTACTACTAAATACAACACCCACCAGTGCCTAATTGATATATATGCATGACATGATAACGATAAACAAAGAATGATACAGTAAGGTTCTTTTATAACTTAAATGAATAACAAACCTGAATGCAACATATCTGTTTCATTCATCAGCCTTTTAACAGTTGCAGAGGACTCATTGTACTTGTGCTTCATTTCCAAAAATCTCGTGTCTTTGGATTTAACTTCCTCTTTAAGTCTGCAAACAGTAGCCATTGTCTCATTATACTTATGCTCCATCTCCAAAAACCTTAGGTTCTTGTAATCAATCTCCTTTGCAAGGCCCACAGCAAATCTGCGGCATTTGATTAATTCATCTTCATAGTTGTGGTTCCACATTTGGACAAAAATTTTAGGTGCCTGCAGCATCAGTCAAAAATAAGTTTAAGCAAATTGAACCATTACGTGAACTGAAGCCAAGGGTATCAGATTTAGGACTTCATGCATCTAGAAAATGGACATTTTGAGGGTTTTTTTATGCATAAACAGTTGTTTGTGAAGTAAAAATTATACGGGCTTTTTACTGTCAATTTATACAAGTGGAAAATAACAGAGGTAAAAGCTTCTTCTCCATCGTCATTTTTTACCTTACAATAGAAAATCATTTGGGCTGATTAATCTAATCGTAAATAGTATTAATAAAGAGATGGGAAAATAAAACACATTAATAATGTTTCCTAATCTTAATCATAGATATCATCCTCATCATCATGATGGATAACAGAACTAAACTAAGTTGGCTTTAACCAGCTCAAATGTAATATAAAAATTACGATTCCCAAAAACCCAAATCTCCCAAAACCCCAGGCAAGAAAAGAAGGAAAAAAAGAAAGCATAAAAGTAGACATTTTGCTTAAGAAAGTTCGAGAACCACACATAATCGAACCAGAATGACATAAATCACGGAAATAATTGGAAATACAAACAAATAAGGAATATTCATTGCACCCAAATCTCAGGATGCAAGTAAAATGGCAAACAAAATGCATCCTTTTTTTACCCATAATCCAAGAAAAGAACAAAGAAAAGAGACTAAAATACCAAGTAGTGGGGAAATGGTTTCTACTTTCAAGTTCAGCCTTTGTGCAGCTATGGTGCTCTGCGGTGAGTGGCTTTGGAGTGAAAGGCAGAGAAGGGGGAGAAAAGGTGGCAGCTTTTGATATGGACAAAGACCAAGTTCAAATCTATGCTAGACATACGTCATACCTAATCTCCAAATTACTTTGTTTCTCTTCTGTGTGAGAGAGAGAGGTGAATAACTAGCTTCCCTCAAGAAATTACATACTTCAGTCTATAAAAATGTGAATTACACGTCTTACATTAGAGATCAATTTGACTATGTTATACCTCATATTTTTAATGCATTTAACGTGTTCATAGGATCTAAGAGTGTAAACTCGATTAAAGACTGGGCTTATCACATATTCACATGCATGCAGAAGAACCTCGATTCTGGACACACAATTTTACAAGATAAAGTATGTCTTGGCCCAAATTTTGGGTGTCAAATAATCTGACCCAAAAAAAAAAAAAAAAAAAATTGTTTGTTTTCGACGTGTACTCTAGCTTTTCTAGTCTTTTACTAAAGCAAGAAAAATCACATTGCATTGGAGAAAATTTATGCTGTCCTCATCAATATGGATAGGAAAAATACAAAGAATCAGGACATATTTTCAAGAGAAAAATTATATATACTACACTTTTACCACATTTTGCTAATTTGGTACTGTCAATTAGCCGTTAGATTTTTTAATTTTTTTTTAAACGAGAGCTGATCATTGACAGTGCTACATTAGCAGCAAAGTGAGATAAAAGTCTGGTGTATTTTGTTGCTCTATTTTCAATCAATACGGGAAAAACTCAAAAGAATAGTGTTATATACTACATTTTTATCTCATAACTATCTCACAGTACTGCCGTGACAGTTCCGACCAACCTTTTGAATTTTTTTATTTTTTTCTTTATTTATTTTATTATAGAATACTTGTAGGATAAAAATGTAGTTTCTAACATTACTCGGCTCAAAAACACTATTATTAAGAACCATTCTTGTACCTTTGTGAAGTTATTACGAAGCTTTCTCCAAGTTTTTTCTTTAATGTTTGTGTTAAAACGAAAGATGGGGAAATCCCAGAAAAGGGATAACCTTCCCATTTCATGCCTTGATAAACACAGCTGCTGCATATTTTAAGAGTCAATTCGTCTAGATTTTGCTGGCATATTAGTCGGACCTTCCAGGCACCCCTTCTAAATTTCAATTTGGGCAACTAGTCACAGTTGTGCTACACTTCTAAATTCACGATCAGAGATGCCAAGAAACCTAATAATACTTTCATTATGCTTTCTAAAGAAAGTTGTAACTGTTATAAGAATACATATCGGCAATTGCAATGGACCCTAAGTATGATGAAAGGTGTATACTACAGTCTACAGCATCAGTTGCAAGTAGATTATCCAAATTCATAGGATAGGATCAGAAACACAAATTCACGGGGCCTTCCTTGGGGAGAATTTTTGACATTTTCCTTTGATCACCAATCCAATGCTTTCAGTTAACCTAAGGGAGGAACTTGCCAGTGCAGAATTTCTAAAGAAGCAAGAGGCTTAAGCGGCTAAGCCTATTCTTTCTGAGACTAGAGAGTAGAGACCAAGTAATCCTGTACCACCCATAGTTATGCAAGAAAGTCCTTCAAGCTAACCACTAATGAAGCAAGATCCCATGAACAGAGTGACCAGCCATGAATAGAGGGCTTCGTTCTAATTGAATGACCTTTGATGTTTGAATATATCTAGGAACCAATTTAGATCACACCTTATTATATTGGCTGAATGTGACTACAATGGTAACTCTTGACAATCGAGAAACAGGGAAAAAGCTTATTTAAAACACAAGTTGCAGATCAAAGGTTACATTATTGGAATAGGTTTTCCATCCATTGTACAACAGGAATGCCAAGTGTTGGCGTGGGTTCATGAATGCAGTTCATACAACAAGTTGTCTCATGGAGAGCAGAATTCGTACAACATGAAATTTCATAATTTACAGAGAAGAAATGCCCTAGACACATTCCCCCATCAAGTAAAGGGGGCAAGATCATTCCATCTCCGTAGTTGCTACATTTGGGGACTCAGATATTTATTTCCTGCAACCAGCAACATTGTTTCCACATCAGAAAAATTCAATATCGCTTTGCTTACAAAATACTGAAATCACGATTCACAGGTATGTAAGGGCTACTGAATAGGGAAATATATGACTTTAGCATAATAGCTAGACTATTTAAGCAGAATATAAATGCAATATTTGCGGAAGACTTCTTTTAGAGAACGAAGTAACTTGGTGTGTATACTCATGCTTCTGTCACTGTTAAATTTATAACCAATAATCAAAATTGTTTTCCATGAAAAGAAGCCACCTAGCCTAGTCAGTTACCAAAGGAATGGCACCTAGCAAAAGTAGCAAAATCTTATCAGAAAGGTAGCAAAGGCCAAATTCAAAACTCATCTACATGCTAGCCTACCAATATCTAATATTATTAATGAATATCTCAAACAGCTATCCATTTTATCAGCCCTTAATTTTTCACAGTAAAGTATCTGAAACTTATACCAACCTTCAACGCATTCCCCTTTTGCGTTTAGCTACTACTTCCTCCCATTCATTTAGTAAGAATGTAACTCCCTCTTGGAGTGTAGCTCTTTTTCCCTCCGAGAAGTTCCACAATTCTGATATTATATACCGCCCGCTTGGGTTGTAGTCATTTATTTCCATTAAAGCTGTTGTCACAGCCTTGTAAACTTCATCACCCAATTCATTCCTCAGACCTTTCAATTTCTCATCTTCAACATCTAGAACTTGCTGAAACAATGACATTCATCTTAAGTAAACCATGTCAAGTTAAAATGGAAGCAAATAAAATATGTACTATGGGAATATTAGAATATCATTGCAACTATTCTATTAAAAGCTTCAATAATAAATTAGGGCAGCAGAATCCTTGAACATTGCTTAGATTTTCTAATTCTTAAAAGAATTGTCTCAAAGTACACCCGACAGACCAATTAACAAATGCAGATTTACTAATTGAGTACAAATGGATAGACAGCAGAAAGCACGCTCCTGACAAGCTACATAAAAGAACATTGATAAACTACCAAACAGACATGCAAGCAGGTCAAATGTTCAAACATATTATTTTTTATTTTTTGGTATGTTCAGACATGTCAATTGCAAGTGACTTTGCCAATGTAATTCAAAAATTCAGCCTATCTAATAACAGAAGCAAAACAATATTTGGCATCTACAACCAAACTAAAGTAGACTTGAAATCTGACCCTCAAATTTAGAGGAAAATTTGATAACTGACAATTAAATAACCTAGAGAAGTCACAGAATGCATTCATCAAAGGTAGGCAGATCCTAAATCTTATTCTTATTGCCAATGAATGCCTTGATAACAGAATGAGATATGGAGAACCGGGGATTATTTGTAAAATGGACTTAGAAAAAAACTAATGATCAATTTTTTATTTTATTTTATTTTATAGGTAATGTAATGTATATTCAATCAAAGCGCTGAGGAGTGGAAGCCTAGTACACATGTAGTATACAAGAGAACTCATAAAATGTAGAAAAAGAAGCACTTAACTCCAAAAACTCAAAAATATTATAAAACTTATGATCATGTTAATTGGGATTTTCCGCTGCATATGCTGAGAATGTGCAGGTTTGGGGGGAAATACTGCTCATGGATAGCTTATTGGATTTCCTCGGTCCATTTCTTAGTTTTGGTGAACAGCTTTGCCACAAGCTTCTTTATTGGCTCTCGTGGCTTGAGGCAAGGGGACCCTCTATCTCCTTTCCTGTTTGTCATATTGATGGTGGCGTTGGGTAGGATGATTTCAGCTGCAGTGAGTGGAGGTTTGTTATCTAACTTCTATGTGGGGACAAAGACTAATATCTCCCATATGTTATTTGTTTATGATACCTTGCTTTTCTGTGGGGCCGACCCAAATCATCTACGCAATTTATGGAGCTTATTCTTATGTTATGAAGTTGTGTCAGGTTTGAAGATGAACTTAGCCAAGTCAGAATTGGTTTATGTGAGAAATGTTGATAATGTGGTTGGGCTGACTGGGATTCTAAGTTGTGGGGTTACATCTTTGCCCTTGAAGTATCTTGGTCTTCCGTTGGGGGCATCCTATAAGGCTGAGCATATACTTGACAGTGTAATTGAGAAGATAGAACGTTGGTAGCTAGTTTGAAAATGTTGTATTTGTTTAAGAGTGGTAAGATTATCCTTATAAAGAGCACCTTATCCAACTTACCTACGTACTTAATGTCCTTTCCTGTCCCTATGAGTGTTGCAAACCGTATTGAGAAGTTCCAACGTGATTTCTTATTGGGTGGGCTAGATGAAGAGTTCAAATATTACCTGATGAGTTAGTCTAAGGTTTGTATGCCGATCTCTTAGGGAGGGTTGGGGAGTGGTAGGATTATCCTCAACTCTTAAGGAAGCTTTTCTTGTTTTATTTGGAATTGCTTGTGCGAAGGATGCTTCAGTTGCGAATAATGTGGAGCTTGTGGGTGGCTTCAATCAGTGGAGCGTGTGCTTTTTCAGAGAAGCGTATGATTGGGAAGTGGATACCTTTGATGCGTTTTTCCAGGTATTGCACTCGGTCAGTTTTAATAGAGGTAGTGAAGACAAATTGTGGTGGATCCCTTCCAAAAAAGGTTTGTTCAAGGTTGGGTCTTTCTTTAACTCTCTGGCTTGCGATGTGAGAAGTCACTTTCCTTGGAAGAGTGTATGGCGGACTCAGGCTCCTCCGCGGGCGGCTTTTTTCGTGTGGTCTGCGGCTCTAGGCAAGATCCTAACGGGGGATAACCCTAGGAAGAGGCATGTCATTGTGGTGGATAGATGTTGCATGTGCAAGAGAAGCAGGAAATCAGTGGATCATCTTCTCCTTCACTGCGATGTTGCATACACTATGTGGAGTGCTATTTTTTCTCGTTTTGGTCTGTCTTGGGTTATGCCTCTGAGAGTCCTTGACTTGTTTGCGTGTTGGTGGACGGCTGGTAGGCCGAGGAGTGCTGTTATTTGGAAGATGGTGCCGACATACATTCTCTGGTGTGTTTGGAAGGAAAGAAATGATAGGTGTTTTGAGGATTTGGAGAGATCCTCGGAGGATATTTTAGCTTCTTTTTTTCATACGTTGTATCTTTGGACGGTGGCTTTTGTGTCACCATTGTCGTTTACCTTTGATGAGTTTCTTGTTCGTTTTTCACTTTCTAGCTAGGTGCGTTCTCTTGTATACTGCCGGTGTATTGAGGGGCGCCTTACGCTTTTAATAAGACCAACTTATTACTTATAAAAAAAAAAAAAAAACTTACACACGTACTTAATGTCCTTTCCTCTCCCTATGAGTGTTGCAAATCGTATTGAGAAGTTCCAACGTGATTTCTTATGGGGTGGGCTAGATGAAGAGTTCAAATATCGCCTGGTGAGTTAGTCCAAGGTTTGTATGCCGATCTTTGAGGGAGGGTTGGGTTTAGGAACTTGCTAAGGTTCATTCATGCTCTCTTTGGTAAATGACTTTGGCACTGTGGGCTTGAGAGAGAAGCTTGATGGAGAGTGGTGGTAGACTCTAAATATGAAAGTTCATGGGGAGGATGGTGTTCTAGTGAGCCAGTTGGGGCGTATGGGGTGGGATAATGGAAGAATATTAAGAGGGGTTGGGAAAAGTTTTGTAGTCATACTGGATTTGAGGTAAAAGATGGCTCCAAGGTTAGATTCTAGTATGATCTTTAGTATGGGGATATGGCTCTGAAGGAAGCCTTTCCAGTTTTTTTTTTTAGCTTGCGCAAAGGATTCTTCTGTTGCAGCTCACGTGAAATATTCTAGAGGTGCCATTCAATGAAATGTGAGCTTTGCTAGAGCGGCTCATAATTGGGAAGTACATGTCTTTGGTGGACTAAGTTTCCATCGAGGGTGGCCTTTTTGTTTGGTCGGCGGTCATAGGATAGATCCTTACTATGGACAATCCCCAAAAGCGGCGCATCATTATGGTTGATAGGTGTTGTATATGTAAAATGAATGGGAAAGTCCATGGTCCATCTTCATTGTGAGGTTGCTTGTGCCATTTAGAATGTTTTCTTCAATCAATTTGGGTTGTCTTGGGTTATCCCTAGATGAGTACTCGATTTGTATGCTTGTTGGTGGACTGTCAGAAGCACTCGGAGTGCTCGTGTGGAAAATGGTGCCTTCGTGCATTTTGTGGTGTCTAAGGAGGGAAATGAATGATAGAAGTTTTAAGGACTGTGAGAGGGCTTTGGAGGAGATTAAGTCTTTATTTTTCTAACACCTTGTATCTTTGGACAGCTGCTTTTGTTTCTCCTTTGGTGATTAGTTACCATCATTTTCTTATTCTTTTTGCCTTACTAGCTCGGTAGCTTCTCTTGTATACTTCTTATATACTTGGGGGCGCTTTACGCTTGCAATGATATATTTTTGATAAGTAATAAGCCAATCTGATTAAAAGCGTACATTTTTAATGATATATTGATTACTTATTAAAAATAAAAAGAAAAAAAGTACAGATTCTGGTCGTCCTATTTAGGAACAATGGCCATCAATTCAAGAATTAAATACATATGTTTATGTGGTCTTCACATGTGGCAATAGCAAGTACCATGTGATCATGTCACAACAATATGTGGTAGTGTCCAATAGCTTCTTTTTCAGGCATTAAAATTTCAAAATAAAGTGCGAAATTTCAAAGAATCATAATCAAAAGGAAAAAGAAATGGAGGAGACTGCTTTAAAGAGCCCTTTCCACACACTTTGAGCTTCTTCTTTTTTCTTTTCTTTTTTGGAGGGGGGGGGGGGGGGGGGGGGAGGTTGGAGGGGAGCATGTGTTTCTGTTGCTTACAATAAAATTCCTTCCTTTCATCCTTTAAAATGAATCATTATGCCAGATAAAGACATGCAACATGCACAGCATTCATGAAAAATAACATGCAGTACTTACTATGGAACAGATTTAAACCAGAACTACTGAGTAATATCTAGGAGAGGCAGATATTATGATATATAAGAATAACACCTGATGTTTCCCATCAACGGTAGTAACTTTGAAAGGATGCCAGTCTGGGTCCTTCAGATATTCCTCCCACAATGAGCAAAGTTCTGAAGCTCTCATATCTGCTTCTTCCTCGTTATACTTTCTCTTCATTGCTTCATAGAATGGTTTATTGTCAAGTGCTCCCATTCTTTTAACACCAATAGAAGTACGTCTTGCCATTTCTTTCAAGCCCTACAAAGTAAGAGAAATAATATTTCCTCACAGGCTATTTGAACTAGTATTAGGTTTAATATTGTTTAGATCAGAACATAAGGAAGATGCCTATAAGCCAGCCCATGATCCACAGTTAAAATTAATGTAACAGGGTAGAACACTCGCCATCCCACTATTCCAAGTTATAAAAGCATTTATACAAAAACCAAAATGTATGTCACTCTAATAAAATCAGAATTTGAAACCCACACCTTCAAAATTTCAGGGTCAAATAATGACTTTGGGGTTGGAAAATAAGGGCATATTAACTCATGAGCCAATCGCCTCTGGGGATCCTACTATTAATAAATAAATCATAATTTACATCATCCACACAATATAGCACCCTAGTACTAACTTCTAATAATATGCATACGTTTAAAATCTTCTTGCAGCTTTTCATTGAAAGGGAAAAGAACATACATTTATTAATTCTTTTCGAGCTTCTTGCAGTTCATCATTGCTCTTGCGCTCCTTCACTATTAGAGTTTGGTTCAAATCTTCTAAATCATCAAGCTCTCCTTCTCTTTCTCGCAATTGTTTGAGTATCGATTCCACCTTTTGCAGAACTTCTACATCTCCATCATCTCCCATGTGCTTCATGACATTTAGTTGCCCTCTCAGTTGCTCAATTTCCAATTCCAGCGCTTGTTTTGCATCCAGTTGCTTTTCCAGTTGAATTATTCTATTATGGAGTTTCTCCTTTTGCCTCTGTATGAAATCAATAGTAACATATAACAAATTTTCTTCTGTGAAATTGGCAAGGAAATGTTGATTAATGTTTAAACACTAAAAAACAACTAACAGACCTTCTGATCTTCAGCCAGTTTCAATACATTTTCATCAGCCTTCTGTTGCTCCAAAGAGGCCAATTGCAGAGAGCTATTTTTTATGGCATTCTGATAGAATAACCAAAAGCAGGGTGGTCAAGCATATCATCTTGCAAAATTCATATATAATCATACAAAACATTTCAATAAATGCAGTAATTGGTTGAATCAATTTTAAGCAAATAATAGGAATTACATTGACAGTATCAAATTTAAATAGTTTTCTAATCAATCATTCTGTGGTTATTACATTTGACATTTACCAGAGGGGAAAAAATATACATAGTTGCTCTTCCCCTTCTAGATAGCATTTAGATGTTGGGATATTAATTAGGTGTTTGACACACTTGACCATTTCTCTCATATTGAATAAACTTTTTTAATCAAAGAAATTTTACCTCTTCAATAATCATAGCATGTGAATTATGAAATATTAGAGAAATTATGACAGCAATCAAGCCCAAATAATGATACCTTTTCAATCTCTTCAGCAAGCATTCTTCTTTCACTTTCACTCTGCGCATCACGCTTTTCCAATTCTATCCCACGCATCTCAAGCTCTTTTTTCTGAGATTCCAGTTGCAACTTAATCTTTTCGTGGTCATTAAAAATCCTCTGAAAGTGATCCCTCGCACTCAGTTGCACTTTTCTTAGATCTGTAAGCAAACATGGCATAGATTAATTGATACCAGCCTGATGCCAAAAAGGAATAATTCATAGTGACAAATCCAATATGGTGAAATCTACACTAGAATTTGCCAACTATTCAGGAATTCTATAGCTGTAAATAGCTAAGAAGATATTCTATTTAACCCAACAAGTGCAGTACATTGCATTGCACAACCCAGTTCAGGAGATTAAAGAAGACTAAACATTTGAAATCTACAATAAAAAACAAACCTTCAGTATAAGATTGAACGAGTGTATCTATCTCTTCCATTAAGTTGCTAACAGAGACTGAAGTCTCACTACATCTTTCCTCCATCTCTTTTAAGTGCTTGTTCTTGAGTTCGATAATGTTTGTCAGATTAGATATTAGTTTATCCTGTTTCCTGGCTTCTTCCTCCATAATTTCTGAAATCGTTCTAACATCTCCAATCTTTCGTAGGTGTTCCCCAACAATGCCGGTTGAATTATAGTCATCTGCACGAGCAACCCAAGCATAAAGACCAGATTTCTGGCCATTACTAGTATGCCAGTCCTTTTTCCCGTGATGATCTGCCTCGTAAGCCCTCTCAAATGACATAGCATTATGTAACCCAGGCCAATCTTTGTGGAATTCCACAATAGCACTTCCTGAATGACCGCGAAAATTCCATAGAGGGTTGACTCTTATGGGATTAAACCCTCTACTTTTCAACTCATCCCTCAGTTTGGATCCACTTTCTCCTACATATCGCCCATCATCTGTCCGTCTAGTTGGCATGTTAACCACAACTCCTGTCCAAGGCCAAACAATTTTCTCATCATGGTCACAGCCAATAGGAGGATCACCCTTGCCTACAGGTTTTGATGGACCTGCTAAATCTTTTTCCAAATATTTCACCAAAGCAAGGTGATTAGCCTTCTCTTTCGTACTTCTCTTTTCCGAACTACTTTTGCCCACCCCAGAAGCATGCTGAAGAAGGTCCTTATATAGATAATCCCGCTTTCTCTTCTTCGGGCAGTAGGGGCAAGCAAATGTCTCATCTGAGTTTTTGAAATGTTGATTCCCATTCTTCAATTCTTCATAAGATTTATCTTCATACTCACCCATTTCAGATTCACTAATATCTGTGTCTTCTCCTGAGCCGTAACCCATCACTCCACTTAAAGTCAAAAAGTACCTAGAAAATTGAAAAAATAACACCAAAGAGGTTAAAATCAGCTTTCACGCTTTTCTTACATAAATAATTTCTATTGGTTATTATCAAATTTTCATTTCTAGGTGATTTCTCAAGTGTGACCATTAGGAAGTCAAACTAGTGTAACCTGAGCAAAGGAGAGAATGTAGACATCATTGAGGGTTTAATGCAGAACTGCTATAATTCATCCAATATCTTACTGTTTTGAATCCAAAATACCCCCCCAAGCAAGGATGACCCTTGCACAATTTAAAAGATCAACCGAGAAGAAATTGGACATTTGAGCTTCACTAGCGTGGCGCTTTCACAACAATTAAACAGTTTTCCACATTTCATTCTCTCTGTTTTTTTTTTTTTTTTTTTTTTTTTTGCAGAACCAAGTGACAATTTCAGACCAAAGGAACATTGTATATAATGCCAAGAACTACATTTTAAAACATTTACTCCATATAATTGGTAAGCCAATCAACCATATTAAGTTAAATATTTGAACTTTGAACAGAACCCAAAGATAATCTTGTATTTGAGACCACAATGTAGTACACTCACATAATTACAACGGCCATCAAACATTCAAAATACACATAACCAGACACCAGTAACAGAACAGTTATTCTTAAACCCCATTTCCAATTCAGCTCAACTAAGCCTCAATCTAACCACATGATCTATTTCCTAAAAAACAGTACTAAAAATTTTTAAAATAAAAACTAGAATCAAGAAAAGTACAAGCGGATCGGCGGAAAGGAACAAAGATATGACTTTTACAGAGTAGTCTAGAGCCTCAAACTCCAGAACTGAGACACAGAAAGAAAATCGAGCCCAAAAAGATCGTGCATTCCAGACCAATTATCCAAACAGATCCATGCATGCAAAGAAAGAAATAAAGCAGAAAATGTGAGCAACAGAGAAGATTACCTTCACAATTGGAGCTTCCTGGGGTCTCCCTTTGAAGACTTGGGAAAGTTGGATTTAGGGTTTGATCAAGGAACTGGGTCAGACATGAGACATGGAAGTGAATAGGTTTGGTGCTGTGAGAGTGAGAGTTGTGCGCACACCAATACTACAAAAAGTGTGAGTTCCTCTGTCTGTGTTTGTCGAGAGAGAGAGAGAGAGAGTCTGAAGACTCTGAACAGCGAAAGATGAAACGCGCGCTTGGAGCGCGTCAGGTGGTTTAGTTGAACAACGAAGGAGAATATTAATGCTAGCCTGGGGGCGCCTCCATTGCTTAACCATGAACTGTCAGTAATCAGTCGAGTCCTAAACCATTCAATGACATGCATGGTAAGAAAACGTGTTTAATTTTTATAGTATAAAAATATTCTAAGAGCTTTATATATTATGCAAAAATAATAAATAAATTTCTACCATAAAAGAAAAAAAAAGTTTTTTTTCACTCTCATAAAAAATAGAAGAGATTATGAATACTTTAGTTTCATGACAAGACATATGCTCTTTATTAGAATTATAACAAAATTACTAAAATACTAAAAAATATGTATAAAAAAAAAATATTAAAAAACTAAAAACTAAAAAAATAAATTGGTGGTCGGACGTCACTCGGACGCTATAACAAAACCACGGTGTGTCGCACCGGATTACCCAAACATTAATTGTTAAAGCAAAATGACAAACTTTATCTTTGTATCCATATTCATAATTCGATGAAATTATTAAAAAATTGTAATCTAATTACCTAAGAAAATCTGAAAAAAAAACATAAAATCCTACATATTAGTTATCTTAAAATTACGAAATTAAGACAGATTAAATGCATCAAATTTAATTCAAGA
Organism: Alnus rubra; assembly: GCA_028654335.1. Classification (NCBI taxonomy): domain Eukaryota; kingdom Viridiplantae; phylum Streptophyta; class Magnoliopsida; order Fagales; family Betulaceae; genus Alnus; species Alnus rubra. Next base: position 909,194 of record JAJPGS010001661.1, on the reverse strand, counting down.
AGATCATATTATTTACGTGAGAGAGCTCATGTGTGAACATCATGAGGAAGCCACAGACTATCTTTTCCGCGGCTGCACGTGCCTAGTAATTGGCACTCGCCTTGGGGACGGCCTTGGGAATGACTTAGTCACCTCTGAGGCACAATATCAGTAACACCGCCAATGACATCCCAGCTTCATGTGCCCAGAAACAGTAATGAAGAGCCGTCACATGCATAAGTTACCAATCAGATTCACGGGTGACATCATTATCTACTTAACGGTGGTGTGTACTCTGGAGTAGTAATTTTTTTTTTAATAAGAATGTAGATATATATATAATTTTTTTTAAAAAAAAGGTAATGCTACGTACAACTCATTCATTATACTAGCCTAATATAACCGTGTTTATGGGCTTGTTTGATAAATACATGAACGGAATAGAGTAGTGGGTTGTTAATTTTGAAATTAGTAAAAAGTGATGATGTGATATAAAATAAAAAGAATTTGTATAAAAAAGTGAAAAAAAATTTGTATTGTAGTGAATTTTTTTATTTGAATAGTAATAAAAAATTATTGATGTGATATAAAAAGTGAAAAAAGTATGAATGTTTTGATGTTGATTGGTGGTGAAAAATATAAAAAAATTAAAAAAAAAAAAAACACATGAACAGTACTGTTCTATTCTATATTCTATCAAACAAGGCCGATAAGCCACAGAACATTACAGGATAGTGGCTGGTACTATTCACAATTTTTTATTTTATTTTTACACTTTTCAATAACAATCAACATCAAAACATTCTCACTTTTTTTCACTTTTTATATCACATTAATAATTTTTTATTACTATTCAAATAAAAAATTCACTACAATACAAATTTTTTTTCACTTTTTTATACAAATTCTTTTTATTTTATATCACATCATCACTTTTTACTTATTTCAAAACTAACACCCCACTACTCTATTTTGTTATGTTCTTTGCCAAACAAGCCCTATCAACCTTATAGCATTACTTTAAAAAAATTCAACAAAAACAAAAATGAGCCTATAAGTAAGTAAAAAGGTAAGCAAATTTAAAAGATTACATCAGAAACACTCCAAGACTTAGCAAAAAAGCGATTACCGAAAGAATCAAGTATTGTATCCTTATAGGAGTTTACTTTAAATCTAACTCAAAACAAAATAGAGTAAAGTTTATATACTCTCTTCAAACTACCACCTAATTGATAATGTTTCCCCCAAACTTTTAATTTGGACAATGTCTCCCAAAACTACAAAAAATTGTCAATGTTTTTCCCCAATGACGAAAATACCCATACTAAAATAAAATAGTAAAATTAAAATCAAAACTAAAAAAAAAAAAAAAAAAAAAAATACATAAGATCAGGGTGGCTAAATTTAAAAATTTGAAAGTTTTTCCATTTTTTTTTTCAAGTAAATTAAAAAATTTCGTTTAAACAAAATATATATATTTCCTTTTTTGAATTTTTAGGGTATTGTTATCTTATTTAAAAAATTGTAATGTCATTTTTGTCTTTTTATTGGCCTTGGGAGACGTTGACAACTTTTTAATAGTTTGGGAAGACATTGTCACAATTGAAAGTTTGGAAGACCATTGTTAATTAAATAGTAGTTTGAGAAGGGAACGTAAATTTTTCACAATAAAATATCTGAAAGAATGCATTTTGAATCTCTATTTCTTCTTTGGAATAATCTAATATTTATCACACGCCAATGAGTATACACTATAGCAACTATATATCATAATTCTCACAACAATGGAGGGAAAATATTTGCTTCTAAATTGTGAGGCCATCTACCGAATAAACTTCTCCTAATTCCTACGAGCCTAAAGAATATTACATCTATATCAAAGATTAAACAAAATACTTTATGAGAAATTGCAGCAAACAAAGAGATAGTCGATATTCTCCTCAACCAACCCACAGAAAATACATTTCATTATTGAAACATAGCCATAAATGTTTTAACATATGCTATATATCCCTAAATTGATTCAAACACTCCTTGACCACAGAAACAGAGTATAACTCACCCTTGTATAAGATAAGAACATCATCAGCAAAACAGAGATGATATAATATTTTCACCTTATGGCATCTCCAATGGAAACAAAACTGGGTCCCCTCTTCGTCATATTCTTCCTAAGCCCTGAAAAAGTCTTCATCACTAGAACAAACGATAAGGCAACAAAGGCTCACCTTGCCGAGACCGACCTCTATTCCTATAGAAAAAGTCCTTGAGCTCACCATTAATGGGAGAATGTAGGAGTGATGATACACAACTCAATGCAATTCACCGCACCATAACTCTAGGTACTCCAACAACAATCCTTAAAACTGCCGAGACAAAATCCCCATTCACAAGATTATACGCCTTCATTAATTAAATCAATCTTCAAGGCACACATGTGGAACCTTTATCGATCTATATGCATTGTACGTAGTTTCTCATAACCAATGTCGGTTAATTTTGTTGCATTTTGGCTATTTCACCGTGACAAAAAAAAAAAAATTAAAAAATTACAATTATTTAGAATATAGAAGGGAAATTAATAACCGAAGATGAAGCTTAAGAAGCTTTTAGCTGAGATGCATACCTCTATTAGATAAGATATGGAATCAGAATCTTGAAGCAAGCTAGATGATTGTTGAGTTGCAAAATGACATCAAAGCAACATGATTTGATAATTCAAGATTACTATTGTAAAACTCTTGGCAATTTGCAGGTTTCCCTAATTATATATTTTTAAACTAATACCTCGTTTGGTACACGGAATGAATATTTTATTAAGAAAATGAATAGTTATTATTGAAAATGAAGAAGAGTGGAATGGAATAATTATTCAAATTCCTTAGTTTGGTGACAACACATATACCACAACTGGAATTGAACCAAAATTACTAAAAAATTCACATAATTTCTTATATTTCTAAACAACCCGCATAATTTATTATTTTTCTAAAAAACTCAAATCTTAATAAAATAAAATAAAAGTTTAGAGGTTCATTGTCGCGGCCACCCCCGATGGCACTGGGGGTGGCCGCACCACCCCTGAGGTTTGCGGTGGGTGGCCGGCCAACCATTGATCTAAGGTTCAATTCTTTAATTTTTTTTTTTTTAAGTTTAGTTTGAAAAAATTAAAGAAAAATATGATATATATATATATATATATTTTTTTTTTTTGAAAAATGTTGTCTATTTCATCAAGAATAACTATTCCTCTAATTTTTTAGAGAAATAAATCCTTACCAAATTAATAAATAAATAGTTATTTCAATAGAATATTACTCATTTTATTTTAAAGAGTTATTTCGGGAACCAAACAGACTTAAGTGCGAAAAATAGGAGAAGCGTCGTGATCGGGTTAATTAGTCTTAACACACGTACAGGTGACCGAGTCATAGCTCAAAAGTCAAAGTCTCGTTCCTTTTCTTTTTTTTAAAAAAAGTCTTCTTCCTTTACCTAATATATATGGTTAAGACTCAGTCCCGAAATTAATTAACGGTTAACAGACATCATCATCATGGCTAGTTTTTTTACCTGATCATTTGATTAAGATGGTATGGGATGGGATCATGGCCGGAGTATCTAGTACTGCCTTTTTCACTTGATCTTTTAATAGGTATTTTGCTGGATAAAGTCAAATATATAAAAAGTTACTTATCCAAATTTAAAAAAGTTTTACTAGACCTTTATCAATTATGTAGTTTAAATCATGTATTTTGATTTTAAAAAATAAATAACATATTGAAACTCATGTCATTTTTTTCTTCTTAATTTTGTATAATGTCATATAGTAAATGAATATTAATTTGTCTTCGTAGTTATACTGCCTCACAAGGAATGCTAGGCTTACAAAATATTTTACAAAAAAAAAAAAAAAACTCTTACAAAATGATGTTCCAAGCAATATTTCCAATTTGAAATTTGCCGAGACAGAGTTTTTTTTTTTTTTTTTAAGCAAATATATTGGCATGGGTGAACGATGTGATCGATGATGTAAGTGGGCTAACTCCCAAGCCTCCTGTTCAAGAGAAATGCTAGCTAGGTTAATTTACAAAATATTTGACTCACTCTCATTAAGATTAAGAAAAGAACAACACGCGGTCAGACTGTTTTGTGAAAATAAGTAGTTAATTTACAAATTACGTACAAGTCAAAACGCCGTGCACGCATGAGTGCTATATACGCCGGCCCGAAAATCTCAAAGAAACTTCCATGACCGACTTGTTCGTGCTACTATAGTGACATAGTCTATATACAGTTCCTTCATTTACAAGTAAACACGCAGTCATATGTACGTTGGACTACGTCTTCATTTTGAATGTATATAAAGACATGATTTGTTTGATATAATGAACTATATATATATCCTGCTCTCCATACAAATTACAAAGTAAGAATCTCGCGTGCCTTTTGGAGTCACCCTGCTGGTGAGTTAGTAAGCTTATATTTGTCCAATAATTTGTACGTATATATATCTTCAGTTTTTTTGGATACCTAAATTTTAATATATTTATTCACTCATATGCGATGGTCGAGCCACTTCTAAGCCGGCTGTAGGGAGTGGTTTTGGCAACCCGCTTAGGCTAAATAGAGGTGGCAAGCCACCCGGTCCTAAAGATTTGAGAGTGATTGAACTACTTTGAATGGATGTGGCCAAGCCAAAGATTCATATATAGCATGACTAAATATGAACTTCCTTAGATAGCAATAAGTACTGCATTATCAATCTTCTTTTGCCTGCGCAATTACTTCCCTCCATGATTTGAGCTTGAGAATCTTTAATCTCATCAGACACTTTACTTCAGGCTATATACATAGAAAAATATCATTAATCGGTTATAGGCAACACTCTTCTTTATTTTTCAACTGGCCGGAGAAAGACCAAACCCGGCCGGCCATACTTGTTTAAGGATCAAAATTACGCATGCCTTTGCAAGCATAAAATCGAAGAGGAAGAATCTTGTGTGGCTTCGGAATCATCCTGGTGAATTAATATGCTTATATATATATAATTGTCCAATAAATATTTGTACTGATCTTTTCCTTTTTTATGTGCAGAAATTTTGATGCCGTTAATTACCAAGCTAACAAGTACCGCTGCATAACCGTTTTGTTCTTCACATGGCGATTTCCTGTTTTGGGTACGTATCAAATATTTCCAAGGATATATATCATTAGCAATTATTTTTGTTGGAATATAAAAATATCATAAGTGTGAATAATTAATAAAACATTACTTTGTCCAAATCTTTTGGATTAAATGGAATACGTACCACCTACATATTATAGAATGATCAAAGTCTTTTTTCTAATTTGAATGATCAAAGTCTAATTAAAGTGTACTTTAGTCTCCTTAAAGAGTTCTTATTTTGAATTAATTATCTTTCTTTGCTTACCGTCCAGGATCTGCTGCAAGTCAACAGTCTCAGAAGATACTCACGAACACCCGCTTCAATTGATAAGGAATAGCAAAGCACCTTATAAGTGTGATGGGTGTAAAGAACTAGGGTATGGATCATCTTACCGGTGTATCGAATTCGAAAGGAACTGTCGTCCTGGCTATCAACTTCACGAGGAATGCACTTCAGCTTCGGCCAACAGCGCCACCATGCACTCATTATTCTTCAAGAATGTCCACTTCAAATTTCATAAGCAACCCCCAGAAAATGTTGGATCTTGTGTTGCATGTGGGAAGGATGTCCAAGGGTTCAGGTACCACTACTCTTCGCCGAAGAAGAATGCATTCCTAGGGTTTTTTCTTCCGAGCAAACAACTTGTCCTGCATCCTTGTTGTTTCAGGCTCCCAATTAACAGAACTAATCAGGGGTTGAATGCAAGTAATGAAGGGGTGGTGAATCTAGAGCTAAAGGAAAAGGCCGTATCGAACTGCCTAATTTGCCAAAGAAAGAAAATCTCAAAAAAGATTGAGGGCTGGGCATATGTCTCCACTTGTGGCGAATATTGTTACCATGTGAAATGTGTGAAAGACTTGGTCGACAAGAAGTTGGAGCAACAAAGTGATGGAACAAATACAAGTACCTTACAATTGGAAGTAAAGCAAAAGGCCTTAAAGGTTGGTAAGGACATAGAAGTGGTTCTAAAGCTCATTATTGAAGCAATTTTCGGAGATCCACTATCTGCGATTGTTACTTTTGTTCTATTTTTTTTATAGACAGAATAGGTTAATTAGGGAAAAATAATTAATAATAATAATGTGCCACTGGAAGCCTCAATCTGGATCTTTTGATCAGACCATCGTTATATTTTCTTATGTAAGAGGATATATAATCCATGGTGAGAATTATGTATGCATGAATATCTGTTATAATTTGTGTGTAGCAATCTGATCATCTTTACATAGATGAACTTGATGAAGTATTTTGGCAATACCTTGGGTAGAGTACTCTTCCGTTGGTGATCTCTGTCTTGTCCCCATCAAGCTTAACAAAAGTACATCAATGTGATATCATAAATGAATATTAATTTGAACAGTCAAATCTTTGTCTTAATAGTTAGTCAATGTCGCACTTTGACTTTTATATTGCCTCATACGCTACGCTGTGGATGAGAGGGAAAGGCTACCATAGAGTCTTTCACGTGGAATCAGTGGGGAAGAGAAATTCATGATGGGGGAAGCCATGGGAGAGGTCGGAGAGAGTTGGTCTAAGAGAGAAAGTATATAAAATAATGTGTTCTGATTTTTATTTTTTTTAATTTCCTCAATTTTTGTGTTCTATTCTGACGTGGCAATTTTTGATTGGACGGCACAAAAATTTGTTTGTACTACGTCTTTATAGAAGTTATTTTCTTTAACAAAATAGTCTGACCGAGTATATTCCCTACACATCTTAAACACATCTCAGTATAACTAATTTTTAAATTTATTATTGAATTTGTAGGATACACATTGGGTCCCATAAATTTAATAGTGAATTTAAAAATGATATAGGTAAAAAATGTGTAGGAGATATATTTATATTATTTCTGATTTGAAATTTACTCACTCTCTTTAAGAAAATGACAATACGCGGTCAGCCTATTTTGTTATAAAGAAAGTAACTTCTATAAAGATCCGGCACAAACAGATTATTTGTGCCCTCCAATAAAAAATTGCCACATCAGAATAGAAAACAAAAACAAGCTAGGAAAAAAAAATTATAATCAAAACACATTATCTTCTATTCTCTGATCTTTAGCCCAACTCTCTCCAACCTAGCTCGGTCTCCCATGGCTTCCCCACCATGAATTTCTCTTCCCCATTATGGTAGCCCTGGCTTTTCCCTCTGTGACATTACTGCCCCCTATTGCCCCCCCCCCCCCCCCCCCCCCACACACACACATCTTAGTCTCTTGATGGTTGTCATGTGAGACTAGTTGTCTGATTAATTTTCACATAATGGACAGCGTAAGTGAGCCTATTGGTAATTTATTGTATAATTACCAAAAGTGATCAGCAAGTCGTTGCAGCAGTTACATTACATCATTTATATATCCATGCCAATAGGTTAATTATAACAATAAAAAAGAAAAGAAAAGAAAAAAAAACGCCGTCTTAGCGAATTTATTTATTATAAGAACCCGATTTTCTCACTCTATCACCTTGTAAAATATAATTTCTAGCTCATTAAACAAACAACGTACGTGGTACATCATGCATGACGTACATATATGCAATACACCCACATGGCCACACCCCAACTTGAGGGAAAATGTTAAGGAAACTTCCATAATTGACTTGTGGTACGTATTGGCATTATTATTTACAAATAAACACGTAGTCATATATGTTGCTTAAAGTCTTCGATCATTTTGCATTTATATAAATAAAGACATGATTTGTGTAATATAATGAACTGTGAATTCAACTTTTAATCAATTCTTATTGACTTCTTCATCGTGCTCTAATTGGAATCATCCAGGTCATGAGTTCATAAGCTTAATTAATTATATATATTTGTCGAATAATTTCGATGTACTTCAGTTATATATATATATATATATATATATATATATATATATATATATATATATATATATATTCGATCACGTTGTTATTATTAGCCGCTACATCACTATTTTCTTCTTCTAATGCGGTACATATATTCCCAAAGAGATTATTAACAATTATATAAGAAGCTTCAAATTTATGCGTATTTTTGCTTAAATTGTCTTTTTGTAAGAAATCTTAACACCTGCATGCATGTCCTCGTACATCGATCATTGTTGTTTGAAGCTCCTACTTAAAATGACTGATCATGTATATATATATTAGGGAAGACGATAGATCATTTTCCCCTACCATGAAAATTAAACTATTGTTAAAATTTAATTATATATACGTTGCTCGCGCGTTTAGAGAAAAGTGTAGAAAAAGTTTAGTACGTATATATAATACGACTAAATATGAACTTCAATTCCTTAGCAAGAAATTAAGTGCTTTAATCTTCCAAGGTTTTTCCTGCACAATATTCTCCCCATGATTTGAGCTTGAGAATCTTTAATTCCATATGCCAGCATTGTTAAAATATTAATTAAATGATTAAATTAATTATTTTTTATTGTCTTAAAGTTTTTGAACAAATGATAATTTTACATGGTATCAAATCGTACGATCTCGATCTGAAGGCCCAGCTCACTCATTTGTTTCAAGAATATTGTATTCAACCTCTTACAAAACAGAGCTTTTCTTTTCTTTAATTGAGATTAGTAATGATTTAATTAACATGATATCAAAGTGGAAATACGATTTTTGAAGACTTACTTCTATGTACGTTTTAAGAATGATATGTATTTGATGTCATTCTCTTACATATACGTACACCTCTTTTACAAATTTACTATTGAATTTGTGGAACCTACATGTATGTGGTCTCAGAGATTCAATGATGAATTTACACATCTTTTATATAAAAAATAATAAATATTGACAAAAAAAAAAGTGAGAAAAATGAAACCAAACATTTTTCTTTAAAAATAAAGATCATTTTCAACCCCTTGCAAACAGAGCTTCTTTGTAGTGATTGACTTCTTTATAATTTCTTGTGAATCGTACGAGATCCATTCGTTCTAATTAACAGACACGTTACTTCAGGCTATATCCATATAAAAAATATCATTATTTACAAACAACACTCTTCTTTATTTTTCAGCAGCCCGTAGAAAGACCAAAGCCCGTTATTTAAGGACAAACATTTCGCATGTCCTTCCGAGCATAAGAAGAGGAAGAATTAAAAGGAAGAATTAATCTGCTTATATTATTGTCCAATAAATATATATTTGTACTGATCTTTTCCTTTTTTGTGTGCAAAAACTTTGATCGATCCTGTTAATTACCAAGCTAACAAACGCTGCATCACCATTTTGTTCTTCACGTACATGGCGATTTCGGCCTGTTTTGGGTACGTATCAAATATTTTCAAGGCGGATATATATCATTAGCAATTATTTTTGTTGGAATATATATAAAAATATCACAAGTGTGAATAATTAAGAAAACATAACTTTGTCCAAATCTTTTGGATTAAATGGATTAAATGAATGACTTCATTTAGAGTTATTATATATATGATGATCAAACTCCGAATTTATCTGTCTTTTTTGCTTACTGTTTAGGATCTATTGCAAGTAAACTGTCTCAGAAGATACCCACGAACACCCGCTTCAATTCATAAGGAATAGCAAAGCACCTTATAAGTGTGATGGGTGTAAAGAACTAGGGTTTAGAATTCGAAAGCCGGCCGATCGAATGCCGCTATCAACTTCACGAGGAATGCATGACTTCAGCTTCGGCCAACAGTACCACCACGCGCGCACTCATTATTCTCCGAGAATGTCCGCTTCATATTTCATGAGCAATCTCCAGAACACGTTGGATCTTGTGTTGCATGTGGGAAGGATGTCCAAGGGTTCAGGAACCACTACTCTCCGCCTAAGAAGAATGCATTCCTAGAGCTTTTTCTTCCGAGCAAACAACTTGTCCTGCATCCTTGTTGTTTCAGGCTCCCAAGTAACAGAACTAATCAGGGGTTGAATGCAAGTAATGAAGAGGTGGTGAATCTAGAGCTAAAGGAAAAGGCCGCATCGAAGTGCCTAATTTGCCAAAGAAATAAAATCTCAAAAAAGATTGAGGGCTGGGCCTATGTCTCCACTTGTGGCAAATAATGTTACCATGTGAGATGTGTGAAAGACTTGGTAGACAAGAAGTTGGAGCAACAAAGTGATGGAACTAATACAATTAGTACCTTACGATTGGAAGTAAGGCAAAAGGCCTTACAGGTTGGTATCGAAGTCATAGAAGTGGTTCTAAAGCTCATTATTGAAGCAATTTTCGGGAATCCACTATCTGCGATTGTTACTTTTGTTCTGAATTTTTTTACAGACGGAATATGCCAAGTTAATTTGGAGAAGAAAAAAATGTGCCAGCTGGAAGCCTCAATCTGGCTCTTTTGATCAGACCATCATTATATTCTCTTATGTAAGAGGATATATTATAATCCATGGAGAATTAAGTATGAATATCTGTTATAATTTGTATGCACCAATCTGATCATCTTTGCATAGACAAACTTGATTAAGTACTTCGGCAATATATTGGGTACTCTTCGGTTGTTGACCTTTGTCTTGTCCCTTAGAAGTTGCTGTCAATCTTAACGTGCGTAAAAAACCCGCATGTCGAGGATTATTGCAGTACCTGATGGCATCAAAGACGAAGTTCATGCCGATGACATATATATATATATCTTTTTAACTAGATAAACTAAGAAGACATTACTCTTATAACTAAAGTCAATATGCAACATATTAAATATCCTAATTATCAGACAATACTACAATTATGTAAAGAAATCATGCTATGGAAACAGTATGCATAGCAGCATATGCCAAAATACATAATGCTATTATGTTAAAATCATATGATTTTTAACGTGTCTATGAAATGATATAGAATTAGCACAATGGTAAAAGACATAAACAAAGTATTGTTTATGAAGTCAAATACAATTAACCTTGAGTTATATCTGCAACATTTTCGCAAGCTCTCCTAGGCCTGCTTGATGGAGAAAGCACAATTATGAACCCACAACCAAGACACATTATCCCGAATAACGCCTTTAAGGTCCAAAATCTTTCTCCAAAACAAAGAGCAATCCACATGAATCTTCACATCTTATAAACACCTATTCCTTAGAATGTTATAGTTAACCAACTTAACCGGATGGCATTATTGAAACATAGCCATACATGGTTCGACATATGCAACATAGCCGCTTTATTCTGCATCTCAAAGTTTTTAAGACCTAGCCCACCTTCTTACTTGGGAAGATGAATAGAATTTCAAGCCACTTTAACCCCTGGACTGTTAAGGTTACCACCCTTCCATAAGAAAGGCTTCAGAATTTGTTCCAATTGGATGATGACACTTTGAGGAAAAATAAAAAGAGAAGACCATTACATGACTTTGCACGGCAAAAATAATTGAATTAACTATAGCAACTACCATAATTCTCACAACAATGGGGGGAAAATATTTGCCTCTAAATTGTGAGGCCATCTATTGAATAAACTTCTCCTAATTCCTATGAGCCTAAGGAATATTACATCTATACCAAAGATTAAACAAAATACTTTATGAGAAATTGCAGCAAACAAAGAGATGGTCGATATTCTCCTCACCCAACCCACAGAAAATACATTTCATTTCCTGAAGTAAGCCAATTAATTGCAACCAATCTGTCTTGGGTATATAATCTCCTAATTAATTGCAAGTAAAATAAAGAAAAAAGAAAAAAGAGTGGTGATAAATAATCTTACCATGCCATATTATCTTACGCTATAACATATTAAGGTAGCAGCTTCGCAAGCTCTCTCCAAGAACCGTTTAATGGAAAAAGCACAATTAGGAACTATGCCATGTCATTGGCCTTGTTTCGCAAGCTTACCATGCCGACCTTGTTTGGCAGCCCCTTCCCCTCATATTTGAGGGATTTTATTTATTTATTATTATTTAAATAGTAATAAAAAAACTGCTGATATAATACAAAAAATGAAAAAAGTTATAATGTTTTGAAGTTAATGTTTTTTTTTTTAGGAGAAGTGAAAAAAAAAAAAAAAGGAAAGGGAAGGGGAGGGGAATAGAATTCCAAGCCACTTTAACCCCTGGACTATTAAGCTTACCACCCTTCCATGAGAAAGACTTGAGAATTTGTTCCACTTGAATGATGACACTTTTAGGAAGAATAAAAAGAGATTAAGAGAAGACTATTATATGACTTGCACGGCAAAAATAATTGAATTAATCTGTTGAAGCCTCCCTGTATAAGAGAGGGCTCTGCCTGCCCACCTCTTAGCCTTAGAAGCAGACCTCTTAGCTAACACCACACAGTCAACCTTCTTTAATCTAGAAGAAATTAAGGGAAACTCCCAAATACCTTATAAGGAGCTTACCTTCTTGAAACCACAAAATACCCAACAACTGATTCTTAACAGCCTTTGCAATTGCAACTCCACAAGTAAATAAACAGATCTTATCATGGTTAGCAGAAAATGCTCACATATCCCTAAACTGATTCAAACACTCCTTGACCACAGAAACAGAGTATAACTCATGACCCTTGTATAAGATAAGAACATCATCATGATATAATATTTTCACCTTATGGCATCTCCAATGGAAACAAAACTGGGTCCTCTTCGTCATACTCTCCATTGTTGGGAAATTTTGTCCTATTTCCCCAGAACGTGAGAGGCGAAAAATAAGAAGAAAGCGGAATAACAAAGATAAGCAATCACACACGACACCAGATTTAAGTGGTTCCCTCAAACCGAGGTACGTCCACTGGCGGAGGCAATCCCGGAGAAAATTAACTATCAAAAGGTGAGTACAAGGAAATAACAGGGCGAGAAAACTACTCAAACCCAAAGCCCCAATACACCCAATTCTCACTTTAACCCAAAAGGAGAATAATAACAAAAAGAAAAACCTCTCTTTTTATGGAACTCTCACCTTTCCTTTCTCTCTCTATGCCCCTCCCACACAATCCTTGATTGCACACTTCTCCTTTTATAGTGGTTGAGGACCACACCTTTTCCTTTTCTTCCTTGGAAAGGAATCAACCAAGGAAGGAAAGAAATCCCCAACTTGGAAAAGTAATCAATAGGAGGTGTAATCTTTCCCTCTCCTACAAGTAATTGGTCAACACATAAATGACCAAATCCAAAAAAGTAACTTGTACAGGATTTTCAAACACTTGAGAAGGAAAGAGCAAATAGGTGGGTCCACCGACTTGATTTTCAAGTCACCCAACCTTAACATCCATAAGCCCTGAAAAAGCCTCCATCACTAAAACAAACGATAAGGCAACAAAGGCTCACCTTGCCGAAGACCTCTATTCCTATATAAAAAGTACTTGAGCTCACCATTAATGTGAGAATGTAAGAGTGATGATGCATATCACTATCAGAGAAGTTATGGAATCAGAATCTGAAGCAAGATGATTGTTGAGTTGCAAAATGACCCAGATATTCAAAGCAACATGATTTGATAATTCAAGATTACTATTGTAAAACTCTTGACAATTTGGAGGTTTCCTAATTATTTTTAAACTAATTAGTGATTGGGAATTTGATAACTCCAAAAAATGGGAGAAGCGTCATGAGTTAATTAGTCGTAACATAGGTGACTGAGTCACAAGTCAAAGTCTCGTTCTTTTTCTTTCTTTCTTTCTTTCTTTTTTTTTTTTTTTAAAAAAAAGAAGTCTTCTTCCTTTACATTATAATATGGTTAAGACTCGATATGTCCTGATATTAATGGTTAAAAGACATCATGGCTAGCTTGTTTTTTTTTTTACCTGTTTGATTAAGATGGGATGGGATGGGATCATGGGAGTATCTAGAGGGGCTTTTTCACTTGATCTTTTAATAGGTATTTTGATTGATAAAGTCAAATATATAAAAAGTTACTTATCCAAATTAAGAAGTTTTACTATACCTTTATCACTTACGTAGTTTAAATCTTGTATTTTGATTTTAAAAAAATAAATAACATATTGAAACTCATGTCATTTTCTTCTTCTTAATTTTGTATAATGGAAGAAATTTCTGTTGACTAGGTTTATTTGTAGTAACCGTCAGTATGATTTGAGTTTTTGGGGTAATTGTATTGAGATATTTATAATGTTCTGAGTCCCTGTATTGGTCTGAGTTTAACTCAGTCTAGTTGTAACTACGTTACCCCTTGAGTGTATTAATGAAATTATTCAAAAAAAGAAAAAGAAAAAAAAGATGAGAGTTTGGAGGAGAACCGGCCCTAGAGAGAAAAAGAATAAAGAATAGAGGTGTTTGAAGAGGAGGGAGGCACCTCCCTCCAATGATACTTTCCTCTTAGTCCTTCTAGGGTTATGGGTTTTTTTTTTTTTTTTTCTTCCTGGCTTCACTACAAAAAAAAAAGATCATTAGCGGCGACATGTGGCAGCTAATGCGGTCGCCGCATATACTCCGCCTCTAAAGATCAATAGCGGCGACATATAGAGTCGCCGCTAATGTTCGCTCAATTTGTCGCTGCTAATAATATTTTTTGGCGCCGCAAAAAAATTATAGAACGGAGATCATTGTCGCCGCTAATGATCTATCATTAGCGGCGACATACGGGTCGCCGCTAATGATATGAAAAAAATTAAAAAAAGAAAAAAAGAAAAAGAAAAACATTATTATCGGCGACACGTATGTCGCCGCTAATGATATTAAAAAAAATTAAAAATAAAATAAAATAAAAAAGACAGGACTGCGAATGACTTCATAATAAGCAAAGAAGCATGAAAAATTACCAAACAAAGTCCTAATTTTTACTCGTTAATATTCTTGTAATCAACATTCACATTCAAATTAACACAGATTCCAACAAAAAAGAGCCAAAAAAAAAAAAATGCATTAAGCATGCAAATACAAAAGAAAGAAATGAAAACAAAGTCTTACCCAATTTACAAACTTATTAAAGGGAAAACGCATTACGTATTGTTACCATTCCCCATCGAAACCGCTCTCTTCGCCCAATCCAGCACAAATAAAAAAGACCCAGGACGTGGGTCTCTTGAGACCCACGGCTGGGTCTCTTGAGATGCACGGTGGTGGTCGTCGGTAGAGAGAGAGGAAGAAGGGAGAAGAAGAACAAGAAAGAAGAAAGAAAGAGAGAAAGGAAAACCATGGAGAGCTATGGAGAGATGAGAGACGGATCAGATAGAGAGAGTAAAGAAAGAGATATTCTGTTTCAAGAGATTAAGAGAGATGAGAGGGAAGGAGATACCTTATGAGTGTGTGAAAAGGAGAAAAAAATAAAAAATTCAAAACTCTGCATTTTGTTTTGGCTGTGTGCGCGGGACGCGAAAATTTCGTAGATCATCCGATCGATCATGATAGATCATCCGATCGATCATGATTGATCATCCGATCGATCATGATTGATCATCCGATCGATCATGATTGATCATCCGATCGATCATGATTGATCATCCGATCGATCATGATTGATCATCCGATCGATCATGATTGATCATCCGATCGATCATGATTGATCAATGTGATCAATAGATCATCCGATCAATCATGGTAGATCAATGTGATCAATAAATCATCTGATCAATCATGGTAGATCATCTGATCGATCATGATAGATCAATAGGATCGATTGATCATGATAGATCAATAGGATTGATAAATCATCCGATCGATCATGATAGATCAATAGGATCGATAGATCATCCGATCAATCATGGTAAATCAATAGGATTGATAAATCATCTGATCAATCATGGTAGAAGATCCGATCGATCATGATAGATTAATATGATCGATAGATCATCCGATCGATCATGATAGATCTACAGGATCGATAGATCATCCAATCGATCATAATAGATCTATAGGATCGATAGATCATCTGATCAGACTAATGCACAAGGTCGGATGGTCTATCGATCCTATTATTCTATCATGATTGACCAGACTATCACTACAAAAGGATCCTATTATTCTATCATTATTATTATTTTTTTGGGAACAGTACACATAGCCCCCTCAAACTACCACTCAATTGTCAATGTACCCCACAAACTACCAATTGTGTTAATGTCCCCCCTTAAACTACTAAAAAATGTCAATGTCCCCCCTAAGACCAACAAAAAGACAAAAATGACCTTAATTTTTTTTGAATAAGACAAAAATGTCCTCATAAATTCAAAAAATTAAATCTAAAAAAATAAAAAATAAAACAAATGAAGAAAAAGAAAAAGAAAAACAAATTTTTATTAAATTAAAAAACGAAAAAGAACAATTTTTTTAAAGAAAAAAAAAACGAAAAAACGAAAAACGAAAAATAACAGAAATTTATTTATTTATTTTAAAAAAAAAACAAATTAAAAAAAAAAACCAGTTTTTATTAAAAAAAAAAAACGAAAAAGAACAATTTTTTTTTTTTAAAAAAAAAAAAAACTGAAAAATTATTATTTTTTTAAAAAATAAAAAATAAAAAACAGTTTTAAATTTTTTATTATTTTTTGGAAGAAATTTTTGTTATTTTATATTTTTTTTAATAATTTTATTTTATTTTAATAATTTTATGAAGGGCACTTTTATCATTAGGGGGACATTGACATTTTTTGGTAGTTTAGGGGGGGACATTGACACAATTGGTAGTTTGGAGGGTACATTGACAATGAGGTGGTTGTTTGAAGTGGTTATGTGTACTTTTTCCTTTTTTTTTTTTTATTGTGTAGGATCAATAACGGCGACCCCAATTGTCGCCGCTATTGACCAATTATTAGCGGCGACATCTAAATCTAGTATTAGCGGCGACTTCTAAAGTCGCCGCTAATGAATATGATTTTTTATTTTTTATTTTTCTGTTTTTTTATTGTGTAGGATCAATAGTGGCGACCCCAATTGTCACTACAAAAAAAAAAAGGCATTTGGAGCCGTTTCTGTTGGAGCCGTTTTATAAAAACGACTCCAATTTGAAACGTTTTTAATGAAAACGGCTCCATTTGGAGTCGTTTTTTGAAAAGGTTTTTAATTGGAGCCGTTTAAATTAAAAACGGCTTCAAAAAACTTAGAGCCGCTTAAAATAAAACGGCTCTATATGGAGCCGCTTTCAAAAAAACGGTTCCATTTTGAGCCGTTTAATTTTAAGCGGCTCTAATTTGAGCAGACTATTTACAACCTAAATATTAGTTAGAGACGTTTTTAGCAAAATGGTTCTATTTTCAGCCCTTTTATCTAAAACGGCTCTAATTAGACACGTTTGTAAGAAACGGCTCAATCTTGAGCCCTTTAAAAAACGGCTCAATTTCCAGCCGTTTTAGATAAATGGGCTCCATTTAGAGCCGTTTTTACAAAAAAAGGCTCCATTTTCAGCACTTTAATTTTATAAAAACAGAGTCCAATTTTAAAAATTAAAAATAACACCATTTATAATAATTCTAGCCATATATACTAAAAATAAAAGTAATTAATATATATATATAATCACAACGCCCAAAGGTGAGAAACAAATTAAAGCCCGACTGACCAAATTAAAGGTCATCGAAGTGAATTAAAGATAAAGAATTAAAAATTTAACTTGGTTCCGAGAAAGAAACGACCGCCGGAGTTGGCGTGTGTAAAGCATTCATGTGCCTTCTTTGAGAACCCCCTTAGCGATGGACGATCTTTACGAGCTTGGATCGGCACCTTCCAGGCTAGAGATAATAACTATAGCCCACACGCATATAAAACAAAATATCTAAACCACAAGCACGTGTGGGTCACACACCAATCAGAGACGAACCACACGACCTCATTAAGTGTCCAAAAAAGGCCGGCTACTACACCTAGACAGTTTTTGTCAAATAAAATCCAACCGAGTATAAAAAGATCGAACTTGCCTTAAAGGCTAGGAGAAAAACACTGGAATCGGAGATGTGAAGCCTCTCTCTCCTCGACGAACAAAGCTTTTAGGTTTCTCTCTCTCTCTCTCTCTCTAGAAACTTCAAACGTTCTTTCTCTAAAGAGAGAGTAGAGTACTTGGTTAGTATATATGTCAATATATGTATATACATGTACACACACACACACACACACACACACACACACACACACACACACACATATATATATATATATATATATATATATATATATATATATTAATAACTAACTATATATTTATCAACAGATTATAATTAATATTTATTGATTTGTTTTGATATATGTATATATATATATATATATATATATATATATATATATATATATATATATATATATATATAAAATTGAAAATAATTGGAGTCGTTTTTGTCCTAAAACGACTCTAGATTTAGGAAAAACGGCCTCTATTTAGAGTCGTTTTACTAAAAAAGACTCCAAATGGAGTCGTTTTTAGAAAAACGACTCCGTTCGGAGTCGAAGGCGCGCGGGACACGGGACACAGTTCTGTCCCGCGCCTATCTTCTTGTCATTTCGCATTTATTGCGAAAGTTGATTTTTTTAAAATCAACGTGCTCATCCCTAGGCAGGCCATGCTATCTCCACCCCTCCGGCCATCTCCATCGATCCGTCTCAGACTCTCAGCTCTCTCACGTCTCTCTCTCTCTTGATATCTTTGTCTCTCTCTCTCTCTCTCTCTCTCTCTCTCTCTCTCTCTGTCTTCGCCGTCCGGCCATTTCAGTGAAGCCGGCCGGCCACCCGGTTCCTCTTTATCGGTGTTCTCCTCTCCTCTCCGCTCCCCTGCACGGTGTACTCCTCTCCTCTCCTCTCCGGTCGTCTCTCTCCCTTGGCGGTCTCTCTCTCTCAGTAAAACCCCCACCATCGGCTACCCCGCCGGAAGATCGGGTAAGTCCCTAAACTCTAGCTCACTGTACATGTGCTTTTGTTTAGCTCTCTCTCCCTCACGCTTTCTCTCTGCAGGTGCCTCCCTCACAGCTCCGACCGGCGAAGAACAAGATGTCTCTCACAGCTCGCTCATGCTTTTTTAATATATATTTTTTTCATTTATTTATTTTTACATTTTTTTCTGCTTTATTATTTTTAGGGATAATTGCACCGTTGGTCCCTGTGGTATACCATAATTATTTTTCACTCCCTATGGTTTAAAAAAGTTCATGGGAGGTCCTTCTGATATGCAATAATTACAAATCGATCCCTGGCGTCAAATTCTGTTAAAATTTTTAACAGATTCCGTCAAATGCCACGTCAGCGCCACGTGTCGTCATCTTATTGGTGACACGTGGCGCTGACATGTCTAATTTTAATAAAATAATATAAATTTATTAAAAAATAAATAAAAATACTTATTTTTTTTTAAAAAAAAAAAGAAAAAAAAAAGAAAAAAAAAATGGGGAAAGGGGTGGCCTGGCCACCCCCAGCCCATAGGGGTGGCCGGGGGTGGCCGCGCGCCACCCCTTCAGCTTTTTTTTTTTTGAATTTTTTTTGAATTTTTTTTATAAAAACATAAGTATTTTTATTTATTTTTTAATAAATTTATATTTTATTATTACGGTAGACACGTGTCGCCATCTTATTGGCGACACGTGGCGCTGACGTGGCATTTGACGGAATCTGTTAAAAATTTTAACAGAATTTGACGCCAGGGATCAATTTGTAATTATTGCATATCACGAGGACCTCCCATGAACTTTTTAAACCATAGGGAGTGAAAAATAATTATGGTATACCACAGGGACCAACGGTGCAATTATCCCTTATTTTTATTGTTGCTTTATTATTTTTACATTTATATATTTCATAAAATTAAAATACAAGACAAAAAATATATATTCATAGACAATACAATGTAATAATCTATATATTATTTTTACATTTATATATTTCATAAAATTAAAATACATAACAAAAAATATATATTCATAGACAATACAATGTAATAATCTATATATTATTTTTACATTTATATATTTCATAAAATTAAAACACATCACAAAAAATATATATTCATAGACAATACAATGTAATAATCTATATATTATTTTTACATTTATATATTTCATAAAATTAAAACACGTAACAAAAAATATATATTCATAGACAATACAATGTAATAATCTATAGATTATTTTTACATTTATATATTTCATAAAATTAAAACACATAACAAAAAATATATATTCATAGACAATACAATGTAATAATCTATATATTATTTTTACATTTATATATTTCATAAAATTAAAACACATCACAAAAAATATATATTCATAGACAATACAATGTAATAATCTATATATTATTTTTACATTTATATATTTCATAAAATTAAAACACATAACAAAAAATATATATTCATAGACAATACAGTGTAATAATCTATATATTAAAATAGCAATCTAAATATAAATGCTTATTTACACAATGTAATAATCAAAAAATAAATTAATATAAAAATTTGATTCATACCTAAAATTTTTTAGGGAAGAAAAAAATATTATTAAGAATTTAACTTGGAGGCGGGATTGCATTATACCCAGGTTGTTGAATCATGCCCCAACTTAAATTTGACCCATTAAATGTGAAAATAAATTCATGACCTAGGACCAAATAAATTTAAGAAGAGGCCGCGTTGTCTAAGATAATGCTCTAGGTTATCGACTCCTTTTTTTCAATTCTTTGCCAAAAAAAAAAAAAAGATTCTAGTAATTAATTGAGGACCGTTTGTGTATATAGCACAGTCCTTAATTTGTGTTATATATTTGTAACAATTTTGTGTATTGTAATGTGGTAAGATAAATATGGACAAAAGTTGGATGACGAAGTGGAGAGGTTCAAGGGAGTATATGGAAGGGGCTGAAGCGTTCTTGAAGTATGCAGTTACGAACTCCAGAAATAAAAATTCAATTGTATGTCCATGCAAGAAGTGTGGTTTGAACAGGAGCCTACGTCCAGAAGAAGTATATGACCATTTGACCGGTGGAAGGGGAATTATGCCTAATTACACTGAATGGATTTGGCATGGGGAGAAGATTAGGGCTCCTGTACCTAATAAAGTACGTGTTGTTGAATCTCCTAAGCCGGCTCCGGCTGCAAATATTGTACCAATACTCGACGAGTCAAGAACGATGCAGTCCATGTTGCAAGATGTTTTTGGCATGCATAGTACTCGGGCAGACGATGATGAGTGTCAAGTGGAAGTGGAAGCCGATTATGTACCTGAAGCAGTTGATGAAGAGATCGATGAGAGTGCCAAGAAATTCTACAACTTGGTTCAGGATGCAGACAAGCCACTTCATGATAAAACACGATATAGCAAATTGTCAGCTATTGTTCATCTATACAACTTGAAGTGTGTGGGTGGACTCAGTAATACGATTTTCACATTGTTGCTTGAGTTCATCAATGAGATAGTACCAACAGATGAGCCAGCTTTGCCTAAAAGTATGTATGAGACAAAAAAATATTTAAGAGACTTGGGGCTTGGATATGAAAAGATTCCGGCTTGTCGAAATCATTGTATGTTATTCTGGAAGGAAAATAAGAAGTTAGATACATGTACAGTGTGTGGAGCATCAAAATGGAAGGACGAAATTACTGAAGAAGATGGGTCATCCCGAACATTGAAGAGACGACCGGTAAAGGTGTTGCGGTGGTTTCCATTGACTTCAAGATTGCAAAGGTTGTACATGTCACAACATACCACTTCCCACATGAGGTGGCACGCTGATGGGCGCACAAAAGACGGTGTGCTCAGGCATCCGGCAGACGGTGAAGCTTGGAGAACATTTGATACACTGCACCCAAACTTTGCACCAGACCCACGAAATGTTAGGCTTGGTCTAGCGTCGGATGGTTTTAACCCTTTTGGGAACATGAGCACAAGCCACAGTACTTGGCCTGTTATGTTGGTTCCATACAACCTACCTCCTTGGATGTGCATGAAACAACAGTATTTCATATTATCTATGATTATTCCAGGCCCAACTGCACCAGGAATGAATATAGATGTCTACCTACAACCTTTAATATCAGAGTTACAGGAGTTGTGGAATGTAGGGGTACGGACATATGACATATCCAAGAAGAAGTCATTTGTTATGCAGACAGTATTGATGTGGACAATAAATGACTTCCCAGCATATGCAGATTTATCTGGATGGAGTACTAGGGGTCCAATGGCATGTCCTTGTTGTATGCATTCAACGAGGTCAACATGGTTGACATACGGGCATAAATATTGTTATATGGGGCATAGACGATGGTTGTCTGCCAATCATAAGTGGCGATAGATGGCAAGAACCTTTGACGGTAAACAAGAGCTGGGTGTTGCGCCTGTTATTCCAGATGGTAGTGAAATCCTACGACAATTACAGGGATTTGATGTTCATGAAGACACAAGAAGAGACAAACGACAAAAAACTGTGCAGCAAGGTCATGGGGCAAATGAGACTGCGGTATGGAAAAAGAAAAGTATTTTTTTCACATTGCCCTATTGGAAGGATAATTTGTTACGACATAACCTTGATGTGATGCACATCGAAAAAAATGTGATGGATAATATCATTGGGACCCTACTGGACATGAAAGTAAAAACAAAAGACAACCACGCAGCACGTTTGGACTTACGTAAAATGGGTCTGAGAAAAACACTTCATCCATTCACAAACGAGAGAGGTAAAACATATATACCAGCGGCGTGCTACACGATGTCTAAGGAGGAAACAATTAATTTCTTAAAAGTGATCAAAGATGTTAGAGTACTCGATGGATATGCCTCCAATTTGTCCCGTTGCGTGAACCTTAAAGCCCGTACCATTTTTGGTATGAAGAGTCATGACAACCATATACTCATGCAACAACTGCTGCCAATAGCTTTGCGTGGATCCTTGGAAAAGAAGGTTGTGAAACCTTTGATAGAGTTGTCTGCATTTTTTAGGGTTACGCCAGAGTCGCGAAAGAGCTGGTACATTGATTTCATTCTTAATAACATATATATATATATTTTAACAAGAATCATGTTACTAGTTGATGATCATTTTGTTTAGTAGATATTTATTTTTGGTGCAAAATATAGATGTTCTTATTGAATTCAAATCGCACATTCGACTCTTATTTGATAACTGTATATTTGTTTTCGTAGGAGATATTAAAGCAAAAGCCACCCACTCGAGCTGAAGTTTTTGTGGCAACTCACACAAAAAGGGATGGGACGCCCAGCACGCAAGCAGCTAGAGAGACGATTGTAAGTGCTTAACTTTGTCTTTATTGTGTGTGTTGTTGAATATATCATATAATAAAGTAGTATAAGTATTTATTCCAAAGCAAATAAATGTCTAATAATTAACACATTTAATATATATATGTCAGGAAAAGTTGAAGGAGCTGATGACAGATGACACTGCAAGAGCGAACCCTATATCTCCACAGGGTTCAATACTATGGGCAGAAGATGATGCTCTTGCAAGGGCGATGGGAAGGGTAGAGTATTCGGGTCGTGTTCGTGGAATGGGGGTTGGCCCATTACCAGTTAGACCCACCTCTCGATTTTCTGCATCATGGTTGGCTCAAGAAAATGCATTTAATACTCAAATGAATGAGATGATGAAAAAGTGGGAGGAAGAGAAGAGAATATCGGATGAGCGATGGGAGGAAGAGAAGAGAAGGACAGAGGAAGAGAGGAGAAGAGCGGACGAAGAAAGGAGAAGAGCGGATGAAGAGAGGAGAATCGCGGATGAAGAGAGGAAACAAACTAATGAAAGAATTGCAAGACAAGATCAAATGATGGAGAAGATGCAGAAGATGATTGACGATCTTGCTAGAGTCAATGCATCACTTCTAGGCAACTCTTCGTCTGCGTCACGCTCATCGTGAGGGTGACATCCACAGTAACTAGTCCATCAGGTTAGCTCCAAATATGATTAACTATGATTTTTTTGAGTATATAAAGTTGAAAATGTACATTAGGACTTTTTATAGGGGTTATTTTTTAGCATATAAAGTTGAAAATATTATGTGTATTGTTACTCTCTCTCTCTCTCTCTCTCTCTCTCTCTATATATATATATAACACATTTTATTTAAATCACTAATGTAGGTGATGTGCTCTTGACGTCTGATGATGTTGATATGCATAAGGAGCTATAGTGGAAAAGACATATTTAGTTGTTATGAATGTAGTATTGAACTTTGTAAATGATGTAGGTAACTTTTGTGTTATCGGTTGGACTTGATCGGTTTGTGATCATAGATAACTTATGTATTATGTTTTGAAATTACTTATGGCGATATACTGTTTACGATTGTAGGTAACTTGATCGGTTTGGGGTTGAGTCAAATTATATATGGTGATATGTTGTATTTGTTATTTTTTGTGTTTTAATGCATTGATATGAAGTTTGTGTTATATATGAGTTTATGTGAAAAGAACTATCGTGAAAAAGATATCTTGAGTTGTTGTGAATGTAGTATTGAATTTTGTAAATGATGTAGGTAACTTTTGTGTTATTGGTTGGACTTGATCGGTTTGTGATCATAGATAACTTATGTATTATGTTTTGAAATTACTTATGGCGATATGCCGTTTATGATTATAAGTAACTTGATCGGTTTGGGGTTGAGTGAAATTATATATGGTGATACGTTGTATTTGTTATTGTTATTGTTTTAATGCATTAATATGAAGTTTGTGTTATATATGAGTTTATGTGAAAATAACTATCGTTGAGAAGACATATTGAGTTGTTGTGAATGGAGTATTGAACTTTGTAAATGATGTAGGTAACTTTTATGTTATCGGTTGGACTTGATCGGTTTGTAATCATAGATAACTTATGTATTATGTTTTGAAATTACTTATGGTGATATGCCGTTTATGATTTAGGGTAACTTGATCGGTTTGGGGTTGATTGAAATTATGTATGGTGATATATTCACTACAAAAAAACTGGCTTTTAGAGCCGTTTTAGTTGGAGCCGTTTTTTTAAAACCGACTCGAATTGGAGTCGGTTTTAACTAAACCGACTCCAATTGGAGCCGTTCTAGAACGGCTCCAATTGGAGCCGCTTTATACAAACGGCTCCAATTGAAGCCGTTTTAAGCGAAACGGCTCAACATGGAGCCGCTTAAACAAAACGGCTTCAATTGGAGTTGGTTTAGCTAAAATGGCTCCAATTTGAGTCATTTTTCTAAGGCGTCTCGAGTTGGAGCCATTTTTAAACGGCTTATATTGGAGCCGCTTTATGATAAACGGCTCTAATTTGAGCCGTTCTAACGAGATGACTCCATTTGGAGCCGCGTTGAATAAAACGGCTCCAATTGGAGCCATTTTTTTAAGGTGTCTCCAAGTTGAGACATTTTAAAACGACTCCAATTGGAGTCGCTTTATAAGAAACGGCTCTAAATTGGAGCCGTTTTATTGCAAATGGCTCCAATTGGAGTCGCATTGTTCAAACGGCTCCAATTAAAGCCATTTGTATAAAGCGGCTTCAATTAGAGCCGATTTACAACAAATTCAAACGGCTCTAATTAGAGCCGTTTTAAGGAAAGCGGCTCCAAATGGAGCCGCTTTACTGAAAACGGCTCCAATTAGAGCCGTTTTCCTTAAAACGGCTCCAATTGGAGCCGATTTAAAAAGCCTCCGATTGAGGCCCTTTTTGTTAAAACGCTTGTAATTAGAGTCGTTTTTGTTAAAGCACCTCTAATTCAAGCATTTTTGTTAGAACGACTCCACTTAGAGCTGTTTTGAAAGTGAAGTCGTTTTTAAAAATAAAAAGAACTTCATTTATAATAACCCTAACCCTAGGATTTAAGATTTCAAGACTGATTCGTTTATGAGTTGAGCTTAATTGAATAGTTGAGCTTAATTGAATAGTTGATCTCGAATTAGAGCTGATCTATAAAATGTGTGTTTAAGCTCGACTCGTTTAAACTTGATCTAGCTCGTTGAAAATGCCCCACTCCAGTCGATTCGGGTTACTCGACAAGCTCAGCTCAACTAGAGCTCGAGCTAGGTTATTAAATTTTTTAAGTTCAAGCCCGAATTTGAAAATAGCATGTTATTATATCATATTAGAGTATATATATATATATATCATGTTAGAGTTCATTATATATATAAACTAATGGTATATATGTATAATTTTTCAATCTCAAACTAGTGCCGATCTATGAAAGTGTGTTTAAGCTCAACTCGATCGTTTGAAACTCGAGCACTATTACCAATCTATGAAATGTGTATTTAAGCTCGACTCGATTATTTAAAACTCGAGTGAGCTCAAGCTCGAGCTCGTTGAAATTGCTATTCGAATTCATAAACTAATGATATATGTATAATGTGAGCAAGTAGTTATAAGTCTAACATATTTTATATAACTAAGTAACTATAATATAAGTATTATATATATATATATATATATATATATATATATATATATATATATATATATATATATATATAACTTATTAATATGTTAGTTTAACATATATATAAATACTATTATTAATGTATTATAATTAATATGTAATATATATAATATGTATATTTTTATCAAAAAAGCTGATTAAAAAATAAAAGTAAATTATTGAAATTATGTAACCGTCGTTCAAAAATCGAATCCATTTGGAGCCGTTTTAGAGAAAACGACTCCAAATGGATTCGTATTCTTCAAGAAAACGGTTCTAATGGGTTGTTTTAGGTGTGCGCGCGAAACAGGAAGTTGTCCCGCGTGCCACACCCCAGAGTCCGAATCACAAAGGTTTCATGTTTTTTATTTTTTATTTTTTCTTTATAGAAGCAGACTTTCTGTCGTTTACAATATCTCTGAGTCTCTCTTGTAACCGCTGCTAGCTCTCCATCGCTCGCTCTCACAGAGACCCCACGGTATGTCCTCGATCTCTCTATCTCTCTCTCTAGCTCTCACACATGAACACACACACACACACACACTCTCTCTCTCTCTCTCTCTCTCTCTCTCTCTCTCTCTAGCTCTCACACACGTACACTAAAAAATTGTTGATTTTTAAATCTGATGCTTGGGTTGTGATATTTGTTGGGGTTTGTCTTTCGGCCATGGTAGTGTTGGTATGTAGTCTGCTTTCCCCTTGCATTCTGATTTTCTTTTGTTTTAGCATCAGTAGTTAGCAAATCAGTAATTGTTTTTGACAGAATAAAAATCTCCTATAAAAAAATGATCTTCAAGGATTTTCTGGAATTATTCATAGGCTTCAGATGGTGATTGCTAAGTTTTTATGCATAAGCTTCATAGTGATTGCTAGGTTTTTTTGCATAGGCTTCAGATAGTAATTGCTAATTTTTTTTGCATAGGCTTTAGATGGTGATATAAAAGATAGTGTTGTTTTAAATACTTTTATAGGTGGAAGACGAGAGCACTTCCATTGGAGGAAGATAAATCAGTAATTGGATTCTTATTTTATTTTATTTTTATCCCATTTGCCATGTGTTTGGATTCAAGCCTTGAAGATTGGATTCTTGAATAGATACAGGAAATGCGTTTGCGCTTACATCTATACTAATTATTTATCTATATTGTTAATTGCTACTTCTTCCAATTCGTTAGGAAGCTTTAGACAACTGAAGCAATATATATATATTTTGGATTCACTGTCATTTATTTTTGAGAATTATGGTAGTTCAAATCTTCATTAATAAGTGGCTGCTCTCTCCTGGAGAATAAATAAACTAATAGCTTTCTTTTTGTTTTGTTTCATTTCATTTTTCTGTCCTGGTTCCTTCTGATGTGGTCATGGGAGTTGTTATTTTAAATTTATGTTCTGTTCTTATTTTTTTGAACTCTTTTGTTCTTTCATCTATTTGCTGGATAGAGAGAAGCTAAAGCCAAAAATATTAGAAATCAGAGAAGCTCCTAAAAAAAAATTCTAATATTCCAACTCTATCTCACAAATCCTTTCCCTCACTTTTAAGGCATACCGAACATTTGTTTCTTTGTTTTCCTTACCTTACCTTCATGGAACTTTCATTTTTGTTCTGTTGCCAAAATTTGTTTTTTCATGTGTATCAAAGTGTCCCCTTTTCTCCCTAGCTTTCCGCATTGAATTTGAATGTGGTTGGGATGTATTCATCTGTGTACACACTTGTTCATAATTTGACAGGGTTGATCGTGGAGTCTAATTGAAAATTCGATTGATTTTGATGGGGGTTAAGATTGGGGGGGTGGGGGGCAATGGCACGGAGAAGAAAGTGGGCGGATCTTTTGTAGGGCAAGAGAGGAAAGAAGGGTGGTGTCATGGACGAAGGCGAGGAAGAGCAAGACCAACCTTTCTCTTCTTTTGGGGCTCTAATGAAGGGGGTTCCTCTTTTGCTTTAGTTATTTCTCCTTTGTTTTGGGTTTTAGTTTTCAAGGAAGAGTAGTAAAACAGCAATCTTTTGACATATATATGCAATGGAGGGTGTATATGTATGTATATTTGTCTGGCACATATAGGAGTGTAGCCCTCTCAATTTTTTTTATTTAAAATTTGCAATCCAATCTTTGTTGCCTTGCGTGGTGATGATGGTGCTGCTGCTATTGCTTAAATATTATATATATATATAATGATGCCCTATTATTCTTAGAGAGAGAGAGAGAGAGAGAGAGAGAGAGAGAGAGAATGGTGAGAGCTTGTTGTATCTTTGGGTGGCCCACTTTTGAATATTTTCGCATCGTTGTCTATTTGTGGAATTGTCAACTATGGAAAGGAGATGCCAATCAAAGAGAGAAAGAGTGTTTGGTGGGGGTAATGTCAGAGTTTGAAAAGGAAACATGCCTTTTGCATTAAAAACATTTGATAGGGGTAATGAAAGTAACTCGAAAGAGTAAAAAAAGAAAGAGATAAAAGTAAATAAATAAAAAAATTTAAGACGGAGAAAAATGATATGGACTTAACTGAGTTCCAAGAAGATTAGGAAAACCAAAGAAAAAAGAAAGAAAGAGTTCCAAGAAAGTCAACATTAGGAACCCCTCCTCCCCCCCCCCCCCCCCCCCAAAAAAAAAAAAAAAGTTCCAAGAAAGTCAACATTAGGAAAACCAAAAAAAAAAGATCCAAGAAAGTCAATAAAGTAAGTCTTAGGAGTTTGGCCCAAGATAGAGACAAATATTCTTTAATGACCTTCCAGATTCCAGATTAATGACCTTCCATATTTCAAAGTTAAACATTAGTTTATAGCTGACAAGTGACTTTAAACTTGTTTGGTGTATCATATTTGAGATTGTGTTCATTTTATGTATTATAATGTAGTTACTCTAAATATGGATAAGAGTTGGATGACGAAGTTTAGAGGCTCGAGAGAGTATATGGAAGGGGCTGAAGCATTTGTGAAGTATGCAGTTATGAACTCTAAAAATAAAAATTCAATTGTGTGCCCGTGCAAGAAGTGTGGATTGAAGAGGAGTTTACGGCCAGAAGAAGTATATGATCACTTGACCGCTGGAAGGGGAATGTTGCCTAATTATACTGAATGGATTTGGCATGGAGAAAAGATTAGGGCTCCTGTACCTAATAGAGTACCTAATGTTGTTGAATCTCTCAACCCGTCTCCGGCCTCAGATAATATTGAACCAATACCCGACGAGTCAAGAACGATGCATGCCATGCTGCAAGATGTTTTTGGCATGCATGATATTCGGGCAGATGATGGTGAGTGTCAAATGGAAGTGCAAGCCGAAGATGTACCTGAGGCAGTTGAGGAAGAAATCGATGAAAATGCTAGGAAATTCTACAACTTGGTTAAGGATGCAGACAAGACACTTCATGATAAAACAAAATATAGCAAACTGTCAGCTATTGTACATCTATACAACTTGAAGTGTATGGGTGGACTGAGTAATACGATTTTCACATATTTCCTGGAGTTCATTAATGAGTTAGTACCAACAGATGAGCCAGCTTTGCCTAATAATACGTATGAAGCCAAAAAATATTTGAGGGACTTGGGGCTTGGATATGAAAAGATTCCGGCTTGTCGAAATAATTGTATGATATTCTGGAAGGAAAATGAGAAGTTAGATACATGTACAGTGTGTGGAAAATCAAAGTGGAAGGACGAAATTATTGAAGAAGATGGGTCATCTCGAACACCGAAGAGACGACCGGTGAAGGTTTTGCGGTGGTTTCCATTGGCATCAAGATTGCAAAGGTTGTACATGTCACAACATACTGCTTCCCACATGAGGTGGCACGCTAATGGACGCACAAAAGACGGTGTGCTCAGGCATCCGGCGGACGGTGAAGCTTGGAGGGCATTCGATACACTACACCTAGACTTTGCATTAGACCCACGAAATGTTAGAGGCTTGGGCTAGCGTCGGATGGTTTTAATCCTTTTGGGAACATGAGCACAAGCCACAGTACTTGGCCTGTCATACTGGTTCCGTACAACTTGCCTCCTTGGATGTGCATGAAACAACCACATTTCATATTATCCATGATTATTCCAGGCCCAACTTCACCTGGAATGAATATAGATGTCTATTTACAACCTCTAATATTAGAGTTACGGGAGTTGTGGAATGCAGGGGTACGAACATTTGATATATCGATGAAAAAATCGTTTGTTATGCGGACAACATTGATGTGGACAATAAATGACTTCCCAGCGTACGCAGATTTATCTGGATGGAGTACTAAGGGCACACTGGCATGTCCATGTTGTATGCATTCAACGGGGTCGACATGGTTAACATACGGGTGTAAATTTTGTTATATGGGACATAGGCGATGGTTGCCTACGAATCATAAATGGCGACAGCACGCAAGATCCTTTGACGGTAAACAAGAGTTGGGTGCTGCACCTGTTGTGCCGGATGGCGATGAAATCCTAAGACAATTGCAGAGACTTGATTGCATGAATAGAGACACAGAAAGGGGAAAACGAAAAAGAACCGTGAATCAAGGTCATGGAGCAAATGAGGAAGTGGTATGGAAGAAGAAAAGTATTTTCTTCACATTGCCCTATTGGAAAAATAATTTGTTACGACACAACCTTGATGTGATGCATATAGAGAAAAATGTGACGGATAATATCCTTGGAACACTATTGGACATGAAAGAAAAAACAAAAGACAACCATGAAGCACGTTTGGACTTGCGTAAAATGGGTTTGAGAAAAGAACTTCATCCATTCACCAATGAGAGAGGCAAGACATATTTGCCCGCGGCATGTCACACAATGTCTAATGAGGATAAATTAATTTTTTTGAAAGTGATCAGAGATATTAGAGTACCCGACGGATATGCCTCCAATGTGTCCCGTTGTGTGAATCTTAAATCCCGTACCATTGTTGGTTTGAAGAGTCATGACAACCATATACTCATGCAACAACTCCTGCCAATCGCTTTGCGTGGATCCTTGCCAAACAATGTTGTGAAACCTTTGATAGAGTTGTCTGGATTTTTCAGGGGTATATGTTCAAAAACATTGACAGAAGAAGATCTAGCTCGACACGAAGCTGAAATCCCTATAATACTGTGCAAGCTTGAACAAATATTTCCCCCGGGTTTCTTTACAATCATGGTTCATGTTGTCATACATTTAGTTCGTGAATGTCGGCTTGGTGGACCGGTACATTATCGGTGGATGTATCCGATTGAGAGGTAACGTGAGTATTCTATATATATATATATACATATAAGGGTTTTTTTTTTCCCCTTAATTGTCTCAATGAGGTGATACAAGAAATAAATTTATTTTCTCTATGTAGGTCACTTGGACGGTACAAATCTTTAGTGCGCAATAGAGCTGTACCTGAGGGTTCTGTAGCAGAAGGTTACTTAGTAGATGAAATGCTGACATTTTGTTCAAGGTACTTAGAGTACGTACCCACAGTCCACAATAGGCCTCAAAGAAACCCTGATGAGGCTAGGGGGGCGGTAACACGAGTAAACCTCGACCAACGCACATTGACGCAAGTTCATCGATATATTATTTTTAACTCGGAAGAGTTCCTTCAACTGCGCACGTGAGTTATATATATATATATTAAGACATCTTACTTTGGCTTAAACATACACTTATGAATTCTAAATGTGGACTGCAAACATATAGGATTCACCTGGATGAGCTAAGGCACGACTCCAATAGGGGCCGACTATTGGACAGAGAATTGCATCGACAACATAGAGACACATTTTGTAATTGGTACCTTGACTACGTAAGAATTTCTTATGGTTTATAAAATCATGATGATCGTTTTAGTGTATTTGTAATTTTATACATCCCCCAACTATAAGCGGTTTTATCTCAAATCGTAGGTCAACCGAATGGACCAGACACGCAGAGCTGAACTAGGGGATAAGCTTGTTTGGCATTCTAAAGGGCCACTCGAAATGGCCCTCGAATATAACCAATACATGGTTAACGGCAATCTATTTCGCACTGTGGTCCAAGATGAAGGAAAAAAAACCCAAAACAGTGGCGTGTGTGTGCCGACAGTTGATGACGATACCTATTATGGAAAGCTAACTCGAATAATCGAAGTAGAGTACTATGACACGACGAGGTATGTGCTATTCAAGTGTGATTGGGCAGACATTAGAAAGGATAGGGGATGGTCGGAGGATGAGTATGGTATAACACTTGTGAATTTCAAAAACCTGATACATACGGGAGAGAAGATTTCGGATGATCCGTACGTATTATCTTCACAAGTATCACAAGTATACTATGTCCGTGACGACAGGAACCCAGACTGGTGTTGCGTATTAAGAACTAAACCAAGAAATGTGTATGACATTGGTCAGGGGGAAGGGAACAATGATGAAGGTCTCAACTATCATGAGAGTGAGCCTTTGAACTTGAACATTAATCAGGATCCAAATGATGTTGACTATCTAGATGGTCAATGTGCCCGTAGCGACATACCTGCAATCGAAGTAGTACAACCACAATAAAAGTAGCATGCATGTATGACTATTTATTTTTCAATAAACATAAACTGATTTCAAATTATATTAAACATGTTGAGTGGATTTTATATTTCCATGTGATCTGATACTTTATTTATTTGTGTATTTTGTAGAACGATATGGCATCATCACCTCCGAGGAAGAGATTTATACGCGGATCCCAACACACTTTTTACACCTGAGGCACAACCATCTCAATTGTAGATGAGATGACACAGGGCACTCGCCCACCTTCTCCGAGTGCATTTATTGAGGAGCCCGTACTTGACAGCCCACATACGCCGTCGGATACGGCCAACACTGGATTTGCAGAGTCTCCTCGTGATCTTGATACTCCAGTAGTGCCACATGTGGATGACATGGCACAAGGTCCTAATTCTGGAGTATTATTGGACAGTGGACAAGTCCGTACGATAGGTAGGTGTATATGTGTATTATATATATATATATATATATATATATAATGTTTCTAATATACACATGTAATATTGTTTCTAATATTTGGCATCTGTTTAATTTAAATACAAATACAGATGGCAATTTTCACATAAGAGATGTAGGCTCTCCAAATGCCCTTTGGACAATACCCATCAGAGAGAAGGTTATAGTCGAATTTAATGGGATGTTGCAGCCAATTTGCACGAGTGGGTTGAAATTTCGCCGGCTAGGAGCGACATATGTCCGAAGTGGAAGTTTGTGGGGCTAAGCGCCCCAAACTGGAGGACGGTAAATCCTCAAGCTAAGGAAGACCTGTGGGCTGCCTTGATGGTATGTAAAACAAGTTAGTTACAGATTTATTACGTCGAACATATATTACATGTACATAGTATCTAATTGGTTTTTTTTATTAATTTATAGAAAAATTTTTACATCATGCCTGATGCACCGATTGATGCGATCAAACGTATCGCAATGATGGACCTCGGGCATAAGAGAAAAAATTTCAAGTACAAAGTGAAGAAAGGTTTTAATATACAAAACAGTGATACTCGCGAGTCAATTATTGATGCGACGCCCAACATCACAGATTTTGATGCAGAGGACATCGAGATTACCATCGACACATGGTTGACTCCGGGAGATAAGGTAATTATAACAACAAATGTCACTAATTATTAATATCATATGTCTTTCAACTTTCAAAAATGCATGATACCGTATTTGTTTATAACAAAAATTGTGTAGGTAAGGGCTGAAAAGAATAGACAAATTTCCAAAAGCAACAATAAGATATTTCATACATCTGGTTCGAAGAGCTACGCCAGAGTCGCAAAAGAGCTGGTATGTTTACTGATAGAATTTGGGGTTGATTTCACGTTCTCACATTCATGATTAACTTTGTTAATTTATAATTTTTGTTTTCACAGGAGATATCAAAGCAAACGCCACCCACCCGAGCTGAAGTTTATGTAGTAACCCACACAAAAAGGGATGGGGCGCCTAGCACTCAAGCAGCTTCAGAGACGATTGTACGTGCTTAACATAGTGATTTAATTTGTGTTTTGTTGAATTTATCATATATATTGAAATAGTATAAGTATTTACCGAGGCAAATAAGTGTTTAATAATTAACACATTTAATATATATATATATATATGTTAGGACAAGCTTAAGGAGCTGATAGCCGATGACACTGCAAGAACGAACCCTGTATATCGTAGGGTTCAATACTGTGGAGCCGAAGATGATGCGCTTGCAATGGCAATGGGAACAGCAAATACTCGGGTCGTGTTCGTGGAATGGGGCTTGGGCCACTACCGGTTAGACCCACTTTTCGCTCACTTGCATCATCAGCATCACGCTTGTCCCAAGAAGCTGCATTCAATAATCGAATGAATGAAATGATGGAAAAATGGGAGGAAGAAAGGAGAAAAATGAATGAACGATTGAAGGAAGATAAGAGAAGAGCGGATGAAGAGAAGAGAAAAGCAGATGAAGAGAGGAGAAGAGCGGATGAAGATAGGAGAAAAACAGATGAACAGATTGCAGTACAAAGTCGAGTGATAGAGAATATGCAAAAGATGATTGAAAGTTTTGCGTCCGACAATGCAGCACTAGTGGGCAACACTTCGGCTACGCAAGACACTGAGTCACCTAATGTCGTGAGGGCGAAACCTTCAATAGCCAGTCAACCAGGTTAGCTCCTAACATGATTAACTAATTAACAAAGTGTACTTTTTTTAATCTATACTGTTGAACATGTTACGTGTATCGTTACTAGTTTCCTATATATATATATATAGTTGCGTAATGTACATTTTATCCGAATCACTAATGTAGGTGCCGTACCCTCGACCCCGAATGATGATTTGCATGAGCGACCGTCGTCACATGCATTATCTTAATATAGTAAGTGACGATACTGTTAAGACTGTTTTGTCATTTAAAGCGTATTTCTTATTCTATAAACGGATAAACTTTTGATTTGTTTAATGTATTTACTTATATCTTTTAAAAAAATTGTTTGAGGCTTCTAGGCGGTTTGAACATGGTTGTGTAATAGTATGGTAGACTTATATAGCAGCTCTAGTAGTTGTTGGACCATGTTACAAGTATTTAGCAATGCAATTGTTTTTATGCTCATGACATTCTAGGTGCTTCAGCCAATGGTAAAGAAGTTGTATGGTAATTATTGCAATAGCAACTGTGGGTGCTCTTTGGGTCGTGTAATGTCTTTTGAAATTCTGAAGGAGATTTATGTTGTAGTTGTTGAAATTCTAAAGGAAGTGGAGTTCAATACTATAAGTAGCGCTTTTATGCAGCATCACAGATTGATTTGTTTAAGTTTTGTCATGTCATTCTAAAATATACTGTGTCACATGCATGCAACTTTATCTGATATTCTCAAGCTACTTGGTATGGTTAGCCTTTGTTTATTTGTGGTGATGAAGATGGATGTGGAAGGGACTGAGTTCGATTTGATTCCGAAGTTGTTTTGAGATCGGGGCGATTTGTTTGATCGACAAGATATTTCTAGAGTGTCTTTACAATAGGTGGCAGAGATGTTGCCCTAGTGAGAGGAGTTCCAAGTATGAAAAAACCTATGGCCAATGTTTGGAACTTTTCACTTCCTTGAGGCAAAGTGAGAGTTTTTGTTTATCAGTGATGACAATAGCAACTGTGTGTGCATTCTCTTGTGATATCTTTTTTCTTTGTTTTTTACTGTTGAAATGTTGTAGTTTTCTTGTTTTTTAGATTTGATGTCAAGGGTTGTAGTTGAAAACGAAATTTTATTTGTAGGTGAACACAGTTTGAAAGTGTTTTATTCTTTAATTAAGCTTTAGATTTCCTTATAACATCCATTTGTTCACGTTATAAGAACGCTATTTTCTGCATTATATTACACCTTACCGTCTAGGAATTGGGGTTGAAGTACCAGTATTAACAAAAGTGAAAAAAAAATAATGATTTTTTTTTAATTGTTTTGAGTCGTTTTGAGTCCTAAACGATTCTAATCATTTTGAGTCATTTTGGACCTAAAGTGTTTCAAAACGATTTGAGCCGTTTTTGAGTCCTAAACGGATCCAATCATTTTGAGTCGTTTCGGACCTAAAGCATTTCAAAACGATTTGATCCGTTTTGAGTTGTTTTAGACGCAAAATGGCTCTAAACAGTTTGAACCGTTTTAATAAAACCGTTTCAAATAGCTTTGAACCATTTTAGCCAAAACGTCGAAAAACAATTGGAGCCGTTTTGATTAAAACAGCTCTAACCGTTTGGAGTCGTTTTAAACAGAAACGGCTCTAACCGTTTGGAGCCGTTTTGGATCTAAAACGGCTCAAAACCGTTTGAGCCGTTTCTGTTTAAAACGACTCCAAACGGTTAGAGCCGTTTTTGTTAAAATGGCTCTAATTAGAGTCGTTTTAGTCAAAAACGGCTCAAAACCTTGATTTCCATACCCCATGTTCTAAGCCGTTTTCAAAAGACTAAAAAAAAAGGCTCAAAATGGTTTGAGCCGTTTTTAGGCCTTAAAAAGGCTAAAAAAAAAGGCTCAAAATGCCCTTTTTTTTTGTAGTGGTTGTATTTATTATTGTTTTTGTTTTAATGCCTTAATATGAAGTTTGAGTTATATGAGTTTATATATATAAACAATATTTTTGCAATTAGGTATTTAAAAAAATAAAAAAATAAAAAAATACTGTATTTTATTTATTTTTAATTTTAGAGCCGTTTTAAGTGTTAAAACGGCTCTAAAAAAATATTTTAATTATATTAAAATTTTTGAGCTGTTTTAACACTTAAAACGGCTCAAAACTTATATTTTAATAATTTTCTAATTTAGAGGCGTTTTAAACTTTAGAGCCGCTTTTTAAAACGGTTCAAAAAGTTTTGAACCGTTTTAACAAGCGTCTCAAACCGGTTGGAGGGCTTTTTCTTAACCGACTCAAAAAGTTTTGAGCCGTTTTAGAAAAGCGACTCTAAATTTTTTGAGCCGCTTTTGTAAAGCGTCTCAAAACTGTTTGAGACGCTTTAAAAAAGCGGCTCAAAATTTTTTGAGTCACTTTTTTTTTAGACGCTTTTTTAAAGCGTCTCAAACAGTTTTGAGACGCTTTTATAAAAGCGACTCCAGTTTGAACCGTTTTTTGCACAAACGGATCAATTTTAATGTTTAATACTTCAGGTGTGGACCCGTTTGTAAAACGGCTCAAAAAAAACGACTCAAATTGTTTAGAGCCGTTTTAAGGGCTTAAAAGGGTTCGAAAAAAGCGGCTCAAAACAACGTTTTTTTTTTGTAGTGGTCGCCGCTATTGACCAATTATTAGCGGCAACATCTAAATGTCGCCGCTATTGATCTAGCATTAGTGGCGACTTTAGAAGTCGCCGCTAACGAATATGATTTATTATTTTTTTTCTATTTTTTTATTGTGTAGGATCAATAGCGGCGATCCCAATTGTCGCCGCTATTGACCAATTATTAGCGACGACATCTAAATGTCGCCGCTATTGATCTAGAATTAGCGGTGAATTTAGAAGTCGCCGCTAATGAATATGATTTATTATTATTTTTTTCTATTTTTTTTATTGCATGTGTAGGATCAATAGCGGCGATCTAAATTGTCGCCGCTATTGACCAATTATTAGCGGCAACATTTAAATGTCGTCGCTATTGATCTAGCATTAGCGGCGACTTCTAAAGTCGCCGCTAGTGAATATGATGTATTATTTTTTTCTATTTTATTTATTGTGTAGGATCAGTAGCGGCGACCCCAATTGTCGCCGCTATTGACCAATTATTAGCGACGACATCTAAATGTCACCGCTATTGATCTAGAATTAGCGGCGAATTTAGAAGTCGCCGCTA
The DNA here is from genome assembly GCA_028654335.1 of Alnus rubra. Lineage (NCBI taxonomy): Eukaryota > Viridiplantae > Streptophyta > Magnoliopsida > Fagales > Betulaceae > Alnus > Alnus rubra. The sequence continues at coordinate 870,981 of JAJPGS010001661.1, read as the reverse complement.
ATGAATATGATTTATTATTTTTTTTCTATTTTTTTTATTGTGTAGGATCAATAGCGGCGACCTAAATTGTCGCCGCTATTGACCAATTATTGGCAGCAACATTTAAATGTCGCCGCTATTTATCTAGCATTAGCGGCGACTTCTAAAGTCGCCGCTAATGAATATGATTTATTATTTTTTTCTATTTTATTTATTGTGTAGGATCAGTAGCGGCGACCCCAATTGTCGCCGCTATTGACCAATTATTAGCGGCGACATTTGAATGTCGCCGCTATTGATCCAGCATTAGCAGCGACTTATAAAGTCGCCACTAATGAATATGATTTATTATTTTTTTTTTTTTTATTCTTAGGGTCAATAGCGGCGACTCCAATTGTCGCCGCTATTGACCCATTATTAGCGGCGACCAACAAGGGTCGCCGCTAATGAAGGATCATTAGCAACGACAAATGGTCGCCGCTAAAGATCTAATGTATATTTGCGGCAACTTTTTAGCGGCGACAGGTTGGTCGCCGCTAAAGATCACTCATTAGCAGTGACCTCTAAATGTCGCTGCTAATGAGGTGTCTTTAGCGGAGACTTTGGTGTCGTCGCTAAAAAGTTGGCCGCTAATGTGCAAATTTCTTGTAGTGTAGCTTAGATCTAGTGGAGCTTTTGTTCTCATAGTCTTTTTAGGGCTATGGAGCTTTTGTTCTCCTTGTCTTTTTAGGGCTATGGAACTTTAGGTCTCATATAGAAGCAAAAATGGTTGCATGATTGGTTGGGGTTAAAGTTCATTTTCTTTAAAAAAATTTACTCTTTTGAAACTCACATTTAAAGAAACAAATTCTTTACTTTTTATTTTAAAACCAAACTTCAACTGTAATCTTAATATGACCTATTGCATATTGTTGTATATGCCCCGTATGATAGGGTTGTACGATCCTTTGATAATGACATCATCCGTCGCCAAGAGCGTGCTCTCTAGGCCAATAGAAAAAAATACTCAAACAAAGAAGATAATTTTCTATATATTTTAAATTGACTATTGGAGAAACTTGAGGAGGAAGAAGAAGAGTTAGTGGCTGCTAGATGAATATGGCTTCACAAAAATACAGTAATATATGGAGGTGACTTTTATTAAAGTATTGATTAAATGATTAAATTTATCTTTTCTTATTAGTTTAAGCTTTTAGGATAAGTGGTGGTTTAACATGGTATCAGAGCCAAAGGTTTTGAGTTCGAAACTTGACTCCATCATTTATCAAATTTCAATTAAATATTTCACATGTTCGACATCACTTATTAAAAGGTACGTAGTTTGAGTCCACATATGACGAGATGTATTAAAATATTGATTAAGTGATTAAATTTACCAACCGGAGATTTTCATATATAGAGCTGCAGAAAGTAATAATATTGTGAAAAATGAGCCATGCATGTGATGGATCAATTAAGGTAAATTGAGATATTAACGATAGATATTTCAAACAAGAAGATGGTCTCTTGATGTTTGTCGTGTGATAGACTCTAGTAGCCAGTCTGATTAATTTTCACATAATGGACAGCATAAGTGAGCCTCATAGTAATTTATTGTATTACCTAAAGTAATCATCAGCAAGTTGAAGTAACATTCATCATTTATCCATGCCAATGGGTTAATTGTAACAGAAGAAAAAGAAAAAAAGGAGTCTTGGCGAATTTATTAATTTATATAAGAACCTGATTTTCTCTCTCTTCTTGTAAAAATATCATTTTCATTGAACAAACAACGTGGTACATTATGCACGACAATACACCCACCTCAACTTGAGGGAAAATGTTATAGAAACATCATTTCCTTGATTGACTTGTGGTACGTATTGGCATTATTACAAATTAATAAGCACGTAGATATGCTGCTTAAAGTCTTCATTTTGCATTTATATAATATTATTTTCCTCTACCATGAAACCTATTGTTAAAATTTAATTATATATGCGTTGCGTGCGCGTGTAGAAAAAGTTAAGTACATATAATATGACTAAATATGAACTTCGTTAGCGAGAAAGTGCTTTGAATCTTTCAAGGTTTTTTTTTTTTCAACACATTAATATTCTCCCCATGATTTGAGCTTGAGAATTATTAATTTTATAAGTATTGTTAAAATATTAATTAAATGATTAAATTAATTATTTTTTATTATCTTAAAGTTTTTAGACAAGTGATGATTTTACATGACATCAGAACGTACGATATCCGAAGACCTAGCCTACTCCTCTATTTCAAGAGTATTGTATTCAACCTCTTACAAACAGACCTTTTTTTTTTTCTTTAATTGAGACTAATTATGATTTAATCAACATCATATCAAGATGGAGATACGATTTTTGAAGGTTCACTTCTCTGTTTTAAAAATGAGATGTATTTAGTATTATTCTCTTACTGTTTACAAATTTACTATTAAATTTATAAAACTCACATATGGTCTTAGAGAATTCAATAGTAAATTTGCATATCTTTTATATAAAAAAGACAAAGATTGACAAAAAAAAAAAAAAAAAAAAAAGGAAATGTGAAAAAAATAAAACCAAACATTTTTGTATAAGAACAGAGATCATGTTCAATCCCTCGCAAACAGAGCTATCTCCTTAACAGACACGTTACTTGAGGCTATATCCATATAAAAAATATCATTATTTACAACAATACTCTTTATTTTTCAGCCGCCCGGAGAAAGACCAAAGCCCGTTATTTAAGGACAAACATTTCCATGTCTTTGCTAGCATTAAAAAACAAGGTTGCGTGAGTGGACTGCCGTCTTCTCTTTAAGGGCAGTTAGTCTTGCGTGGACTTTGAATATAGGAGTGAAAATATATAGATAATCATTGTGAGCCTTCCTTCCAGATCCGGCCTTCTCTTCTGCCACGTGTGGCTGATCCTTCTCATCTTTATTCACTTCCCACCTCAAACTCAATAACCACCGTTGATCTAGCCTTGTAATAATCGACGTTACACATGGATGGTTTGATCCAAGATTGATCACAACCGTCCAAAGCTTCCCTAAAGATACAACCCCCGCCCTCTCGTTCACCTTTCTTTTCTTCTTCCATCTTGAATCGTTGGATCAAACTCCCCCAAAGCAATCCTAGCCATCTAAATTGCTAAAAAAGGAAGGCCTCCTTCTCGGTTCGTTCGTGCCTCGCAAGTAAACTTGTCTGTCTTTCTCTTTCTTCCTCTCTCTCTCGCCCTGGCCTGTCCCTCAACTGCAGCAGCAAAGCTGCAGAAGACACGTTCTCTTCCTCCCTTTTTGTGTCTTAATTTATAGCAGAAAAACCAGGAACTCAGTTCCCCAAAACACAAACACTCCCCGCCTCATTTCTTGGCTTGTAACAGAATCAGCAAAGAAAATTCTGTCACTCTCTTTCTGTCTTTCTCATTCGGCCAGTAGCTTAGAAAGGTAGAAATCTCTCTCTAAACTCTCCTTCTCTCTCTCGTCTATGAACAAAGAAGCACAAAAATCTTTCCCTCCATCACTCGGTCTAAATCCAGAAACAGAACAAAACTTCCATGTTCTTGCACTTCCTGGCCAAGCAATAGAAAAAGAAAAGAACACTCTGTTTTCACAATCGGTAAGCATCTCTTCTTCAAGGTTTCGTTTCTTTTAGTAAGATTCATCTTCTCTTTTTTGGTTTATATCTAGAAGGATCGGGAATCTCCTTAAGAGAAAAGACAAGCTTTATCTCTTTTTGTTTCTTTTGTTTTCTTTGACAGAAGTCCTTTTGTCTCCTTGAATCGGTGGTGGAAAGCTAGAATCTAGAATTTTCCGTAATCATTGTTTTATGTTTTTATATTTTTAAGACATTTAAGTTTATAATATATATATACATCCGGCCGGCCAGGAAACGACTAGATTCTGGCCAGTCGGTCGGGATTCAGCCGTTTTGACCAAGGCAAGGACGGTTGGCTTTTCAAATCTTGAGATGCAGTTGCTGACCGTCCAAATCCCGTCGTTCTAAGAGAAGAAGAAGAAGAAGGAGAGAGAGATGGTTGAAAACAAAACAAAAAAAAAAAGAAAAAAAAAAAAAAAAAAAAAAAAAGAACAAAGAAAAATTTGAGGTAGAAATGCTAGGTTAGGGTATAAAAAATAAGTGTGAGACTTTGGGTATAGGTATAGAATTTTCCTCTATATATATATATTTGTTTGACAACTATAATATTTTGAATCGCTGATATGTACGTTGTTCAAATATTTGTGTTATTAATATTAATGCCATTATTTTACTTGAATTTTATAAAAATAAAGTATGGTTATTATTATATTTATTTATTTTGAAATATAAAGTCCATTATTTATATTTGTTAAGTTATTATGTTTATTTGATATATATATATATATATTAAAGCTTTTATAATGCTCTTTTAATTAAAATGAATATTATAATATATAAATGTTGTTATAATACCCACATAAAATTTTTATGTAGGATTGCAATTAAATCTATTTAGTTAATACTGACATTAAGTACTCACTGCATCCACAAGACATTACCCCCAAAATGGGCTCCCGATCCGGGTTAGGTGCCATAAAAAAATAATAGCATATTTCTTGTAAAAACAACTAATGTAACAAAAAGTTACTCGGTCAGTTGAATTCAGCCGCTGATTTACATTATCAAATTTGAAATTTTACTAATAGGATAGCAGCAGCAAACCAGAAGCCAGCATGGTTGATTGACTTGATTCGAGTTCCCGGCCCTTTCCACGAACGTACAATATAAAACAAGCAAAAATCGATTATCGGTTAATTAATTCGTGAGAAACATCAACATGCATGACAACGACGTACGTGTGGAATTTTCAAACACGCGTCTATAAGTCAATATTCAATAACACTGTTAGTGCCATGAAAGTACACTCCAACTTGGAGGATTTTTTTTTATTTTTTTTGGTACAAATTGTGAAGCTTTTTACCGATTCTTATTGTCTAAGAATCTCACGTGGCTTTGGAATCAGCTTAAATGGTGGCGATTTAATCTCTGCTTATACATGTCTAATAATTTTACATACTTTTTTTTTCTTTTTCTTGGATGTATATAGAAATTTTCATTTATTAATTTATACACTCATTTCGCGTTGTTCTAATTAATTCTTATCTTCGATCTTATGCTGAATCCTTTTCTTCTTTTTTTTTTTTTTTTTTAGAATCAAATATTTCCAAAAAGATCATTAACAATTATTCTCATTTATTAGAACAAACTTCAAATTTTATGTATATTTTCGGTTTAATTGTTCGATCAGGAATTCTGAGATTGATCGGCAAACAGTGCGACAAGGAGAGTGATAATTAAGTGAGTCAAGCTTCTCGATAGTAAGATATGTCGACAATTGCTGAGAAACAGCATCCTAGCCACCCACACCAGCTTATATTAATGAGTGTCCAGACACCTTATCGTTGTCATGGCTGTAAAAATGAAGGTTGTGAGCCATGTTACCAGTGTTGGGACTGTGGCTTTTATCTTCATGAGCAATGCGCTTCAGGCTCCCGAACCCACCACCCGTTCTTTAAGGAACGCTTCTTATTTTCTGATAAGCCGTCCATAGATCCGAGGCACGTAGGATTTTGTGTTGCATGTGGGGAGAGTGTCCAAGGGTTCAGGTATACGGCTGACTGTAACAATGAACCAGCTGTCTTCTTACATCCTTGTTGTTTGAAGCTCCCACTTGTGAGGACAGACGTAGACCTCGAAGGGGTGACTGTAAAGCTCAGTAAGAAGATCTCGTGGCCATCAAAGTGCCTAAAATGCGTGAGTAGGAAATTATCGCCAGAGGTTCGGGGCTGGGCTTATGTCTCCACTTGTGGCAATTATCATTACCATGTGGCATGTGTAAAGGGCTTGATTCTGGAGAAATGGAGAAAGGATTATTTCGACAGACAAAGTGACGGCGGAGAAACGACAAGTACTATGAGCTTGGTAGTAGAGCATGGGAACTTGACTGGAAGGAAAGCTAGAAGGCTAAGCTCGCGGAAGATACAAAGGGTTCTTCAGCTCGTTGTTGCTGCAATTTTTGGAGACGAAATTTCGACTTTTATTCAGCTTATTGTATCTGGCATATCCGCATAGAAAAATTTGGTAGGGTGACTCTTGGAAGTGTAAAAGTTCTTCCCTAAAATTATTCTCTTTTCTAAATGTAGAAATAAAAATATAAATTCTTTTGATGTTTCTTAAATTAAAAAAACATGCATAAAGAGAACTAAAAATTTTATCTTAAATCTAGAGAAACAAGAGTAGTTTATTTATTTTTAACATTATTTTAATATAAAAAAATTGTGAGTTTGTTTGGTAAATAATTGTGTTGTGAAATATTTGTTTGAATAGTAATAAGAAGTGATTGATGTGATATAAAAAGTGTAAAAAAGTTAAAATGTTTTTTATTTGATATTTTTGGAAGAAGTGAAAAGAAATAGAGGGAGAGAGAAAATGGTTTGCCAAACAACAACTTCGTATCTTTCCTCTATAACTTATTTGAAACAATTAATATTTAAATGATATATTTTTCCTATTTTTTTGTCATACCATTTAATATAAATAATATTTAAATGGTATAAGAAAATGATAAGAAAAGCTATTATGGAGTTTATTTAAAAATAATGTTATTTGTATATCAACTAGCTGGCTGCACACCAAGTGTATGCCCAATGCATTTTTATGTGGGTTCCATGCATGTGATGTGGGACCTATGCATGTACATACATACTTTGTGCACACACTCACAACAATGGGTTTGAGACTTAACATAACTCTTTTTCAATAACTTACTATTTAAGTTCTTAAAATCATTTCATATTTTATCAATGATAAATAAATAAAAAAGCTTAATTACCAAAATCTCAATCAATCAATTACATTAATTTTTTTATTCAATTTTACGAAACATTTTTACACTAATTTGCATTTCTTTGTGAAGGTTAAAAGTGCTGGATAATCCTATCATAAAGACCCGGGGGTGGCCGCACCTCATTTTATCTTCTTATATTGATTTTGTATAATGTTAAAAATTAATTTTGAAATGATAGGCCATTACCTAATAGTTAATAAGATCCTTTTTTTATGACCTAATCCAACTAATTAAGCTTTACGCATAGATCAGGTGGCCGGAACTCCTTCTCAAAGAGCTAGGTGGTCTCGTCAAAGCTAAGTGCCTAAATTGCCATGGCAAAGAAATTAATTACTCAAGGAGTAGTGATCAGAGGCTGAGGCAAGTTGCCATTACTGTAATCACGTTATCACGAGCGTGGCATGCAGTGCACATATGACCAAATTAGAGAGAGAGAGAGAGAGAGCCGAGTGAGCGAGAGAGAGAGAGGTGAGGGAGGGAAATGTTCGTTTTTATTAATTTAAAACGAGGCCAGGTGGCGCGCGGGAATTGTCCCGCGCAGGTCACCTGGCCAAAAATTGGCCGCGTGGCGTAATGCCACGGGGCCAATTAGAGACGTGTATTATTATACACGTCTCTATCTGTTTTTTATAAATTTTTTTTTTTTTTTTTTTTTTTTTTAAAAAAAAAAAAAAAAAACGAAAAATTATATATATATATAAATATATTTGTATTTGTAAACATAAACCCTAATCCGACCCTAAGTGTATGTAATATATATAGTGTTAACGTTTACGTAAACTCTAACACATAAAACTAAACCCTAAACGATAACCCTAAAACTAATTCTTAAACCCTAAGTCTCTGTTAAGTTTCATATATATATATATAGGGTTAGAGTTTTATTAGATTAGTATTCCATTAACGTAAATCCTAATTAGAGTTAGGGTTTACTTATAAGTATACCATATATATGTAAAGTACTCAACACGTAAAACGTAAATATACTATAAACATATTGCACGTAACCCATAACCCCTAACCCTATGTTTATATACTATATATAGTCATAAACCCTAACCCTAAGTGTATGTACTTTGTTATGTTGCATATTGTTTTTTGTTCCTCGCCGTATAATTATGCATATATATATAGCACAAATTTGGTCTAGAAGCAATTTGGTTTACATGCATGCATGCATGCATGCATATATTATATATATGTATATACATAATATGACAAGATAGATTTGAAATACAAATACAAACACAAACACATGCAACCCTAAGTGTATGTACTGTACAAATTGTTAAACCCTAGCTAAGTGTATGAACTGTAGAAATTGCTAAACCCTAAGCCATAAACTATAAATTAAAACTAAATCCTAACCCTAAGTATATATATATATATATACTATACTAAACCCTGACCATAAAATTGAACCCTAAAACCCATAATCTTAACCATAATCTTAAGTGTATGTACGATATAAATGTAAGCCATAAACCCTAACCTTAACCCTAATATTAAGTGTATGTACTATATGTAAGCCATAAACCCTAACCTTAACCCTAATATTAGGTGTATGTACTATATATATGTAAGCCATAAACCCTAACCTTAACCCTAATATTAAGTGTATGTACTATATGTATAAGCCATAAACCCTAACCTTAACCCTAATATTAAGTGTATGTACTATATGTATAAGCCATAAACCCTAACCCTAAATATATATACTATATATATAGTGATAAACCCTAACTCTAGGATCAAATGATAGTTCGACCAAGTTTTGAACATTGAACTAGATCAAATGATAGAGGCATGCAATTTTATACTTGTGTAAGGTATGTTATAATGATCGGGACCACAAGGCGAACACATTCAAATGGATGTTCTACGAACCCTAACCCTGAGAGTATGTACTACACATACAATAAATTAAGTCCTAACGCATAAACCATATTCAAGAAACTCAACCTGCATGTAAACCCTAAAACATAACTATAAGTACAATACATACTAAATATAGCACAAATTTATTGTTGGGGTATATAATAAGAATTTTTAAAATAAATAAATGCAAAAATATTTAACTACAAGTACTGTACAAAACTAATTAGTTTATAAACTCTAATTTGGTATAGGGTACATAGTAATATTATCATGTACATATTATTTGTTTGTTTTTTTTTTTTTTTTTTTTAAAAAAAAAGGAATTCCAAAAATATTTTTCTGGAATACACCAGTTAGCCACATGTATAAAAATACACGTGGCATTCTGTTTGACACGTGTAATTTATACACGCGGCCATCTACCCGCGTGTATAAATTACACGCGACCATCTGGCCGCGTGTATAAATTACACGTGGCCATCTAGCCGCGTGTATAAATTACACGCGGCCATCTGGCCGCGTGTATAAGTACACGCGGCCATATGGCAGTGTGTATAAATTACACGTGGCCAATTGGCCGCGTGTATAAATTACACGCTGCTAATTGGCCGCGTGTAATTTATACACGCCGCCATATGTTTCTACGCCCCATCTGGCCACGTGGCCAGAGACACACGCTGCCAAATGGCCGCGTGTCTACAGTAACGGTTACTGTAGACACGCGGCCATTTACACTGTTTTTTGTAGTGTCACTTGCAGAATTCGTCCATTAACACGTTTTTCTGGTTCAAATTATTAGTATCAAGTTGATCGCCAGAGTATAAAACTATAGCTAGTTACGTCGCACATCATATATATCGTGATGTCATATCATAAATGAATATTAATTTGAACAATCAAATCTTAATTTGTCTTTGTTAAGGAATATTCCTCCCCTACCCAAGGTGGGGCCAGATTTGCCCTCCAAGTGAGATTTCGGACACCGGAAATGATTGGTCCCCGGACAATGACCTTGGTCGCAGGAAGCCTTCAATATTTATGAAACCAGTCAAATCAAGTCAGAGGAGATATCAGGCGTCCACACAGAGCTTCGTGTTTGACAAGGGCAAAATAGGCAAATGGCATACATGAGTATAAAAAGGGAGTATCAAAATTATTAAAGCAGAATTGATTATGATTCTCTCTCTCTCTCTCTCTCTCTCTCTCTCTCTCTCTCTCTCCTCTTCATGTAAACACTTGGCTGACTTGATCGTCGGAGGAGGCTCCGCCGGCCAACCCCCGGCAGGCCTTTCTTGTTTTGCAGGTCAGGGCGTGGACGAAGGGGCGTCTCTGATGATGCCACGTCATCGGCTCAAAAATATCATCAACAATTGGCGCCGTCTGTGGGAACGACGTGGTCGCTCCTACCGAAACAAAAATCCAGAACGGTGACCGGTGAACAGAAACACCCTTCATCCAAAGAGGGAGAGCGGATGGAGCAGATTTGGGGTTTATGTCTGATAGATCTGGACTTAAGAGCAGTGTATTTACGCTCGTATGCTGTGATTTTATGAAAATCTATCCTGATATGGCTCTTCGAGGACGGCTAGGCCGGAGGAAAGAGCTTACCTTCGCCAAATCTACAGACACGAATTCGCAGATATGGGGTTATCGCCTCAAGCTGGCAAATACCTTTGTGGGCACATTAGATAAGTCCTTTATTTTGTCATGACTCGATTCAGTTATTCATTCATGTTCTTGTGTATTATGGATTTTAGTGGAAGGAGAAGGCCTCTTGCAAAAGAAATAAGAAACTTTCTAGATTTGCTTGAGTTTTGCACCATGTGCAGTCGGAGACGAGTTTCGCACGTATGTTGAGCTAAAAATTTAATATTTAGCTTATTTGCCGTAGACGTTATGTCAGAAGCAGCTTTATCAAAAAATGAAAGAAGGAGACGTGGCCACGTATCAAGCTGCAGGAAAGTTGTGGGAGAAATAAATGTTGCTTTATTGGTCCTTGTGTGAATATTAGAATGGATTTTAAATTGATATGACCACCACGGTCGGAAGGGTTATTCTCAAGTCCTTGCGGACTCAGAAGGCTTCCTCGGAAAGTTTCCGCTTTTGTACGTCTTCCTTGACTAAAGGGAGCCTATGTTTCAAAAAGGAGAGACCCCGAACCCCAAAGATAGTTACGCGTAAGCAGCTATTGAAGGCTTGGGAGGTCAGTGTATGGGCCAAGAACGAATGCCATGCATGCAGAATGCAGATTGCACATTATGCTCGTCAACTCCTCCCTGTTTGGGAGCTGAACGCGCCTGGACATCAGCTGGGTCCCACCGGCAGATGCTCACATCTCAGTATCGGTTGGAGTGACATGCACTCCCCGTACCAAGCCACAACCATCTTCTTTTCGGGCAACGGCTGGGTACGTCCTCTGTTGCCCTGGCAACACAGTCTTGGAGAGAAGGTAGCCGAGGAGGTCGGTGCGGTTGGATCGGTGGTTCCCGATGGTGGTGAAAGCTGTGTGTACGGATAGACATGGCAGAGGTAAGTTGCAAAAACTTCGGTTCGGGTTCGGCTAAGGAGGGGGATCAGGAAGGAGAGGACAAGAAAGGGTCGCCATGCAGAGGTCAAGATAATATGTCATTTATGAAAGAAAAACAAAGCAGGAAGAGGGAGTCCTAGATGGTCTGAGAACGCGTTTAAGGGTGCTTCTGGGATCACTTCTGAGATCATGTCCGGGGTCCGGGAGCCACGTTATTTGTAAAATTCTCAGGATTCGTATCAGGTTGAAGCATTTGGAGCACTTGGACTTGAGCTGTTATAGTGGTGCCAGCGAATATGATTTTCAGCTGTCAGTCCGCAACCTCCAATGGCTTTCCTGTCTTTCGGTTTTGGCATGCCTTGACTTGAGCTGGGTGAGCCTCCGGAATGCCTCTAATATTGTTCGGGCATCCATTTCCGACCGCGACAAAGCTGTTATACGTGAGTTGTCTGAGAAAAGCGAGACCGGGCAGAATTTGGCTACCCAATCTTCAAGGTTCGTAGCTTGTCCGATTCATGAAGCTTCTCCATGGAGAGAGCAAGCCAAGAATGGGGTCACCAACTCACACATTATTGGATAGGGTACGAAGAAAGGAATCCCGGACTCTGTTTCGGTCTACTGCATTTCAAAGGAAAATTTGGGAGCATTTCTTATGCCTGTCTCGTAAGTGTTTTGAGAAGCTGGAGTCGAAGAAGCCGGATGATCTTTCCCCGAAGTCTTCTAGATGCCCAGTGAGGCTACGTCATTTAGAGTGGGAACTCACCCGGGGACTTTAGCCGCTTGGGCTACGGTTCAGTCCAAGGATGTTAATAAACGTGACAAAGCTGGTCGGGACAAGTCCTGGAGCCATTCACCAAGAGGTTGCTGTTGATTGGATTAATTACCTAGTCTGAGCAGTAATAATTCTAACGTAGACGCCATCCTTATTTAAGCACATGTCCGGAGTTCAACATTGTGAGAAATAACAGAAGTTAAGGAGGAATGCTTGGGCTCTCGAGGCTACAGTGGCCGCTTGATCAGGCCCCTTCCATCGGATGCCGACCTCTGACCCCCGATGAAGACGTCTGAGATTTAGACACAGGTAAGGATGGTCGTAGAGGATCGCTTGGGTTATTCCAGAATCTGGGGTCGTCGTTCAGAAATCGCGGTTTGTTGAGTGGTCTCAGAAATCTCATGCTGTCAGTGGCCCTGCTCAGACGACCCCTGCTGATAAGACGTCGAGCTTCGAAGTAACTAAAGTAAGGTGTGCTAGCCCTGAATCTAGAGTCCTAAACAACTGGGAAAAATATGGGCCATGCAGAAATAGAGGAATTATATGAAGTCGACCCGTGTCTGGAGTGCCTAGACTGGTTAGACGGGTCCTCCTACCAGCTGACGAGCAAAAAGAGAAACTGTAGAAAATTTAGGAAGGAGCCTCAGTATTACCCTTAGTGAACCCCTGAGGGCCTCATTTAAGAACTCTCCGGCCCTCCGAGGAATGAGTCGCACAAATACTCGTGGTGCCCAATCAAAAGAAAGGTCTGGAAACAAAAATGGGAATTACATCCAAGTAGTTCTTTGAAAGGCTTTCTGCCACGATTATGCTGCCATGGAAAGTCGAGGCCCACTTCTCCGGTGTAGTCCGGAAAGGTTTTCAAGGTCGGAGAGACTAACTCTGTACTGTACACTCCACTACAGTCACGCCTGGAGTTTGGATGTTTACTTTCAATCCTGGATGTTTCTAAAGTTAGTTATGGAGGAAAATTATGGACGGCTCTTCGTGGGGTCCAGATCACCTATTCCTGCATAAAAACGTTTCAGCAAGTGTGGAATATACGCGGCGTGGATTAGGTCGGAGCATGAGGTAGGAAGGCATGGAGCCCTGGGCGATGTCAAATTATCATGAGACCGGATAATCCCCTATGCTGGGAACACCGTAACTGGATTGGCACAGGGACATAACTGAGATTGATCTCGATGGAAGCATTTCGGGCTTCGTTGTTGGACACGATCCTAGATGCGTTTCACAGCTTTGACTGGTTGAGGAGAGCCCAGACTCCTGATCTCTCTTTTAATTTGGATGAGGAGCGAGGAAAGTAGAACTTAGCAAAATATATGAGTGTCTCCTTAACGGTCGATACGGGGACAACAATTATGGGTACAGAAGCTCCCGGAAAGCATAAGAAGAAGAGAGGTCACCTCGAACACATTCTGTAGTAGGGTGGTGACCTATCAAAGTTCGAGCTTGAAGATCCAAATGGTTGGGGGGCTATGTAAGCTCTCCAGAGACCGGAAGAGCTAAGATAAGTCCATTTCTCTCTTTTTATTCCATTTTACTAAATTCTGGATATTAAATATTGATGGCAGGGATACATGAATATATATATATAAATTTCGGAGTGTCAGACCTGGGAAGGTCTCTCCGACGGAAGACAAAGACTAATAATTAATTAACTATTGTGCCCCTTGGAGGCATAATTTATGAGATCTTTGATAATCTCATGATTTCAAGAGTAAATGCTAGATATACACGTTTGTATTTGTTGACCCTTAACAAATATTGGAGCTCATAATACAGAGACGGGAATTGATCCCATCTTGATAATCTCCCCCTTTGGATTTATTAATCTCATTCTATAGCCCCTTTGCAGGAGCTTTTGTTTTTATTGCATAAACAAATAAAGCGAAAAGGAAAGCTCTCAAAGTTACATTCCGAGAGCACTGTTTGGGAGCGAGAACTGAATTAATTTCCGATGATGTTTTTGATTTAGTTGACAGGAGAGGAGTGAGAACCTCGTTAAAAAATCGGGAGCCCGCCCCCTCGAGGGGAGAAACGGGTGGACCCCTGCCTCCGGGCAGAGGGATTAAAGGGAGCCCGCCCCCTCGAGGGGAGCAACGGGTGGACCCCTGCCTACGGGCAGAGGGATTGAAGGGAGCCCGCCCCCTCGAGGGGAGGAACGGGTGGACCCCTGTCTCCGGACAGAGGGATTAAAGGGAGCCCGCCCCCTCGAGGGGAGTAACGGGTGGACCCCTGTCTCCGGACAGAGGGATTAAAGGGAGCCCGCCCCCTCGAGGGGAGTAACGGGTGGACCCCTGCCTCCGGGCAGAGGGATTGAAGGGAGCCCGCCCCCTCGAGGGGAGGAACGGGTGGACCCCTGCCTCCGGGCAAAGGGATTGAAGGGAGCCCGCCCCCTTGAGGGGAGCAACGGGTGGACCCCTGTCTCCGGACAGTTAGATTAAAGGGAGCCCGCCCCCTCGAGGGGATTAACGGGTGGACCCCTGTCTCCGGACAGAGGGATTAAAGGGAGCCCGCCCCCTAGAGGGGAGGAACGGGTGGACCCCTGCCTCCGGGCAAAGGGATTGAAGGGAGCCCGCCCCCTCGAGGGGAGCAACGGGTGGACCCCTGCCTCCGGGCAGAGGGATTGAAGGGAGCCCGCCCCCTCGAGGGGAGCAACGGGTGAACCCCTGCCTCCGGACAGAGGGATTAAAGGGAGCCCGCCCCCTCGAGGGGAGTAACAGGTGGACCCCTGTCTCTGGACAGAGGGATTAAAGGGAGCCCGCTCCCTCGAGGGGAGTAACGGGTGGACCCCTGTCTCCGGACAGAGGGATTAAAGGGAGCCCGCCCTTAATAGGGGACTAACGGGAGAACGTCCGACCTCGGACTTGGCATCCCTCCTGGTTTCGGACAGGGGGGTGACTTGGAGACCGTCCTACCAACTTCGGCATTTGGTTTTTCGGCGTTGATTCATTTTCACAGGCTTTGTGTTCCTAGGACAAATCACTCCGGCTAGCTCCCCGCAGACCGGAGTGCTTTGAGGGGGTAAGAGGTTGGAAGATTGAAGATTGGTTGTCAAATATTTGATATGTAAAATCCCGTTAACATTTCTGATGACATTTTCGATAACTTCCGGATTAGATTAAAGGAAGAGGAGTAATAACCTCGTTAAAAAATCGGGAGAAGAGTAATAACCTCGTTAAAAAATCGGGAGAGGAGTAATAACCTCGTAAAAAGTCCGATTTCAGACAAAGAATCACCCCTCTCGGTAGAGGACAGGGGGGTGATGAGGAAAGTCCGATCTCGGACAAAGGACCACCACTCTCGGTAGAGGACCAAGGTGGTGAGGAGAAAAGTCCAATTTTGGACAATGGACCACCCCTCTCGGTAGAGGACAGGGGGTGACGAGAAAAGGACGAGAAATTTCCAATCTAATGACCCAGAAGTCGAATAGGAAAACTGGGGTGATTACCCCTTCTTTGAAGAAATGGAAAGGGAAATTGCGCCTCTAGCAGTCCCCGAACCTCAGGCGTGCCGGTTAACGGGCATCCATCTACCAAAAGAAATTAATGGCCCAACGAAAGGTTTCCGACTATTAGGAACGATGGATATGTTAAAATGCCATCAGAATCATTGTCCGGGGAAGCATAATGTTAATGCTTGGCATCATGATGTGCGGGCGTAATTTTACGATTTATGAGACATCCATTTCGGTGGTAATCCGAGGAAATTATTAGAGATTAATTTGGAATTCACGTCATAAGGGCGTAACTTTCGTCAAAGAAGAAGATTTTATTAGATTTACTCAAAGTACACACGTACATGAAAACGAAGAGAGCAGACGACCCCGAAAGAATGCTATACAGGGTAGTCATTTGATTACAAGTAATCCTAACACAGCGAAGAGGAATTGCCTGAAAAATCTTGAAAGGATCACCAGCGCAAACTCCAAGCACGGCCTAAATAGTTGGACTCCCACGGACTGATGGGGCAAAAGTCACTTGCTGCGCAGTTCCTGTAGGCTGGACAGGAACAGGTTGGCGTAAAGCCGGGGGTCACACACCCTTATGTGTCTAAAGCCGGAGATCGCACATTCAGAAGAACCACTGTGAAGAGCAAATACTCTAGGGCTATCCATGATGAATTTGTAAATATGTTCGGTCGTGAGGACCACGCCAGGAATGAAGGGCATTGCAAGAAGATCTGGAGAGTCCAAAGAGAAAGAAGGGGAAAGTCCGATCTCCGGGAAAGGGATAAAAGAAAGGAGGATCTACTCAAATGGGCAATCTGGAGACCAATGACCTTCTAACAAAGGAAGTGACGAATAAATAGGAAGATAACGACAATCAATGCACGCATGATTTACGGGGTGTTAGGTGAGCCTAACTAATCGTGGATTTATGATGGAAACAAATTCTTGATTGCTTGCCATAAATGGCTTGGAGTTGCGTGGAACGGCAGTCAAAGAAATGCTCAAGTTTTCACAGGACCAAAGGAGGGCATTATGCAAATTGGATGAGAAATGATCGATGAGTCAGTCGAATAACAGAGGTTTCATTAGGTAAATTCTCCGTACCTTTATACCAAAGATAGGAGAATTGGGGGGTAAGTGTTAAGGAATATTCCTCCCCTACCCAAGGTGGGGCCAGATTTGCCCTCCAAGTGAGATTTCGGACACCGGAAAGGATTGGTCCCCGGACAATGACCTTGGTCGCAGGAAGCCTTCAATATTTATGAAACCAGTCAAATCTAGTCAGAGGAGATATCAGGCGTCCACACAGAGCTTCGTGTTTGACAAGGGCAAAATAGGCAAATGGCATACATGAGTATAAAAAGGGAGTATCAAAATTATTAAAGCAGAATTGATTATGATTCTCTCTCTCTCTCTCTCTCTCTCTCTCTCTCTCTCCTCTTCATGTAAACACTTTGCTGACTTGATCGTCGGAGGAGGCTCCGCCGGCCAACCCCCGGCAGGCCTTTCTTGTTTTGCAGGTCAGGGCATGGACGAAGGGGCGTCTCTGATGATGCCACATCATCGGCTCAAAAATATCATCAACAGTCTTTGTCATTATATTGCCTCACAAGGAATGCTAGGGTTAAAAAATATTTTACGAAAAAAATAATAATAATAATCTTACAAAATGATGTGGCACATCATTTGTACAGTGTCACATCATTTTGTAATAGTTTTTTTTTTTTTTTTTTTGTAAAATATTTTGTAAACCTAGCATTTCTCAATTTGAAATTCGCTACGACCGAGTCTTTTCTTTTTAGCAAATATATTGGCATGGATGAACGATTGGATGTAAGTGGGTTAACTCCCAATTAAGCCTCTTGTTTAAGATAAATGCTATTTGACTCACTCTGATCATTAAGAAAAGAACAACACACGGTCAGACTGTTTTGTAACTTCCCAATTAAGCCTCTTGTTTAAGAGAAATGCTATTTGACTCACTCTGATCATTAAGAAAAGAACAACACACGGTCAGACGCAGTCATATGTTGGACTATGTCTTCATTTTGTATCTATATAACTAAAGACATGCATGATTTGTGTAATAGAATATATATTGAACTGTGAATTCAACTTTTAATCAATTCTTATTGCCTTCTTCATCGTGCTCGATCTTCACACAAGGGAAGAATAATCTCGAGTGGCTTAATTTGGAATCACCCTGGTGAGTTAATAAGCTTATATTTCTCGAATAGTTTGTATATACTTCAGTTTTTTTCTTTAAGATTAATAAAGATCATGTTCAACCCCTTGCAAACAGAGCTGTCTCTTTGTAGTACTGATTGCTTCCTTAACAGAGACGTTACTTCAGGCTATATCCATATAAAAAAAAATATCATTATTTACAACAGTACTCTTCTTTATTTTTCGGCCGCCCGGAGAAAGACCAAAGCCCGTTATTTTTAGGACAAACAGTTCGCATGTCTTTGCAAGCATAATAAGATCAAGGAGAAAAGGAAGAATTTCTTATGGCTTCGGAACCATCCTGGTGCATGATTTTTATTTTTATTTTTTTATTTTTTTTAGGCAAACTATCCTGGTGAATTAATCTGCTTATATTTGTCCAATATTTTTTACTGATCTTTTCCTTTTTTGTGTGCAGTGTTAGGGAAATATTTGTCCCCACTTTGGAGTGGGGCCAGGTTTGCCCCACAAGTGGGATTTCGGACCCCGGAAAAGATTAGTCCCCGGACAAGAACCTTGGTTGCAGGAAGCCTTCAATATTTATGAGATCAGTTAAATCAAGTCAGAGAAGATATCAGACGTCTCCATTGGGCCTTGTGCTTGACAGGGGCAAAATGGACATATAGCATGCAGGGATATAAAAGGGAGTACAAAAAATTATTTGGGCAGAATCTATCATTCTCTCGAGCTCTCTCTCCCTCTCTTTCTCTCCTCTCCTTACAAACACTTAACTGACTTGATCGTCGGAGGAGGCTCCGCCAGCCAACCCCTGGCGGGCCTTTCTTGTTTTGCAGGCCAAGGCGCGGACGAAGGGGACGTCTCTGATGATGCCACGTCACCGGACCAGAAAGATCATCAACAATTGGCGCCGTTTGTGGGAACGACGTGGCCGCTCCTACCAAAACAAAAATCCAGAACGGTGACTGGTGACCGGAAACACCATTCGTCAAGAAAGGGAGAGCAGATGGAGTAGATTTGGGGTTTATGTCTGGCGGATCTGGACGCAAATGTTACGGACCAGAACCTAAGAGCAGATTTGCACTTATTAACGATGTTTCTGAAGGAACTCATCCCAGTATGGCTTTCTGTTGGTTGTCGTATCTGTGTGTGGACAAGATAAGTTCTCTGCTCTTTTTCCACGGTCTGAATTAGTTGCAACTCTGTATCTTCGCTTTAGAAAATTTCAAATTCAAAATGATATTTTGATAATCTTGACGGAAGAAGATAATTTCTTGATAGTCAACCTCGGACAACAAAGGGTGAATGAGGATTCCCATAATTTGCAGAAAGCTTACAAAATGCAATTGGTGTTTTCGCACGTGTGAAAGGAATGGCTTTTAATATTTAATGTACTTGTGAAAAGCATTGGGTTAAGAAATGGACACGTCTCAAATTAAAAGAAGGTTGTAAGAAGCATAAGCCTTTGCTTTATTGGTTGTCGTGTAAAATCATGATTATTTGACAATATTATTGATTTTGCTTGGAAACTAATGAGGGTAAAATTTCCATAGTGTCCTTGTCTTTAATGAGGTTGAATAAACTTTCTCTTTGGTATTGCTGGGGACAAAAGTTCGAGATCAGAGAGGGAATATACATTGAAGTGGGGTTAGTCAGAGGATGTCCAACATTATAGTGCGCTGTGGATGGCCATCTCCGTGCGTGGGCAAGGAGTCTTGCTTGAAGAAGACTCATCTTACCGGAGGATCAGGGTCCCATCGGCAGATGGTCACTTCCCTCCTTTGCTCCTCAGCTATAGGAATTATGGTGGAAGTTACTGGAAGGGCAGCCCATGAGAGATCAACGGTTTCTTGCATGACTGGAGGGCAGTCTTCTCCTGAGGAAGTAGCAAGAGGTCTAACCCGGACCCCGGACTTCAAGTTAGACCCCGGAGCCTAAAGACAGCAACGTGTAAATGAAGTTTTCACCATATTTTTGAGAATAAGTTGTGAAAACTTTTGCCCGCACTGACCTCGGCGACAGGTTAGACTTGTTTGGGCGTCATCGATATGGTGTGTGTTTTGCCAGCCAAATCTAGATTGGTCAAGATCCTGACCGGACCTCGAGTGGCTGAGACAACCTTGTGCTTTTCTTTCCATAGCACCTTACACGCATGTTTCTCCGGGTCTAGTTGCTGAAACATATTTAAGTATATTTAACATGTACAAGCCGTACTGTACAGAGGGTATAGGTGTTGCTTGGTTCAAACAAGAAATGGTGCTTTCCGATGACATCAACGGCAAAATATGAGACTCAAGATCCTAGGTACCACAACGGAAGAAAATATAAGTTGGCCAGAATTCTTTTTTAGAAAAGAAAAGAGAGATAGGAAGAGGGAGGATTCACGCATGTCATTTGGAAAGAGTTGGCTCACTGCTAGCCACTGCCCCATTTGGTCCCTTCCACACCCACCGATCATCATAAGAAAGACCCAATCATCATATTTTCTCTTCCTTTCTTTCTTATTTTCCGTCACTCTCTCTCATGTAAAGAGGTCTTTCTATGACTCTTTCTCACCGTTGAAACTCGTGTCTTCGTGGTGCGTCGACCCTCAGTTTCAGAAAACCCAACAAGAGCGTCATATCTATTTGATCTACAACGTTTCTGAGTTTCAAGAAGATTTAAGAGAGGGAAGGAAATATAAGCAAATATGGCCGACTATGTTGTTAATTTCCTCGTAGAATATATGACCCAGCAACTCAAAAGGGAAGGAGATTTCTTTGGTGGAGTGGAGGATCAAGTCAAGTCACTCCATAGGGACCTTAGACTGATAAATATCTTCCTGGAGAGCTCATGGGGAAAACGGAATGAGCATCCAATAGTGAAGGAGGTTGTCCGACGTATCAGGGAGGTGGCTTGCGAGGATGAGGATGTTATTGACATGTTCGTCCTCAAGGTTACAGAGCACAGGAGGAGGAGATTGATAGGGAGGATAGTTCATTTTCCCACACACGCAATGATGCTCCGGGATGTTGGAAAGAAGATTGCAGGCATCAGGAATGAAATCTACAATAACAAAGAAAGGCTTATCTCGGAGCTCAACTCTCTGTCCCGAGATCCGGGATCTCCCATCTGGCAACAAACTCAGCTTGGGGAGTATATGATTTTCGAATGTGAGCGTTAGAAAGGCAGTGGGGTCATTTTGGGTTTATTAAGTGGAATCCTAATTATCCACGTAACCCAAGTGTGACTCCTGGTAGACTCATGCATGCCGATCTCAAACAAATTGGTGATGTCGCTAGCTGAACACCCACGGCTCTATGCCTCGACACATTTTGCTTAACGATGGGGCCCACCTTCGTAGCTTGTGTTAGTTGAAAGGAAGGCCAAAAGCTTCCAAGTTGCAGTTCCCAGGGTATGCTATCTCAGTGGCAGCAACGTCGGACGCTGAACTTTTTTGAGATCGTCTTCAGTGTGGAAACTGGAGAGTTTGCAGGGGTTATTTCGAAAGAGCTGCTAGAATGGTTGATACCCTAATAATTGAGTTGTCCTTCTTGTCCTCGACGATTAGCGATGGCGCCGCTAGTGAAACTAGTAGAGAGTTCCAGAGTCGGGATTTTTTACGAAGCTGGTTTACCACTGCATGTGTGGAAGGCCCCTGGAACCCAGCTGTTTGATCGGATCTTTGGTGGGGTTCCCGAATGAGAAAGAAGTTGGAAAGAAGAGCTTCGTCAAACCCATCAAGGATGATGGTGTACTCGGCCATGCATCATTCGTGGGCGTCATCGCGGTTAATGACACCTTTGCTTCTAGAATCAGATGCAACTATTTCAAGGGCTACTGGAAGAAAGAGGATGGTCAGGAAGGTGGGACCTCGATGACTTTGACAGGAATAAAGAACAAGAATTTAGTGAGCTAAGGCCCACTCCTCGGACACAAAGAGGCCAAGGATGCTAAAGAGAGAAAGAGCACGCAGAAAAAGACAACTGAGACCCAGTTCATATCATTCTGGTCACCCCTGCCCTCTGTGTGCTTCCGATGTATTCCGACGGGTACTCCAGTAGAATGCATGTCCGAGGACACCTGAGAGGCACGTATCAAGGGGGATGGCCGAGCTCCCCAGATTCGTTGAGGTATCCTCAGATCCCTGTGAGAGGCCTGCCTATAGATGTCCAGGCCGTGGAACCCGACCAAGTGTAAAAAAAAAAAAAAAAAAAACTTTTGTGAAGTGTGGACCATGCAGAGGTGAGTTGGGTTTTGAGACGCGAGACCGAATTTGATTTGAAGCACTTTGACATCGGAATGCTGAGTACGCAGAAGCCTCCTCGATCTAGGAAGACTGAACATCGATGAGCCAGAGGAGACGAATATACCTGTAGCAGGTCTAAGAAAATCTTCAATGTGGACTGGAGATTGTTCCTCCTCGGTCCACTGTCTTGTTTGGACCATTCTTGTTACAAAGCTTGGTATGTTCGGTTTTGGTTGACCAGGGATGACGACAATCCCAGTATGGTTGGAAAACCTAGACATAATTTGATAGGAGATCCTACAAGGCCGTTTAGGATAAGTTCGGGAAGCATTCACCGAAAGGATGCTGCCAATCAGATTTATCACTGAGCAGTCAGGGAACAAGAGAAGTCTGGGTTCACTAAGCCGTGCTGGCTGTCTAGTCAAGTCCACCCCACTGGACATTAACTACTGACCCTGATGAAGACATTTCGGACTTCGTTGTTGGACACAATCCTGGATGCGTTTCACAACTTTGACTAGTTGATGAGTGCCCGGACTTCCGATCTAGTCGCTCCTCAACAGTCAATGTGGGGACAAATTACGAAGGAAGTCCTCGGAAGTTCTTGTTGCTATGTGCTTCTTCTGAAAAAGGGGGATGACTATGAGGCCGCATGTCCCCCGGACACATTTAGTAGCAGGATAACAATCCATCAGAGTTCGAGCTTAAAGATCCAAATGGACGGGGGACTATGTACGCTCTCCAGAGACCGGAAGAGCTGAGATAAGTCCATTTCTCTCTTTTTATTCCATTTTATTAAATTCTGGATATTAAATATTGATGGCAGGGATACATGAATATATATATATATATATATAAAAATTTCGGAGTGTCAGACCTGGGAAGGTCTCTCCGGCAGAAGACAAAGACTAATAATTAATTAACTATTGTGCCCCTAGTGTAACGATCCACCCTCAATGACACAATACTGTCCGCTTTTGGCTTCCTATATCAGACTTCCCAGGAGGTCACCCATCCTGGGATTGCTCTCGCAGCGGCTCGCTTAACTGCGGAGTTCTGATAGGTTCATTGCCATCACGGCTTTAAAACGCGTTGTGTCATAAATGGTGCATTTATACATATAAGCACATCCTCATTCCCAGGCGATGTGGGACGTCACAATCACCCCCCCTTGGGACCCAGCGTCCTCGCTGGCGACCCTCATGGGATCACCCCATTCTTGGCATCCCAGCGAGTGCCCGCCGGCAACCCTCTTGGGCTTGTGCACGCTCCCACCATCTCAGGCTGGGCAATGGCTCTGATACCATTTGTAACGATCCACCCTCAATGACACAATACTGTCCGCTTTTGGCTTCCTATATCAGACTTCCCAGGAGGTCACCCATCCTGGGATTGCTCTCGCAGCGGCTCGCTTAACTGCGGAGTTCTGATAGGTTCATTGCCATCACGGCTTTAAAACGCGTTGTGTCATAAATGGTGCATTTATACATATAAGCACATCCTCATTCCCAGGCGATGTGGGACGTCACACCTAGGAGGCATAATTTATGAGATCTTTGACAATCTCATGATTTCAAGAGTAAATGCTAGATATACACGTTTATATTTGCTGACTCTTAACAAATATTGGAGCTCATAATACAGAGACGGGAATTGATCCCATCTTGATGATCTCCCATTGGATTTATTGATCTTTTTCCGTAGCATTTTTGCAGGAACTTTGTTTTTATTGTACAAACAAATAAAGAGAAAAGGAAAGCTCTCGAAGTTGCATTCCGAGAGCACTGTTTGGGTGCGAGAACTGGATTAATTTCCGATGATATTTCTGAATTAGTTAACAGGAGAGGAGTAATAACCTCGTTAAAAAAATCAGGAACCCGCCCTTAACACGGGATTACCGGGGGAATCGAGGACGTGACCTCGTTAAAAAACAAAGGATGAGAGGAGTAATAACCTCGTTAAAAAATCAGGAACCCGCCCTTAACACTGGATTACCGGGGGAATCGAAGACGTGACCTTGTTAAAAAACAAAGAATGAGAGGAGTAATAACCTCGTTAAAAAATTAGGAACCCGCCCTTAACACGGGATTACCGGGGGAATCGAGGACGTGACCTCGTTAAAATACAAAGGATGAGAGGAGTAATAACCTCGTTAAAAAATCAGGAACCCGCCCTTAACACGGGATTACCGGGAGAATCGAGGACGTGACCTCGTTAAAAAACAAAGGATGAGAGGAGTAAGAACCTCATTAAAAAATCAGGAACCCGGGGATAAGGAACCCGCCCTTAACACAGGATTACCCACCGGACAAGAACGCCCCTCCTGGTTGCAGGACATGAGACCTTAACAACATTGGCATTTGGCTTTTCGGCGTTGATTTATTTTTACAGGCTCTTGTCGCCACACAAGCTGTTCGGGTCTGTGTTCCTAGGACAAATCACTCTGGCCAGCTTCCTCAGACCGGATTACTTTGGGGGGGTAAGAGCTTGGGGATTGGTTATCGAATATTTAATACATAAAATGCCGTTGACATTTCCGATAACTTCCGGATTAATTTAAGGGGAGAGGAGCATAACCTCGTTAAAAAATCACGAGGAGCGTAACCTCATTAAAAAACAGGGATAGGAGATAACTAAAAAAAAAAAAAACATAAAAAGTCCGATTCTGGACAGGGACCACTCCCCTTGGATTTGGACAGGGGAGTGGGAAGGAAACCTTAAAGGGAAAAAGTCCAATTCCGGACAAGGACCCCTCCCCTTGGATTTGGACAGGGGAGTGGGATAAAAAGTCCGATTCCGGACAGGGACCCCTCCCCTTGGATTTGGACAGGGGAGTGGGAAGGGAACCCGTATGGGAAATGTCCGACCTCGGACAAAGACACCCCTCCTGCTTGAGGACAGGGGGGTGATGACGAGCCCAGATGCTTAGCAATTCTCCCCCATCCAAGCTGTTGATCTATTTGATTATTGAATATTTGCTGGGTACATTTCCAAGGGAACATAATTATCTTCTAGGGTTGACCGTCGTCCCTCGTCCATGCAGAACTGAGAAAGAAATTGTGACCGATGACGACCTGTGTTGCCAGGCCTATATTCATATATGCATAAAAGGAGGAATGCCTCCCGATGACCAACTTCTTCAAGTTGGGTGAGAATACTCGTAGAGTTCTTTCTTGAATAGACGACTCTTCTTTCAGTATCAAACACACCATTCACACAAAAATCAGTAACCGGTTAGTTAATTCGTGAGAAACATCAACATGAAAACGTAGTACCCGCGTGGAATGTTTCAAATCACGCGTCTATAAATCAATAGCTGTAAGTGCCATGAAAGTACACTCCAACTTGCGGTACACTCCAAATCACGCGTCTATAAATCAATAGCTGTATAAACATGAATAAAAAAAAAAGAAAAAAAGAAAAGAAAAAAAAGCTGTATAAACAAATTGTGAAGCTTTTCACCGATTCTTATTGTCTCCCTCATCCTGCTCTATTTCTCCACAAAAAGGAAGAATCTCGCGTGGCTTTGGAATCAGCTTGGTGATTGAATCTCTGCTTATACAGGTCCAATAATTATTTTTTTTTGGATGTATATAGAAATTTTAATTTATATATTTATACACTCATATATTTTGCGTTGCTCTCTTATCTTCTTATGCTGAATCTTTTTTTTTTTTTTTAAGAATCAAATATTTCCAAATAGATCATTAACAATTATTCTCATTTATTAGAACAAACTTCAAATTTTATGTATATTTTCGCACTACAAAAAAAATTGTTTTTTGCCACTTGCAATTCGCCACGTGTACAGTGACTGTACACGTGGCGAACTGTTAGCCACGTGCAAGTGGCCACGTAAATACACGTGCTAAATCCGGGTAACACTAATTGCACAATTAGCCGCGTGTATTTTAATACGCGCGGCCAACAGTTGGCCGCGTGTATAAATTTTTTTCTTAATATTTAATTCTGTTTTTTAATTTCTTTTTATTTAAAATATATATATATATATATATATATATATTTTACTAAAATTCTCCAAAATTATTTTATCTAAAAATATCACAAAATCAAATTACACAAATTAATCAAAACAACAATATTTAAAAATTTGAATACCATGTACTAATAAATGTATTCGTTACTAACAACAAATACTTACACAACAATATTAACAAATTTAAAAATCTTGATCTAATAAAGTTATTCGTTACTAACAAAAAAAAAAACACAAAGTATCTACAAATCTGGAGGACGTCGCTGCGGATCACGAGGTGCAGTCCCGGGCGTGAACTCGCCAACCGGCGATTGTCCCGCAAGAGATGGTGTAACGGGCGATGGAGTCCCGAGAGGAGATTGTTGGCTCAGCAATTGTCCAACAGGCGACACCGGACCAATCGTTGTCGCATTACCTGCAAGTAAAAAAAATAATTAACCTATATAATATTATATGCAAATTTAAACAAGTAATGAGAACAAATTAAAAATAAACCTAAGTGTATACATAATATGAACCATACCTGCAGGCGCACTACTAACAGACGACGTACTACCTACGTGTGCAGGTGAAGACTGCTGAGCACCAGGGCATACGAACGATAATCCTGTAGAGGACATGAAGGCCTCAACCTGTCGCATGCGCTGCTCCACAGCATCCAATTGTCGTAGGCCCTGCTCCATGCTGTCAGCCCGCTCTCTCTCGGCCCGCACTATGCCCTCCAACCCGTCATTCCTCTCTCTCTTGGCCCGTAACATGATATCCATCTCCGCAATTTTGTGGGCAGCCCAATCCTGAGACGTGCCCTCGGCCGGTCCCCCCCGTGTGCGGGCCCTATACGAGAAACAAGTCCCGCGAACAGGAGTAACGTTCGGCCCAACCTGCCGAACCCTACCCCCATACTCGGGTCGCCCAACTGCCTGCTCGTACGCGTCGCCAGGTGCCTAACGCACCTATCTGATGAAACAGATTCCGTGGCAGCAGGATCAGTGGACAAACTCTGTGTCATCCGCTCCTGTACGTCGTCAACATACAATACACTGATAATTAATAAATACTTTATCACACGCATAACTAATAAATATTAATAACATAGAACAGTAGCATACGCATAGGTCCCGTGTCCGCTCGTTCAGATAAGTGCCGTCTTTCCTTGTGTGCGTCTTCACAAACGACTCGGCGCGAGTGGGGGGCGTGCCAGATGTAGATGCCTGTCGCCATACAGTATAAATATATAACAAACATTGGATATTCATTTAATGTTAAGAAAGAACAATTACGCACAAATAAAAATTAAAACATTTACATATTGTTTCATACCTCATCGTGATTAAATCTGGCATAACTTTTGGACCCCAGACTATGTGGGACGTCATTCTGCTCCCGCAGTCGCTTCATTCGTTCAGACCTCGCTTTTGCATTGAACATTCCGAAAATAAATGTAAGAATTGACACACTTAATTACTTATGTGCTATGATTAAATGAACTGTTTATTAAAAAAACACAACATTATAGTAATACATTCAAAGACCTACATACCTGATTTCTTTTTGTGCACCACTCGTGCAGTACGTCCTCCACATCCGTTTGGTCAAACTTATCAAAAAACGTATCTGGCATTCTCGCACCTATTGTCAATGGCGTGTCACCGGCTCGAATATTTAGCTGGGTCCTCAACTTCGACTTCCACGAACGGTGCTTACGGCCCATATCACCCCATAATTCGTTCTGTGCGAGACGCTGGTCGACGGATACGGGTACATAAAATTCTTCCTGCACATTCAATTTAAGGATTAATTTTAGCAGTTCAACAAAAACTTAATCTTAACTTTAATTTCACTAAATACATATATTAGTTTCATACACATACCATTATGGCATCCCACATAGCTCGCTTAGTCTGCTTATCTACCTTTGCCCATTCGTCCCGCAAGTGAATGTGGGACCCGCTCCGTAAAAGCTTGCCCGCAGCCCGTCTATAACGATTGCATGCTCGTCCCACGGGTTGTGTTGCAGCATTGTACTGCAACACAACTTTCTTCCCCCTCGGGAGCACCCAATTTCTCTCTGGGTCCTTAATCACCTCAAAATAGATGCTCCCGTCTGGGTTATACCCTAGTCAATAAATATAAAACGTTAATATATTAACACTAAATAACTTAATTATATTAATAAATTAAAATTTTAATTTAAATATTATACGAACTTACTAAATTAAGATATAATGATGTATAAAAATGTACTTACCCATCAGCCGAATATGGTCGATCGCTATGCGCTCGGTCGCTGGGTTGCCAGCATGCTAGGGTATTAGTTTTTAAGGTTAGGGTTTTAAGGTTGGATTTAGGGTTTATCTCACCATAAAAAAGTTATAAAAAAAAAAAGATCGGTCTCTTTTTTCTTTTATGTTTTTTAATATTCTTCTTTCTATTTTTAGGGTTTAGGGTTTTAAGGTTAGGGTTTAGGTTTTTAGGGTTTAGTTTTTAGGGTTAGGGTTTTAAGGTTAGGGTTTAGGTTGTTAGGGTTTGGTTTTTAGGGTTAGGGTTAAAAAGGTTAGGGTTTAGGTTTTGAAGGTTTAGTTTTTAGAGTTAGGGTTAAAAAGGTTAGGGTTTAGGTTTTTAGGGTTAGGGTTTTAAGGTTAGGGTTTAGGGTTTAGGGTTTAGGGTTTAGGGTTTAGTTTTTAGGGTTATAGTTTTAAGGTTAGGGTTTAGGTTTTAAGGATTTAGTTTTTAGGGTTAGGGTTTTAAGGTTAGGGTTTAGGTTGTTAGGGTTTAGTTTTTAAGGTTAGGGTTTTAAGGTTAGGATTTAGGGTTTACCTCACCATAAAAAAGTTATGAAAAAAAAAAAGATCGGTCTCTTTTTTCTTCTATGTTTTTTAATATTCTTCTTTCTATTTTTAGGGTTTAGGGTTTTAAGGTTAGGGTTTAGGTTTTTAGGGTTTAGTTTTTAGGGTTAGGGTTTTAAGGTTAGGGTTTAAGTTGTTAGGGTTTAGTTTTTAGGGTTAGGGTTAAAAAGGTTAGGGTTTAGGTTTTGAAGGTTTAGTTTTTAGGGTTAGGGTTAAAAAGGTTAGGGTTTAGGTTTTTAGGGTTAGGGTTTTAAGGTTAGGGTTTAGGGTTTAGGGTTTAGGTTTTAGGGTTTTAAGGTTAGGGTTTAGGTTTTTAGGGTTTAGTTTTTACGGTTTAGTTTTTAGGGTTAGGGTTTAGGGTTTAGGTTTTAGGGTTTAGTTTTTAGGGTTTAGTTTTTAGGGTTAGGGTTTTAAGGTTAGGGTTTAGGGTTTAGGGTTTAGGTTTTAGGGTTTTAAGGTTAGGGTTTAGTTTTTAGGGTTAGGGTTTAGGGTTTAACTAAAATAAAAAAGTAATAAAAAAAAAAATCTCACTCTTTTGTAGGGTTTAGGGTTTTTAGGGTGTACGGTATTTTGGGTTAGGGTTTAGGGTTTATGGTTTTTGCTTGTTTTTTAGAGTATAAAGTTTAGGGGTTTGGTTTTGAGATTAGAGTATAGGGATTTTTGTATTGGTTTTGATTTAGGGTTTAGGGTTTATTGTTTAGACCTTTGTTATAAATTGAATAATAAAAGAAATTATTATAAATGGTAGACGGTGGCCAAATTTAATTTTCTATATCTATCCAATAATTGTTGGATACGATCATTTTATTATAAAATGATGGCGAGTTTACTTTGAAATGTTTTTTTTTTGTTTGTAAAAAAATTACCTGAAAATGAACAATTAAACTTTTTTTTTTTTGTTCTTAAAAAACCCAAAAATTGTTGAAATAGTACCGCATACTTATTTATATTTTATTGGTTTGCATCATTGATTTTATGATGAAGTTAATAAAATAATGGTGAGATTGTTTAATCTGTTCAAATGTTTTAGCATAAATTGCCACAAATAATAATCCACACACCAATTCGTAGTACAGTAAAACATATTACAAAAAAGAAAAATAACACAACTATACGAATATTTTCCATGCATAACGACCAACCACATCAAAACACATAAAATTACACAACAATAGATATTCAAACCCAACAAAATTAACAGCATTGCATAGACCATTATTAATTGCTAAATCCACAATTATTATATGAAACTATTATAACAATTAGAAACAGATTTTAAACAAATTAATTTAAATGCACCAAGTTTATTATAGCCAAAAATAAAGAAAAAAAAAATTACTCACAAATATTTTTTTTGGGTGTATTTTATGCTCCTTAGCCAAA
The DNA here is from genome assembly GCA_028654335.1 of Alnus rubra. Lineage (NCBI taxonomy): Eukaryota > Viridiplantae > Streptophyta > Magnoliopsida > Fagales > Betulaceae > Alnus > Alnus rubra. The sequence goes on along the minus strand of JAJPGS010001661.1, from coordinate 840,854 downwards.
ATGTACCTGCATTAAAACATATTAGTCCCAAAATAATATCCCAAAACAAGTCCCAAAATAGCAATCACGTACAAGGCAGAGAGAGAGAGACAGACAGACAGACAGACAGACCGGGAGAGGTTTCAGAGAGAGAGAGAGAGAGAGAGAGATGTAGAGAGAGATAGAGAGAGAGGTCCGGACCTAGGGTTAGGGTTCCTACTGTGGTTCGGTTAGAGAGAGAGAGAGATAGAGAGAGAGAGCTAGAGAGAGAGAGCTAGAGAGAGAGATAGAGAGATAGAGAGAGAGACAGAGAGAGAGAGAGAGAGGGAGATGTAGAGAGAGATAGAGACAGAGAGACGGATGTAGAGAGAGAGAGGTCCGGACCTAGCTAGGGTTAGGGTTCCTGGTTCGGTTAGAGAGAGAGAGAGAGAGAGAGAGAGAGAGAGAGCATGCACCTATAGGTTGGTGCACGTGTGGTGCAGTGACGGCCGGAGAGGGAGCTGGCCGGAGAAGACAGCGGAGGGCGGTGTGGACGTCCATGATCGACGGAGACGGAGAGGGAGAGAGAGAGAGAGAGAGAGCTGAGTGAGAGAGGAGTGGATCGAGAAGGGTAGCTTCCTCTGGAAGCTACCCTTTTTTTTTATTAATTTTTTTTTTATTTAAAAAATAGGCCAGGTGGCGTGCGGGAATTGTCCCGCGCAGGTCACCTGGCCAAAAATTGGCCGCGTGGCGTAATACCACGCGGCCAATTAGAGACGTGTATACTATACACGTCTCTATCTGTTTTTTTTTTTTTTTTTTTTTGAAAAACGAAAAATTATATATATATATATATATATATATATATATATATATATATATATATATATATATATATATATATATATATATATATATTTGTATTTGTAAACGCAAACACAAACACAAACCCTAATCCGACCCTAAATGTATGTAATATATATAGTGTTAAGGTTTACGTAAACTCTAACCCATAAAACTAAACCCTAAACGATAACCCTAAAACTAATTCTTAAACCCTAAGTCTGTTTTAAGGTTCATATATATATATATATATATATATATATATATATATATATATATATATATAGGTCCTATATATATATATATAGGTTTAGGGTTTTATTAGATTAGTATTCCATTAACGCAAATCCTAATTAGAGTTAGGGTTTACTTATAAGTATACCATATATATGTAAAGTACTCAACACGTAAAACGTAAATATACTATAAACATATTGCACGTAGCCCATAACCCCTAACCCTATGTCTATATACTATATATAGCCATAAACCCTAACCCTAAGTGTATGTACTTTGTTATGTTGCATATTTTTTTTTTGTTCCTCGCCGTATAATTATGCATATATATATATAGCACAAATTTGGTTTAATTATGCATTTAGTACTCTATATAAACATAAACCTTAACACTAAGTGTATATACCTATTATATATATATCTATAAACCCTAACCCTCAGTGTATATACTATATATAGCTATACTGTATATAGCTATATAAGTATACTATATATATATAGCCAAAAACCCCAATGTTAGGGTATATACAAGTAACTATAAATGTATATAGTTTCGGCACGCCGTTTACATGCATGCATATATTATATATATGTATATACATATATGACAAGATAGTTTTGAAATACAAATACAAATACAAACACAAACACATGCAACCCTAAGTGTATGGCATCAAAGACGAAGTTCATGCCGATGACATATATATATATATACTGTGACGTCCCACATCGCCTGGGAATGAGGATGTGCTTATATGTATAAATGCACTCTTTATGACACAACGCGTTTTAAAGCCGTGATGGCAATGAACCTATCAGAACTCCGCAGTTAAGCGAGCCGTTGCGAGAGCAATCCCAGGATGGGTGACCTCCTGGGAAGTCTGATATGGGGAGCCAAAAGCGGACAATATTGTGTCATTGGGGGTGGATCGTTACAAATGGTATCAGAGCCATTGCCCAGCCTGAGATGGTGGGAACGTGCACAAGCCCAAAGAGGGTTGCCGGCGGGCACTCGCTGGGATGCCAAGAATGGGGGGATCCCATGAGGGTCGCCAGCGAGGACGCTGGGTCCCAAGGGGGGGTGATTGTGACGTCCCACATCGCCTGGGAATGAGGATGTGCTTATATGTATAAATGCACTCTTTATGACACAACGCGTTTTAAAGCCGTGATGGCAATGAACCTATCAGAACTCCGCAGTTAAGCGAGCCGTTGCGAGAGCAATCCCAGGATGGGTGACCTCCTGGGAAGTCTGATATGGGGAGCCAAAAGCGGACAATATTGTGTCATTGGGGGTGGATCGTTACATATACTTTTTCCAGTCCATAGCATAACTACATTAGACAAAAACAAGCATATTAATTGCTCAGTTTGAAAAATGTACGCTAATCTTTTTCACTAGATATACTAAGACGACATTACTCTTATAACTAAAGTCAATATGCAACATATTGAAAGTTCTAATTATCAAACAATACTACAATTATGTAAAGAAATCATGCTATGGAAACAATATGCATAGCAGCATATGCCAAAATACATAATGCTATTATGTTAAAATTAAATCATATGATTTTTAACGTGTCTATGAAATCATATAGAATTAGCACAATGGTAAAAGACATAAACAAGTATTGTTTATGAAGTCAATTGCAATTAATTAGAATTATATCTGCAACATTTTCGCAAGCTCTCCCAGGCCTGCTTAATGGAGAAAGCACAATTATAAACCCATAGCCAAGACACATTATCCCGAATAACGCCTTTTTAAGGTCGAAAATCTTTCTCCAAAACCAAGAGCAATCCACATGAATCTTCACATCTTATAAACACCTATTCCTTAGAATGTTATAGTTAACCAACTTAACCGGATGGAGTTGTCATTATTGAAACATAGCCATACATGTCTCGACATATGCTACATAGCCACTTTATTCTGCATCTCAAAGTTTTTAAGACCTAGCCCACCTTCTTACTTGGGAAAACGAATAGAATTTCAAGCCACTTTAACCCCTAGACTGTTAAGGTTACCACCCTTCCATAAGAAAGGCTTGAGAATTTGTTCCAATTGGATGATGACACTTTTAGGAAAAATAAAAAGAGAAGACCATTACATGACTTTGCACGGCAAAAATAATTGAATTAACTATAGCAACTACGTACCATAATTCTCACAACGTACAATGGGGGAAAAATATTTGCCTCTAAATTGTGAGGCCATCTATTGAATAAACTTCTCCCCTAATTCCTATGAGCCTAAGGAATATTACATCTATACCAAAGATTAAACAAAATACTTTATGAGAAATTGCAGCAAACAAAGAGATGGTCGATATTCTCCTCACCCAACCCACATAAAATACATTTAATTTCCTGAAGTAAGCCAATTAATTACAACCAATCTGTCTTGGGTATATAATCTCCTAATTAATTGCAAGTAAAATAAAGAAAAAAGAAAAAAGAGTGGTGATAAATAATCTTACCATGCCATACTATCTTATGCTATAACATATTAAGGTAGCAGCTTCGCAAGCTCTCCAAGAACCGCTTAATGGAAAAAGCACAATTAGGAACTATGCCATGCCATTGGCCTTGTTTTGCAAGCTTACCATGCCGGCCTTGTTTGGCAGCCCTTTCCCCTCATATTTGAGGGAATTTTTATTTTATTTTTTGTGAGTGACAGTAAGAAGTGATTGATATGATATAAAATAGAAAAAATTTATATGGAAAAAAAAATTGTATTGTAGTGGGTTTTATTTATTTATTTAAATAGTAATAAAAAAACTGTTGATGTAATACAAAAAATGAAAAATGTTATAATGTTTTGAAGTTAATGTTTTATTTTTTGGGAGAAGTGAAAAAAAAAAAAAAAAAAAAAAGGGGAAGGGGAGGGGAATAGAATTTCAAGCCACTTTAACCCTTGGACAATTAAGCTTACCACCCTTCCAAAAGAAAGACCTGAGAATTTGTTCCACTTGGAAGATGACACTTTTAGGAAGAATAAAAAGAGAAGACCATTAGATGACTTGCACGGCAATAATCTGAGCCATTTTAATAAAAGCGGCTTGAGACGTTTTAATAAAAGAGGCTCAAATTTGAGCCGTTTTAACAAAAACGGTTCAAAATGGAGCCGTTTTGATCAAAACGATCAATCACACATGATCATACCACGATCGATCACACATGATCGTACCACGATCGATCATACTATAATCGTACCACGATCGATCATACTATGATCTATCACATTGATCGTGTCACGATCGATCACACATGATCGTACCATGACCTATCACATTGATCGTGGTACGGCCATGTGTGATCGATCGTGGTACGATCATGTGGTCGATAGTGGTATGATCTATGTGAGAATGTACCACGATCGATCACACATGATTGTATCACGATCGATCATACTTCTTACCACAATCGAACACATAGATCGTACCACGATCGACTACATTTAGACCCTACCACGATCGATCACAATTAGATCGTACCACAATCGATCACACATGATTGTACCACAATCGATCACATAGATCGTACTATGACCGATCACATTGATTGTACCACGATTGATCAAATAGATCGTACAACGATCGATCACATGATCGTACCACGATCCATCACATAGATCGTACCACGACCGATCACACTAATCGTACCACGATTGATCAAATAGATCGTACCACGATCCATCACATAGATCGTACCACGACCGATCACACTGATTGTACCACGATTGATCACATTAATCATACCATGATCGATCATACATGACCGTACCACGATCCATCACACTGATCGTACCACGATCCATCACATAGATCGTATCACGATTGATCGCATTTAATATTTTTTTTCGTTTATTTATTTATTTTTATTTTCATTTTTTTTTATACAAAAATTTGTTTTTTTATTTGTTTTTTCCTTTTTTCTTTAATTTTTCTTTAATTTGTGTTTTAAAAAAAATATTTTGTATGTGTACTTTTTCCTATATATAATATGTAATACTATTTAATTAGCTAGTATACTATATGTTTAATTATCAAAAAATTAATTAAAAATAAGGGATAATTGCACCATTGGTCCCTGTGGTATGCCATAACTATTTTTCACTTCCTATGGTTTAAAAAGTTCATGGGAGGTCCTCGTGGTATGCAATAATTACAAATCGATCCCTGACGTCAAATTTTGTTAAAATTTTTAACAGATTCCGTCAAATGCCACGTCAGCGACACGTGTCACCAATAAGATGGCGACACGTGTCCATCTTAATAAAAAAATAAAAATTTATTAAAAATAAATAAAAATACTTATTTTTTTAAAAAAAAAATTCAAAAAAAATCAAAAAAAAAAAAAAGAAGCATCAGGGGGTGGCGCGCGACCACCCCTAGGCCACAGGGGGAGGTCTTCGAGCCACCCCTGGAAGATCCAGGGGTGGCCATCGGGCCACCCCTGGCCACTGGGGGTGGCTGCGCGCCACCCAGAAGTGTCTGGGGGTGCCGCGTGGGCAGCCCCAGTGGCCTGGGGCCACCCCTGGATCTTTCAAGGGTGCCTTTCGGGCCACCCCCATCCCACCCCTAGTGGCCGCAGGGGGTGGCGTGCGGCCACCCCTGGAAGATCCAGGGGTGGCTCGATGGCCACCCCAGGCCACTGGGGGTGGCCGCGCGCGCCACCCTTGCGGCCACTGAGGGTGGCGCGCGGCCACCCCCAGTGGCTGGGGGCGGCCAGGCCACCCCCAAAGGGGTGGCCCAGCCTCCCTTTCTGCTTTTTTTTTTTTGAATTTATATATATATATATTTTAAAAAATAAGTATTTTTATTTATTTTTTAATAAATTTATATTTTTTTTATTAAGATGGACATGTGTCGCCATCTTATTGGCGACACGTGTCATTGACGTGGCATTTGACGGAATCTGTTAAAAATTTTAACAGAATTTGACGCCAGGGATCGATTTCTAATTATTGCATACCACGAGGACCTCCCATGAACTTTTTAAACCATAGAGAGTGAAAAATAATTATGACATATCACAGGGACCAACGGTACAATTATCCTTAAAAATAAGTATATGCTTAATTATCAAAAAATTAATTAAAAATAAGATAAGTGATTGAATGAATACGGCTCTAAATTTTGGACGGGACACGAAAATAACTATAAGCTTATCATACCATATGCCTATTTTATGAAAAAATATAAATTAAAAATAACTATATGCTTAGTTATCAAAAAATTAATTAAAAATAAAAATAAGTGATTAGAGCTGTTTTCATACAAAGTGACTACTCTAAATTTTGGGCGGGATACAATTTTTTTCTTTATTTTTTTATTTAATTTGTTTTTAATTTAATTTAATTTTTTAGATTATTTTTAGTTGGAATCGTTTTCTTCCAAAAACGATTCTAAAATTTGGGGCCTTTTATAATCAAAACGACTCCAAATTGTTTTATTTATTTTTTTGTCCAAACATCTTCAGCGCGCGGGATGCTGAAATTAAAGTGGGAGACTGAAATTTTTTCGTCTTGCCAAAGCGGGAGGAAGGTTGAAATATTTAGAAGGCTAAAATATTTAGAGACTAAACAGAGAGAGATCCAGAGAGTGAGAGAAATGAAGAGAGAAAGAGAGAGTCTGAAATCGAGAGAGAGACAGAGAGATGATCAAGAGAGAGAGAGAGAGAGAGAGAGAGAGATTCACCGAGAGGCTGAGAGAGAGAGGGGTATTTTGTTAGGGTTTCAGGTGATTGAAAGGGTCAACGGGTAGAGGTTTCTTCAAATTCTTCGACACCAATGGCTCGTAAAGGTATTGGATTCCGTTTCTGCTTCTACTTTGGTCTCATTGCTTTCATTTTCTTTCTGCTTCTTCTGTTTCTCGGTTGTTTTTCTTTTAACTGTTTGTTTGGTTGTCGAGAAAACCGAGTAGAATAACGTCTAACACAGTAAATCCCCAATCTTTTTCTCAGATCTGAATTCCTTTCACTTCTTGAAACAATTTTCTCAAATATCTCGTATTATATCTGGGATTCTCCTCGAAACTGCTATCAAGATGGTACTCCTCGTGCAGAAACTGTGTGAGTTCAAAGTTTAATCTGGTTATTGCTTATTTCAGATTTTGGATGATTCTCATGATTTCTTAATGGTAATAACTTTTATTGCAGATTATGGTTGTTGCTTTTTTGTTTTGCATTATTTGTTTTCTTAATGTTTATTTTGAGGGGTATAATAATGAGGATGAGGAAGTGGGCTCTAATTTTACAGGTGAGTCATTATTATTTTCCCCTTTTTCCTTTTGCTTTTTTCTTTGTTAATCTGTTGGATAATGTTGCGTGTGTGGGTGTGGGGGTGTTATTTCCTGATTCTAGAATTTGTTTAGCTGTTTTGTTCAAGTGTTTGCTATTAAAAAGTTTTTCTCCTGAACGATTTTCCAATGTTTCCATTTTACATTTTATGTTGATTCAGGGACTACACTAATCCTTACCTTCCTGTTGCTCCATCAGCCATTGACAAAAGTGGTCAGGTAAGGCTTTGAGAATTGACACTTCCTTTGTTATATAGACTTCTAGTAGGTGGCACTCAGATAATTCCATTGGCATTTTTAGTGCTAGGCTGCTGCTGGCCTGGGCACTTATGTAATTGCCGAAGCTAAATGCCATTGAAATATGTTATCATGGTTTTATGTTGCCTGGTCGTATGAAATCAATTGTTAATTGTCTACTCAAGTGGAAACTGAACATTCAGTTGTGTGTACGTGCTTGTGGGTTTATATTAATTTATTGAGTCTGTTCATTAAAATTAAGAGCATTTCTAACAGGCAATACGTGATGCTCTTACGACATTTGCCCTGTTTATATGGGCAAATCAACTTTAAAATATAATGGATTGTTGCCTTGAGGAAGATGGATATCATATTCTGCTACCCAAAACACGTGCCTTGAATTTGTAAGTTTCAAATGCATGGTGTGTTAGACATGCTTGTGTTATTTGGGTTACTGTATCACTCTTATGATATGTAAGCATTAGTGCTATATGGGTTTTTCTCCATATCTAGTCAGAAATGAATCAAATGATTGCAGCCTCTTTTATATAACAGTTAGGAAGTGTAATTGGTGCCTATGGTGGTTGCAGCTAGATGTTCAAACTGCTGTTGTTGCTAAGGAAGCCTTGGAAGGACACTGCATCTACGATGGAGGGTTTTGCAAGCTTCACATCTCATATTCACGCCATACTAATTGCGGCATTTTCCTGTGTTTATATATATATATATATATATATATATATATATATATATATATAGAGAGAGAGAGAGAGAGAGAGAGAGAGAGAGAGTCATTTTAGGTCCAATATATTAAAAAAAAATTGTTGTTTTTTATTTCGAGTCATTTTAGGGCCCTAAAACAACTCGAAATTATAAATAAATAAATAAATAAATCATTTTTTGGAGTCATTTTAGATTAAATGGATTGGAACACCAACATATTATATAATGATCAAACTTCAAATTTATCTATCTTTTTTGCTTATTGTACGTACGTCTAGGATCTGCTGCAAGTCAATCGTCTTAGAAGATATCCATGAACATCCGCTTAAATTGATAAGGAATAGCAAAACACCTTATAAGTGTGATGGCCGGGTGTAAAGAACTAGGGTTTGGATCATCTTATCGGTGTATCAAATTCGAAAGCTGGCCGATCGAATGCCACTATCAACTTCACGAGGAATGTAGGACTTTAGCTTTGGCCAACAGTGCCACCCCGCACTCATTATTCTTCGAGAATGTTCGCTTTATATTTCATAAGCAATCTCCAGAACACGTTGGATCTTGTGTTGCATGTGGGAAGGATGTCCAAGGGTTCAGGTACCACTACTCTCCGCCTAAGAAGAATGCATTCCTAGAGCTTTTTATTCCGAGCAAACTTGTCCTGCATCCTTGTTTCAAGCTCCCAAGTAACAGAACTAATCAGGGGTTGAATGCAAGTAATGAAGGGGTGGTGAATCTAGAGCTAAAGGGAAAGGCCGCGTCGAAGTGCCTAATTTGCCAAAGAAATAAAATCTCAAAAAAGATTGAGGGTTGGGCATATGTCTCCGCTTGTGGCGAATACTGTTATCATGTGAAATGTGTGAAAGACTTGGTTGACAGGAAGTTGGAGGAACAAAATGATGGAACAAATGCAAGTACCTTCCGATTGGAAGTAAGGCAAAAGGCCTTAAAGGTTGGTAAGGACATAGCTGAAATGGTTCTAATGCTCATTATTGAAGCAATTTTCGGGTATCCAATATCTATGATTGTTACTCTTGTTCTAAATTTTTTTATAAATGTATAGAAGAGGGTAATTAGGGAAACATAATAATAATAAAAAAATTTGCCAACTGGAAGCCTCAATCTGTCTCTTTTGATCAGACCATCATTATATTTTCTTATGTAACAGGATATATAATCCATGGAGAATTATGTATGAATATCTGCTATAATTTGTATGTACCAATTGATCATCCTTACATACATTAACTTGAGTAAGTATTTTGGCAATAACTTCGGTTGGTGACCTTTGTCTTGTCCCCCTGTAGGTGCTATGTATCAAGCTTAACAGAAGTACATTGATGTGATATCATAAATGAATATTAATTTGAACAGTCAAATCTTTGTCTTGTAGTTAGCAATGTCGCACTTCGATTCTTATATTGCCTCATACGGACATCGATGTGATATCATAAATGAATATTAATTTGAACAGTCAAATCTTTGTCTTGTTAGTTAGTTAATGTCGCACTTTGACTCTTATTATTGCCTCATACGGACATGGCTATGCTGTGGATGAGATGGGCCGAAAGGGAGGCAGTACTGTCACAGAGGGAAAGGCTACCATAGAGTCTTTCACGTGGATTCAGCGGGGAAGAGAAATTTATGGTGGGGAAGCCAGGATTTAGATCCCCTCAAATTCTAAAAGAATTTGAGAATCTCAAATTCTGTAATTTTGGCCCTTCATTTGATTCAATGGATGACAACTTTTCACTAACTTTAAAATTTAAAATTCAAATTTTAAACCCATTTACCAAAATTTTAAAATTCAAAATTTAAACTTATCCAATCAAACATACCAAATACCCTTAAAACAAGACTTTAACAGAAAGTTTAAAGAGGAAGGTCGCATGTTTGGGTTTTTTGGTCGGATGGGTTTAACCCCGCCGAAGAATCGGTCGCACCCAGGTGGAAGCTGACCTCGGGCCACCGATTGCTGAACCAGCGCTTGAGCATGGGGAGCACGGAGAGTTTAATGGGCGCCTGGGCTTCCCTCGCCGGAGAATTTGTCGTCGAACCACATCAGCCCACGCCACACCCAGGTGGAACCCGACCTTGGGCCGCCCGAGACCCCTGGGCTGCGCCGTTCGGTAGGTCTGGACCACGTCCATCAAATTCGGCAGGGTTTCCGAGGGTGGCGGTGAGGGGATCTCATTGAGATCGATTCCGAGCCCCACGAGCTTTGGCTTCGGGTTCGGGTTAAAGGTTCTCCTTGAGTTCTCCGCTTGAATCAGTGGGTTCTATTATCCGAGTCTCCGCTTCGAGTTTTTCTGGATTTTGAATGTCATGTACATCCCCTTTTGAAGCTTAAATCTCTGTGCTTTTTTTTTTTTCTTCTAATTTTTCTCTGGCTTTGGAAGACAGGTTATGCTTTGGAAGACACAAGTTACGCTTTGGAAGACTGCTTTGTGGTTTTTGTTGTTGAGTGTGATGCAGAAAAACAATTTTGTTGTATTTTGAACTCTTTACTTTGTTTCCATAGTTTATAATTGTTGTTGTACTTTGCAAGTATAATTATATATACTGAATGAGAAGCTGAAGTCTGGTATCGATTGAACCACCATTTCAAACTTGGATTCATACTCTGATGTTTATGTTCAGGTATGGTTGGAATGGTTGGAATGATTCATACTAGTTGCTTTGTTCTTCTTTTTCTGTTCTAGCTTGTTTTGTTTTGGGCTGTTTGAATAGGGCTGTGTTTTGTCCTGAAGCAGGGGCTGTTGCTGGGTTTCCAGTACAGATTTTGCTTGAATTGTTGTTTTTAGGTTGCTGCAACTTGAAAACACAAAGATCGTAACAAATCCATTTGGGCATTTGCAAGCCATCTATCCAAACGCTATCTGCCTTGCCATGAATTACTCCACGTGAATGGATTACCATTAAAGCCCATGTAAACCAGACCATTGTGACGAACAAAATCGACGAAGGCATTGTATGAGGCATTTTCAGGTTGCTGCTAGAGTATGTACTGTTTATAGAGCTAGAATGTATGAGGCATTTTCAGATTTTGCTTCTTCTTTCTTTTTCTTTTTTCTTTTTCATTTTTTTTTTTTTTTTTTTTTTTTTTTTTTTTTTTTTTTCAGATTTTGTGTTTCATATGGCTAAATATGCCAACCTAACATTACAATGAAAACAAAATTTCCACCAGTATATCAACAAATCCAATTTAAACATAAAACATCATAATATCATGCCATTACAATTTCTGCAGAACCAAACACAATTTTCATTTACTATAGTGCAATTTGAAGCACGAACACCACCTGGCCCAACTGCAAGTCTTCCTGCAAGCATCCAATTGCTAGAAAATTTGGAGACAAGTCTCGATCGGTTGTCATTAAGATGTGTTCTCTGTAGGTTCATATAAATTTTCAATATCATCTGCCATTGTAAATGGTAAGGACTACTTCTATAGGAGCTAGGCATTGGCTTATCAAACGAGTTTAAGAGAGGAAACGGACATCAACCACAACGACAATTGTATAATCTCATGAGCAATTAACTTAATTCCAACACAAAAATGTTATACATAGATTGCCAACCCACCAAAACAACAAAAAATTACAATTCTTGACCACCGAAGAAAATTACAACAAAAAACTTACAGAGAAATATTTTTTGCTTGAGGAAGAACTGAAGAACCGAAGAAAATGCTCCTACAAATTCTGAGGTTTGGGTTCTTTGAAGAATCGAAGCATATTTTTTTGTCACATTTATGTGCTTGAGGAAGAAGTGGTTTCTGCAACTTTCTTTTCTCAAGTTTGCTTGAGGAAGACTTGCACACTGAAGCTAGAAGAAGGACGAATAGTGTTTCTTTCTTTTCCCTTTATTTTTTATTTTATTTTTTTTTTTTTGAGGGAAACAAGCTTGAGGGACTGAATCTAGGAACGGACGTACAGTACGTGTTTCTTTCTTTTTTCCTTTATTTTTTTATTTATTTTTTTGTTCTGGAGGGAAACAAATTTTTCTTGGGAAGCTTTAAAGTTAGTGGCAAGTTGTCATCCATTGGATCAAATGAAGGGCCAAGATTACAGAATTTGAGATTCTCAAATTCTAAAGGGATCTCAGTCCGGGGAACCCATGGGAGAGGTTGGAGAGAGTTGGGCTAACCGAGTTTTTGTGTTCTATTCTGAAGCGGCAATTTTTTATTAGAGGGCACAAAGAATTTGTTTGTATCATGCCTTTATAAAAGTTATTTTCTTTAACAAAATAGTCTGACCGCATATATTCTCTACGTATCTTTAATACATTTCAATATAATCAAGTTTTAAATATACATTGAATTTGTAGGATATACATTGAGTCTCATAAATTCAATAGTGAATTTGAAAATGAGATGGGTACAAAATATATAGGAGATGTATTTATATCATTTCTCATTTGAAATTTACTCACTCTCCTTAAGAAAAGTTCAATACACAGTCAGGCTATTTTGTTAAAGAAAGTATCTAGCTTCTATAGAGATCAAATAATGTTTATTGTACAACGTTTGCATAACTTTTACACAACTCTAACAATTATTTTTTTTTTTTTTAAGATCACTCATTGAATATTTAGGGCTCACATGTAGGAAAACAAATTCAATTGTTGATCATAAAAAAAGTAGTTATAATTGTGCAAAAATTATGCAAGAAACATTACTCATAGAGATCTGGCACAAACAAGTTATTTGTGCCCTCCAATTAAAAATTGCCACATCAAAATAGAAGACAAAAACTCCGGAAAAAAAAAATTATATTCAAAACACATTATTTTATATTCTCTCTTTAGCCCAACTCTCTCCAACCTCAGTCTCCCAAGGCTTCCCCACCACGAATTTCTCTTTCCCATTGATCCCACATGAAAGACTCCATGGTAGCCTTTTCCCTCTGTGACAGTACTGCCCCCCATTTGCACCACCTCATCCACACATGCCCCCCACACATCTTAGTCCAATTCGAACACTAGAATTGTATTTAGTTGGTGGCGTGCGGATGTGTTACTAAGCTCTTCCGGACAAGGCTAGGGTTTCATGCTTTTAACCTTGATGGATCCAAACATTAGCGAATACCTTTGCCGACGGAGTTTTCTATGACTTTAATTTAAATGTCGTGTGAATATGGCTTTTTGTAACCCCATGTAACATTGCTTGTCGGGGCATGTGCAGACGGATTTGCAAATGAAACTTCTTGTGGCTCATCTAACAATTAATGCTTGTTCGGACATGTGCGGACGGATTTGCAAGCACGCATGATCTTGTGTGGTTGACACTTAATGATGAAATTTGACGTACACTTAACCCTAAGGACAAAACTATCCCACTAACTTTTATACTCTACACTTGTTTCAAACATCAAATTGGCTAATAAAAAACTTAACCTATGCGAACACCATTTTAAAGATCTAGCGGCAGGGATTTTCAATTGTTGGTTTGATGATTTGTAAAAAAGCAAAGATAAATAAATAAATAAATAACGTAAAAAACTGTTGTTGAGCATTGTAGCCTCGTTTGACAACTCTTTCTCTTTATTTGAAGTGATTTTTTTTTTTTTAATGGTAGTAAGAAGTGATTGATGTGATATAAAGTAGAAATAATTTGTATAAAAAAGTGAAAAAAAAAATTATATTGTATTGAATTTTTTTATTTGAATAGTAATAATTTTTTGTTGTTGATGTGATATAAAAAGTTAAAATATTTTGAAGTTGATATTTTTTAAGAAAAGTGAAAATAAGGGAAGGGGAGGTGAGGGGTTTGTCAGACGGGGCGAGAACCATATATAATCCATGGAGAATTATGTATGAATATCTGTTATAATTTTTAAGTCCAATCTGATCATCTTTTACGTACATACATAAACTTCATGATTAAGTATAACTTTGTTTTGTAATAAAGAAGAAAACCTGCAAATGTAAAAAAAAAAAAAAAATTAAAAAAACAAAAATCATAAATATTATTTTAACAAAAAATATGATGATCGAGTTAATTGACAGAATATATAAATGATCCGTACTTAAAAAGCTAGAGAATACTTGTTAAAATTAAAAGATATAATACAACAAGAACCATGCAACCTCTTCAAAACATCCATAAATTTGTTGAGAAATAATGAATAGATTTAAACAAGACGAACAATCAACAACTATACGTACACGATCTATAAGACTACAAGCAGAAATAAAATTAATAAAACAAGAAATTAATTAGGAACTCAAAACATCTAATTTACAATTAGAAGCAAAAAAAGGTTGATTGGTTTGGGTTAAAGTTCATTTTCTTTAAAAAATTTACTCTTTTGAAATCACATTTAAAGAAACAAATTCTTTACTACTTTTTATTTTAAATCCAAACTTCTACTTTTATCTTATTAAAGTATTGATTAAATGATTAAATTTACGTTTTTTTTATTAGCTTAAGCTTTTAGGATAAGTATTAGTTTAATGTGGTATCAGAGCCAAATGTACGTTTTTGAGTTCGAATCTTGACTTCATCATTTACCCAATTTCAATTAAATATTTCACATTTTGGGCATCATCTATTAAAAGGTAGTTTGAGTCCATACGTAACGGAGTGTGTTAAAATATTTATTAAGTGATTAAATTTACCTCTTCTTATCAGCAGAAACTTTTAGGATAAGTGATAGTTTAACAACCTCACTCACTCTTTCCAAGTAGTAAAAAGCGCAAAAGAGGCAACTGAAGATTTTCATATGGGGAAATGCTCAAATTATTATAAGTGCACAACACTAAGGCACATTGGGAGGGACCAACATGTGTGAGTCCCATCCCAATGTGCCTTGGTGTTGTGCACTTGTAGTGCACTTATAGTACATGTACCATCTCTTTCATATATAGAGCTGCAGAAAGTAATAATATTGAGAAAAATCCAGCCATGTGAGTGATTAAGGTAAATTGAGATACATATTAACGATAGATATTTCAAACAAGAAGATGGGTATACAATTGTTAGAGACTAAGGAAAATGTGTTGGCATCTTTGTTCCTTTTTAAACCATATATATATAACTGACCCAACAATAGAATATGGGAATGTCTACCTTTTTAATGGGAGGCTCCGTGTGAGTCGTCTCTTGATGTTTGTCGTGTGATAGACTCTAGTAGCTAGTCTGATTAATTAATTTCACATAATAATGGACAGCATAAGTGAGCCTCATGGTAATTTATTGTATTACCGAAAGTGATCAAGAAGTTGCAGTTACATTACATCATTTATCCATGCCAATATATAGGTTAATTGTAACACAAGAAAAAAGAAAAAAAAAAAAAAAAAAAAAAAAAGAGAGAGAAAAGAAAAAAAAAAAAAAAAAAAAAAAGAGGAAAAAAGTCTTGGCGAATTTATTTATTATAAGAACCTGATTTTCTCAGTCTTCTTGTAAAAATATCATTTCTCAATATTAAACAAACAACTTGGTACATCATGCATGACAATACACCCACACCCCAACTTGAGAGAAAATGTTAAGGAAACTTCAATTCCATGATTTTTTTTTGAAGAAAAGATCAATTTTCATTAATCAAGAGAGAAGGGTACAAATTCAGCCACCATAAAGGTGTACATAAGAACCACCATAAAGGTGTATACCCAAGCTGAGCCAACAACCGACTCAGACTATTACAGACAGAATGCTACAAATAAAACTTAGCCAACCAAAACGATGCCTCTGCGGTGACATAAAAACTACTAGAGAACAGGGAGTCGGTCACACATTTTGGCTTAAAAGCAAAGACTAAGTTAATAAGCACAAAGCAAACTGCCTACACAACCAAACTGGAACAGGAAAACCCAAAAACAGAAACTGTCATCCAGGAGGATCGCCACCGGAGGCGGCGCGTGGGGCCCACGCTCCACCGTAAGAAGACCCCTAGACAGCGGCCGTTCACCAAAAACCTCTGATCTCCACCACACACGGCCAAAACAAACGGTTCGTGGTCATCACGCGCCACACAGACCAGAACCCAACCAAACGCGTGATAACCACGCGCCGACCACCGGGACTAAACACAGCTGTGGAAAACGGCAGCAGCACCAGAAAGCGACGGCGAACAAGCCTGGAGGGCGCGTGTCCAATAGAAGACGACAGAAAATCGCAGATCTGACCTCCAAGCGTGTGAAAACTCAGCCAAGATCTCCGCCGTCGGCACGCACGGGACGACCGCTCCTCTCCGGCACCTTCTCCAGTGGGTTCACCTGCCAAAACAAACTAAAAAAACAACAAGAATGTCCACTTCAAATTTCATAAGCAATCTCCAGAACACGTTGGATATATATCTTGTGTTGCACGTGGGAAGGATGTCCAAGGGTTCAGGTACCACTACTCTCCACCTAAGAAGAATTGTAACGCCTCACCTTTTACAAAAAAACGTAAGTGAAAATTTAGATTTTCACGTGACATTACGACAACATCAGAGTTATAAATTGGCAGCGGAATATATTTTTTCTTAACATTGACACATCAGAGCTTCTAACAAAATACTTCAAAATATATAGAAAAAGTGTAATTGAATAATTATACATTAAAATTGTATTTGTGCCATGTATGGCACAGATAATTTACAAACATTATATACATACTAACAAAAATATAAATATTATTCTCCGAATATTATAATAATGGACTAAACATATTAGTCCACAAAATTGAGAGGTATCCTAACATCAGATACTGCTATCAAGATCACTTAAAGGTCCCACTCCTGATACTCATCTTCTTTATAACCTGTATTAATATATAATACAGAGAGAAACAATAATACAAAAATACCTAGTGAGTCCACTGTTTTCAATAATAATATGAGTGCTAATTTATTTAAGTAAATGCATCACAATGCAATAATATAAAGTAATGACAGTTTTATATGCACAATCTTATTATAAAATAAATCATGAGCTTCTTGTATTCAATCTTATAGAGACGTAACTCTAACAAATAGATTCAAGGAGACGTCACTCCAGTATATAAAATCTAAGAGATGAAACTCTTGTCTAACGTATTATAGGAGACGTTACTCCCGTTTAGCGAGTTTTAATGAGACGTCACTCCTCTAATAATTTATTGTCTTTTTGGCACAGACAGACGTTACTCCCTGGTCCGTAGGCAGACGTCACTCCCTACTCTGTTTTTTATTAATATTTTTGGCACAGGCAGACATCACTCCCTGGTCCGTTGGCAAACGTTACTCCCAACTTTGCTATAATTAAATTCATTAATTAAATAACAAAATATGCAAATTTCACATGCGCAACCAATTAAATAAAGCAGAAATCATAACATTTTGGAAATTCAGCATCACCCTCAGTGAGTAAGAAATACTCACAGTTCTCTGCTACAAAGAGAGATCTACTGGAATAATGACTGCACAGTTATATACATTTGATAATATATTAGTATAAAATACTATGAACCTATTTTAACATTTTATCACTTTCGACTTATAAATCACTTATACCAATTTCTAATATCGCTTAGATATTATAACGGCATAAAATAGGTTAATTATAATGCCAAATATTTTATGTGGGCATTATAACAGCATTTATTAAAATTGTCAAAATACCCATTTTATATATAAAGTAGTTAAAATTCATGATTTTTATAATAAAGTTCCGCAACCCAAAATAATAGAACATTTTATTAAATAATATTAAGCCAGACACTGTTTCAGTTATTTTAACTAAAACAGTGAGATACCAAAATATATTTAAGCCAACATATGGCTTATATTAAATAAACTTAATAACTTCGATAATATAATTAACGGGTTTTATACTTTAAAAACAGGTGGATTAGAATAACTACATAATTAATTCCAATGTTGTCATTTTATAAACTTGAGCAGAATAACGACATTATTATTATTAATGCACAAAAATATTTTAAAATAATTGGGCGGTGTAACAGTGCTTTTATAAAAATAATTATTTTTATTCGGGCATTACAACGACGTGATTTATTACTTAAATACGCTACTTGGAATACCCTGTTAAAACACAACTTAAAAATGTTAGATACTTAAAATAATAAAAACTGTAAAATCACAAAATATTAAAACAAAGTTAATAATTTAAAAATTATATAAAAAAATTAAAGCCTTATTAAAAACTTACCAACTACTTTAAATAATATATTTACAAAAGCCACTAATCTTTGTTTATATTATCTTTTCTTTTAGTTTCCTAGATCTCCTCCTTTTATATATATATATATATATATATATATATATATATATATATATATACACACATACTTCTTTTGACTCGCACACAATATTATTCTACTCACACACCCATCTGACTTGCACACACACACTTTTCCCTTTTCTTTCTTATCTATCTTTACTTCTTGTTTCTTTCTTTTTCTTCCTCTCTATTCTTTCTTATCTTTTCGTTCTTTTCTTCTTCCCTGTATAGTCGGTCTCACACACACAGAAGAGGAGAAAGAGAGAGAGGCTTACCAAGAGCTGCTGTTGCTTCTACTTTCTTTTGGGTTTTCTTTTATGATGTAATTCAAGAAGAGAGGAAAAGAAATGATGAGAGAGACGGGTTGCTGTCCATGAAAACAGAGGGAGATTTTCTGCAGTTCTTTTAATTTCTTTTGCTACTCTAACACACCGAGAGGGAAAGAGAGAGAGAGAGAGAGAGAGAGAGAGAGAGAGAGAGAGCGAATTGAGAGGCTGAGGGCTGCTGTCTTTGTTTTATAAAATAACCCACGTTGCAGAGAAGAAAAACAGAAGAGGAGGAAGAAGAGAAGAGAGCTTCGGCTTTGTGTGTGCAAGACCCATCGCCCATGCTCTCCTTATATAGAAGACCTGAAAGGTGTAGATTATTCCAGCATGATTTTGATCTACGGACAGAAATCTTGCAGGTGTTTCAACAAATGATTACAAGATAGGATTTGGTAGATTCGAAGAATCAAAATCGACCAAATCACTTATCTCTAACGAACAAGAAGTTCAAATTCAACTAATCTAACTTAATCTATTAACTAAGCTACGGTTGTTTGTTTTTAGTTTTCTAATGACTTAAAAATGGACTGGACTTAAACGTGAAGCCAGATGTGGGTTGGGCTGGGCTGTACGCGTGGGCTGGGCTTCTGTTAATGATTCCATGGGCTAGGGGCTGGGTTCCTAAACATGTGGGCTGCTGGATCTTAAGAAATATAAATGACCCACAAATCATTATAGTTCAATTTTCGTCCAAATCAGGATACCATTTTTCGTGGGTATTTTCGGGTACTAAACGAAGTCCAAAAATTATGAAATTTGGAGGATAGCTAGAGGACTTCGAGACAAGCGTTCTGGCTTTTGAATCGACCAAAACAGAGTTTGTTTGACCTTATTTTCGTTATTCCAAAGTTTAAGGTCCGTTTGAACTTTTTATCAAATTAAAACTATAAATGCCTCTAAATTTATTTTCATAAATATTCATATTTATTCTTTTATCCTATTATTATGTCATAAATCATATTTTAATATATTTTATTCAATATATTAAAATATGGGGTATTACAAGAATGCATTCCTAGAGCTTTTTCTTCAGAGCAACAACTTGTCCTACATCCTTGTTGTTTCAGGCTCCCAAGTAACAGAACTAATCAGGGGTTGAATGCAAGTAATGAAGGGTGGTGAATCTAGAGCTAAAGGAAAAGGCCGCGTCGAAGTGCCTAATTTGCCAAAGAAATAAAATCTCAAAAAAGATTGAGGGCTGGGCCTATGTCTCTACTTGTGGTGCATACTGTTATCATGTGAAATGTGTGAAAGACTTGGTCGACAAAAATTTGAAACAACAAAGTGATGGAACAAATACAAGTACCTTACTATTCAATCTGCTCCTCATTCTGATGTGAATGCTGCTCGGGAGACTTTTCTTCAAGGGGCCTTACAGGAGCAACTTTTGAGAGAGGAAGTGTTATGGAAGCAAAAATCCAGAGAAACTTGGCTCTCTTGCACTGATCTCAACACCAAATTTTTCCATGCTTCTGTTGCATGTCGTAGGAGGTATAACTCTATTTCTTGTCTTAGAGCTGCTGATGGTTCTAATATTTTAGGTAGAGATAATATTGGTTCTTTTTTGGTGGATCATTTTAGTACTTTATTTTCTACTTCGAATCCTATTATTGATAATTCCCTTTCTGAGTTAGTGAGTCCTGTTATTACTGTGGACGATAATTTGGCTTTGTGCTCTATTCCTGAAGAAGCTGAAATTTTTCTTGCCATCTCTGAGCTTGGCCTTAACAAAAGCCCGGGTCCTGATGGTATGACAGACTTGTTTTATAAAACTTATTGGCAGATTGTCAAATCTAGTGTTGTGGCTTCAGTTCAGTCTTTTTTTCGGGGTGGGTTTATGTTAAAGGAGTTTAACCACACAAATATTGCTCTTATTCCGAAGTTAGAGAATCCCTCTAGGGTGAACCATTTTCGTCCTATTAGTCTCAACAATTTCAATTGCAAGATTATCTCAAAAAATTTATCCAATAGGTTTAAGCCTTTGTTGCATAAAATTGTTTCCCCCATGCAGTCTGCCTTCCTCAATGGTAGATCTATCAAGATAATTCTATCATGGCTCATGAGCTTTTTCATACTATGAAGTATAAGAGAGGTAGGGGTGGTTTAATGGCTCTGAAATTGGATATGGAGAGGGCTTTCGACTCCTTGGAATGGTCTTTTCTTCTTAAAATCCTTGAGTTATTGGGTTTTCATCCCACTTGGATTAATTGGATAGGTCAATGTATTACAACTTCCTCCTTCTCTATTCTTTTGGATGGTTCTCCGTATGGTAATTTTAAGCCTTCCCGGGGTATTAGACAAGGAGATCCCCTCTCTCATATTCTTTTTATTTTAGGCTCGGAAATCCTTTCTAGGTTGATTTTGCGAGATGAGGCTTTGGGTTCTCTTCAAGGTATTAAGGTGGCTCCCTTGAGTCCTCCTATTTCTCATCTTCTCTTTGCAGATGATGTTATGATTTTTACTCGGGCTAAGGTTCAAGATGTTAATGCTATTCTCAACTGTCTCTCTACTTACTCTAAGTGGTCTGGTCAGTGCATTAACTTGTCTAAGTCGGTTGTCTTCTTCAGTAAAAACTGCAGTGTTAATGCCATCTCAGATGTGAATGGAATTCTCAATCTTCCTCTTATTCCTGTTAGGGCTAAATATCTTGGTATTCCTATTTTTTTTTGTCTCATAATAAGAGAGATGCTTTTATGGATATAAAAGATAGGATATGCTCCAAGATTACTGGTTGGAAAGCTAAGCTTTTATCTCAAGCCCCTCGAACTACCTTGCTGAAATTTGTGGCTAATGCGATCCCTACTTACTTGATGTCTCTTTTCTTAATTCCTAAGTCTTTTTGCTTAGAAATTACTGCTATTATGAGGAAATTCTGGTGGGGTTTTCCCCAAGATAAGAAGCATTCTTTATCTTTTCTCTCTTGGGACACTATTTGTCAACCTAAAGCTTTGGGTGGTCTTGGGATTCGTCCTTTGGAATTTCTCAATCACTCCTTATTAGCAAGGTTGGGATGGAAACTTACTATATATGATACTGCTCATTGGGTTGATGTTCTTAAAAGTAAGTATCTTAAGGATAATGTTCATTTTTTGGAGTCTTCTTATTCCCCCACTTCTTCTTGGCTTTTGAAGGGTTTGATTAAAAATAGAGAGGTTGTCAAGAAAGGAACTTGTATTTCTATTTCAAATGGTGATCATGTGGATGTGTGGAGTTCTCCTTGGATTCCTTTGATGCCTGATTTCAAGCCTAGACCTAATGTGAACTTGACTGATATTCCTGGATTTTGTGTTGCAGATCTTATTATTCCTGGTGCTAGAGTTTGGAATATTTTGCTTCTGCAAGATCTCTTTGACCCCTTCACAGTTGAGTGCATTCCTAGTATTCATCTACCTTTCTCAAGGAATTTTGATAAGTGGTTTTGGGCTCCTGCTTCTTCAGGTATTTTCTCGGTTAAATTTGCCTTTACTGTTGCTTGTTCTATATTGGGTTGGGTCTCTTCGTTTTTTGCTGAAGTTTGGCATAAGCTTTGGGATTTAAGGCTCCAAGCAAGGTTAAAGCATCTTTTATGGAAGATAGCTTGGAATATGCTTCCTACTCGGGCTAATATTGGGGGTTTTGTAATTTTTACTATTGATGGAGCTTGGAATTGTCCTTTTTGTAAAGGCCCCTTAGAAACTTTAAGTCATATTTTTCTTGAATGTAATTTAGCTATTTTCCTTTGGAATTCCTCTCCTTGGTCAAATTGTTATGCTGGTTTTTCTAATCGTCCCATTTCTGATTGGGTGTTGGCTATTCTTTTTCCTTGTGAAAAACTAGCCATTCCTAAACATGATGCTAGAAGATTTTAGTTATTTACTTCCATTACTATGGATCTTATTTGATTTTCTAGAAATAAGTTGATTCATGATGCTGTGTTTTCTTCTGCTGCTAAGGTTTTGCATCTGATTTTGTTTAACTTGGATAAGCATATTTTGGCTTGGAAGAATAGGTCTTCTCCTTGTCTTTGGTTTCCTCCCTTACTTGGCTCTTTTAAAGGGAATTTTGATGTTACAATTAGGGGCTCTTTTTCTGTTGCAGCTGCTACTATTTCTGATTCCTCTGGTTCCATTATTTTGGCTGCAACTCAACATCTTCATTCCTCTTATGTTCTTTTGGGTGAAGCTACTGCAGCTTTACTTGCTACCCGGTTAGCTGCTACCTTGGTCGTGTTGATTTTACTCTAGAGGGAGATTCTTTGTTGGTGACCTTAGCTATTAACAGTCCTTCGACTTTTTCTTTTTGGTGCTTTTGTAATATTGTTTCAGACATTAGTGTTTTTCTTTCTTCCTTTCAAAGCTGGAAGGCTTTGAAGGTGTCACGTAGTGCCGACTTTAGGGCATATGCTTTAGGTAAGTGGGCCGCTACCAATCATGTTTTTGGTAGCATTCCCAAGGGTTCTCCCATTCTCTCTTCCATTCAGATCCAGAGTGGTAAGGACCTTCCCTTGTAACCTCTTTCCCTATTTTATTTAGAAAAATAAAAAATAAAAATAAAATACAAGTACCTTACGATTGGAAGTAAGGCAAAAGGCCTTACAGGTTGGTAAGGACATAGAAGTGGTTCTAAAGCTCATTATTGAAGCAATTTTCGGGGATCCACTCTCTGCGATTGTTACTTTTGTTCTAAATTTTTTTACAGACAGAATAGGCCAGGTTAATTAGGAGAAGAAAAAAATGTGTGAGCTAGAAGCCTCAATCTGGCTCTTTTGATCAGACTATCATTATATTCTCTTATGTGAGAGGGTATATTATAATCCATGGAGAATTATGTATGAATATCCGTTATAATTTGTATGCACCAATCTGATCATCTTTGCATAGATAAACTTGATTAAGTATTTTGGCAATGTCTTGGGTAGACTCTTCGGTTGGTGACCTTTGTCTTGTCCCCCTGAAGTTGTTGTCAATCTTAACATGCGTACAAAACCCGCATGTCGAGGATTATTGCAGGTACATCAAAGACGAAGTTCATGCCGATGACATATACATATAGGTGGAATACTTTTTCCAGCCCGTAGCTTAACTACATTAGACAAGAACAAGCATATTGCTCAGTTTAAGAAATGTACACTAATCTTTTTCACTAGATAAACTAAGGCGACATTTCTCTTATAACTAAAGTCAATATGCAACATATTAAATGTCGTAATTATCAAACAATACTACAATTATGTAAAGAAATCATGCTATGGAAACAATATGCATAGCAGCATATGCCAAAATACATAATGCTATTCTGTTAAAATCATATGATTTTTAACGTGTCTATGAAATGATATAGAATTAGCACAATGGTAAAAGACATAAACAAGTTTTGTTTATGAAATCAAATACAATTAATCAGGGTTATATGGGCAACATTTTCGCAAGCTCTCCCAGGCTTGCTTAATGGAGAAAGCACAATTATGAACCAACAACCAAGACATATTATCCCGAATAACGCCTTTAAGGTCCAAAATCTTTCTCCAAAACCAAGAGCAATCCACATGAATCTTCACATCTTATAAACACCTATTCCTCATGATATTATAGTTAACCCAACTTAACCAGATGGAGTTGTCATTATTGAAACATAGCCATACATGTTTCAACATATGCTACATATATATATAGCCACTTTATTCTGCATCTCAAAGTTTTTAAGACCTAGCCCACCTTCTTACTTGGGAAGATGAATAGAATTTCAAGCCACTTTAACTCCTGGACTGTTAAGGTTACCACCCTTCCATAAGAAAGGCTTGAGAATTTGTTCCAATTGGATGATGACACTTTCAGGAAAAATAAAAAGAGAAGACCATTACATGACTAGCTTGCACGGCAAAAATAATTGAATTAATTAATCAATTGAAGCCTCCTTGTATAAGAGAGGGCTCTGCTTGCCCACCCCTTAGCCTTAGAAGCAGACCTCTTAGCTAACACCACACTGTCAACCTTCTTTAATCTAGAAGTTAAGAGAAGCTCCCAAATACCTTACAAGGAGCTTACCTTCTTGAAGCCACAAAATGCCCAACAGCTGATTCTTAACAGCCTTTGCAATTGCAATTGTAGTGATCGTGGTTAGCAGACAATGCTCACATATCCCTAAACTGATTCAAACACTCCTTGACCACAGTATAAGAACATCATGATATAATATTTTCACCTTATGGCATCTCCAATGGAAACAAAACTGGGTCCTCTTCATCATACTCTCCATATATAAGCCCTGAAAAAGCCTCCATATATCACTAAAACAAACGACAAGGCAACAAAGGCTCACCTTGCCGAAGACCTCTATTCCTATATAGAAAGTCATTGAGCTCACCATTAATGCATGTGAGAATGTAGGAGTGATGATACACTACTCAATTCAACGCACCGTAAGTACTCTAGCTACTCCAACAACAATCCTTAAAACTGCCAAGACAAAATCCCCATTCACAAGATTATACGCCTTCATTAATTAAATCGATCAATCTTCAAGGCACACATGGGGAACCTTTATCTATACGCATGGTACGTAGTTTCTCATAACCAATGTTGGTTTTGTTTTTCTCAAAAAAAAAAAAAAAAAAATGTAGGTTTTGTTGCATTTTGGCTATTTCACCGTGACAAAAAAAAAAAAAAAATTACAATTATTTAGCATATAGAAGGGAAACTAATAACCGAAGATGAAGCTTAAGAAGCTTTTAGCTAGCTGAGATGCGCGCATATCACTATCAGATAAGTTATGGAATCAAAATCTTTAAGCAAGATGATTGTTGAGTTGCAAAATGACCCAGATATTCAAAGCAACATGATTTGATAATTCAAGATTACTATTGTAAAACTCTTGGCAATTTGCAAGTTTCCCTAATTATATATTTTTAAACTAAGGTGGCGTTTGGTACACAAAATAAGTATTTCATTAGGAAAATAAATAGTTATTACTGGGAATGAAAAATAGTTAAATGGAATAATTATTTAAATTCCTTAGTTTGATGACAACACATATACCACAACTGGAATTGAACCAAAATAACTAAAAAATTCACATAATTTCTTATTTTTCTAAACAACCCACATAATTTATTATTTTTCTAAAAAACTCAAATCTTAATAAAATAAAATAAAAATTAAGAGGTTCAAGTGTCACGGCCACCCCTGATGGCACTGGGGCTGGCCGCACCACCCCTGAGGTTTGCTGTGGGTGGCCGGCCAACAACTGATCTAAGATTCAATTCTTTAATTAATTAATTAATTTATTTATTTATTAAGTTTAGTTTGAAAAAAATTAAAGAAAAATATGATTTTTTTGAAAAAGGTTGTCTATTCTATAAGAATAGCTATTTATCTCATTTTTTAGAAGAATATATTCCTACTAAATAAAGAAATAGTTATTTCAATAGAATAGTCATTACATTCAATGACTTTTTTCATCACCCAAATGGTACTTAAGTGATTGGAAATTTGATAACTCGGAAAAATAGGAGAAGTGTCATGATCTATCGAGTTAATTAGTCGTAACACGCGTACAGGTGACCGAGTCATAAGTCGAAGTCTCATTCTTTTTCTTTTTTAAAAAAGAGGAATGCTAGAACTCATTTTAGTATTATTTTAATGTCTATACATTTATATCCTACTAGATTGACACCATAAGAATACTAAAAAGGCCCTCTAGCATTCCTCTTTAAAAAAAAAAAAAAGTCTTCTTCCGTTACCTAATATGGTTAAGTCCCAGTCCTGAAATTAATGATTAAAAGACATCATGGCTAGTTTTTTTAAAATGGGATGGGATGGTTATCATGGGAATATCTAGTATACTTGCCTTTTTCACTTGATCTTTTAATAGGAATTTTGTTCGATAAAGTCAAATATATAAAAAGTTACTTATCCAAATTAAGAAAGTGTTACTATACCTTTATCAATTATGTAGTTTAAATCATGTATTTTGATTTTTAAAAAAATAGCATATTGAAACTGATGTCATTTTTTTCTTCTTAATTTTGTATAATGTCATATCGTAAATGATTACTAATTTGTCTTTGTAGTTATATTGCCTCACAAGGAATGCTAGGCTTACAAAATATTTTACAAAAAAAAAAAAAAAAACTTACAAAATGATGTGCCAAGCATTTCTCAATTTGAAATTCGCCGAAACCGAGTATTTTTTTTTTGGCAAATATATTGGCATGGATGAACGATGTGATGGGATGTAAGTGGGTTAACTCCCAATTAAGCCTCTTGTTTAAGAGAATTAATGCTATTTGACTCGCTCTCATTAAGAAAAGAACAACACGTTTTGTGGAAGTAATAGTTTACAAGTCAAAAACGCGGTGCATGCATGAGTCATGACTCATGAGTGCTATATACGCCGGTCCGAAAATCGATATCAAAGAAATTTCCATGATTGACTTGTGCTACTATAGTCTATATACAGTACCTTAATTTACAAGTAAGGAAAAAGACTCCTTTGTAGATACATGACTTGGGACCCATGAGGTGAGTCCACAACGGATACGGTCTCTACAATTAAACGCGCAGTCATATGTTGGACTGTGTCTTCATTTTGAATGTATATAAAGACATGATTTGTTTAATATAATGAACTACATATCCTGCTCTCCATACAAAGTAAGAATCTCGCTTGCCTTTGGAATCATCCTGCTGGTGAGTTAGTAATTAAGCTTATATTTGTCCAATAATTTGTATATATATCTTCAGTCTTTTTGGATACCTAAGTTTTAATATATTTATTCACTCATAAGCGGTGGTCGAGCCACCTCTAAGCTGGCTGTAGGGAGTGGTTTTGGCCACCCGCTTAGGTCAAATAGAGATGGCAAGCCACCCGACCCTAAAGATTTGGGAGTGAATGATCTATTCGAAATGGAAGTGGCCAGGCCACAAAGATTCGCATAGTATGACTAAATATGAACTTCCTTAGCAATAAGTGCATTATCAATTTTCTTTTGCCTGCGCAATTAGTTCCCTCCATAATTTGAGCTTGAAAATCTTTAATCTTATCAGACACTTTACTTCAGGCTATATACATAGAAACATATCATTGATTATAGTTACATGCAACACTCTTCTTTATTTTTCAACTGACCGGAGAAAGACCAAACCCGGCCATACGTACTTGTTTGAGGATAAAAATTTCCCTTGCCTATGCAAGCATAAAATCGAAGAGGAAGAATCTCGTGTGGCTTCGGAATCATCCTGGTGAATTAATCTGCTTATATATATAATTGTCCAATAAATATTAATTTGTACTGATCTTTTCCTTTTTTCTGTGCAGAAATTTCGATGCTGTTAATTACCAAGCTAACAAGTACCGCTGCATAACCATTTTGTTCTTCACATGGAGATTTCCTAGCCATCTAAATTGCTAAGAAAGAAAGGCTTTCTCTCGGTTCGGCCAGTGTAATCAGCAAAGAAAATTCTCTCTCTCTCTCTCTCTCTCTCTCTCTCTCTCTTTCTCTCTTTCTCATTCGGCCAGTAGCTTAGAAAGGTAGAAATCTCTCTCTAAACTCTCCTTCTCTCTCTCGGTCTATGAGCAAAGAAGCACAAAAATCTTTCATCACTCGGTCTAAATCCAGAAACAGAACAAAACTTCCATGTTCTTGCACTTCCTGGCCAAGCAATAGAAAAAGAAAAGAACACTGTTTCCACCATCGGTAAGCATCTCTTCTTCAAGGTTTCGTTTCTTTTAGTAAGCTTCATCTTCTCTTTTTGGTTTATATCTAGAAGGATCGGGAATTTCCTTAAGAGAAAAGACAAGCTTTATCTCTTTTTTGCTCAGTTTGTTCCAACAGAAATCGTCGTAAAATATTTTCAGCAAAATTATTTTAAAAAAAATGATTTTTTCAAAAAAAAATTTCGGCGTTTGGTTCGCACAAAAAAATTACAAAATGCGAAAATCAGAATTTGGCAAATGCCACTGGAATCCAGCAATGTCCGGTCATATTTGGCCGGATCCTGGCCATTTTGGCCAGATTCGGCTGAATCCCGACTGTTTTGGCCAAATCAGTGGCTGGATCCATCCAGATCCGGTCGAATCCCGACCGTTTTGGCCAGATTCCAGCCTTTTGTTTTCTTTTGGACAGCATGTCCCTTTTGGTCTCCTTCAATCGGTGGTGGAAAGCTAGAATCTAGAATTTTCGGTAATCATTGTTTCATTGTTTTATATATATATATATATATATATATATAACGTTATATATGCAAAGGATTGTCAGGAAAAAAAGGATCTTTGTTAGATATAATTTCTTCCTATACCTATGAGGCTATGGATTTATTGTAATTAGAGAAAATATACAATAAAAGAAAAATAAAATTATTTTTATACTATGAGTATTTTTATTTTATTTTTCGTTTATCATCTATTTTCATTTTTTGTCCTTATTTTATATTCTAATTTATATATTATTGTTTATTTTGTGTTAAAAGTATTTTCTTTTAAGATAAATATGTGAAGGACGGTGGTCGAAAGAAAAAAAAAAAAAAAATCTCATTTTGGCGGAACTTCTTCCTATACCTATTAGATTCTTTGAAACCGAGAAAAATATACAAAAATTACAAATCTTACGTTTCAATTTTTAGTCCTTATTTTTTTGTTTTAAATGTAGTTTATTTTACGTTATACATGCAATACATATATACACCTCTAGAATATTATATGAGTGACACTTCATTTCATATTGCTCTCAATTTTAAAGGTAATAAGAAAACAATATTTATAGAAATGACAATATAATATTTGGCTTCATGTTTGATGGTTTATAAATTGTTAATTATTCATTATTTGATAATGGTGAGAGTGTGATTTTCTTTAGTTTAAATATGTTAATTGTTGACAAAATTTTCTTTTCGGTTTCTTTTGTAAATATTGAATACAAATTATATCAATGATGTGAGTATATTATTTTGTTCTTTGTTTTTGCAAATTCCTATATTATATAAAAAGTCTCTTGAATTAACGTCTATAAAAATTGAATAATGTGATTACTTATAAAAAAAAATTGAATACATGTGATTTATTTTGATTCCTTACAAAATAATTTGCAATATGCATTTACATATTTTTAATCTTATTCCTAAATTTTTATTTTATTTCTTAAATTAAATATAAGATTCTAATTTGTTATGTAGTTTTAATTACTAAAAACCTTTTAATTAGTAAAAATCATACGCGGCTTATATGCTAGTTTCCTGTAAAAAGTAAAAACAACGACTAATGTAACAAAAAGTTACTCGGTCAGGTGAATTCAGCCGCTGATTTACATTTTCAAATTTGAAATTTACTCACTCTCCCTCTGAATAGGATAGCAGACCAGATCGAAGGCAGGAAGGTTGATTGACTTGATTCGAGTTTCCGGCCCTTTCCACGAACGTACAAAACAAGCAAGAATCTCACGTGGCTGTGGAATCAGCTTAAATATTGGTGATTTAATCTCTGCTTATTGTCCAATAATTTTACGTACTTTTATTTTTTGGATGTATATAGAAATTTTAATTTATTAATTTATACACTCATTTTGCGTTGTTCTAATTCTTATCTTCGATCTTATGCTGGATCCTTTCCTTTTTTTTAAGAATCAAATATTTCCAAATAGATCATTAACAATTATTCTCATTTATTAGAACAAATTACTTCAAATTAATGTATATTTTCGGTTAAATTGTTCAGGAATTCTGACATTGATAGACAAACAGTACGACAAGGAGTGTGATCATAATTAAGTGAGTCAAGCTTCTCATAAGATATATATGTCGAGAATTACTGAGACACAACATCCTAGCCACCCACACCAGCTTACATTAACAAGCGTCCAGACACCTTATTGTTGTCATGGCTGTAGAACTCAAGGTCGTGAGCCATGTTACCAGTGTAGGGATTGTGGCTTTTATCTTCATGAGCAATGCGCTTCAGGCTCCCCAACCCAGCACCCGTTCTTTAAGGAACGCTTCTTATTTTATGATAGAGATCGGAGGCACGTAGGATTTTGTGTTGCATGTGGGAAGAGTGTCGAAGGGTTCAGGTATACGGCTGTCTCTAATAATGCACCTGTCTTCTTACATCCTTGTTGTTTGAAGCTCCCACCTGTGATGACAGATGTAGACGAAGGGGTAACTCTAAAGCTCAGTAAAAAGATCTCGTGGCCATCAAAGTGCCTAAAATGCCAGAGTAGGAAATTATTGCAAGAGGTTCGGGGCTGGGCTTATGTCTCTACTTGTGGCAATTATCGTTACCATGTGGCATGTGTGAAGGACTTGATTCTGGAGAGATGGAGAAATGATTATTTCGACAGACAAAGTGACGGCGGAGAAACGACAAGTACTGCGAGCTTGGTAGTAGAGCATGGGAACTTGACTGGATGGAGAGCTAGAAGGCTAAGCTCGCGGAGGATACAAAGGGTTCTTCAGCTCGTTATTGCTGCAATTTTTGGAGACGGAATTTCCTTTATTATTCAGCTTATTGTATCTGGCATATCCGCATAGAAAAATTTGGTAGAGTGACTCTTGGAAGTGTAAAAGTTCTTCCTTAAAATTATTCTCTTTTCTAAATGTAGAAATAAAAATATAGATTCTTTTGATGTTTCTTAAATTAAAAAAACATGCGTAAAGAGAACTAAAAGTTTTATCTTAAATCTAGAGAAACAAAAATGGTTCTTTTTAACATTATTTTAATATAAAAAAATTGTATCTTTCCTTTGTAACTTATTTGAAACAATTAAAATTTACATGATTTATATATCTTTCCTATCTTTTTGTCATACCATTTAATATAAATAATATTTAAATGGTATAAGAAAATAATAAGGAAAGTTATTGTAAAGTTTATTTAAAGAATGCTATTTGTATATCAACTAGTTGGGTGTACACCAAGGATACGCCTAATGCATTTTTATGTGGGTTTCACGCATGTGAGTGGGACCTATGCATATGCACACATAGTTTGTACATACACTCGCAATAGGTTTGAGACTCATGCATGTGGAACCCATATAACATAACTCTTTTCCAATGACTTACTATTCAAGTCCTTAAAATCATTTTCTATCTTATCAGTGATAATAAAAAAGGCTTAGTTACCAAAAACTTAATCAATCAATTGCATTAATTTTTTATTCGATTTTAGGAAATATTTTTATATTAATTTGCCTTTCCTTGTGCAGGTTAAAAGTGTTGGATAATCCTATTATAAAGATTAAAATTCTACGTAAGAATCTAAGATCAATAATGTCACAAGAAAGTTTAAATGGATTAGCCATATTATCAATTGAAAAAGAAATATTAAAAAAACTTAAATATAAAAATTAAATAAGTAATTTTGCATCTCAAAAAGTGAGAAGAATGAATTTTAAATAAAAATATAATTTTAAATTAAATAAAATTTAATTTTAAATAAAATGCCTTACTTAAACTTCTTACCTAACGTTTCAAAATATGTCGGGCTGGCCATACTCGATTACCTTAATCAGACACTATGTTGTTGATGAAAGCCTTAAGCAACGAGACATGCCTTAACTATGGGTGAGCAAAAACCCGCCCACTTGCCCTGACTCGCTCCCCCCGGCCCCTAAAAACACGGTTTTTAGTTTTTTTTATGGGTACGGGTTAGATTTTAACCAACTCGTGCGAGGCAGGGTGGGTTGGAGTTTTAAAAAACCCCGAGGACCCGCCCCGCCTGATTTTATATATATGTAGTGTGTGTGTGTGTGTGTGTGTGCATGTGTAAAAAACCGAAAGAAGAAACCTTAAGTTCCTAAAACACTAACCCTAGTGTCGCACCCCTTTCCCTCTCATTTTTTTCCTTTCTTTTCTTTCACTTCTAGTGACTTCCAAAGTTCCAATTTCCCTTTGCCCTTCGCCCTAGCGCCGTAGCCTTCCGGCCCTCCCCTTCTCTTCACACTATGCTGATCTTCAACCTTCAATCATTCACCAAAACCCTAACTGGGCCGATCTTCTCCTCTTCATGACTTCATCATCTTCAACCTTTAGTCCTTTACCAAAACCCTAACTTAGTTACCCCCGAGTCATTTTTTCTTCTCTTTATTTTTCTCCTCTCTTCACACTGCGCCGATCTTTGGATTTGTTTTTGTGTTTGATTTGATTTGGTGGCTTTGGGTTTATGTGGCTTGAAGGCTTTTATAGAAAAATTTTGTTGCTTGAACTCCTTGAAGGCATTGAAGGCATTGATGGATATCAAAAATATCTTTCTTAGGAGTATTCTTCTTATTCCAAGGTCTCTAACAACAATTTGGTCTCGTGTGACCAACGTACAATCCCACAATGATGACATGTGGGCAAGTTTCTCGAGTTGGAATGCTTTATGGCCAGTATTGCAGGTTTAATGTTAGCATTCTTACAAGAAACAACAACAACTATCTTACCTTTATCCTCACAGGCATTCTGAGGTTCTGAAACTTCAGGTTTCACACAGTTATTTAAGCAAGAATTATCACAATTTTTCAAATAAGCTGTATTGGCTTTTGCTTGATCAACTTTCATAGGCTTAATAAAAAGATACTTTATTTCAGAATCAGAAGCATGCGAAGTAGAATTACCAAAGTCATCTATAATTATACTAGGCTTGTTAGAAACATCTTTTTGAACACAAGGCATACTTTTCAAATTATCACTAGAGAGTTTATTTAAGTGATCTTCAAGTGATTCAATAGTTTCAAAAAGCATAATATTCTTAGACTTTAAAGAGTCAATTAAAACACGTGATTCAGACAATTGAATAAGTAAAGACTCTTTTTCTTGCTTAACTTTTTTAAGCTCTTTATCGAAAGTCATAAAGAGTTTACTTAATTTTATAAAATCCTTAGAGAGCTCATTATCAAAATCATCTTCAAATAACCGAGAAGAAATAAAATTAACTTCAGATAACTGAGAAAAATTCATATCAAAAGGAGTCATGAATCTCACTCAGGAAATTAATCCAAATACGAGTGAACCTGCTTTGATACCAATTGAAAAATAAAGACTCCTTTGTGTGTGCGTGTAATCAACCAATAAACCAAAATATTAAATGCAGAATATAAAGAACATAGATATTTTGGTGACGAAGTGAAAACTCTTTGAACCAAAGAGAAAAACCACTCTGTGACAGCCAAACCCAAGCAATCTACTAGTCACAAAAAAAAAAAAAAATTACAAAGCAGTCGTACTCACATACCCTTGATGCAGTAGTCGTATATCTAACTTTAACATGTACCTATACGTGAATGCCTTTCAACCAGACCTCCTGTTTGAAGAGTTCTTCAATGGATTCATTTACCTTAGAGCTCCTCCCTAAATTATAATTCAATGGTTGATCAAATCACATACAATAAAAACTCTAAGAGAGTTAGCACATCTAACAATATCTGCTTAAACACATTCTCTTAACACATTGGAATTCAATACTAAATTCTTACAAATACACAGCTTATGAACCTCTTTAAATAGGCTATAGAAATCCTAATTCTATTCAAAATCGGATTTGCATAGGTAGCGTCTGGACAGGACATTGGGCGTCCAGACGGTAAGCAGCAATTCTTCGTAAGTTGCTGAAGCGCGTCCGGATGGCTTGCCCTAATGTCTAGACGGTTGTGTAGAACACCTCCACTGTTCGTGGCTATCACATTTGCGTCCTAACACTTGTGCAAACATGTGCTCTCCATGGGTCGCGTTCGTTGGGCATCCGGATGACTGTGCGAACACCAAGTCCCTATGGTTTGCGTCTAATACGCTATTCGAACAGAATAAAAACATTGTCTGGGGTCTGGACACTTCCTCTGGTTCGTCTGGACGGTCACAAGGGAAAATCGACTTTGACATTTGTAAAGTTACCAAAATCTCCCTTGTCTTCATAATCTTTCATTTCTTGAGCAGTATATTGCAGATCTTGCCTTGTACAGTTATTTCTAAGCTAGAATAAATATTCTGCAATAATATCTAAAATAGACTCTAAATTACGGTGTTCCTAAAAAGTCAGTGTCCAGAAAATGAAGTGTTTTTGTCTACCAAAATGTAGCTAATAAAACCAACAAACTACCCCTACTCACTTAAAAGTTTATCAAATGACTGTTGATAAAAGAGCTCATACACATCTCACCATCTTGACCTTTTAATCCTAATAACCATAAAGACCATTAGGGACCCTTACACTTTCTCTTCTGCCCAGTTTCATTTTACTTCTGTCTTATCTTCTGCTCCAGACGCTCTTTACTCTATCTCCTATTGGCAAAACTTTTATGATTCATAGTTCTGGTATCATCGTTTGCCTTTGTGTCAGTAGGTCTTTCTCTCAAAGATTTATGCGATCTACTGCTACTTTTTATTTTTGGTCAAGTTTTGTAATATTTTGGTTTTGGATTTGTATTTGGTTATTTGGATTTGTATTTAGTTTTGTTAATTTTGTACCAAAAGGTCCAAAAATTATTATTATTATTTTGAAAAAATTAAAACCTGCCAAAAAATCGACCCAAAGCCCAAATTAAAAAGCGGTTGTCAAACTACCGGTATAAACATAATAACCGCTAACCAGTTGTTATAAAAATAGCCACTAATTGCCTAGGCGGAGGCGGTTGCGGTTGTTAAAATTCAATAGTTGCCTTAGACGGTTGCGGTTAGTGGTTTTAGCCAATAACCGCTAACTGTAACCACTTGTGCACTCGTAATACACAACGCAAACAATAAGAATTTATGCACTTTGAAGAATTTTCATATTTTTTTAAACATTCAATTCAAATAAACATTGGAGAAAAAAATTATGCACATTGGACTAATTTCATGAATGTAAAAATGGGACTTTTAAAAAGAATAAATAAGTGGGACTTTCCAAGAATTTATGGATTTTTTTTAGACATTCAATTTGTAATTACTTTTGCATGATTGAGGGCCTAAATTAAAAACTATTTATTAAATTTTTACCATGTTAGTAGGGGTGGGCAAAATTCACCCGTACCCGTGAAACCGACCCGGTTCACACCAATCCAACCCGTCAAAGAACGGATATAAGGCAATGGTTTGAAATCGCGGATTCATATATTGATGATCCACGTGTTTTGGGGTGGGTTGCGGTATTCACTTTTTTCCCATCCGCAGACCCGCTCCGCCCCGCTTTTCCCTCTTACCATATTTCTGATTTCCCCCAAAAAAAACCCCTAAGAGTTGACACCCTAAAATTTTCTCATGATTCCATGAAACCATCAAGCCTCAAGGCTCAAACCAGTGTCGGCGCCTCCCCATCCCCATCCATCATCTGATTCTAAAACCAGATTTTCCCCCAAAAAAACTCTAAGATTCACTGATTCTTTCCAATTCTAGCCAATAATCTGATTTCTTTTACGGTTTAGGGTTTGAAATCTAATGGGTGCTTCACTATTTATAGCTTTCACTGTCAGCCATCACTCATCTTCCACATTCACTCTTCAACTTCCACCGCCGGCCATTGGTATAGGTAGTTTAATCTCTCTGTCTATCTCTCTCAAAAATGGCTCATTTTCAAACTATATTCCGATTATTCTCTACTGTATTGTGGTCGTGGATTTTCTCCATCTGTATTTGGCCTTTTGTTTTGCTACTTGTAGCAGTTTGTGTGTTCTGTTTCTGCAGAACTTGATGTGTTTAGTTGGTGTTTTTGGGTCTCTAATCTGTATTGCTCTATTTTCATTTTAGCCTTCGGTGATGTAGTTGGTGTTTTTAGGTCAGTATGGCTCTGAATAGCTCTGTTTATGCAGAACTAGTTTTTTTGGGGGAAAATCTGGAAAGATCACGGCTCTTGTTGGGTTTTTTGGGGGGAAAATTTGGAAAGATCAGATTTTCTCCATCTGTAATTGGCCTTTTGTTTTGCTGCTTGTAGCAGTTTGTGTGTTCTGTTTTTGCAGAACTTGATATTGATGTAATTATAATCCTATCGTTTACTGTAATTTTATAGCAATGTTCAAATCTCTTCTCCTCAATCTAATGCTTGGTTGCTTGCAGATTCAAAGAATCTGATTAGTAGATTACATACCATTCTCATTGATGAATGATGAGGATAGACCAGTGGGTTTCAAAATATATAAGTTTTCAAATATGCCTACAACCCACCTGGTTTTGGGTCCAGTGTTTTTTTTTTTTAAAAAAAAAAAAAAACAGCAGAATACCCGAACCCGCAGAATCCGTCCCCGATCCGTGCTACCCGAGGCCTAGCGGATTCACAATTCACTATGCGGGTTGCGGATCTTAATTTTTTAATCCGTTCACTGCGGGGCGAGTTGTAGAAAACATGTAAATCCAGCCCGCGCCCACCCCTACACATTAGACTTAAAATTTGTTTTGGAATAATTTTTATTGTACAATTATTAATTAGTATGGGGTCTTAATTAAAAAGTATTTTATTAACTTTTTATAGAGCTTTAATTTTTTTTTAAAAAAATAAAAATATATATTTATTGTATTATATAATTATTAGTTTGGGGCCTTAAATTTCCAAAAAAAAAAAAAAAAAAAAACCTTCAAGTTGGAGTGTACTTTCATTGCACTTACAGTAATTACTATTGGTTTATAGACGCGTGATTTGAAATATTCCGCACGTTGTCATGTTGAGTTTCTCACAAATTAACCAATCGATAACTGATTTTTACGTGTTTTCAAATTTGATAATATGTAAATCGGCCGCTGAATTCACCTGACCGAGTAACTTTTTTTGTTACAATAGTTGTTTTTACAGGAAATATGCTATTATTTTTTTATGGCACCTAACCCGGATTGGGAGTCCATTTTGGTGTAATGTCATGTGGATCGAGTGAGTACGTAATGTCAGTATTAACTATACATGTTATATTGAAGTTAAAGAGAGAGACGGAGAGTCACCTTTAATTTGTTTGGAGACCGTTACAAAAACACTCCTTACATACCCTTAAACATGGTATGTGTAAAAAATATGTTAAAAGAATATTTTTTCTTTTATCTTTTCTCAATTTGCCGAGATGAAAGAGATACCACTAAGCACTAGGCACTAAGCAAGTTGCACTCCGGCCTAAAGCTTACATCCCAATTACGATCCCATCATTTATCCTAGCCAATAGGATAATTGTAACAAAAAAAAAGTTAACTCGGTCAGGTGAATTCAGCCGCTGATTTACATATATTATCAAATTTGAAATTTTCCGTGAGAAACATCAACATGACAACGTGTGGAATATTTCAAATCACGCGTCTATGAATCAATACTGCGAATGCCATGAAAGTACACTCCAACTCGAAGGAATTTTATTTTATTTTATTTTATTTTTTAAGTCAAGTTATTTGTTTAGCTCAACTTGAAGGAATTTAATACACTACACAGTGGCAGAAGCACGAAGAGCTTTGGGCCCCCAAAGGTTTAAAGTTTTTTCAAGAAGAAAAATATTCCTAAAACTTTTTATTTTTTCAGATTTGTCACTTTATTATTATTTTTTTTTTTCAATCCTGCCGCCCAATGTTGGAAGGTTAGTTCCACCCCCTCCCCCAACACTACATCTTACCTTATTTATAGGTACAAATTGTGAAGCTTTTCACCTATTCTTATTGTCTTCCTTATCTGCCCTGTCTCTAAACTACCAAAAAGTGCCGAAAAGATCCTATTTGTTCTCATACTTCCCTTGCCACGTGGCATTTTTTCAATTAAAACATAATAAAATTTAAAACAATTTAAAAATCAAATAAAATAAAGCTAATATATATATATAGGGGGGTGGCTGGCCAGTGGCCATCCCAATTTTGGCTAAAGGGGTGGCTGAATCACCCCAAAGGCCGATTTGAGGGCCGTGAGGATGGGTTCAGCCAGCCGGTCAGAGCCACCCCAATTTTGGCTAAAAGGGTAGCTAAGTCATCCCAAAGGCAGGTTTGAGGGCCATGGGGGTGGGTTCGGCCAGCCGATCTGGGGTGGCCGAACCCACCCCTAGGCCTCTTGGCATTCTTTAAATGCGCGCTCACGTTAGTGTCTCATCATAAATTTTTATGGAGAAAGGTTCTGCTTTTTTTTTTTCTTCTCTTAAAATTGATTCTTAAGTAATGTATATGCATGATCAATCCATGAAAAAGTAAATTCATTTATAATTGACAAATCATTTAAAAATCGAACTTTAAAAAAAAAAAATTGATAAGCGTAATACTTCTCATTTACATGTAGCCCACATTGTCATTCTCGGACACTCACATGATCGATTTATGATTGACAATTCTTATTGCCTTCTTCATCGTGCTCGATCTTCACACAAAGGAAGAATCTCGCGTGGCTTAATTTGGAATCACCCTGGTGAGTTAATAAGCTTATATTTCTCGAATAATTTGTATATACTTCAGTTTTTTTCTTTAAGAATAAAGATCATGTTCAACCCCTTGCAAACAGAGCTGTCTCTTTGTACTGATTGCCTTCCTTAACAGACACGTTACTTCAGGCTATATCCATATAAAAAATATCATTATTTACAACACTCTTCTTTATTTTTCAGCCGCCCGGAGAAAGACCAAAGCCCGTTATTTAAGGACAAACAGTTCGCATGTCTTTGCAAGCATAATAAGATCAAGGAAGAGATCGAAGGAAGAATCTCGTATGGCTTTAATTTGGAACCATCTTGGTGAATTAATCTGCTTATATTTGTCCGATACTTTTTTCTGATCTTTTCCTTTTTTGTGTGCAGAAATTTTGTTGCTGTTAATTACCAAGCTAACAACCGCTGCATCACCATTTTGCTCTTCACATGGCGATTTCCTGTTTTGGGTATCAAATATTTTCAAGGATATATATATATCATTAGCAATTAGTTTTGTTGGAATATAAAAATATCATAAGTATGATCAATAAGTCCAAATCTTTTGGGTTAAACGGAATACCAACATATTATAGAATGATCAAAGTCTAAAGTGTTAATCTCCTTAAAGAGTTCTTATTCATTAGATCAAACTCCAAATTTATCTTTCTTTTTGCTTACTGTCTAGGATCTTTTGCAATTCAACCGTCTCAGAAGATACCCACGAACACTCGCTTCAATTCGTAAGGAATAACAGAACACCTTATAAGTGTGATGAGTGTAAAGAAATAGGGTTTGGGTCATCTTACCAGTGTGGCGAAAGTAACTGTCCTGGCTACCAACTTCACGAGGAATGCAGTTTAGCTTCGGCAAGAAGCCCCACCACGCACCCATTATTCTCCGAGAATGTCAACTTCATATTTCATAAGCAATCTCCACATGCAACGTTGCTTGTGGGAAGGATGTCCAAGGGTTCATGTGGGAAGGATCTCCGCCTAGGAAGAATGCATTCCGAGAGCTTTTTCTTCCCAGCAAACAACTTGTCCTTCACCCTTGTTGTTTCAGCCTCTCAAGTAATAGAACTAATCAGGGGTTAAATGGAAGTAATGAAGGGGTGGTGAAGCTAGAGCTAAAGAAAAAGGCCCCATCGAAGAAGTGCCTAATTTGCCCAAGAAAGAAAATATCAAAAAATGTTAAGGGCTGGGCCTATGTCTCTACTTGTGGCGAATACTGTTACCATGTGAAATGTGTGAAAGACTTGGTCGACAAGGAGTTGGAGCAACAAAGAAGTGGTGGAACAAATACAAAAACCTTACAATTATTGGAAGTAAGGCAAAAGGCCTTAAAGGTTGGTTAGGAAATAGCTTAAGCGGTTCTAATGCTCATTATTCAAGCAATTTTTGGGGATCCAATATCTGCGATTGTTACTCTTGTTCTCAATTTTTTTACAAACGGAATAGGTTAAGTAGGGGAAAATAATAATAAGAGAAATGATTCCTACACTCATTTCTCACAACAGCCCCACAACAAGCTGACGTGGCTGGTAATATTTTATTATTTTTTTTGTTTTGTTTTCATTTCTTTTTGTAAAAAAAATAAAATATTACCAGCCACATCAACTTGTTGTGGAGCTGTTGTGAGAAATGAGTGTAGGGATCATTTCTCTAATAATAATAAAAAATGTGCCAGCTGGAAGCCTCAATCTGGCTCTTTTGATCACACCATTGTTATATTTTCTTATATAAGAGGATATATAATCCATGGAGAATTATGTATGAATATCTGATGTAATTTGTATGTACCAATCTAATTATCTCCAACCCCGATCTCCCATGGCTTCCCCACCATGAATTTCTCTTTCCCATTGATCCCACATGAAAGACTCTATGGTAGCCTTTCCCCTCTGTGATAGTATTGCCCCCTATTCGCCCCATCTCATCCACACATGCCCCCCACACATCTTAGTCCAATTAGAACACTGGACAAGGCTAGGGTTTCATGCTTTTAACCCTGACAGGTCCGAACATCAGCGAATACCTTTGCCGACGGAGCTTTCTGTGACTTTAATTTAAATGTTGCGTGAATATGGCTTTTTGTAACTCCATCTAACATTGCTTGTCTAGGCATGTGCAGACGGATTTGCAAATAGAACTTCCTGTGGC
Source organism: Alnus rubra (assembly GCA_028654335.1). Classification (NCBI taxonomy): domain Eukaryota; kingdom Viridiplantae; phylum Streptophyta; class Magnoliopsida; order Fagales; family Betulaceae; genus Alnus; species Alnus rubra. The sequence continues at coordinate 799,582 of JAJPGS010001661.1, read as the reverse complement.
TCATCTAACAATTAATGCTTGTTCGAACATGTGCGGACAGATTTGCAAGCATCCAGTTGACGCTTAACAATGAAATTTGACGTACACTTAACCCCAAGTACAAAACTATTCCGCTAACTTTTATACTCTACACTTGTTTTGAACATCAAATTGGCCAATAAAAAACTTAACCTATGCAGACACCATTTTAAAGATCTAGCAGCAGAGATTTTCAATTGTTGGTTTTATGATTTGTAAAAAAGCAAAGATAAAAAAATAAATAACGTAAAAATTAAAAAAGCTGTTGTTGAGCATTGTAGCCTCGTTTGACAACTCATTCTCCCTATTTGAAGTAATTTTTTTTTTTTTTTTAATGGTAGTAAGAAGTGATTTGATGTGATATAAAAAGTGAAAAAAGTTAGAATGTTTTGAAGTTAATGTGATATAAAAAGTGAAAAAAATTAAAATGTTTTGAAGTTGATATTTTTCAGAAGAAATGAAATGAAAATAAGGGAAGGGGAAGGGAGGCCAGGGGAGGGGGTTTGTCAAATGGGGCGAGGACGATATATAATCCATGGAGAATTATGTATGAAAATCTGTTATAATTTTTATGTCCAATCTGATCATCTTTTACTTACATACATAAACTTCATGATTAAGTAGAACTTTGTTTTATAATAAAGAAGAAAACCTGCAAATGTTAAAAAAATCATAAATATTTTAACAAAAAATATGATAATCGAGTTAATTGACAGAATATAAAAATGATCCGTACTTAAAAAGAGAATACTTGTTAAAATTAAAAGATATAATACAACAAGAACCATGCAACCTCTTCAAGACATCCATAAATTTGTTCAGAAATAACGAATAGATTTAAACAAGACGAACAATATATCAACAACTATATGAAGAAAATATTAGCAATTGGTTTAGGAATGACAATGAGCTACTCAAAAACATGAGTTGCTCCAGCCGTGTACTTGTTCTATATATTGAATTAACATACAAAAGGAAAGCACGTCCTGTATGGCATGTGATATTGTAGAAGGCAAAACTACAACAGTAACTTGAGCTACAATGGTAACTTTCTAACATATGGATCTATCAATATCTTCAATACATGGTAATTTACTAAGTCAAGACCCACACAACAGTAACATCTCCAATCTCCAACGTGGGTCCACCAAGGTCTTCAATATATGTATGGATACTTTTTAATACAAGAGCCACAACGGTAACTTCCATATTCGAGAGATATTTTCTTCCTAATTAAACCAAATATTCTAGAGATATTTTCTTCCTAAACCAAAGGCATAATTTCTCCCATATTTTACGGTGAAGCTCGATCTTTGGTTTTATCACTCCCCCTTGGGCGGCGGAGGCAAAACTCCAAGCTTGGTTCGAAGAGTATGAAAGTGGTCCTCAGGAAGGGCGCCTTGGTAAAAATATCAGCCACTTGTAAGGCAGAAGGAACATAGTGAGTAATAAGGAGACTTGCAGCGACTTTTTCGCGAATATAGTGAACATCAAGTTCGATATGCTTGGTACGAGCATGAAAAACAAGATTGAATGTCATATGAAGTGCACTGTTGTTGTCACAAAATATAGGAGGTTGATGTAGGGGAAGACCAATGTCGCAGAGTAGATATGTTATCTAAGTAAGTTCAGCGGCAGTAGAGGCCAGAGCTCGATATTCAGCTTCAACACTAAAGCGGGAGACCGTGGGCTGCTTCTTGGAGGTCCAAGAAAGACAATTAGCACCCAAATAAATAGAGTATCCAATGGTTGAGCGTCGCATGTCAGGGCATCCAGCCCAATCAGCATTAGAAAAACCATAAAGATTAAGAGAGGAAAGAGAGAGGAGTCGTATCCCATAATGTAGTGTACCCTGTAAGTAATGCATTTGACAGCTTGAAGATGAGATAGTCTGGGTCGATGCAAAAATTGACAGACAAGATTCACAGCGTGTGTGAGATCAGGTCGTGTCAAGGTGAGATATTGTAAGGCACCAATAAGACTGCGGTAATTGGTGGCATCAACAAGAGAGGCATCCTGACTATGTAGCTTGACCTTTTGAGCAAGAGGGGTGCTAGTAGGATTGCAACTTGACATGGATGCTTTGGAAAGGATGTCTCTGGCATACTGTTGTTGGGAGAGAAATAGTCCACCCAAAAATGGGATAACTTCAATTCCTAAGAAAAAATGGAGAGGTTTCAAATCTTTCATGTAGAATTCAGAATTGAGCTGTGAAATGAGGTTAGCCAAAAAAGAAGCTTGATTGCTAGTAATAATAATATCTTTTACATAAACTAAAAGTAGAACAAGGGCAGTATGAGACCTGAATATAAAGAGAGAGGAGTCAGCTCTACTACAATTGAAGCCAAGATGTAATAGAAATGAGCTAAATCAATCAAACTAAGCACGCAGTGCCTGTTTGAGCCCATAAATGGCCTTGCGAAGGTGACAAACATGAGTAGGGGAAGTAGGATTGAGGAAACCAGGGCGTTGCTCCATATAGACAACCTCTTTAAGATGGCCATGCAAGAATGCATTTTTAACATCGAGTTGTCGAATGGGCCATCCATGAATAATAGCCAAAGAGAGTACAAGTTGTATAGTAGTGGGTTTAATGACAGGACTAAAAGTTTTAGTAAAGTTGATACCTTCTAGCTGATTGTTCCCTTTGGCAACTAACCTTGCTTTAAAGCGCTCAATGTAGCCATCAAATTTGAGTTTAGTTTTGAAAACCCATCGGGAGCCTATGACATTCATTGAGTTGTTACGAGGAACAAGGTCCCATGTGCATTGTTCATGCAGAGCCGCGAGCTTGTCTTTCATAGCTTGGAGCCAAGGAAAACTTTGGAGAGCTGAAGAAAAATTACGAGGTTCCGTCGGAGTTGGTGATCGGGAACTGACAAGGCCAAGGTGGGCACGAGCTTTACGTCAAGTGGTCATTGGATGAACATTAAGGGAGGAAGAGTCACCAATTCATGCTTCCACAGGAAGTTGAGGCAAATCAATGTATAACTCACCTGGATGGGAGGAGGTAGAACTTGAGTGGCAGGGAGGGGAGGACTATGTGATGGAGAGGTTGCTGCAGAGGAAGGGGATTGAGAATTGGTGCTGTCTACAGGATGAGATGTAGAGCTGTCGGCTAGGGAACCTAGAGTGTAATTCTGGGAGCCATCAGTGCTGTCAACAACATGAGAATCGAGGCTTTTGGTGTTTGCAACAAGCTAAGAATTGTGGCTTCTTAGAAGCTGAGCAGCACGGCTATTGGCTTGAGAAAACTGAGCGGGTACCAGTGATTTGTGATGTCGGCTACTGTTGGAGGGGCTTGGGTGTGTACCTGCGCTGGCCTGCTACACGAGTCTAAGCAAGATGGAGCAGCCAAATCTGGAACAGGGTCCAAGGTAGACAAATCTTCAATATTTGGAGCAACTGAAGTGGTCTGGGCTTGGTCATCAGGTGGGCTGCTACTCGGTTGGTTCAAGAAAGCTCGATCTGGCAGGCTTGGTTCTGTTAGACCATACTCCATCAATCTCTCCAGACAAAATCCCACCAATCACTCAAGGAGACACACTGCCACAATATCAGGAACCAAGCTAGGAAAGTCTCAGCAATCGTATACCATGCACTCTACAAGGAAACTATCAACCAGAATCAAAGCCACCACAAGTCATGCAGACCAGGATGGCAAAGCATCCCATACAAGGCAACCTCCCAACGTTCACCTCCTGCAATGGACAGATTCCTTACAAGGACACACACAACGTTCACTTTCTGTAAATGGACAGCACATTGAGTGCTCGCTCCTATCACCTTTATTGTGTATAAATATTGTAAAGCTAATACTATGAATAATATCAAGCACTTTTGCATTACACTACAACATTTTACATGGTATCAGAGCATCCCTAAAAGCTCACGCTATTTTTGATCCTATGGCCTCCTCTTCATCCACAGTTACCACTTATATTTTTCCTAACCTCACTCCTTTGGTTTCCCTCAAGCTTGAGGGTCCCAACTACATCCCATGGTCTTTTACAATCATTCCAATATTGAAAAGCCATGAATTAATGGGTATCGTTGATGGATCCGAACCATGCCCTTCCCAATTTCTTCCTCCTACTCCTGACAAGGAAGGAGCTTTGGATCCTGCTTATTCCCTTTGGGTTAAGAAGGATCAATTTATTCTTAGTTGGCTAAACATTACTCTTTCTGAGAATGTTTTATCCGCCATTTATGGTCTACAGACCTCTCATCAAGTCTGGAAGTTTCTGGCCACCAAGTTTGCATCTCCGTCTTGCACCAGAATTGCACAGCTTCGTCGCCAATTGCAAACTCTCCAACAAGGCTCCAAATCATGTGCTGAATATGTGAACTTTGCCAAACTCTTGGCACACCAACTTTCTACGGTTGACAAAGCTATTGATGATGACGAACTGATCACCTACATCCTTGGTGGTCTGAATCCGTCCTTCAATCCTTTTATGGTCTCCCTCTCACTTGCTACCAGAGACTCCTCCTTCACAGTTGAAGATTTCAACACTGAACTCCAATCCATTGAGCAACTCATTGAGAATCAACACCAATCTATTGGTACAGATTCATCAGTTGCACTGCTTTCCCACAAGCCTTCCTCTCATTCATTTCCAAGGAAGCCTCGCCCTCCTCCACGCACCAATATTGCTCGCCGTTTCCCTGCATCAGCCCAGACTCCACGGGCCCCTACACCACGTCAATTCTCCCCCATAAATTCCACCAATCAGCAATCCTCTTCCCCTCTCCGGTATTCTCCGTGCCAAATATATGGTAAGACGAGTCACCGTACACTAGATTGTTTTCACCGGATGGATTATGCCTTCCAAGGACGCCACCCTCCTGCTCAACTTGCTGCCATGGTTGCTCAAAATTCAGTGCAACCCGAGGACTCCACCTGGTATGCAGACAGCGGTGCTAACCATCACTTGACCCCTACACTGGAAAATCTCCATCTCCATGAACCTTACACCGGTTCTGACACCATTGCGGTTGGCAATGGCTCAGGTTTGCAAATCACCAACACTGGTTCCTTAACCTTAACTACTGATAATGCCAAATTACATATGTCTCGTGTTTTTCATTGTCCTCAAGCTATAGCAAATCTCTTATCTATAAATCAATTCTATAAAGAGAATCAATGTTTTTTTATTCTAACCGACACTCACTACTCTATTAAGGACAAGCTAACGAGTCTAACCCTCCTACAGGGAAAGAGTGAAGGAGGACTATACCCGATCAACACATCCAAGGTGGTTCTTCCCAAGACCCGGTTGCTCAGTGCCATGCTTGGTGTCAAGATCTCTGTCGATGTGTGGCATTCTCGCTTTGGTCACCCCTCCTCCTCCATCGTTCGTGATCTTTTGAATAAACACCACTTACCATTCAATGGGTCTCTATCCAATAAAGAAGTGTGTGAACCTTGTCAATTAGCTAAAAGTAAACAACTCCCCTTCCCCTCTTCCACCCGTGTATCCACTGCCCCCTTGCAGTTAATTCACACTGATGTATGGTGTTCTCCAATTGTCTCTTTGAGTGGATTTTGCTACTATGTTTTATTTATTGATGATTTTTCTAGATACTCTTGGTTATATCCCCTGTCTCTCAAATCTGATGTTTATAATGCTTTCCAGGAATTTAATTGTTTAGTTGAAAATCAATTTTCTACTCGCATTAAACAACTGTAGTTCGACGGTGGTGGTGAGTTCCTGTCTAAGCAATTCACTTCCTTTTTAGAAACTCATGGTATTTTTCATCGCATTAGCTACCCTTACATGGCTCAACAAAACGGTCTAGCCGAACGAAAGCCCATGTTGTAGAAATGGGGCTATCCTTGATAGCCCAATCTAGCCTTCCTCAAACATATTGGGTAGAATCTTTTCTTACTGCTTTTTTTTGATAAATAGGCTGCCTACCTCTTTGTTGCAGCATTGCTCTCCTTACTTTATGTTATTTCAACAAACTCCTGATTATTCTTTGCTTAGGTCCTTTGGTTGCTTATGTTTTCCTCTTTTACGTCCTTATGCTTCTCACAAGTTAATGTTTCACAGCAAAAGATGTATCTTCTTGGGCTACGGCATGCACTACAAGGGCTATCGGTGTTTAGACCCTCTCTCCAACAAGGTATTCATCACTCGACATGTTGTCTTTGATGAATCCACCTTCCCTGCCAAGCTCACCAATTCCACCATCCTTGCTGCCCCCTCCCCTGCACCCGATCCTCTCCTCATTCCCATAGCAGCTATCCCGCCTATTCTTCAAGCCAGGCTCCCCTCCTCACCTTTCACTCCCGATTCCTCCTCCCCAATGGACCTTCCTGCTTCCCCTTCCAGCCCAGCCAGCCTTCCCACTTCCCCTGTTTCCCCTGTTTCTCTCCCATCCCCGGCTGTCCCTGCCTCCCCTTCCCCTACCTTCTCAGCTGCCCCTCTAGACCCTTTACCTCCTGCCTTATCCTCTCCTTCCCTTCCCTCTGCTACTCATACTATGGTCACCCGTTCCCGTACTGGTTCTTCACGACCCAAGGATTTCTCGGACTACCAATTATTTTACTCCACCCACCATCCACTTAGAGCTCTCTCCACTATGGTCACCCCCTTTGAGCCCACCTGCTACACCCAAGCTGCCGCATCCCCTGAATGGAGAGCTACTATAGGCCTTGAGTTTGATGCATTCCTTGCCAACGGTACCTGGACTCTTTTCCCGCGCCCTCGGCATCACAACATTGTTCGCAACAAATGGTTCTACAAGGTTAAATGCAAGTAAGATGGCACTGTCGAGCGGTTCAAAGCCCGCCTGGTTGCCAAGGGCTTCGATCAACGCAGTGGTATCGACTTTACCGAAACCTTCAGCCCCGTCATCAAGTCCACTACAATCCATGTGGTACTTACCATTGCCGTTCATTTCAACTGGTGCATTCGTCAACTGGATGTCTTAAACGCCTTCCTCCACGGCCACTTAATCGAAGACGTGTTCGTGGAACAGCCCCGCGGCTTTGTTGATCCTACTCACCCTCATCACGTTTGTAGATTGCACAAGGCCATCTACGGCCTCAAACAGACCCCAAGGGCCTGGTTCACCCACCTCTCTCAAGCTCTCTTTGAGCTCGGTTTTCATTCCTCTGCTGTTGACACCTCTCACTTTATTTATTATCATTCTAATGTCACTCTTTATCTTCTGGTGTATGTAGATGATATCTTAATCACAGGAACTGACCCCACTACATTGCACTCCATCATCGCTCAACTCCAATCAGTTTTTGCTATGAAAGATCTTGGCGACCTTGGTTTCTTCCTCGGCATGCAAGCACATCGCGATTCCCATGGCCTTCGCGTTCGGCAATCCAAGTACATCATTAATCCAAGTAGATCGTATTATGAAGCAAAACGGGTTAGGCAAGGCTTGGGTTTTAGATATGAGTCGATACATGCATGCAAGAATGATTGTGTGCTTTTTTGGAAGGAACACGCTGATAAAGAAGAATGTCCACAATGCAAAACCTCAAGATGGAGTAATGTCAAAGGTAGCGGTAAGAAAATCCCTCAAAAGGTCTTACGGTATTTCCCAATAAAACCAAGGTTGCAACGATTGTTTATGTCAAAAGATACAGCCAAGAATATGAGGTGGCACAAAGATGAACGGTAACATGATGACAATGCCCTAAGACATCCAGCCGATTCTATTGTGTGGAAAGAATTTGATAAAGAGCATGATTGGTTTGCTCAAGATTCCCGCAACGTGCGGCTTGGTTTAGCAAGTGATGGTTTTAACCCATTTGGTAATATGAGTACATCATATAGCATGTGGCCAGTAGTACTTATGCCGTATAATTTACCTCCATGGAAGTGTATGAAGGATCCACATATAATGTTGTCGTTACTTATCCCTGGGCCTACAGCACCCGGAAATGAAATTGATGTGTATTTGCGACCGTTGGTGGATGATTTGCATGAATTATGGAATGAAGGCGTAATCACGTACGATGCGTTGACGCAACAAACATTTAAATTGCATGCGGCATTATTATGGACTATAAACGATTTTCCTGCATATGCAAATTTATCTGGGTGGTCTACTAAGGGAAAGCTTGGATGTCCAGTATGTAACAAGGATACAACATACAAATGGTTGAAGTATGGTGGAAAGGTGTGTTACATGGGTCATCGTCGTTTCTTACCTCAAGGCCATGTATGGCGGAAAAACAAATCATTGTTCGACGGTACTGAGGAGCATAGAATGAAACCTAAAGAATTCTCTGGTGATCAACTGTTACAACAACTAATGCATGTTACAGATGTGCAGTTTGGAAAAGTATGTGGAACAAAGAGGAAGCGCACAGATGATGAGTTGAATTGGACGAAGAAAAGTATTTTTTTCAAGTTGCCTTATTGGTCAACACTGAAACTAAGACACAATTTAGATGTCATGCATATTGAGAAGAACATATGTGATAGTGTCTTGGGTACATTGATGAATATTGCTGGGAAGACAAAGGACACGGCCAAGGCACGAATGGATTTGTATGAAATGGGTATACGCAAAGAATTGCACTTGCAGAAAAATGGTGCAGCTCGATCAATGCCACTTGCAAAGTACACCTTAACACAAGAACAAAAGAAAACTTTATGTGATTGGCTGAAAGGTGTGAAGTTTCCTGATGGGTATGCATCTAACATCGGTCGATGTGTGAACAAGCTTCCTAGTAAGATTTCGGGAATGAAAAGCCACGATTGTCATGTCTTCTTACAACGTTTACTCCCTATTGCAATCCGTGGATATTTAACAACCGAAATACGTACAACATTGATTGAGCTGAGTAACTTTTTTAAGCAACTGTGTGCACGGACATTGAAATTAGATGTCTTGAAGCAAATGAAGGACGACATTGTCGTGATTCTATGCAAGTTGGAAAAGATTTTTCCACCTGCCTTTTTTGATATTATGGTTCATCTAGCTGTTCATTTACCTCGAGAGGCTGAGCTTGCTGGACCAGTACAATATCGTTGGATGTATCCAGTGGAAAGAACACTTGGTAAATATAAGCGGTTTGTGCGGAATAGAGCACGCCCAGAGGGGTCAATTGCTGAATGTTATTTATCTGATGAGTGTTTGACATTTTGCTCCTCTTATCTTCGTGGGATTGAGACAAGATGGACTCGTGAAGAGAGAAATGCTGACAGATGGCTAGAGGAAAGGAGTATAGGCTTGGATGTGTTCTCTCAACGAGTTCGACCTTTGGGAGCAGCAAAATTTATAACACTTGAAGAGAAGGTTTTCACAAGGGCTCGATGGTATGTTCTTAACAATTGTAAGGAAACTGCTTCGTACTTGGAGTAAGTGTAACAATGATTGTTAGTTTTTCCTTTATGTGCAATGTAATTGATAATGAAGATGAGTACTTATTTGTATTTTTTATGCAGTGAACACTATCAAAAGGTTAGTGGAGAATCCAGCCTTCACATTGAGAAGAGGCATGAAGCCGAATTTGAACGTTGGTTTCAAAATCGTATATGTGGGAGCAATGTGGCGAATGTTTCAAAACAATTATATGACCTTGCATGCGGGCCTGATTATCTAGTTAGATCATACAAAGGTTGTATTGTGAATGGGGTTAGGTTCCACACAACAGAATGTGAACAAACTCGTACTACTCAAAACAGTGGTATTGTTGTTCGAGGTGAGCATGGCACGTCGAATATTGAGTTCTATGGTGTGTTGAGGAACATTTTGGAGTTACGTTACCCGGGCCCAAATCAAGTGTATTTGTTTGAGTGCGATTGGTGGAACACTGGGATTAGAACGGGAATGCAAACAGACCAATACTTTACAACTGTGAATACTTCTCGTACATGGTATGAATCTGACCCGTTTATCTTAGCATCTCAAGCTTCACAAGTATTTTACTTGAATGATATCAAATTGGGTGGTAGTTGGAAAGTGGTGCAGAAGATGACTCATAGAAACATATATGATATTCCAACAATACTAGAGAGAGATAATGAAGAAGAGGACCAAGGAGTCAATGGTGAGGTACACCAGGAACGTGAATGTGTTGGGGGTAATGCCATTACTGTAGAAGCAAATAACGAAGACTCAAATTTGTTATGTAGAGATGACGTGGAACCTATCCCAATAGCTGTTGATGAAGTATATGTGGAACTTGATGAAAACATGTTCATTGATGATAACTTGTATAATGAGGAACATGATACAAACTCCGATGATGAAGAAGAGTTGTCTAGTAATGAAAACACAGACTCTGAACACGAAGAGGAGTTTTCGAGCGACACTGATACAAACTCTGATGATGATATGTGTTGAATATATTTCATTTTGGTGTAAGTATTTACTGTATGAACATATTGTTTGATGTTTCATAATGTATAGTTAATTAAATTATTTGAATGAACATGTTTCATAATGACTAAGTATGATGTAATATTGTTATATGTCTGATGCGTTTCTTTGGCATGTTGTTACCCTAATAGAAATGGTGGCACGAAAAAGGAGAGCAAGGGGAGGCCCAGGCCAGGGCTGGGGCCAAGCCCATATTAATCATCATAGCTCACAATCTCCCATTGAGGAAAGTGAAGATATGGGTACAGACTCACTGATGACAAATGCAGTGCATTCAGCGGCTCAGTCGAGTTCACAGGGATCTATCCCAACTGCATCATGTAAGTGCACATATGTTATTTGTGTAGTCGTCTTTCGATTTTTAAAAGGATTTTTTCTTTCTTTCTTTTTTTGTTATAGACTACGTACATACTACTTTACTAGATATAATTGACTATGTTTCCATGTTTTGCCTAACAGCGAGCACATTAATTGGACGGAAAAAAAGGGGTAGGAATAAGTGCATAGAGTTTATGGAATTGTGTAAAAGTGGTCCCATTCATCTAGAAATCAAGGATGGGACTCAGGTAGCTGTAGGCAAGCGTGGTGGGCAATTTACGAGGATGGTGAGCAAAATTGTTCGCGACCATTGCGAGCTACATCATGCTTCTTGGTGCAAGGTCCCACCTGAACAAAAGGCAATGTTAAGAAACCGTCTTACGGTATGTCTCTCATTGTTTGAGATAACGTTATTTAATACAAATTATGTGATAAAGCTTTGACTGTTATTTTCTTTATTACTATGTTAGTCTTATGTCACCCTGAACATGAATCGTGTGGAGGAGATCTTGACACTTAATGGAGCACTTCGGCGTAGCTATACAAGACTTCGCAACAAACTTTACAACAAACACTATAAACCATTTCTCAAAGATGATGAAGAGGAGGGCAATGAAGAGGGCAATGAGCAAGGTAATGAGCAAGGTGATGATGAGGGTAAAGCTAACGCAAGGGCCACTGTCCCTGAAGGTATTGCGGTCAACGCATGGCTTATGATATGCGACTCATTTGATGAGAAATTATGGAAGGTAAATCTTATTAATCTAAATTTACAATGTTGTTATAGATATGCTTGGAATACAACTCTTTAATTTAACGAATACTGTTTTTTTGGACAACATTCGACAGGTTAAGTCTAGACGGAATAAGAAGAATAGACGTGGATTGTTAACAAATCACACGGCTGGCTCCAAACCATTCATAAGTCATCACGATGAAGAAGTAAGAATTTTAAAATATTATATTATTATAAGAACGTTGTTGGAAGTATACGTTTATTATATGTGTATTATTTGCAGACAAAGAAAACTGGAGTCGAGCCCCGTTGGGTAGAGTTTTTTAAGAAGACTCACACAAAGAAAAGTGGTTCTTTTGTGAACCCACATTGTGAGACTTTATACGTAAGTAAATGGAACGTTTATTTGATAATCATGATTTCTTATAATGTATTTATAAAATTAGCTTACTTGCATGAACTTCTTAACTAAAGTTTATACTGATTATGCAGAATCAAATGAAGGATTTAACAGCTGAAGAAGGCATTGACAACACAGAGGAAGCTTCCATAATGACACAAGTACTAGGGGGCCCCGATCTGGCCATGTTAAAGGCATGGGGTATGGTGTCATACCTACCCCATCCTCATCTTGGTTGCGTGATGTGATCCATGTGGACAACCATGAAGAGTGTAACCAAAAAATGGAGGCGATGCAGGAGAAGATAGATATGCTAATAGCAATTGTGATGTTAGATTATATTTACAATATAATTTATTTTTACATACATTCACTAATTGTTATAATGGACATGATTATGATATGAAATTCTCTTCTTCCTAGGCCTGGACGAAGCGTGGAAGATGATTCAAGTTAGGGCAACCTCTCTTAACATAGATCAACTGAAGGTGTTTATTGGATTGATGGTAATAGTGGGCTTTTGCATGGTCGCCTAACTATGTTAAAATATGAGCTGTTGCAATGGGAAAGATTGGGAATGAGACACTTGAGTTTGTGATAAAAAAAAAAAAAAAAAAAACAAAACAAAACTCATTAACACCTTTTGTAGTAGTTTGTTTTTTGTTTGTCTTTTTGTATGTCTTTCCCCTACTATTAAGCTCATGTAGTTGTAAATTTTTTGTATTTTATTTAATTACGAAGCTTCTTATATCTGTTAGCCTCTAGTGTTCTATTAAGTTTTGAATCTTCGCTTCCCTCTCTTCCCACATATATATTATATAGTATAACAGTTTATAAAGCAAGGGCGGTATTTATGCGTGCACATGGATTGTCTAGTGTGATTGGTTTTATGGCTAAGGTATGTTGACAATTCAAAGCATTAAGAACCAGGTCAGATTACAAAGGTTTTGCTGTAGGTGTAACTTTCGTTGATTTTGTGATCCATGTTGTTTACTTGTGAGCTTCTTCCACTGATTTATAGACTAGTGACTGCTGAAGTGGCTTATTGCAGGAACTACCGTAAGTTTACTAGGTTGCCAGAAAGTTGAAGATGTTAGAGGGATGTCAATGTAGGACTTCAGGTTGTGAGGTTAGTGATTTCTGATACTTTAAGCAATCACAGAACTAATCATTTTCCTAAAAATTGTCTCTTTTTGTGTTTGGGTTAGGTTGTACATTGACAAGGATTCAACATACCTGTTTTTAACTAAAAGCATTGAGATGATTATTTCTATATGTAGCTCAAATTGTGACTTGAATACTTTTAAGTATTTCTAGATGAGGATCTATCAATAAGATTAATAATATCTTGTTATTTAAACTGTAGTTGTAGTTGAAGATACTCTGAATTTCTATGAGTGAGGAAGGTATTCTGAAGATGATTCAGAAGCTGCTAGTTTTTGTTCTTTTTGAATGTTTTAATGAGAAGTCTAGGTTTCTATTTCATTGGCAAGTGAATACGACCAAGTTGAAAGCCTTATGATAATATTAAAAGTGACTATCATCTATATTAACGAAGTACTATTCATGATATTTTTTTTTTTAGGTTTCTGCCAACATCAAAGAGAAGATTTCAGCTGCAAAAACTGATATTGTCATTGTACCCTTAAAGCAGTCCCCATGGAGTAAAAAGTGGGAGGCATTCAAAGAGAAGGTAATTTACCCTTGTTGCCAACTCTACTTCAAAAATCATAGAAGTTCTATCTATTTTATATATAATTTCTTGTCTCTCATCTGAAATAGATTTTTTTTTTCTTTTCTTTTTCCCCTTAAGCTTTAAAGTCATCCTACATTCAAGCGTATCAGCGGGTTTAGTGAACCTGTTGTCACAAAGAGTCAGGAGGTATTTTTCAATTTAATATTGTTTCTTTTTATTTACAAGTTTGTCTAGTTGAAATGCTAACCCGTTTTGCTTGGTTTTCTTGTTTCTACTACAACTTTTTTTTTTCTTCTTCTTGAAATGACTCTTGGCATGTTATATCCTTGTGTCGTATGGCCATGCTTAAGGTTTGAGCAAAAATCAGATGCCTCTTATTGGCACAAGTCAGATGTGTTTAAATAAGAATGGGGTAGAAATCTCTCTCTCTCTCTCTCTCTCTCTCTCTCTCTCTCTCTCTCTCTCTCTCTCTATCTCTCTCCCCATCAGAGCCTCATAGTGTCCAATAATGAGGCTTTTCTTGTAGTTGGGCTTGAGATGCAAAAAGTAGAAGCTGAATGCCTAAGAACAATTTCTAGACATCTTGTACAGAAGTAAACGTGTACTTGGTTATGTTTTGAAGCTAGTATTTGAATTTTCAGAATTCTATGAGATCTTGACGTGTTACATTTTGGTGAACCAACCATATATATAATGCAACATCATCATTAATTTGAATTCTTAATATATTAGAGATTTGGGAGATGTAATAGCGGCAGCATGTATATATTCTTGCTGATATGTAACCATGCAACAATGCAAAATTTATGATAGTGTGATATAATCCATTAGTTCACAAAAATGTCCTAAATTGCAAGGAGATTTAGCGTAATTTTTGAAATTCAAGAAGGTATAGTGTAATTGGACCTAATTATAGAAAGGGTCAATTCTTATTTACCCAAAACATATACTAGATTTGATTTTACCATCTATATTAACAGTACTTGTGATTTCCTGGCTGCAGGTATGATCATGGGTGCAGCAGGGTCAACAGTATACTACAACATGAGACTTAGACACCCAACATTGGACATGCCTATAATAGATTATGACCTGGCGTTGCTCTTTCAGCCCATGCTCATGCTAGGAATTAGCATTGGAGTTGCCTTCAATGTCATGTTTGCTGATTGGATGGTCACAGTTTTGCTTATCATCCTATTCATTGGTAGGATTAATACTAATCAGCACCAACCTATTTCCATGATATATAGTTTAGGAATACAGGAACACAACTCCATAATATAATATCCAAATTGGTTTTCTGACTTTCATCTTTTGATTTTAGAATAATGTTTCTTTTGAGTTTAATAATCATATTTTAATTTCACATATTTTGATCATATATATATATATATATTCTGAGCATAGTTAAGAGTATTTACTTGAAACCATTTTTGCACAAAATGATCTCGAGATCAAAATTATTACATCCAAATCTTTTGTATTTCACAAGGCTCTCGCAGCCTACGGAACATATGAATAATATTTCTTTTTATTTTTATGTTTTGGGTAGTGCAACTGAAGAAAATTCATTTCAAGTTAAAAACAGAGTCTCCCCATGACTTCCATATCACTTGAATTAGAATTTCTTATTTCAGAGACTTATGCAATTACCGCTGAAAATTATCGGTGCCAGGTACATCAACAAAAGCTTTATTTAAAGGCATAGACACATGGAAGAAAGAGACAATGATGAAGAAGGTAATTTTTTCCACCAACTATGTCTTAAGCTTGAAATGTATAGTTATGCATTGCAAATTCTAATTGGCATGTAATAATTTGATAGCTGACAATGACATGTTATTCAGTTATAATTTTCCTTATAATTGATGTTGTTGATTTTCTTAATACTCATCCTCTTGCAATGTGTGTTGTAAATTGTGTCTGGGTTGGAATTGGCAGATTGTAGAAGATGTGCAGGAAAGATGGGAGACAAGTGATAACCCCATTGTTCACAAAATTTAGGACTATGCTTTTCTGCCTTGATATTTTTTTTATGTTATATTCTGAGTGCTAATATGACTGTCTCCTGTTTGACAGTCTTAATGAAAGTATCTTTCAAGAAACAGATGCTGCAATATCAATCAATGAAATACGGTAATGAGATCCGTATGTTCATGTTCCTACTGGTGTTTGTCTCAGAATTTGCATTCCATATTTTAAAAACTTACAACTTCTTTCACTTTCTACAATATTTGTGTGGATTAGATCTTTCCCTTTACAAAAGTTTGTGAAAGAAATTCAGCAAGCAATCAGGCCAGTCCTCCATGCTTACATAAGGTGCACTGAGCTTCTTTAGGAATTTTGGAATGGTGTTGCCCTTTTATTATGCCATGTTTGGCAATCTATACTCTAGTTATATATAAAGTGTGCTTTCTTCAACTTTACAGAAAACTTTTAGGGACAAGGAAGCAAGTACATAGATCCAAGAAGAAGAAGAAGAAGAAGAAGAAGAAGAAGCAACTGTGTATCAAACAATGTGGAATAAAGTATAGTGATTGAGTGTTATTTATGTCCAATGTGAATTTTAGTTGTTAGGCTTGAACATATATATAGAGACTTGTAATTCATATTTTTAATTAAATGTAAATCATATTTTACTCAAAGAGAGTGGAATATTTTTTATGGTGTAGAAATTTAATGGCAAATTCAGCATTGATAATACTATTAATAAAATTACAAATTTAACAAAAAAATAAATAGAAATCATTACAGGTTGCTAATGAGTTATCAGCAACGACTTTCAATTGTTGCTAATAAGTCATTATCTACACACACCATCGATGATATTGATCTGCAACGACATGATAGTCGTTGCTGATAATGGGTTATTAGCAACGACTAGAAGTCGTTGCTGATAACTCATTATCAGCAACGACATGATAGTCATTGCTGATAATGGGTTATCAGCAACGACTTTCAGTCGTTGCTGATAAGCCATTATCTACAGATAATTCACTATTGATCTGCAACGACTTTTAGTCGTTGTTAATAATCCAGTATCTGCAACGACATTTGAGTTGTTGCTGATAAGTACACACTATTAGCAACGACACCCATTTTCTATTCCGTTTTTGTTCGAAAGAAAGGGCGACGACACGAAGCTTATCAGCAACGACAATTGTGGTTGCTGATAAGGAACTATCAGCGACAACAAAAAGTCGTCGCTGATGAGCAACAAGGACCATCTTTTTGCAAGGACTTATCAGCAACGATATCTCGTCGCTAATAACTATTAGCGATGACTTTTACACTATCAGCAACGACAAATTGTCGTTGCTAAAGACCAAATTTCTTGTAGTGGCTTAAATTGGTATTAATGCAATGAATTTTTATTTTGTAGAAAACTAAAAGGAGAAAGACGCGTGGAGGACCAAAGAAATAAAGAATAAATTCGTGGGGTCCACGTAGAAGAAAACAAAACATGGAAAATAAGAAAAACATCTCTTTCCATAACAAGTCAATTGATTTTCTTTCCTTACTTAGCAGATTTATGGGGACCTAACTCACACATATTTCCTACCATGAAAGGATCAGCACCTAATCAGCTCTTTCCATGCATAACTCACCAACACATGTATGGAGACATGGAAAAGTCATGCGCTGCATTAATTGTTGAGATACGTGATTTGTTTTCCATGAAGAGCCAAACTTGCAATAATTCTTAAACAAGGAAAGAATCAAGAAAGCATATGTGTGGCATCGAAAGACCTAGCAAATTAGTCTATATATATCATGCTTTGCTTGTGCTAAAAAGGGGAGAGCGAGAGGAGAAGCCAGAGGAGAGGAGAAGAGGAGAAACAGAGAAGGGGGCAGTTATGGAGGCTCTTAACCGGTTTTATTGTTTGTTATTTTTTATTTTCATAAACATAAGTGGTTAAATCTCTAGCTAAGGCTAAGGGTGAAGCCTAGTCGTATTTTTATTATGTATTCTTGAGACTATGTTATTCGTTCTTCATAGATTAATGATTAAATTTGGGGATAATTTTTATTTGAGAGTAATTTAATGAAACAACTTTATTTTGATTCATTATGATTTTTGTTTATATCAAATGCTTACTTTGTTTGATTTGATATGATTCGAAAATATATTAAATGCTTAATTTATTGTGTCATGTTTATGAAATCAAATTCTCAATCAACCTATGTTTGGTCTATTTTATATTATGTCTCAAGAATATGTAATAAATTGCTAGGTGGATTCCTGAAGCCTTAGTGTTTTTTTTTTCAATTTTTCCTTTTATTAATTTAGTTTAGTTAAGTTTAGTTTAGTTTATCATTTATCCATTGCTCCACTTTTTGGTGGAAACATCAATTCAATTTACTTTTCTGCACAATAATAAGAATTTTACTTAGTATCTACCATTCCCTGTGGATCGACCTCGTACTTACCGAGAATTATTACTTGTGAAAACCTACACTTGGGTTTGCACCCTTTGTGGTCCAACAAGTTTTTGGCGCCGTTGCCGGGGAATGTGTCTAGGACACTAAGTTTAATTTCTGTTATTTTTATTTTATTATTAATTTTCTTTTTGTTTTGAAATGCAAGATTGGTGGAGCAATCCTTTTTCAGGTGTGTACCCAAGATCATTTGGCAATCCATACTCACAAACGTATAATCATAATTGGCAAAATCACCAAAATTTTAATTGGAAGAATCATTCACTTTTTAATGAGCCCCAAGGATTTCATAATCATCATCCTTTTGTGCCACCACATTGAAATACATTGGAGGATACATTCCAAAACTTTCTTCAAGTCAGCAACCAAATCCTTCAAACCAATATCGTGGATGATGCATTGCAAACCAATACCTTGGAGGAAACATTGAAAGCCTTCATGAAAGAGCAAGCCCAAATCAACCAAGACACCAAGCAAGATATTCAGGAGTTGAAAAACGCACTCAATAGAATTGAGTCCTATTTGAAGAATGAGATTGAGAATGAAAATTTTTCTAACTCAATGACTCAATATGGGGACAATGAAATTGAAAATCCTCAAGTGGACGATGATGATATGTTTGGTCATGTAGAGGAAGATGCAGATGTCCATGAATTGAAGTTGGTTGAAACGCTTGAGCAAGATCACTTTGATATATCTTGTCTTTATGAACCTTTGGAATCTTGCTTGACTAACTCTTGTGATTTGAATTTTTGTGAGGATTGTACACTTGGATTGGATTTGATATGATTCGAAAATATTTTGAATGCTTAATTTATTGTGTCATGTTTATGAAATCAAATTCTCAATCAACCCATGTTTGGTCTATTTTATATTATGTCTCAAGAATATGTAATAAATTGCTAGGTGGATCCCTGAAGCCTTAGTGTTTTTTTTCAATTTTTCTTTTTATTAATTTAGTTTAGTTAATTTTAGTTTAGTTTATCATTTATCCATTGCTCCACTTTTTGGTGGAAACATCAATTCAATTTACTTTTCTACACAATAATAAGAATTTTACTTAGTATCTACCATTCCCTATAGATCGACCTCGTACTTACCGAAAATTATTACTTGCGAAAACCTACACTTGAGTTTGCACCATTTGTGGTCCAACAGCTTCCCCACCACGAATTTCTCTTTCCCATTGATCCCACATGAAAGACTCTATGGTAGCCTTTTCCCTCTGTGACAGTACTGCCCCCCATTTGCACCACCTCATCCACACATGCCCCCACACATCTTAGTCCAATTCGAACACTAGAATTGTATTTAGTTGGTGGCGTGCGGATGTGTTACTAAGCTCTTCCGGACAAGGCTAGGGTTTCATGCTTTTAACCTTGATGGATCCAAACATTAGCGAATACCTTTGCCGACGGAGTTTTCTATGACTTTAATTTAAATGTCGTGTGAATATGGCTTTTTGTAACCCCATCTAACATTGCTTGTCGGGGCATGTGCAAACGGATTTGCAAATGAAACTTCTTGTGGCTCATCTAACAATTAATGCTTGTTCGGACATGTGCGGACGGATTTGCAAGCACGCATGATCTTGTGTGGTTGACACTTAATGATGAAATTTGACGTACACTTAACCCTAAGGACAAAACTATCCCACTAACTTTTATACTCTACACTTGTTTCAAACATCAAATTGGCTAATAAAAAACTTAACCTATGCGAACACCATTTTAAAGATCTAGCGGCAGGGATTTTCAATTGTTGGTTTGATGATTTGTAAAAAAGCAAAGATAAATAAATAAATAAATAACGTAAAAAACTGTTGTTGAGCATTGTAGCCTCGTTTGACAACTCTTTCTCTTTATTTCACTACAAGAAATTTGCTTATTTGCATCAACACCAAGTGGACGCTAAAAGTCCAAAAGTCGACGCTAATTAGTATTAGCGTCGACTTTTGGACGCTAATAAGTTGACGCTAAAAGCCCGACTCTGATAATATTCAGCCTATCATTAGCGTCGACTGAAGGGTCGACGCTAATAATAGACTTTTAGCGTCGACATATGTTGACGCTAATGATGTATGGGGTCGACCCTAAAACTTATACCACATATGGCATGAGTTAACGCTAATGATTGACTATTAGCGTCGACATCTAAGTCGACGCTAATAGTCTATTATTAGCGTCGACTTTTTGTGGATGCTGATACACTAATTTTTTTTTTTTTTTTTTTAAAAAAGGTCATTAGCGTCAACTGAGTTGACGCTAATGCTCTAAAAAAAATTTAAAAAAAATAAAAATTAATAGGTCATTAGTGTCCACTGTGTTGACGCTAATGGCCTAAAAATAAAAATAAAAAATAAAAAATTTAATGGGCCATTAGCATCGACTAAGTCGACGCTAATACCCTAAAAAATTAGAAAAAAAAAATTATATATATTTTTTTTAATACGCCATTAGTAATTTATACACATATTTCGTAATTTATACACAAGAAAAAAAATGATGAAACATACAAATAGATGGGAAACTTAATACAATTCTAACTTTTTACATATTACAAACAGGCTGAAAAGATGAAATTTGGAATTTGAAATGAACAGAAAAATGTCTAAGTTGATTATACTGCTTACATTTCGATATAAAACAAATGCATAGAGGTGTTACATCAAAATACCACTTGAAGCTCAATTACTAGAAGCACAAGATCCAATTTGAGTGCATTTACAGCAATTGCATTTGACTTTGACAATGTTATCTAGGCAATCGGCTCCAGGGGCAGTTGTAATATAGACACATATGAACAAACTATGTGTATGCACTTGCCCCTTTGTATTGAGCAGTCACCATATAAAGATCTTGTCAAACTCTAAAGAAATGTGATGTTAAGGGCTATGATGTGGTTTTAATAAGTAACTCTTAAGCAGGAATATTCAATCAGCAGCTGAGAAGCACAAGGGTTCAAATACAATTAGACAGAGGAAAATGTTGGTTATTTGCATCGGATTCACTTGCAAACGAACAGGGGTATAATTGTTGTTTGATATACTCAACCAAATAATGAAAATTTTGAATAGATGGGATTGAATTCCATCAATTTTTTTCAAATGCTTTCAAAACACTGCATAAATTCAACTCGAGTATAACCTGCTGTATGTTCTGCAGTCATATGAATTAGGAGCATTCTTTAAGGTTTTCACATCTGCAGGGAAACCAATCTTTCTCTTTTTGAGTGACCAATCTCAAAATAGTAGGATATCTATAATTACAAGATAAACCCATAATTATGGTGGACATGCATGCTAAACAAGACCTCCAATTTAACATGCCTGTCAAGAATATAATACAGAAGAGTTATATCCATGTTACAACTAATTGCAGCAAGTTTAATCCTAAGTATTCAATTCGAGTTCCAGATATATATATAAAAGCAGAAGAGGACTCAAACCAAAGAAACATGTCAGTATTTAGGCCTGAAATCTGAAAAAATTTCATTTATTTGTTTTTCCAATAGGAGCCTCTATGACAACTCAAGCAGAGCTGAACCCAACAAACCATTTAAACACATAACAGAAAGGAACTTTAAAACAGTGATAAACATGTTGAAGATGGTATGTAGAGTCGTAGACAAGTGGATTGATGTAACTTTTGTATATGAAAAGTTGAAGAATTTATGTGAACCCGAAACTTGAATCATATTCCTGGATTCCAGTTTTACATTTATAGTATCACCCCAAAACTACCTTTGATAGTACAGGGTCAGGATATGAAACAGAGATGTTCAACAAATTGTGCCCCTCTGTTTTTCTCATTGGGGGAAGAACTGCTTTTCCAACATAAAATACAACAATTCAAACCTGACAATCAAATCAACAAATTTCAACAGACAGAAAAATCATTGGTATATTACCATAGGAGGAATGTTGAACTTGCCAGAACTGAAGGGTATTTCCGACGGCTTCTCAACCACATCTCGATAAAAATCATATTCTGCCTCATAGTCATGCAGCCCAAGCTCTCCTTTCTGATTGGAATGATAGTGATGCTTAGCCGAAGCCGATTTCCCAAACCCAAAAAGACTAACTTTATCACAAACCCCCAGAGCCAGCATCACAGCCTGCATACCAGAAGAATAATGGAAATTAGCCCCATCGTGAGCACGCCCCCATTCTTCCAAGGACTTCCCCGTCTCCTCGGCAAAGCGCTTCAAGGAGTAATACTTGACAAACCCAAAAGGATCCAACAGTACCCATTCGGTTTTACCGAAATCCACACAAAATAAAACCCAAAATCACGATACCCATATGATTTCTCTACTGAAAATCTTTCCAAAACAAACTAAAAAAAATGGAAATCAAAGCCCTACTTACCGAAAAATGAATTTCTCCATGTTTGGGTGCCGAGAAAATGCCGGAAAAAGACGTCCCCTGGCTTTACCGGCGTCGGGCCGTGACCCACCGGCCTCCGGCGTCGGGCCGTGACCCACCGGCCTCCGGCGTCGTTGTCCACCCCCAACGGTGGCTAGCCCACTCTCTCTTCAGCTCTCTCGGCCTCCCTCTCCGATCTCCCTCTCTCGGTCTCTCGGTGGAAAAAAAGAAAAGAACGAAAAGAAGGAAGCCAGGGGAGAACACTAGTTGAGAGAGAGAGAATCAGGGCAAAAGGATGGATTGAGAAAGAGAGAATGGGAGGAAGAGGGGGCGGGATAATAAAAAAAATAAAATTGGTGCAGAAGCTAAAGGAAGAGGGGGCGGGTAAAAATATTTCGCGAAAATTTCAGAAATCCCGCCATTACATCTTGCATTATTTTTCAGGTAAAACGGCATCGTTTTCATATCAGCGTCGACTTCGTCGACGCTGATAATTAAACTATCAGCGTCGACCTAAATAGTTGACGCTGATAATCAGACTATCAGCGTCAACTACTATAAGTCGACGCTAATAGTAAATAAAATTTATTAATTTATGTAATTTAAAAATTGATTGAACCAATTAATTTTTAAAAAAACAATTAATATATATTTATTAATAAAATCTAATTAGTAACATGCAAAATTCTTGCACGTTACTAAGTTGGTATGATTTTTTTTTAAAAAAAATAATATTTTAAAATTTTAAATTATTAATGACGTGTCAAATTTAACACCTCACTAAATAATAAGTTGATATAATTTTTTTAAAAAATAAATTAAATGATTAGTGACGTGCCAAAATATTAAGTTGATATAATGTTTTTTTAAAAAAAATTGAATTTTAAATTATTAGTAACGTGTCAAATCATGATAGAATAATATGATCGATATACCATCTTATCGATCCTAGTGCATTAGTCCAATTGATCGTGAATGAGTTCGATCAATAATACTTGAGACAGTGAATGTTCGATCTAGCTCACGTGCGATTGATCCTATTGCACTAATTAATCCGATAGATCGGATGATATATCTATCCTATTGATATATCATGATCGATCGGATGATCTATCGATACTATTGATCTATCATGATCGATCAGATGATCTATCCATTCTATTGATCTATCCATCCAATTGATCTATCATGATCAATCGGATGATCTATCCATCCAGATGATCTATCGATCATATTGATATATCACGATCTATCGATCCTATTGATATAGCATGATCGATCAGATGATCTATCGATCCTATTGATATATCATGATCTATCGATCCTATTGATATAGCATAATCCATCGTGATTGATTTGATGATCTATCGATCCTATTGATCGATCATGATCAATCAGATGATCTATAGATCCTATTGATCTATCACGATCGATCGGATGATCTATCGATCCTATTGATATATCATTATCGATCGGATGATCTATCGATCCTATTGATATAGCATGATTGATCGGATGATCCATCATGATCGATTGGATGATCTATCGATCCTATTGATATATCATGATCAATCGGATCATCTATCGATCCTATTGATCTATCACGATCGATCGGATGATCTATCGATCCTATTGATCTATCACGATCGATCGGATGATCTATCGATCCTATTAATCTATCATGATCGATCGGATGATCTATCACGATCGATCGATCATATTGATATATCATGATCGATCGGATGATCTATCGATCCTTTTGATATATCATGATCGATCGGATGATCTACCATGATTGATCGGATGATCTACCATGATTGATCGGATGATCTATCGATTCTATTGATCTATCATAATTGATCGGATGATCTATCGATCCTATTGGTATATCGTGATCGATCAGATGATCGACCAGATGATCTATTGATCCTATGGATCTATCATCATCGATCGGCTGATTTATCGATCCTATTGATCTATCATGATTGATCGGATGATCTATCGATCATATTGATATATTATGATCGATCGGATGATCTATCATGATTGATTGGATGATCTATCGATCCTATTAATCTATCATGATCGATCAGATGATCTGTCGATCCTATTGATCTATCATGATCAATCGGTTGATCTATCGATCACATTGATCTATCATGATTGATCAGATGATCTATCGATCGTGATAGAGTTTGATCGACTAGATTTGACACAGTGAAGGTTCGATCGAACGTCCGATCGATCCCAGTGTAGTAGATTGATCGATCATGATAGAACAATATGATTGATAGACCATCTGATCAACCATAGTGCATTAACTAGTCCGATCGATCATATAAAAAATTTAAAAAATAGAAAAACTTTACTAATAATATAAAAATAAGTACTTTTTTTTTTCTACAGGTTTCAATTTTATTTTATTTTTTATTCTTTTAAAAAAGAAGTTTAAATAAGTTTATATGATTTTTTTTTTGTTATACAGGATCATTAGCGTCGACCTAAAGTGGACGCTCATACTTTCAATTTTTCAAAAAAAAAACCTATAATTTTTTTCATACATGGTCATTAGCGTCAACACTGATACTTTTCAATTTTTTATTTATTTTTTTATTTTTTTTATATATGGTCCCTAGCGTCGACCTGAAGTGGACGTTGATAACCTAATATCAGCGTCCACTTCAGGTCGACGCTGATGCTTTTCAATATATATATATATATATTTTTTAAAAAAAAATGTATACATGGTCATTAGCGTCTACCTAAAGTGGATGCTGATAAACTATTATCAGCGTCGACTTTTTTCGTTGACGCTGATGCTTTTCAATGTTTTTTTTTTTAAATAATTTTTTACACAGGATCATTAGCGTCGACCCCTGAGTTGACGCTAATAACCTATTATCAGCGTCGACACAAATTAGTCGATGCTGATAATAGGTTATCAGCGTCGACATTTACGTGGACGCTAATGTGGTTCTTTAGATACCACATCAGCGTCGACTCTATCGTCGACGCTGATAGTTTTTTATTAGCGTCGACGAAAGTGGACGCTAATACTAAAATGTCGTTGCTATTTCTCAACCCGTGTGAGGCAAAATTTCCCGCCAGGTTATTAGCAACGACACATTAGCGTCGACACCAAAGTCGACGCTAAAAGTGTGTTTTTTTGGATAATTAGCGTCGACTAAGTGGTGGACACTAATAGTGTTATTAGTGGACGCTGATAGTTTACTATTAGCGTCGACAGTTAAAGTCGACGCTAATAGTCGACTATCAGCGTCGACTTTTTAGTCGACGCTGATAGTGTCGCCCCTAATGGGCAAATTTCTTGTAGTGTTTGAAGTGATTTTTTTTTTTTAATGGTAGTAAGAAGTGATTGATGTGATATAAAGTAGAAATAATTTGTATAAAAAAGTGAAAAAAAAATTATATTGTATTGAATTTTTTTATTTGAATAGTAATAATTTTTTGTTGTTGATGTGATATAAAAAGTTAAAATATTTTGAAGTTGATATTTTTTAAGAAAAGTGAAAATAAGGGAAGGGGAGGTGAGAGGTTTGTCAGACGGGGCGAGAACCATATATAATCCATGGAGAATTATGTATGAATATCTGTTATAATTTTTAAGTCCAATCTGATCATCTTTTACGTACATACATAAACTTCATGATTAAGTATAACTTTGTTTTGTAATAAAGAAGAAAACCTGCAAATGTAAAAAAAAAAAAAAAAAAATTAAAAAACAAAAATCATAAATATTATTTTAACAAAAAATATGATGATCGAGTTAATTGACAGAATATATAAATGATCCGTACTTAAAAAGCTAGAGAATACTTGTTAAAATTAAAAGATATAATACAACAAGAACCATGCAACCTCTTCAAAACATCCATAAATTTGTTGAGAAATAATGAATAGATTTAAACAAGATGAACAATCAACAACTATACGTACACGATCTATAAGACTACAAGCAGAAATAAAATTAATAAAACAAGAAATTAATTAGGAACTCAAAACATCTAATTTACAATTAGAAGCAAAAAAAGGTTGATTGGTTTGGGTTAAAGTTCATTTTCTTTAAAAAATTTACTCTTTTGAAATCACATTTACACTGCTAAAAAAACCCAGTTTCTAGACGGTTTTAAACCGTCTGGAAAAGGGTCCAGACGGTTTTTTATGGACGGTTTAAAACCGTCCATGAAAATGCGT
This sequence comes from Alnus rubra, assembly GCA_028654335.1. Taxonomy (NCBI): domain Eukaryota; kingdom Viridiplantae; phylum Streptophyta; class Magnoliopsida; order Fagales; family Betulaceae; genus Alnus; species Alnus rubra. Next base: position 773,034 of record JAJPGS010001661.1, on the reverse strand, counting down.
CGGCATTTAAAATTGCGGACGGTTTTACTAAAACCGTCCGCAATTACGGACGGTTTTTTACAAACCGTCCAGAAACTATTGCGGACGGTTTGGGCCTAAACCGTCTGTAATTATTTACGGACGGTTTAGGCCCAAACCGTCCGCAATAGTTTCTGGACGGTTTGGGCCCAAACCGTCTGTAAAATTCCAGACGGTTTGGGCCCAAACCGTCCGTAAAATTCCAGACGGTTTGGGCACAAACCGTCCGTAAAATTCTGGACGGTTTGTGCCCAAACCGTCTGCAATTCAGATTGTACAAAAAAAAAATTCTGGACGGTTTGGGCCCAAACCGTCCAGAATTTTTTTTTTAATTTTTTTTCCCCATACCTATATTTAATTTCTGAAAAAAAAATCCCTAATACAACAAAATATCAAATCCATTTCCAAAATCCTAAATTCATCTCCAAAGTCAATACAAATTCAAATCCAAAAATATTTGGAAATTTTAACTATTTACAACAACAGTCAAAATAAATACATACTTAAAATGAAAAAAACATAAAACCTAAATTCCATACATCATTAATTATAATCATCAATGTATGAAAGCAGTCGCCAAAGGAAAATCCGGTTTACGACCTTGTGTGCATCTTCTTCATTTATGCTTTTATGTGTTCGCTGCAATAAGTATACAAATCCCAAATTGTTAGTTAGGTAAGAATCATCTTTATGAAGCTAAAATTAACATGTTACAAGGTGAAAATTAACTGCCTAGATTAACATTCATCCTCAATCATAATACAACTTCTGTGAAAAAAAATTAACTCACCGGCCAGGAAGTTGGTTCAAGATAATAAATTTATATATTCATTGAGAAGAATTCAATTCTGTGTCTGAGAAGAAAGTGAGATATTTTAGGTGAGAATTAGAGATCTGAATCTCTTCTAATATGAATGACTGAAAGTCAAATATGGACAGTGAAATCATAAAGAGTTATTTATATATTCCCACAGGCAACTAAAATTCATCATTGTTGGTAACTCTTTCATTTCTGGCAGACTATCATTTGTATTAGCCTTTTTTCCAAGAGCAATCTCATTGCTATCTTTCCTTAATAGATCACGCAAGGAGTGAGGAAAAAAGGGGCTAGACATGCAGCTTCCCCCAACCCAACCGTTTTCATCAAATAACAGATTTGTTCCGTTTGATATTGCTTTTTAGATTTATTTTTTTTGTTTTTTTAATGAAAAAAATGTTATAATATGACGTAAAGATGAAAGTAATTTTGAGTGTTGTTAGCTTAGATTTTTGAATGTCCGGACTAGCGATAGGTCACTTACAAAACAAAGTAAAAGCTATCGAGATGACGCCGACCGATAAGGGACCGGTGGAAAACCTCGTATACTTATTATGACAACTACTTTTTAATGCCAATATTTATTAATTATACTTGGTGTTTGTTTTCAACAACTGCCATTGGAAGTCATCATTGCAAGCTTGAAAGCAACCATTTTTTGACCATTGATGCTTTCTTCAAATTCCTTCTAGTTTGGGGCAAAGAAGTTGGAAGTGGAGGTCAAATCCAAGGACTTTGTATGGTAAGAAAGCATAAAATACATATGACCATTATTAATTTTCATCAATATACTAACTAGAAAGTTTTGAGAGATTTTTTTGTTTAACTTCATACATTTCTATTTACTTTTGAGAGATTTTTTGTCATATCATACTAGGCAACCACAACGATGAAAAATGACTCATGACCATAAATAGTTTAAAAATAAACCAAGTCCAATAAATTTGAAAGTAACACAAAATAAATCAAGTTAAGCTCACCTTCTTGGTTGTTTCCCATTGATGGTTGTTTCTCTGCCATAATCATTGCGACCATACGTTTGACGGCTGCCAGCTCTTCTTGTTGCGCTTCATACTTGTTGTTTTGCTCTTGCAGTTTGATGTTTGTCGCTTCGTACAAATTCTTCAAACGTTCCATCTCAGCAGCCATCTCTAGTTCTTTGGGAGTAGGCGCACTAGAGATCGATCCTTGTCCGGAGGTACTGTAAGAGCTTGATTTCCCGAGAGTTGGCCCTAGCCCCAAGCCACGCACACGACCTGAATGTTCTCGTCCTAGCACTTGTGCACATGCATCATTCTGCGACCAACGGACTGACCCCTGTGAACACACTTGTTCTGTAGGCGACTGATTCTCGATAATCTCTCTCATCTTCACCTGCACATAATGTCCAAGGGTGAAAACGTCCGTAATAGAACTAATTTAAATTACATATTTACCACTTACGATAGCTTCCCCAGCCGCTGCATTCACAGGGTTTCCATCTTTCTTGGTATGTGAGACAATGAACATATCATCTCGGTTCGGTGTTTCTCCCATGTCTTTTGTAATATGAATCTTGTTTTTAGGGTTACTAGCTAGGACTTAGACTCATCATTTCCACCTATAAAATTATTGAACTTTTATAGATATAGTCGCACTAGACATTATCCTTAAAATTAAGAGGATTTATTCTCATCAAAGTTGGGGGGGTGATTTTATTTTTTATTGTTTTTTTTTAAAGTCGGTTTATTGTGGTAGGAAGAATTATGGAGAAGAACAGGTTCCAAGGAACCCTAGTGGAATTAGACTGAAACAGGTAGGGGTCCTTGAAGAACAAAATAAATGCTCAAAATTAAAAAGAAAAAAAAAAGAGTAAGATGATAATATAAATAAAGAGAAGAGATAGAGATGATGGGCATCCACGAAAACGAATCTGACACTGACAGCGCATTGTCAATTTTGATGGACATGGTGCATATACTATTCGAGGTGCCGTTTCTTGAGAGACATCAAATAAACGGATGAGCAGTCAATTTGTAGCTTCATAAGTTTCAGTTTTATTTTTATTTTTATTTTTTTTAGAGATATAGAACAATCACAGTGTAATTTATCCTTAATTAATTGTTTGACAGAATATGTGAATTTAACAAATAATTGAGTTGACAGTTATTCAACACAATCGGCCATTTGTGTAGAATATGAAATCATTCATATATGTGAGATTAATTAAGGTAGATGAAGAAACTGGGAAAGGATTGAGAATCTTGGAAGAAAGCAATGACTTCCATAGACTGGTGTGATTCAGGTTGCATCATTTATAGGTGATTGGCGAGGTGTAGTAGCTTATCAGCATGGTGAGAATGGCAGAATAAACCTAGTCACAAGCAGTGCAGCAAGTATTTCTTCAAAAAGTGGCGCAGGATAGTATCTTGGCTGGTCTAAATTTAGGTTTTTTTTTCCAGCGACTAAGCAAATTTAGCCATTATGTGCTAAACATAAACTTTAGGCACAATCTCCATTTAATTGAAAATTCTATTTGAATTAATGAGCAAAAGTCCAGTCAAACTGGAGCACAAAGTGAAATGCATCCCAAAAATTGTGCACATCTAAACTCTAAAGGGTGAACCAATCTAATATCTCATTGTGTTTTTATTTCAATCTAATCTAATTAAACAACATTAGGAATTGATATTTAGAGTGAATCATTCAACTGCCAGATCTTTTAATTGATTATTTGAAGACAAAATGACATATTCGAAGCTTTTGTGTATTGAACCAAATGAATACCAATAATTACAATGATTTGAGCCTCCCCACAATATTTAATCCAGTATCACTTAGTGCCAGTTTTTTTTCAGTTAAATAAAAAATAATACTGACTTAATTTTTTTGTTCCTCCCAGCTTTTGGTACCTCTTGTAAGCTCATACCGATATGAGGGAGATGAGGTGAACATGACTCTGGCTAAGTCAGAGGCTAAAATACTCCACGAGAAGATTTCAGAAAAGGCTTACAATCATGAGGATCTTATCTGGATTTTGGCTAGCTACAAGGAGCAAAGCGCAGATCAATGCCACTCTGAATCATTATAAAAATGAATTCGGAAATGACATCAACAAGGTATGGGCAGTTATAACAATGGAAAAAGAAATACCCTGGTACATCATTTCATCAACTCTGTTTATGCAAAACCGTGTATGATTAGAAATGAAGAAAAAAAGAAGTAATTCACTTACTGTTTCTCCTAATTTTTGAAGAATCGTGTATACAGTAAATTTTTTTATGAATATGAGAGAAGAAAGCAAGAAAATAGATAATCACCTCTAAGTATTGAGGAAGTGAGATGATTTATCCAAGCATATGCATTTAATCTGAATTCAGAAACCCAAAGGAGCAAAAGAAAAAATAGCTCAAAAATAATAATGCAAATAAAAATCGTTCTAAGAAAAGAAGCATTTTGATCCAAATAGACATTTAAACTCTACAGAGAACGCAAAAATGAAAGGAACCCCTCCAAGCTAAATACACATAATACCTATCTATTATCTAACCTAGAACCATAACCCAATCGATTCAACAGAAATCAAAGGAAAATTACATCAATTTTTGATGAAAAGTAAAGAGGAAGCTGGAAAAAAACCAACCTTTAAACCGCCGGAGAAGATGAGGAAGCTAGCTGAGCTAGCGAGAGAGAGAGCTGACGGAGGCAGAGAGCGCCGGCAGAGGGAGAGAGCGCCGACGGAGGGAGACAGCACCGGAGATATTGCTGGCGGCGGCCGGGTGTGATCGAGAGACTCTGAGAGGGAGAGATCGAGTTCTGGAAAACCGGCCGGGTGTGAGCTGCGTTTTTTCCCTATTTAGTTTTAGGTTTCCGACGGTTTTGAGAAAACCGTCTGGAAATAGAAAATTCCAGACGGTTTTTTTAAACCGTCTATACTATTTATAGACGGTTTCAAAAAACCGTCCGGAATTAGTAAATTCCAGACGGTTTTTTGAAACCGTCTATACTATTTATAGACAGTTTAAAAAAACCGTCCGGAATTAGTAAATTCCAGACGGTTTTTTGAAACCGTCTATACCATTTATAGCCGGTTTTAAAAAAACCGTCTGGAATTTCCTATTTCCAGACGGTTTTCTCAAAACCGTCCGTATTTTTAAGGACGGTTTTAGTAAACCGTCTGTATATTTTTTTTCCCGACGGTTTAACCAAAAAAACGTCCATAATTTTTTTTTTATAGACGGTTCAAAAAACCGTCTTCAAAAAAACCGTCAATAAATCCCTTTTTTTGGTAGTGTTAAAGAAACAAATTCTTTACTACTTTTTATTTTAAAACCAAACTTCTACTTTTATCTTAATTTGACCTATAGCATACTATTATATATGCTCCGTATGTTAGGGTTGTACTATCCTTTGATAATGACATCATCCGTCGCAAAGAGCGTGCTTTCTAGGCCAATAGAAAAAAAAAATACTTCAACAAAGAAGATAATTTTCTATATATTTTAAATTGACTATGGGAGAGATTGAGGAGGAAGAAGCTATTAGAGTTAGTGCCCACCATTGCTAGACGAATATGGCTTAACAAAAATAAAAATACAATAATATATAGAGGTGATTTTTATTAAAGTATTGATTAAATGATTAAATTTACTTATTTTTATTAGCTTAAGCTTTTAGGATAAGTATTAGTTTAATGTGGTATCAGAGCCAAATGTATGTTTTTGAGTTCGAATTTTGACTTCATCATTTACCAAATTTCAATTAAATATTTCACATTTTGGGCCTCATCTATTAAAAGGTAGTTTGAGTCCACACGTAACGGAGTGTGTTAAAGTATTTATTAAGTGATTAAATTTACATTTTCTTATCAGCAGAAACTTTTAGGATAAGTGATAGTTTAACAACCTCACTCACTCTTTCCAAGTAGTAAAAAGCACAAAAGAGGCAACTGAAGATTTTCATATAGGGAAATGCTCAAATTACTACAAGTGCACAACACTAAGGAACATTGGGAGGGACCCACATGTGTGGGCCTCATCCCAATGTGCCTTGGTGTTGTGCACTTGTAGTGTACTTATAATACATGTATCATCTCCCTTTCATATATAGAGCTGCAAAAAGTAATAATATTGAGAAAAATCCAGCCATGTGATGTAGTGATTAAGGTAAATTGAGATACATATTAACGATAGATATTTCAAACAAGAAGATGGGTATACAATTGTTAGAGACTAGGGAAAATGTGTTGGCATCTTTGTTCCTTTTTAAACCATATATATATAACTGACCCAACAATAGAATATGGGAATGTCTACCTTTTTAATGGGAGGCTCCGTGTGAGTCGTCTCTTGATGTTTGTCGTGTGATAGACTCTAGTAGCTAGTCTGATTAATTAATTTCACATAATAAAGGACAGCATAAGTGAGCCTCATGGTAATTTATTGTATTACCGAAACAAAAGAAAAAAGATAATAAAAAATAAAAAGAGGAAAAAAGTCTTGGCGAATTTATTAATTATAAGAACCTGATTTTCTCAGTCTTCTTGTAAAAATATCATTTCTCAATATTAAACAGACAACTTGGTACATCATGCATGACAATACACCCACACCCACACCCCAACTTGAGGGAAAATGTTAACGAAACTTCAATTCCATGATTGACTTGTGGTATTGGCATTATTTACAAATAAACACGTAGATATGTTGCTTAAAGTCTTCATTTTGCATTTATATAATATTATTAATTTGTGTAATATAATGAACTGTGAATTCAACTTTTAATCAATTCTTATTGACTTCTTCGTCGTGCTCTTCACACAAAGGAAGAATTTCACATAACTTTGGAATCATGATCCTGGTGATTGAGTTCATAAGCTTAATTATATTTGTCGAATAAATTGGATGTACTTCAGTTATATATATATATAAATTTTAATATATTTATTCGATCACGTTGTTTTAAGCCGCTACATCACTATTTTCTTCTAATTAATGCGGCACAATCCCAAAGAGATTATTAACAATTATATAAGAAACTTCAAATTTATGCATATTTTTGCTTAAATTGTCTTTCTGTGAGAAATCTTAATTAGCACTTAATTGCATGTCCTCGTACATCCATCATTCTCTACCCTAAAGCTTAATTAGGGAAGACGACTTGGGCGAGAAGGGGAAGACGATCGATAATTTTCCTCTACCATGAAAACTATTGTTAAAATTTAATTATATATACGTTGCTCGTGCGTGCAGAAAAAGTAATGTATAATACGACTAAATATGAACTTCCTTAGAAAGAAAGTGCTTTGAATCTTCCAAGGTTTTTCCTGCACAATATTCTCCCCATGATTTGAGCTTAAGAATCTTTAATTTCATATTAATTAAATGATTAAATTAACTATTTTTTATTATCTTAAAGTTTTTGGACAAGTGATGATTTTATATAGTATCAGATCGTATGAATTCTAAAGGCCCAGTCCACTCCTCTGTTTCAAGAGTGTCATATTCAACTTCTTACAAACAAAGCTTAATTTTCTTTTCTTTAATCGAGACTAATGCTGATTTAATCAACATGATATCAAAGTGGAGATATGATTTTTAAAGGTTTACTTCTCTGTTTTAAGAATAAGATGTATTTGGTGTTGTTCTCTTACCTTTTACAAATTTAGTATTAAATTTGTGGAACTCACATGTGGTCTCAAAAATTCAATAGTGAATTTGTATATCTCTTATATAAAAAAGACAGATTGACCAAAACAAAAAAAATTTAAAAAAAATGAAACCAAACATTTTTGTTTAAGAATAAAGATAATGTTCAACCCCTTGCAAACAGAGCTGTCTCCTTAACGGACACGTTACTTCAGGCTATATCCATATAAAAAAATATCGTTGTTTACAACACTCTTCTTTATTTTTCAGCCGCCCAGAGAAAGACCAAAGCCCGTTATTTAAGGACAAACATTTCGCATATCCTTCCAAGCATTAAGAAGAGGAAGAAAAGGAAGAATCTCGTATGGCTTCGGAATCATCCTCGTGAACTAATCTGCTTATATTATATATTGTCCAATAAATATTTGTACTGATCTTTTCCTTTTTTGTGTGCAGAAATTTTGATCCTGTTAATTACCAAGCTGACAAAGTTACAAACGTTGCATCACCATTCTGTTCTTCACATGACGATTTCCTATTTTGGGTATGTATAAAATATTTTCAAGGATATATATCATTAGCAATTATTTTTGTTGGAATATAAAAATATCACAAGTGTGAATAATTAAGAAAACATAACTTTGTCCAAATCTTTTGGATTAAATGGAACACCAACATATTATAAAATGATCAAACTCCGAATTTATCTATCTTTTTTGCTTACTGTACGTCCAGGATCTGTTGCAGGTCAACCGTCTCAGAAGATACCTACAAATACCCGCTTCAATTCATAAAGAATAGCAAAGCACCTTATAAGTGTGATGGGTGTAAAGAACTAGGGTTTAGGTCATCTTACAGGTGTATAAAATTCGAAAGCCAGCCGATCGAATGCCGCTATCAACTTCACGAGGAATGCAAGACTTCAGCTTCGGCCAACAGCGCCACCAGGCACTCATTATTCTGCAAGAATGTCCACTTCAAATTTCATAAGCAATCTCCAGAACACGTTGGATATATATCTTGAATAATCTTGTGTTGCACGTGGGAAGGATGTCCAAGGGTTTAGGTACCACTACTCTCCACCTAAGAAGAATGCATTCCTAGAGCTTTTTCTTCAGAGCAAACAACTTGTCCTACACCCTTGTTGTTTCAGGCTCCCAAGTAACAGAACTAATCAGGGGTTGAATGCAAGTAATGAATGGGTGGTGAATCTAGAGCTAAAGGAAAAGGCCGCGTCGAAGTGCCTAATTTGCCAAAGAAATAAAATCTCAAAAAAGATTGAGGGCTGGGCCTATGTCTCTACTTGTGGTTCATACTGTTATCATGTGAAATGTGTGAAAGACTTGGTCGACAAGAAGTTGGAAAAACAAAGTGATGGAACAAATACAAGTACCTTACGATTGGAAGTAAGGCAAAAGGCCTTACAGGTTGGTAAGGACATAGAAGTGGTTCTAAAGCTCATTATTGAAGCAATTTTCGGGGATCCACTCTCTACGATTGTTACTTTTGTTCTAAATTTTTTTACAGACAGAATAGGCCAGGTTAATTAGGAGAAGAAAAAAATGTGCGAGCTAGAAGCCTCAATCTGGCTCTTTTGATCAGACTATCATTATATTCTCTTATGTGAGAGCAGGGCGGAGGGAGGGGGGGGTCGAGAGGGGTCAAATGCCCCCCCTCAACCTCCAAAAATTTACCTTGTCCCAGTAGAAAATTTTCTGCATGCCCTGCTTGCCTACCCTCAATCGTAGATCAGAGGCAATCAACACCCACTCATCAAACATCAGGTCAGGGCAAACGAGTCAAGCAGCTTTGGGATGTCTGAAATTTTTCACAGTTACAACATTTTCAGGCTTTTAGGTTTAGGTTAAATGAAAGGGGGAAGAAGACGATGAGAGAAGATCTCTTTATTAAAACACACCGTTTAAATAACATGCTGGTGGACCACATGCTGGCCTTGTTTATTTTAACGCGTAGTGGGCGTAGAAAAAAACAAATTCGTCAATGGGCTTTTCCTGAGCCGTCAATCCAAAGACTCCAAGCCACTTAGCTCTTATAATAACAGCACAATATAACACAGTACAATTAAAAACAAATGCCATTTAAAAAACAAAAAAACAAGAGCCTAAAAAAAAAACCTAAAATATATACTTACAAAAAAAAAAAAATGTCCAAAGTATGGGTCTCAATAGATAAGGCGCCTACTTAAAAAACAAAAGCAAATATATAAGGTCCTAATTTAAAAAGGAAAGGCCGAGCAATACACAGAAGGTATTCACAGTGAAAAGAAAAATTACAAATTGAGATTTAGACTCCCGCAAAATTATGAAGACTGAATTATGAATTCGTTCTTTTAGTCTGTCAATTTTGTTTTTCTTCAAGCCTTCAACAATTTAGATCAATTACTTTTTGATAATTTTCCTTTCTTAAAAAGTTTCATGTATATAATCAAACTTTAATATTGATTAAGCTTTTATTTGTTTATGAAAATATATAGGTTTTGTTACATATTTTAATTATATGAAAAATTATAATTGTAGTTAGCTAAGATTGTGGAGAATAACAATATATGATTTTATTGAGCTCTAATCAAATGTTAAGTGAGCTCGTGTCGAGGTAAATTTAGCATATTTGTCGGTAGATCATCGCTTAAGAAAAAAAAAATTATGATTATCATTCTAATGATAGAGACCAAATTGAAGAGTGGCACAATAATTTGTATATTACATTTATATGTTTTAAACAATAATTAAATTTTGTTGAATTATTTATTTATTTTGTTAGTTATATTTTTTTTAATATTTTAATCATTTTTTTTTCATTCATAATTTTTTCTTTAAAATAATTCTTGACCCCCCTGAACAAAAGTCTTGGCTCCGCCACTGTGTGAGAGGTTATATTAATTATAATCCATGGAGAATTATGTATGAATATCCGTTATAATTTGTATGCACCAATCTGATCATCTTTGCATAGATAAACTTGATTAAGTATTTTGGCAATATCTTGGGTAGACTCTTCGGTTGGTGACCTTTGTCTTGTCCCCCTGAAGTTGTTGTCAATCTTAACACGCGTACAAAACCCGCATGTCGAGGATTATTGCAGGTACATCAAAGACGAAGTTCATGCCGATGACATATATATATAGGCGGAATACTTTTTCCAGCCCATAGCTTAACTACATTAGACAAAAACAAGCATATTGCTCAGTTTAAGAAATGTACACTAATCTTTTTCACTAGATAAACTAAAGCGACAGGACTCTTATAACTAAAGTCAATATGCAACATATTAAATGTCGTAATTATCAAACAATACTACAATTATGTAAAGAAATCATGCTATGGAAACAATATGCATAGCAGCATATGCCAAAATACATAATGCTATTCTATTAAAATCATATGATTTTTAACGTGTCTATGAAATGATATAGAATTTCAATGGTAAAAGACATAAACAAGTTTTGTTTATGAAATCAAATACAATTAATCAGAGTTATATGGGCAACATTTTCGCAAGCTCTCCCAGGCCTGCTTAATGGAGAAAGCACAATAATAAACCGACAACCAAGACATATTATCCCGAATAACGCCTTTAAGGTCCAAAATCTTTCTCCAAAACCAAGAGCAATCCACATGAATCTTCACATCTTATAAACACCTATTCCTCATAATATTATAGTTAACCCAACTTAACCAGATGGAGTTGTCATTATTGAAACATAGCCATACATGTTTCAACGTATGCTATATGGCCGCTTTATTCTCTTTATTCTGCATCTCAAAGTTTTTAAGACCTAGCCCACCTTCTTACTTGGGAAGATGAATAGAATTTCAAGCCACTTTAACCCCTGAACTGTTAAGGTTACCACCCCTCCAAGAGAAAGGCTTGAGAATTTGTTCCAATTGGATGATGACACTTTTAGGAAAAATAAAAAGAAAAGACTATTACATGACTTGCAAGGCAAAAATAATTGAATTAATTAATCAATTGAAGCCTCCTTGTATAAGGGAGGGCTCTGCTTAATTGCCCACCCCTTAGCCTTAGAAGCAGACCTCTTAGCTAACACCACACAGTCAACCTTCTTTAATCTAGAAGAAATTAAGGGAAACTCCCAAATACCTTACATGGAGCTTACCTTCCTGAAGTCACAAAATACCCAACAACTGATTCTTAACAGCCTTTGCAATTGCAACTCCTCAAGTAAATAAACTGATCTTATCGTGGTTAGCAGACAATGCTCACATATCCCTAAACTGATTCAAACACTCCTTGACCACAGAATAAGAACATCATGATATAATATTTTCACCTTATGGCATCTCCAATGGAAACAAAACTCGGTCCTCTTCATCATACTCTCCATATATAGAAGCCCTGAAAAAGCGTCCATCACTAAAACAAACGATAAGGCAACAAAGGCTCACCTTGCCGAAGACCTCTATTCCTATATCAAAAGTCAGTGAGCTCACCATTAATGTGAGAATGTAGGAGTGATGATACGCTACTCAATTCACCGCACCATAAGTACTCTAGCTACTCCAACAAATTGTTAGAAAATATAATCGAAAGCAGAAAAACGAAATGCTCCTAAGGCGCGTTACAACGTCGCTTTCCTTAAGAAATTATTTGCCCCCACCAGAAAAGTATGCAAAAAGGTTACAGCAAATATTTCTCCAGGATACAATGGAGCCCAGAAACCTCTGTTTGTTTAATCTCGTTTTGCACTAACGAAAAATTAAAACCGAACACTCTCAGATTTTTCTATTATATCAAGAGACAGACAGAGACTCTTTTTAATTTTAAAATACAGAAGGTATCAGAAAAAGCATTGAAGATAAAAGAAATAATAAAATTTCTTTTATTAAACACTGTACAGCAGTTATTTCTGTATATTTCTGATAACTGGACAGCAGTTACTTCTGTATAATATTTAAATAACTGCTAATCTAACCGTCCATAACTGCTTCCATAACAGTCATAAACTGCTGTTTCAACAGACACTTAAATCTGACCATCAGATCAAATAACTGTCTATGATTGATTAATAATAACCATTAGATCGTTATTAATTAATCTCAACCATTAGATCAAATGTGATTTGACCTTACAGTTTATTTATTTGATTGTCCAGTAAATCCGACCATTGGATCTACCTAAGAAGCATCCTATGGTTTAGATTAAACCACTAGATCAATTGATCATGACCATCCAAAATTGAAAGGTCATGATTAGATCGCTCCGATGCTTCGTGCCAAGTGCCAAGTGCCAAGTGCCAAGTGCGCCATCAAAGCGCCATCAAAGCGCCACTAGCGCCCTACAGCCCACTGCCACGCGCGCGCGCGTGTGCGTCCGGTGCTTCGCACCGTACTATAGTATACACATAAGAGTATACACCTAAGCATTACTTTAAATGCTTAAAGTGTGTTGGGCCTTATAAATGCCAACTTCAGTTTCTCTTTTTCCCATGTGGGACTATCTTCATTTAATGCTTTTAAACACCTTCCTTTTAAATCATTCCCAAGACACAAAATAAATATTTATATACATATTAATTTTGAAAATACTTTAACAATCCCCCACCATTTTCAAAATCAAAACACAACTTGACTATAATAGGAAAAAGCATGCATAAATGAAGGTGTCTTGAGGACTTGAACCTTTACTTAGTGATAATATGTCAGAGCTAATCAGAATACCATGGTAGACAAGCTTTGAACCAGTTATCCTATTTGACTAGCCGGGCACATCTCACACATGCTTTTTCTTCTCTTTGAGTAGTTCTAGAAGCCGACACGTGGATTGGCCTTGTGTCAATATCCTGGTTTCATGAGCGCTCTAGAGACAAAACCTTAGTCTCATAGAAGGCGGCACCACCTCCGACACTCATATAGGTAAGCTTATCAAAAGTGCCCTGTAACTGATACACTTCAACATAAATCTGTTATAAGCCTATTAAGTGCAAAAGGCACAACCTCCATTTTAACATTACAGATTCCAAGCACCTTAGCCTTGAGATGGTTTATTAGTTTAAAAACTAATATTATATGGGTGCTTGCGATCACATCATATAGTGTACTTTAGCTCATTGAACTCAAGATCTTAATAATTTAAGTGTTGAGTTGAGTTTCCACTATTGGTGATCTAAAGGTTTTAACCCCATCTCCTTTGATGTTTTCCACACCAAATCCCTTGCAAGTCCTTTAGTTAATGGATCTGCTAAATTTTGAACAGATCTCACAAAATCAATTGTAATTACTCCATCAGTGAGTAATTGCCTTACATAACTATGTCTTAAACCAATATGCCTCGATTTGCCATTATAAATATGACTATAAGCCCGCGACAGTGTTGCTTGACTATCACAATGTAAAGAAACAGGAGGCATAGGTTTAGGCCACAAAGGAATTTCCATTAATAAATTCCTTATCCATTCCGCTTCTTTGCTACAAGAAGCTAATGCCACAAACTCTGCCGCCATGGTAGAGTCTGTAATAAGGGTCTGTTTCTTAGAACCCCAGGAAATAGCTCCTCCACCAAGGGTGAATATCCACCCACTGGTTGATTTGTGATCATCGTTATCCGTTATCCAACTAGCATCCGTATATCCTTCCAATACTGTAGGATACCCGCTGTACAAAATTCCATAATTAATGGTTTTCTTTAAATATTTAAGAATCCTTTGTACAGCAATCCAATGAATATAACTAGGGTTACTAGTATATCTACTCATTTTACCTACTGCATATGCAATATCAGGTCTAGTACATGTCATTGCATACATCAAGCAACCAATAACTCTAGCAAACTCTAATTGGTCTACAGTTCTACCAGTATTAGGATATAATTTCATGCTAGTATCAAAAGGTGTAGTCACAGGTTTACAATCAAACTGATTAAACCTTTTGAGAACTTTTTCAATATAATGTGATTGAGTAAGAATTAAACCTCCATTATTTCTAATAATTCTAATACCAAGAATCACATCAGCAGCACCCAAATCTTTCATGTCAAAATTAGAAGACAAAAAATTCTTAGTATTAACAATGCTATCATAATCAGTACCAAAAATCAACATGTCATCAACATATAAACATATAATGACTCCTTGATTTTTATAAAACTTACTATAAACGCATTTATCTGAATCATGAATTTTAAAACCATTTGCAACTACAGCTTGATCAAATTTTTCATGCCATTGTTTAGGAGCTTGTTTAAGACCATAGAGAGATTTAATTAATTTACAAACTTTACGTTCTTGATTAGGCAAAACAAATCCCTCTGGTTGATGCATATAAATTTCTTCGTCAAGCTCACCATTTAAAAAAGCAGTTTTAACATCCATTTGATGAATATCAAATTTATAAATAGATGCTAAAGCAATTAACGTTCTAATAGTAGCAATCCTAGCAACAGGAGCATAAGTATCAAAATAATCCAAACCTTCTTTTTGTTTAAATCCTTTAGCAACTAACCTTGCTTTGAATTTTTCTATGGTTCCATCTACCTTCAATTTCCTTCTAAAAATCCATTTACAACCAATAGGAGTGGAACCAGGGGGTAAGTCTACTAAAATCCACGTGTTATTACCTATTATAGAATCCATTTCATCATTAATGGCTTCCTTCCAAAATGCAGAATCTTGAGACTTCATAGCCTCTTCATATGTCAAAGGATCCGATTCTATATTAGGTGAGATCATCTTTTGTTTACAAGATGAATCTCTAGATCCTTCAACCAAATATACAATGAATTCTGGTCCAAAAGATTTTTCTTTTCTCATTCTTTTGCTCCTCCTTATTTCAGAAGGTTCACTTGGTTCACCAGATTCATTGTTATTTTTTATAGGTTCCACCATCTTATCATTAATAGATGGAATTGATGTGAACCTATGTTCATAAAATTCCGCATCTCTGGATTCTATAACGGTATTTACCTCAACAGAAAGATTAGGTTCAACTACTAAGAACCTATAACCTTTACTATGTTATGCATAACCCAAGAAAATGCATTCAATGGCTTTTTGTCCCAATTTCCTGATTTTTGGCTCAGGTAATCTGACAATAGCTCTACACCCCCACACCTTAAAATAACTAAGGTTGGGTTTTCTTTTCTTCCATAATTCATATGGAGTAACCTTGGAATTCTTTTGAGGTATTCTATTTAAAATATAACACGCAGAAAGAATAGCTTCTCCCCAAAAACTTTTATTTAGTCCAGAATTACAAAGCAAGGCATTTACCATTTCAACTAAAGTTCTGTTTTTCCTTTCTGCAACTCCATTTTGTTGTGGGGTATACGCAATGGATGTTTCATGAATAATGCCTACAGATTCACAATATGAAGGAAAATAATATTCTCCTCCTCTATCGGATCTGAGGCATTTAATTCTAACATCACATTGATTTTCAACTTCTGTTTTGTAAACTTTAAAATTTTCCAAAACTTCATCTTTTGAAAACATAAGATAAACATAACAGTATTTTGAAAAATCATCAATGAATGTTACAAAATACTTTTTGCCTCCTCTTGTAGGATTACTATGCATATCACAAACATCACTATGTACAAGTTGTAACAAAATTGAAGATCTATCAATTTTTGGAAAAGGTTTTCTAGTAATTTTTGTTTGCATACAAATTCTACATTTATCAAACATATCATTTACAGATTTAGGAATCAAATTTAAAACAATCATATCATGCATTCTTCTAGTATTAACATGGCCTAATCTATTATGCCATAAAGAAATTGAGTCAATCAAGTAAGCAAAATTATTAACTTTATTAATAAGGTTCAACTTAAACATCCCTTCAAACAGATAACCCTTCCCAACAAAAACACCTCCTTTGGTCAGCACAAACTGATCTGACTCAAAGACAGCCTTAAAACCAAATTTATTAAGAAGACCTCCAGACACAAGGTTCTTCCTAATTTCAGGTACGAAATAAACATCAGTTAAAGACAGAACTTTTCCAGAAGTGAATTCAAGATTCACTGTTCCTTTGCCTTCGACAACAGCAGTGGAAGAATTTCCCATAAAGAGAACACAATTTTCCACCGTTTCAAAGGTCTTGAAAAGACTCCTTTCCTTGCATATGTGCCTGGTTGCACATGAATCAATCCACCACGAACCCTCTTCCTCGAGCATAAAAACCTCGGAAATCATTGCCACAAACTCTTTCGAGTCAGAATCCTGCTGTTTCTTTTTCAGAAAACGGCAGTCTCTCTTAAAATGGTCTGGCTTGCCACAATAGTAGCAACCACCCTTAATCTTCTTCTCATGGTTCTGGTCCGGCTTTTGATTCTTAAAGTTCTTCCTCTTCTTCTGATTGGGCTTTTTGAATTGAGAGGGCTTCTTTGAAGAATTCCCTTCCTTTCCTTCCTCCACCATATGCACTTTCGAGGACAGAATTCCTTGCTCTTCATTTTCTTTGATTTTCAATTCTTCCTCTATCTGAAAGTGTTGGCCTAACTGATCAACAGTTATCTCCTCCTTTTTGTGTTTCAGAATCTTTCTCTGTTCTTTCCAGGAGGGAGGAAGTTTATCAATGATGGATGAGACAGCAATTTCCTCATCCATTTTCATGTTATGCTGACCAAATTGACTCAAAATATGCAGAATTTCGTTAAATTGTTCAACAATAGGTCTAGCATCAACCATTCTGTAATTCATAAATTTAGAGGCCAAGAACTTCTTACTTGTAGCATCTTCTAAAAGATACTTAGCCTCGAGTGCATCCCAGACATCTTTGGCCGTTGATTTGCTTTGGTAGATGTCGAACAGAGAATCCACCATAGCATTGCAGATGTGGCCCTTGCAGATGTAGTCATCCTGCTCCCATTTCATCCTTGTCCGAGTATCAGCAATTGTCTCGTTCTCATGCGCTTCAGGTTTGGGAGTTGTAAGCACATAAGCCACCCTCAGTCCAGCAAGGAGGAAATGCATCTTCTTCTGCCATCGCTTGAATGAGGAACCATCAAACCTTTCGAGTTTGATGAAATCAGCAGCAAGTTCTTTCAGAGATTGCGGTGCCATTGAAGCAAAAATAATTTCTTAAGATTGTTAGAAAATATAATCGAAAGCAGAAAAACGAAATGCTCCTAAGGCGCGTTACAACGTCGCTTTCCTTAAGAAATTATTTGCCCCCACCAGAAAAGTATGCAAAAAGGTTACAGCAAATATTTCTCCAGGATACAATGGAGCCCAGAAACCTCTGTTTGTTTAATCTCGTTTTGCACTAACGAAAAATTAAAACCGAACACTCTCAGATTTTTCTATTATATCAAGAGACAGACAGAGACTCTTTTTAATTTTAAAATACAGAAGGTATCAGAAAAAGCATTGAAGATAAAAGAAATAATAAAATTTCTTTTATTAAACACTGTACAGCAGTTATTTCTGTATATTTCTGATAACTGGACAGCAGTTACTTCTGTATAATATTTAAATAACTGCTAATCTAACCGTCCATAACTGCTTCCATAACAGTCATAAACTGCTGTTTCAACAGACACTTAAATCTGACCATCAGATCAAATAACTGTCTATGATTGATTAATAATAACCATTAGATCGTTATTAATTAATCTCAACCATTAGATCAAATGTGATTTGACCTTACAGTTTATTTATTTGATTGTCCAGTAAATCCGACCATTGGATCTACCTAAGAAGCATCCTATGGTTTAGATTAAACCACTAGATCAATTGATCATGACCATCCAAAATTGAAAGGTCATGATTAGATCGCTCCGATGCTTCGTGCCAAGTGCCAAGTGCCAAGTGCCAAGTGCGCCATCAAAGCGCCATCAAAGCGCCACTAGCGCCCTACAGCCCACTGCCACGCGCGCGCGCGTGTGCGTCCGGTGCTTCGCACCGTACTATAGTATACACATAAGAGTATACACCTAAGCATTACTTTAAATGCTTAAAGTGTGTTGGGCCTTATAAATGCCAACTTCAGTTTCTCTTTTTCCCATGTGGGACTATCTTCATTTAATGCTTTTAAACACCTTCCTTTTAAATCATTCCCAAGACACAAAATAAATATTTATATACATATTAATTTTGAAAATACTTTAACAATCCCCCACCATTTTCAAAATCAAAACACAACTTGACTATAATAGGAAAAAGCATGCATAAATGAAGGTGTCTTGAGGACTTGAACCTTTACTTAGTGATAATATGTCAGAGCTAATCAGAATACCATGGTAGACAAGCTTTGAACCAGTTATCCTATTTGACTAGCCGGGCACATCTCACACATGCTTTTTCTTCTCTTTGAGTAGTTCTAGAAGCCGACACGTGGATTGGCCTTGTGTCAATATCCTGGTTTCATGAGCGCTCTAGAGACAAAACCTTAGTCTCATAGAAGGCGGCACCACCTCCGACACTCATATAGGTAAGCTTATCAAAAGTGCCCTGTAACTGATACACTTCAACATAAATCTGTTATAAGCCTATTAAGTGCAAAAGGCACAACCTCCATTTTAACATTACAGATTCCAAGCACCTTAGCCTTGAGATGGTTTATTAGTTTAAAAACTAATATTATATGGGTGCTTGCGATCACATCATATAGTGTACTTTAGCTCATTGAACTCAAGATCTTAATAATTTAAGTGTTGAGTTGAGTTTCCACTATTGGTGATCTAAAGGTTTTAACCCCATCTCCTTTGATGTTTTCCACACCAAATCCCTTGCAAGTCCTTTAGTTAATGGATCTGCTAAATTTTGAACAGATCTCACAAAATCAATTGTAATTACTCCATCAGTGAGTAATTGCCTTACATAACTATGTCTTAAACCAATATGCCTCGATTTGCCATTATAAATATGACTATAAGCCCGCGACAGTGTTGCTTGACTATCACAATGTAAAGAAACAGGAGGCATAGGTTTAGGCCACAAAGGAATTTCCATTAATAAATTCCTTATCCATTCCGCTTCTTTGCTACAAGAAGCTAATGCCACAAACTCTGCCGCCATGGTAGAGTCTGTAATAAGGGTCTGTTTCTTAGAACCCCAGGAAATAGCTCCTCCACCAAGGGTGAATATCCACCCACTGGTTGATTTGTGATCATCGTTATCCGTTATCCAACTAGCATCCGTATATCCTTCCAATACTGTAGGATACCCGCTGTACAAAATTCCATAATTAATGGTTTTCTTTAAATATTTAAGAATCCTTTGTACAGCAATCCAATGAATATAACTAGGGTTACTAGTATATCTACTCATTTTACCTACTGCATATGCAATATCAGGTCTAGTACATGTCATTGCATACATCAAGCAACCAATAACTCTAGCAAACTCTAATTGGTCTACAGTTCTACCAGTATTAGGATATAATTTCATGCTAGTATCAAAAGGTGTAGTCACAGGTTTACAATCAAACTGATTAAACCTTTTGAGAACTTTTTCAATATAATGTGATTGAGTAAGAATTAAACCTCCATTATTTCTAATAATTCTAATACCAAGAATCACATCAGCAGCACCCAAATCTTTCATGTCAAAATTAGAAGACAAAAAATTCTTAGTATTAACAATGCTATCATAATCAGTACCAAAAATCAACATGTCATCAACATATAAACATATAATGACTCCTTGATTTTTATAAAACTTACTATAAACGCATTTATCTGAATCATGAATTTTAAAACCATTTGCAACTACAGCTTGATCAAATTTTTCATGCCATTGTTTAGGAGCTTGTTTAAGACCATAGAGAGATTTAATTAATTTACAAACTTTACGTTCTTGATTAGGCAAAACAAATCCCTCTGGTTGATGCATATAAATTTCTTCGTCAAGCTCACCATTTAAAAAAGCAGTTTTAACATCCATTTGATGAATATCAAATTTATAAATAGATGCTAAAGCAATTAACGTTCTAATAGTAGCAATCCTAGCAACAGGAGCATAAGTATCAAAATAATCCAAACCTTCTTTTTGTTTAAATCCTTTAGCAACTAACCTTGCTTTGAATTTTTCTATGGTTCCATCTACCTTCAATTTCCTTCTAAAAATCCATTTACAACCAATAGGAGTGGAACCAGGGGGTAAGTCTACTAAAATCCACGTGTTATTACCTATTATAGAATCCATTTCATCATTAATGGCTTCCTTCCAAAATGCAGAATCTTGAGACTTCATAGCCTCTTCATATGTCAAAGGATCCGATTCTATATTAGGTGAGATCATCTTTTGTTTACAAGATGAATCTCTAGATCCTTCAACCAAATATACAATGAATTCTGGTCCAAAAGATTTTTCTTTCTCATTCTTTTGCTCCTCCTTATTTCAGAAGGTTCACTTGGTTCACCAGATTCATTGTTATTTTTTATAGGTTCCACCATCTTATCATTAATAGATGGAATTGATGTGAACCTATGTTCATAAAATTCCGCATCTCTGGATTCTATAACGGTATTTACCTCAACAGAAAGATTAGGTTCAACTACTAAGAACCTATAACCTTTACTATGTTGTGCATAACCCAAGAAAATGCATTCAATGGCTTTTTGTCCCAATTTCCTGATTTTTGGCTCAGGTAATCTGACAATAGCTCTACACCCCCACACCTTAAAATAACTAAGGTTGGGTTTTCTTTTCTTCCATAATTCATATGGAGTAACCTTGGAATTCTTTTGAGGTATTCTATTTAAAATATAACACGCAGAAAGAATAGCTTCTCCCCAAAAACTTTTATTTAGTCCAGAATTACAAAGCAAGGCATTTACCATTTCAACTAAAGTTCTGTTTTTCCTTTCTGCAACTCCATTTTGTTGTGGGGTATACGCAATGGATGTTTCATGAATAATGCCTACAGATTCACAATATGAAGGAAAATAATATTCTCCTCCTCTATCGGATCTGAGGCATTTAATTCTAACATCACATTGATTTTCAACTTCTGTTTGTAAACTTTAAAATTTTCCAAAACTTCATCTTTTGAAAACATAAGATAAACATAACAGTATTTTGAAAAATCATCAATGAATGTTACAAAATACTTTTTGCCTCCTCTTGTAGGATTACTATGCATATCACAAACATCACTATGTACAAGTTGTAACAAAATTGAAGATCTATCAATTTTTGGAAAAGGTTTTCTAGTAATTTTTGTTTGCATACAAATTCTACATTTATCAAACATATCATTTACAGATTTAGGAATCAAATTTAAAACAATCATATCATGCATTCTTCTAGTATTAACATGGCCTAATCTATTATGCCATAAAGAAATTGAGTCAATCAAGTAAGCAAAATTATTAACTTTATTAATAAGGTTCAACTTAAACATCCCTTCAAACAGATAACCCTTCCCAACAAAAACACCTCCTTTGGTCAGCACAAACTGATCTGACTCAAAGACAGCCTTAAAACCAAATTTATTAAGAAGACCTCCAGACACAAGGTTCTTCCTAATTTCAGGTACGAAATAAACATCAGTTAAAGACAGAACTTTTCCAGAAGTGAATTCAAGATTCACTGTTCCTTTGCCTTCGACAACAGCAGTGGAAGAATTTCCCATAAAGAGAACACAATTTTCCACCGTTTCAAAGGTCTTGAAAAGACTCCTTTCCTTGCATATGTGCCTGGTTGCACATGAATCAATCCACCACGAACCCTCTTCCTCGAGCATAAAAACCTCGGAAATCATTGCCACAAACTCTTTCGAGTCAGAATCCTGCTGTTTCTTTTTCAGAAAACGGCAGTCTCTCTTAAAATGGCCTGGCTTGCCACAATAGTAGCAACCACCCTTAATCTTCTTCTCATGGTTCTGGTCCGGCTTTTGATTCTTAAAGTTCTTCCTCTTCTTCTGATTGGGCTTTTTGAATTGAGAGGGCTTCTTTGAAGAATTCCCTTCCTTTCCTTCCTCCACCATATGCACTTTCGAGGACAGAATTCCTTGCTCTTCATTTTCTTTGATTTTCAATTCTTCCTCTATCTGAAAGTGTTGGCCTAACTGATCAACAGTTATCTCCTCCTTTTTGTGTTTCAGAATCTTTCTCTGTTCTTTCCAGGAGGGAGGAAGTTTATCAATGATGGATGAGACAGCAATTTCCTCATCCATTTTCATGTTATGCTGACCAAATTGACTCAAAATATGCAGAATTTCGTTAAATTGTTCAACAATAGGTCTAGCATCAACCATTCTGTAATTCATAAATTTAGAGGCCAAGAACTTCTTACTTGTAGCATCTTCTAAAAGATACTTAGCCTCGAGTGCATCCCAGACATCTTTGGCCGTTGATTTGCTTTGGTAGATGTCGAACAGAGAATCCACCATAGCATTGCAGATGTGGCCCTTGCAGATGTAGTCATCCTGCTCCCATTTCATCCTTGTCCGAGTATCAGCAATTGTCTCGTTCTCATGCGCTTCAGGTTTGGGAGTTGTAAGCACATAAGCCACCCTCAGTCCAGCAAGGAGGAAATGCATCTTCTTCTGCCATCGCTTGAATGAGGAACCATCAAACCTTTCGAGTTTGATGAAATCAGCAGCAAGTTCTTTCAGAGATTGCGGTGCCATTGAAGCAAAAATAATTTCTTAAGATTGTTAGAAAATATAATCGAAAGCAGAAAAACGAAATGCTCCTAAGGCGCGTTACAACGTCGCTTTCCTTAAGAAATTATTTGCCCCCACCAGAAAAGTATGCAAAAAGGTTACAGCAAATATTTCTCCAGGATACAATGGAGCCCAGAAACCTCTGTTTGTTTAATCTCGTTTTGCACTAACGAAAAATTAAAACCGAACACTCTCAGATTTTTCTATTATATCAAGAGACAGACAGAGACTCTTTTTAATTTTAAAATACAGAAGG
This sequence comes from Alnus rubra, assembly GCA_028654335.1. Lineage (NCBI taxonomy): Eukaryota > Viridiplantae > Streptophyta > Magnoliopsida > Fagales > Betulaceae > Alnus > Alnus rubra. Next base: position 749,724 of record JAJPGS010001661.1, on the reverse strand, counting down.
TATCAGAAAAAGCATTGAAGATAAAAGAAATAATAAAATTTCTTTTATTAAACACTGTACAGCAGTTATTTCTGTATATTTCTGATAACTGGACAGCAGTTACTTCTGTATAATATTTAAATAACTGCTAATCTAACCGTCCATAACTGCTTCCATAACAGTCATAAACTGCTGTTTCAACAGACACTTAAATCTGACCATCAGATCAAATAACTGTCTATGATTGATTAATAATAACCATTAGATCGTTATTAATTAATCTCAACCATTAGATCAAATGTGATTTGACCTTACAGTTTATTTATTTGATTGTCCAGTAAATCCGACCATTGGATCTACCTAAGAAGCATCCTATGGTTTAGATTAAACCACTAGATCAATTGATCATGACCATCCAAAATTGAAAGGTCATGATTAGATCGCTCCGATGCTTCGTGCCAAGTGCCAAGTGCCAAGCCAAGTGCCAAGTGCCAAGTGCCAAGTGCCAAGTGCCAAGTGCCAAGTGCGCCATCAAAGCGCCATCAAAGCGCCACTAGCGCCCTACAGCCCACTGCCACGCGCGCGCGCGTGTGCGTCCGGTGCTTCGCACCGTACTATAGTATACACATAAGAGTATACACCTAAGCATTACTTTAAATGCTTAAAGTGTGTTGGGCCTTATAAATGCCAACTTCAGTTTCTCTTTTTCCCATGTGGGACTATCTTCATTTAATGCTTTTAAACACCTTCCTTTTAAATCATTCCCAAGACACAAAATAAATATTTATATACATATTAATTTTGAAAATACTTTAACACAACAATCCTTAAAACTGCCAAGACAAAATCCTCATTTGCCTTCATTAATTAAATCGATCAATCTTCAAGGCACACATGGGGAACCTTTATCTATATGCATGGTACGTAGTTTCTCATAACCAATGCTGGTTTTGTTGCATTTTGGCTATTTCCGTGACAAAAAAAGATAAAAATAAAATAAAAAAAATTACAATTATTTAGCATATAGAAGGGAAAATAATAACAAGCTTAAGAAGCTTTTAGCTGAGATGCATATCACTATCAGAGAAGTTATGGAATCAGAATTTTGAAGCAAGATGATTGTTGAGTAGCAAAATGACCCAGATATTCAAAGCAACACGATTTTTGATAATTCAAGATTACTATTGTAAAACTCTTGGCAGTTTGGAGGTTTCCCTTATTATACATTTTTAAACTAAGAATAGGATTGAAGTTGTAGGATAAAGATTACCAACAATTTGAGTAGTTTATGTGAGAAAGCATACATTAGACTCACATATCCAAATAAATGGTCGGGTAACCTAAAAATTATTTGGGAAGATAAATTAATTTCATATGTACTTTCTCATAATGTTCTACCCAAATTACTAGAGATTCCAATATGAAGTTGTATCCTTTGTTATATGTCCAGCATTTATTAGGTATCCTTTGGCTTAATGATTTTAAAAAGTGTCATACTGTCATTTGAAAAGTGTCATACTGTCATTTGAAAAATATATATATATATAGTGATTGTAAAATCTAGTTAATAAAAATGTAATTTTTTAAAAACGTAATTAAGTGTTTAGTAAAATTATAATTCAGATTTTAAACTCATGCATTTCTAAAAATACACTCCTTATTTTAATGTATGAAAACTATAAAATTTTCACCATTTTAAATCGTTAAATATTTATTTTTATTTTTTTGAGAAAATTGGAGAAACGCATTTTCGTTTAAAGATTCTCCAGTACGTTTAGTTGTCATCTCCGAAGTTCCAATGATCCTCGTTACGTGTCTGTTTTTTGAGATGTTCATAGAGAAGGTTGTCAATCAACCACTGCACACTGAAACAATGCAATGGAGGTTACTCTTCTGTCACCAAGCTGATGGCACAGGAACAACTCTCACACGTATATACAGTCATGACATGATCAACCACCTTCCTGCAAATAAGCAAAAGCATTTTTACTATACCTTAACCCATATTTACTACCGATAACATTATAAGGTAATATTAAAATATTAAAAATACAATTTAAAAAAAAGTATTTAAATGTCTAACATTTTTTTAACAGTTAATAACTGTCCCGCTTATACATTTTTAGTATATAACATTATTCAAAAAAGAAAAAAATAATAATTAGTAATTAGTTGAAATTGTCGCATTAACATTATAAAATAATTAGTTATAAAAAAATAAAATTTTTAACATTATAAAATAATTATGAAATAAAAATATAGAATCACATAACAACTATAAAAAGACAAACGAAAATAAAACAAGTCTCACATTTATATTACAGTAGAATACTGTTAAAAGAAAACAGAAAAATCCAGAAGAAAAGTAATTAACAAGCGTAAACTTGAGAAGCAGCATTTCCAGCCACAAGTTATTTTCGCCCAATCCTCCAACCAAGTCAAAGCCTCCACGTATATATACAGACAGAACTCTAAAGGAAAGAAGAAAACCAGACCGTGACAAGAAAGGTAACTAATACAATCCACTTGGTCATGAAAGGTTAGGATTGGAAGTAGGGGTGGGCAAATTATCCGCCTACCGCATACCGACCGCTTACCGAACCGAACCGAACCGCCATCGACCGCCTACCGACTTTAACCGACTAATTTCGGTTCGGTAGTCGGTATAAAATTTTATTCCGAAAGCCGGATCGGCATCCGAACCGAACCGAACCGCCTTTTAAGCGGCAGCCGAACCGAACCGAACCGACTTTTAAGCGGTAACCGAACCGAACCGAACCGAATGCTATTCCGACCGATTAACCGAGCCGACATAAAACGAAACGACGTCGTTTTAGTAAGAACGAAACGTATGATCATTTTTTTTCCTTTAACGCTTATTAACCGCCTTACCGACTTAACCGACCGCCTATTAACCGCCTTACCGACTTAACCGACCGCCTATTAACCGCTTAACCGACTTAACCGACCGCCTATTAATCGCTTAACCGACTTAACCGAAATAAATTCACCGATTACATTCCGACAAAAGTCGGTTAACCGATCGAATTAACCGACTTAACCGCCTACCGAACCGACGCCCACCCCTAATTGGAAGAATTCATAGGGGCTCCACAACCCTCCTTTCCTAGCCATGTCTAGATTGGACGAAGATTCGAATCCCACTTTACCAACCAAGTGACTTGGTTAAACATTTATATTACACAAATAATATATCACAATTATAATAAGCCACCTAAGAAGACCATCGACCAATAGGTGTATGGATTGATTTTCAGCATCTTACACAAGCACTTTCTAGAAGGTTTCCAAGACGGCTGTGCTGAGCGGGATTGTATATTCTGTATTTTGTTAGAATGAGCTGTACATTATAGATTCGTTCGGTTATTCTTCTATTAGCCTTTTTATTCCTTTGTAAAGTCTTTATATACTGATAGCACCGAGTGCATGAAATCAATCGAGAATTCTTTTCTCTCCATCTCTTATGCTCTGTTTTTCCTTCTTCTGCAATTCTTGTTATGGTATCAGAACTCTTTTGAAAGAATTCCTTAAAAAAAAATTTATTGTCTCCTTCAAGCTTTACTATTGACGACTCTTCTCCCTATCATCTCCACCATGGGGAAAGCCCAGGGACTATCCTTGTTTCTCAACTTCTTGATGGTGATAATTATCACACATGGAGTCGTTCCATGGTAATGGCCTTCACCGCTACGAACAAACTTAGCTACTTAAACGGTTCATTGAGTAAGCCATCCGACGAGTTAGGCACTGAATGCCATGCTTGGATTCGTTGTAATACGATGGTTACCTCATGGATCTTAAACTCGGTTTCTAAAGATATTGCTGCCAGTGTTATTTATATTGATAATGTCGCGGATGTCTGGATCGATCTCAAGGAACGCTTCTCACAGAAGAGCGGGCCTAGGATCTACCAAATACAGAAATACATCTCTGCACTTTCCTAGGATGATCTCTCCGTCGGTGCTTACTTTACTAAGATCAAAGCACTATGAGATGAGCTTAGTAACTATTGTCCTATTTCTTAATGTTCTTGTGGGTCAATGAAAACTATTCATGAGTATTTCCATCATGAATACGTTTTTCAATTTTTAATGGGATTGAATGATACATTCTCCCATATTCGTGGACAGGTTCCGTTAATCGACCCCTTGCCTCAAATTGATAAGGTTTTTGCCTTAGTGCTTCAAGAAGAACGCCAGCGTGAGGCCTCTGCATTTGTTGGTTATTTTACTCATAATTCTGCTGCCATGATGAGTAAAACTGCTTCTTCTTCACCTCAATCTCGCTCTGGCAAGCCACAGGGTCTACGTAAAGATAAACCAACTTGCAGCCATTGTGGAATCATTGGGCACACGATGGAAAAGTGTTATCGCCTACACGGTTACTCACTAGGCTTTAAGTTCACCCGGAACAAAGGAGGTTCTCATTCGGCCAACAATGTTCAGGAATCTGACCAACCGCCTGTCCCTCACCTCTCCATCATATAGGAGTAATGTCAGCAACTGCTAGCTCTCATCAAACCTGCTTCCTCTGATCTTTCACCTGTTGTTCATCAAGTAAGTAGTTCCCCTCACTAGGATCACCTTTTCTCAAAGGTGACACGTACATTTCTTTCCTCTACATTGAATAAATGACATTCTATTTTTTATTCATCTACAACTTTCACTGTTGCATCCAAATGTCATCGTAAACAACCTTGGATCATCGACACAAGTGCCACTGACCATATGGTCAGTTCCACCCACCATTTCACAACTATCACTGCAGTTGTATCTTCATACGTCAAATTACCCAATGGCCAATTTGCTTTGGTCACACATATTGGCACCGTTAAATTTTCAGATTCCTTGATTTTAACTGACGTCCTTTGTGTCCCTTCTTTCACTTTCAATCTTATCTTTGCCAGCAAACTTATCAAATCCATTCATTGTTGTCTTATTTTTATTCACAAATTCTGTTTTGTGCAGAATCTGACCAGCTGGGGGACGATTGGAGTAGGTGAAGAGAAGGATGGTTTATTTTACTTGGTGCAATCATAATTCGTTCCTCTTGTTTCTTCTGTTGTTTCAATAAAAAATGTATCAAATGATATTTGGCACTATCGCTTAGGTCATTTATCATCTTCTAGACTTAGTTTATTACATAACTCTATTCCGGACATTTCTATTAATTCCAAAAATGTTTGCACCATATGTCCATTTGCTAAACAAAAGAGACTTCCATTTCCTATTAGCAATTCATTCACTTAGTCGTCTTTTGAACTAGTTCATTGCGATATATGGGGTCCCTTCTTGATGGTTCTCATTATTTTCTAACCGTGGTTGATGATCATAGTAGATTAACTTGGGTGTTTCTAATGACACATAAATTTCAAACTCGTTGTCTTTTCCAATCTTTTGTTAATTTTGTTGAGACTTAGTTCCCTTATAAAATTCAAAGCTTACGTACGTACAGATAATGGTCCTGAATTTCTTATGTCTGAATTTTTTGCTTCCAAAGGTATTTTACATCAGCGTAGTTGCGTTGAATCACCACAACAAAATGCCGTGGTTGAGCGTAAACACCAACACTTACTCAATGTAGCTTGTTCCTTAAGATTTCAAGCACATCTTCCTTTATTTTCTTGGGGAGAGTGCATTCTTACTGTTGCACACATAATCAATAGGATCCCCACCCCATCACTTTCAAACAAATCACCATTCGAGATTCTATACCAAAAACCTCCTACATATTCTCATTTATGGGTTTTTGGCAGTTTACGTTATGCCTCAACATTAACTCGCTCTCGATCCAAATTCGATTCCCGAGCTAAACCATGCTTATTCTTAGGCTATCCATCCGGTGTTAAAGGATACACTTTGTTTGATCTTCACACCAAATCCATTTTCATTTCTCGGGATGTTACTTTTCATGAATCTGTTTTCCCTTATGCTTCCTGTCTTTTACATCCCACTTCCGATGGTTGTTTTTTTTTTCCACTTTCCTCTCCTGATACTACAGATAGTTCCCCTCATGCTTCTCTTCCTCTTCCTTCTACTCAACCATCACCTCAATCTTCTTCTCCATCGCCTGCCATTTCCCATTCCCTCCTATTTCTTCTGACTCTTCTCAGCCCCCTATCATTCCACTTCGTCGATGTACACGAGTCAAACATCCTCCTAGTTATCTAACCGACTTTCACTACCAGGTAGCTACTTCTCCTCACTCACTTCCTTCCATTCCTCTGGCTGATTTTGCACCTTCATCAGGTACCAAATATCCCATCTCTTCTGTTCTTTCTTATCATAAACTTTCTAACAATCATTTGCGTTTTATCATGTGTGTTTCTTCAGTTTTCAAACCTCAATTTTATCATCAGGCTGTTAAGCACCCTCATTGGAGAGCAGCTATGCAGGCTGAAATTGCTGCCCTTGAGGAGAATCACACTTGGATTTTGTTGACTTACCTCCCAACAAGAAACCAATCGGCTGTAAATGGGTATACAGAGTCAAATACAAGTCTGATGGCCAAATTGAAAGGTATAAGGCCCAGTTAGTTGCAAAAGGGTACACTCAGTGTGAAGGCCTTGATTACCATGAGACGTTTTCTCCCGTGGCTAAGCTTACCACTGTCCATTTATTATTTGCCCTTGCTGCTGCCAATCATTGGTGTTTGCATCAACTCAACGTCAACAACGCTTTTTTACATGGTACCTTAGATGAAGAGGTATACATGCAACTTCCACCCGATTTTGCTACCAATGGGAGTCTAAGGTTTGCAGGCTTACAAAGTCCTTATACGGTTTAAAACAGGCCTCTCGGCAATGGTTCTCTCAGTTCTCCATGACACTAATCCGTTATGGTTTTGTACAATCCAAAGCTGATTACTCACTGTTTACCTGTTTACAAGGAACTTCTTTTATTGCCTTACTGGTTTATGTTGATGATATCCTCATTGCCAGTAATGATAATGCAGCTGTTACTCTTCTTACTGAGTTCCTTAACTCACAATTTTGCCTTAAAGACTTGGGGCCGACCAAGTTCTTCTTAGGCTTGGAAATTGCTCGAAATTCCTCTAGCATTTTTGTTTGCTAGCGCAAGTATGCACTTGAAATTCTTCAGAACAGTGGGCACCTTGCAGGAAAACCAGTTGCCTTTCCTATGGAAGCCAACTTGAAACTCTCCAAGGACATTGGGACTCTTCTTCCTAATCCTTCTCAGTACAGAAGATTAATTGGTTGCTTAATCTATTTGACCATCACACGTCCTGACATTACCTATCTCGTTCAGGTTCTCAGTCAATACATGGCTAGTCCTCACCAACCACATATGGATGCTGCTCTCCAGGTTCTCCGTTACCTCAAGCAAGCTCCAGGTCAAGGTCTTTTGTATCCATCTCATTCTGATTTTAAACTTAATGCCAACACATTTTCCTTGGTCTCTAACAATCGTACCCACGTACACCTGGCCATCTTCTTGTTTGAAATATCTATCGTTAATATCTCAATTTACCTTAATCACTCCATCACATGGCTCAATTTTTATCAATATTATTACTTTCTACAGCTCTATAGATGAAAATTTCCGATTGCCTCTTTTGCTTAAGTTGATAAGAATGAGTAAATTTAATCATTTAATCAATACTTTAACACACTCCGTCACGTATGAACTCAAACTACCTTTTAATAGGTAAGTCTCAGCCAACATATAAAATATTTAATTGAAATGAGATAAATGATGGGTCAAGGTTCGAACTCAAGAACGTACCTTCGGCTCTGATAATGTAATTGATCAAGGAAAAAGCGCTAGTCACATCAACACTATCACTCCAAAAGGACTAGTTAATTTGAAACTTTCTTGGAATCCCTTATAAAGCTTAGTTTCACCTAGTAACTAGACAATGTGTGACTTAGTTCCTATGAGTATCTTTATAAACCACTCACTCTCTATGAACTATTCATCTCTTCCCAATATGAGACCGGGTTGTTATAGATATCATGTTAAACCACCACTTATATTAAAAGCTTAAACTAATAAAAAGAAATAAATTTAATCATTTAATCAATACTTTAATAGAAGTCACCTCCATATATTACTGTATTTTTGTGAAGTCATATTCGTCTAGCAATGGTGGACACCAACTCTATTAGCTTCTTCCTCCTCAAGTCTCTCCAATAGTCAATTTAAAATATATAGAAAATTATCTTCTTTGTTGGAGTACTTTTTTCTATTGGCCTAGAGACCACGCTCTTCGCGATGGATGATGTCATTATCAAAGGATCGTACAACCCTAACATACGGGGCATGTATGCAATAGGTCATATTAAGATAATGGGATAAATATATTTTAGCCCCCCAAACTACCACCCTTTCTCCGGATGGCCCCCCAAACTACCAATGCTTAGATTCTGGCCCCCCAAACTACCACTTCCTCTGATTTTTTGGCCCCTTCCGTTCATTTATGCCATCAATTCTAAACAGAAATCCGAAAATACCTCTCATACACTTTGAAATTCCCACGGTTAAGGGAGGGGTATTTTTGGGTTTTTGGCCAATTTCTGTTAGAATTGAAGGCATAAATAGACGGATGGGACCAAAAAATCAGAAAGTGGTAGTTTGGGGGGGCCATAATCTAAGCATTGGTAGTTTGGGGAGCCATCCGAAGAAAGTGTGGTAGTTTGGGGGGTTAAAATATATTTAACCCTAAGATAAAAGTAGAAGTTTGGATTTAAAATAAAAAGTAGTAAACAATTTGTTTCTTTAAATGTGATTTCAAAAGAGTAAATTTTTTAAAGAAAATGAGCTTTAACCCCAACCAATCAACCTTTTTTTGCTTCTAATTGTATATTAGATGTTTTGAGTTCCTAATTAATTTCTTGTTTTATTAATTTTATTTCTGCTTGTAGTCTTATAGATCGTGTACGTATAGTTGTTGATTGTTCGTCTTGTTTAAATCTATTCATTATTTCTCAACAAATTTATGGATATTTTGAAGAGGTTGCATGGTTCTTGTTGTATTATATCTTTTAATTTTAACAAGTACTCTAGCTTTTTAAGTACGGATCATTTATATATTCTGTCAATTAACTCGATTATCATATTTTTTGTTAAAATATTTATGATTTTTTATTTTTTTAGATTTGCAGGTTTTCTTCTTTATTATAAAACAAGTTCTACTTAATCATGAAGTTTATGTATGTACGTAAAAGATGATCGGATTAGACATAAAAATTATAGCAGATATTCATACATAATTCTCCATCGATTATATATTGTCCTCGCCCTGTTTGACAAACCTCTTTCCCTTTTTCTCTCTTATTTTCACTTCTCTTAAAAAACATTAACTTCAAAACATTTTTTTTTTTTTTTTACTTTTATTCACATCAACAAAAAATTTTATTACTATTCAAATTAAAAAAATTCAATACAATACAATTTTTTTTTTTTCACTTTTTCATACAAATTATTTCTACTTTATATCACATCAATCACTTCTTACTACCATTAAAAAAAAAAAATCACTTCAAATAGGGAGAATGAGTTGTCAAACGAGGCTACAATGCTCAACAACAGTTTTTTTACGTTATTTATTTATTTATTTTTGCTTTTTTACAAATCATAAAACCCACAATTGAAAATCCCTGCCGCTAGATCTTTAAAATGGTGTTTGAATAGGTTAAGTTTTTTATTGGCCAATTTGATGTTCAAAACAAGTGTAGAGTATAAAAGTTAGTGGGATAGTTTTGTACGTCAAATTTCATCGTTTAGTGTCAAATGCTTGCAAATCTTTTCGCACATGTCCGAACAAGTATTAATTGTTAGATGAGCCACAGGAAGTTCCATTTGCAAATCCGTCTGCACGTGCCCATACAAGCAATGTTAGATGGAGTTACAAAAAGACATATTCACGCGACATTTAAATTAAAGTCACAGAAAGCTCTGTCGGCAAAGGTATTCGCTGATGTTTGGACTCGTCAGGGTTAAAAGCATGAAACCCTAACCTTGTCTGGAAGAGCTTAGTAACACTTCCGCACGCCACCAACTAAATACAATTCTAGTGTTCTAATTGGACTAGGATGTGTGGATGAGATGGGGCGAATGGGGGGCAGTACTGTCACAGAGCTAGGGAAAAGGCCACCATAGAGTCTTTCATGTGGGATCAATGGGAAAGAGAAATTCATGGTGGGGAAGTCATGGGAGACCGAGGTTGGAGAGAGTTGGTCGAAAGAGAGAATAGAAAATAATGTGTTTTGAATATAAGTTTTTTTCAGGAGTTTTTGTTTTCTATTCTAATGTGGCAATTTTTAATTGGAGGGCACAAATAATTTGTTTGTGCCAGATCTCTATGAGTAATATTTCTTGTACAATTTTTACACAAGTCTTGCACAACTCTAACTACTTTTTTTTTATGATCAACCATTGAATTTGTTCTCCTAAATGTGGGCCCTAAATATTCAATGGTTGATCTTAAAAAAAAAGTTGTTAGAGCTGTGTAAAAGTTGTGAAAAAATTATGTAATAAACATTATTCGATCTCTATAGAAGTTACTTTCTTTAACAAAATAGTCTGACCGCGTATTGAACTTTTCTTAAGGAGAGTGAGTAAATTTCAAATGAGAAATGATATAAATACATCTCCTATATATTTTTTACCCATCTCATTTTCAAATTCACCATTGAACTTATGAGACTCAATGTGTATTCTACAAATTTCATGATAGATTTAAAACTTGGTTATATTGAGATTTATTGAAAATGTGTAGAGAATATATGCGGTCAGATTATTTTGTTAAAGAAAATAACTTCTATGAAATCATGGTACAAACAAATTCTTTGTGCCCTCCAATAAAAAATTGCCAAATCAGATAATATATAGAACACAAAAATTCGGTTTGCCCAACTCTCTCCAACCTCTCCCATGGCTTCCCCACCATGAATTTCTCTTCCCCACTGATTCCACGTGAAAGACTCTATGGTAGCCTTTCCCTATGTGATAGTACTGCCTCCCATTCGGCCCATCTCATCCACAGCATAGCCATGTCCGTATGAGGCAATAGTAAGAGTCAAAGTGCGACATTGACAAACTAACAAGACGAAGATTTGACTGTTCTAATTAATATTCATTTATGATATCACATCGATGTCCGTATGAGGCAGTATAAGAGTCAAAGTGCGACATTGATTAACTACAAAAGACAAAGATTTGACTGTTCAAATTAATATTCATTTATGATATGACATCGATGTACTTTTGTTAAGCTTGATATATAGCACCTTCATGTGGACAAGACAAAGGTCACCAACAGAAGGTATTGCCAAAATATAAAGATTGTTTGATAAAGACATGTATAAAATAAAATAATGGATTGTTAATTTTAAAATTAATAAAAGTAATGATGTGATATAAAGTAAAAAAAATTTGTATAGAAAAGTGAAAAGAATTTGTATAGAAAAGTGAAAATTTTTTGCATTGTAGTGAATTTTTTTATTTGAATTCACTCTTTGTTTGTTAAGCTACAGAACGAACAGAGTAATGCACGTTGTTACTGTTTATATACCTTTTATTTATTTATTTATTTATTTTTACTTTTTTATATTTTTCACTATCAATCAACATCAAAATATTCTCACTTTTTTCACTTTTTATATCACATCAATAGTTTTTTATTACTATTCAAATAAAAAAATTCACTACAATACAAAACTTTTTCACTTTTTTATACAAATTCTTTTTATTTTATATCACATCATCACTTTTTACTAATTCCAAAACTAACAATCCACTAATCTGTTATGTTCTGTACATGTCTTTGCCAACTCATGTTCATGTATGTAAAGATGATAGATTGGTACATACAAATTATAACAGATATTCATATATAATTCTCAATGGATTATATATCCTCTTACATAAGAAAATATAACGATGGTTTGATTAAAAGAGCCAGATTGAGGCTTCTAGTTAGCACATTTTTTATTATTATGATTTTTCCCTAATTAACATATTTCGTTTGTAAAAAAATTGAGAACAAGAGTAACAATTGTAGATATTGGATCCCCGAAAATTGCTTGAATAATGAGCATGAGAACCGCTTCAACTATTTTCTGACCAACATTTAAGGCCTTTTGCCTTACTTCCAATGGTAAGGTTTCGGTATTTGTTCCACGAATTTGTTGCTTCAACCCCTTGCTGACCAAGTCTTTCACACATCTCACATGGTAACAGTATTTGCCACAAGTGGAGACATAGGCCCAGCCCTTAACCTTTTTTGAGATTTTCTTTCTTTGGCAAATTAGGCATTTTGATGGGGCCTTTTTCTTTAGCTCTAGCTTCACCACCCTTTCATTACTTCTATTCAACCCCTGATTAGTTCTATTACTTGAGAGGCTGAAACAACAAGGGTGAAGGACAAGTTGTTTGCACGGAAGAAAAAACTCCAGGAATGCATTCTTCTTAGGCGGAGAGTAGTGGTACCTGAACCCTTTGACATCCTTCCCACATGCAACACAAGATTCAACGTGCTCTGGAGATTGCCTATGAAATATGAAGTTGACTTTCCTGGAGAATAGTGAGTGCGTAGTGTGGCTTCTTACCGAAATAGAAGTGCATTCATTGTGAAGTTGATAGCCTGGACAGTTACTTTCGATGCACCGGTAAGATGACCCAAACCCTATTTCCTTACACCCATTACACTTATAAGGTGCGCTGCTATTCCTCAAGTGAAGCGGGTGTTCGTGGGTACTTTCGTGGGTACCTTCTGAGACGGTTGACTTGCAGCAGATCCTGGACAATAAGCAAAGAAAGATAAATTCAAATAAGAACTCTTTAAGGAGACTAAAGTACACTTTAGACTTTGAACATTCTATAATATGTAGGTATTCCAATATTTAATCCAAAAGATTTGGACAAAGTTATATTTTATTAATTATTCACACTTCTAATATTTTTATATTCCAAAAAAAATAATTGCTAATGATATATATCCTTGATAATATTTGATACGTACCGGCCAAAACAGCAAATCTTCATGTGAAGAACAAAATGGTTATGCAGCGGTACTTGTTAGCCTGGTAAGTAACAGCATCAAAATTTCTGCACACAAAAAAGGAAAAGATCAGTACAAATTAATATTTATTGGACAATTATATATATAAGCAGATTAATTCACCAGGATGATTCCAAAGCCACACGAGATTCTTCCTCTTCGATTTTATGCTTGCAAAGGCATGCGAAATTTTTATCCTCAAACAAGTACGGCCGGGTTTGGTCTTTCTCCGGCCAGTTGAAAAATAAAGAAGAGTGTTGCATGTAACTATAATTAATGATATGTTTCTATGTATATAGCCTGAAGTAAAGTGCCCGATGAGATTAAAGATTCTCAAGCTCAAATCATGGAGGGAACTAATTGCGCAGGCAAAAGAAAATTGATAATGCACTTATTGCTAAGGAAGTTCATATTTAGTCATACTATGTGAATCTCTGTGGTCTGGCCACTTCCATTTAGCTTAGATCAATCACTCCTAAATCTTTAGGGTCGGGTGGCTTGCCATCTCTATTTGACCTAAGCGGGTGGCCAAAACCACTCCCTACAGCCAGCTTAGAGGTGGCTTGACCACCGCTTATGAGTGAATAAATATATTAAAATTTAGGTATCCAAAAAAACTGGAGATATATATACAAATTATTGGACAAATATAAGCTTAATTACTAACTCACCAGCAGGATGAATCCAAAGGCACGCGAGATTCTTGCTTTGTAATTTGTATGGAGAGCAGGATATATAGTTCACTATATTAAACAAATCATGTCTTTATATACATTCAAAATGAAGACATAGTCCAACATATGACTGCGTGTTTACTTGTAGAAGCCTGATTGGTTGTGCACTTTCGTAGAGACATGGGTAGGTCCTACAAAGATGTCTTTTTTCTTTGAGACCCATGTGAACCAATTACATGGTCTCATCCCATGTCTCTACAAAGGAGTCTTTTTCTTTAGAGACCCATGTAGGCCCATTACATGGGTCTATCCCATGTCTCTACAAATGAGTATTTTTCTTTATAAATCCGTGTAGACCCACTACATGAATTCCACCACATGTATCTACAAAAAGTCTTTTTCCTTACTTGTAAATTAAGGTACTGTATATAGACTATAGTAGCACAAGCCAATCATGGAAGTTTCTTTGATATCGATTTTGGGGCCGGCGTATATAGCACTCATGCATGCACCGCGTTCTTTTGACTAGTAAACTCCTCATTTTTCCAAAACAGTCTAACGGCGTACGCGTTGTTCTTTTCTTAATGAGAGTGAGTCAAATAGCATTAATTCTCTTAAACAAGAGGCTTAATTGGGAGTTAACCCACTTACATCACATCGTTCATCTCCATGCCGATATATTTGCTAAAAAAAAACTCGGTCTCGGCGAATTTCAAATTGAGAAATGCTTGGCACATCATTTTGTAAGAGTTATTTTTTTTTTTTGTTTTTTTTTTTTTTGTTTTTTTTTTTTTTTGTAAAATATTTTGTAAGCCTAGCATTCCTTGTGAGGCAATATAATTACAAAGACAAATTAAGATTTGATTGTTCAAATTAATATTCATTTACGACATGACATTATACAAAATTAAGAAGAAAAAAATGACATCAGTTTCAATATGTTATTTATTTTTTAAAATCAAAATACATGATTTAAACTACATAATTGATAAAGGTATAGTAAAACTTTCTTAATTTGGATAAGTAACTTTTTATATATTTGACTTTATCAAGCAAAATACCTATTAAAAGATCAAGTGAAAAAGGCAGTACTAGATACTCCGACCGGCCATGATCCCATCCCACCCCATCTTAATCAAATATATGATCAGGTAAAAAAACCTAGCCATGATGATGTCTTTTAACCATTAATTAATTTCAGGACCGAGTCTTAACCATATATATTAGGTAAAGGAAGAAGACTTTTTTCATAAAAAAAAAAAAAAAAAGACTTTTTTTTAAAAAAAGAAAAAGAACGAGTCCATTATATCTCTATTAGAGCATTCATAGTAACTTCCATATAGGGGGTTTGTTCCCTGAATTTTAGGAAAAATGTCAAAAAGTCATAAAAACCACCATACAATAGCTTTCTTAAAATTTTTAATTTCCTGAGAAGTGAATAGTACTTCCCTATGCATAAGAAAATATTGTTCACTTCACATCCAATTGTTTAATAAAAAAAAATTGACCTCTCTCCTCTCTGCGCATTGATTAATGATCACATGTCTAGTTGATCACATGCCCAACATTCCCTAAATCGAATAAAGCTTCCATGGCAAAGCACTGGGCATTTATCTTCGGCACCGAGAAGGACCGGCTGGACCACATCAACTGTTTGTTCTACTTCAAGATCGGCACGTGCCACCACGGAGATCGGTGCTTTCGCCTCCACAACCGGCACACGATCTAGCCGATGATCCTCCTCTTCAACATGTACCAGTGGCCGGACACACCCCCCACGGGTCTCAACCCTTCAAAACCAAACAATCCATCGACTCCAACCTCCTCCATGTCGGAACCCACCACATCACCACCAATCAACCATCAACAACAAACAAAAAACCCAATCTAAACATAACACCCTATCCCACCAAAAACCACCACCAAAATACACACAAAAAAAAAAAAAAATCTCCAAATAGTCCAAACGCGCCTTCACCTGACATCCCAAATGCACCACCACGCCTTCACCTTCCGGCGTCCACCAGTAGCCCACGACGAGAGAGGCGAGAGTGACGGAAATGAGAGAAAGAGACAAGATGTTATGGTTGCATGAGGGACCAACTAAGGAAGTGGCACATAGCCTGGACGTGTTGAAGGAAGGCCAAGCTAAGAGCATTCAAGGGGCTGATCGGGTGCCAGCTGGAGCTAGGAAGATTCAAGAAGTCTTCTCCAAGGCAAGTGGCTGAATTTGGCAAGGAAGAAGAACGTGAGAAATAAGGAAGTAATCTTCCAATTAAGGGGTGCTTATTGAGAAGATAGTTGGCCGCATAGACTCTTGGACTTCCAAGAATCTATCTTTTGCAGGAAGATTGCAGCTTCTTTCCTCTATTCTGTATAGCATTCAAGTCTATTGGTCTGGAATCTTTATTCTCCCTAAAAAGATTATCAAAGATATTAGCCAAAAATTTAACCGTTTCCTGTGGAATGGGAAAGAGGGGTGTGCTGCAAAGGCTAAAGTGTCTTGGGCTGAAATTTGTTTCCCTAAAAAGGAGGGTGGCTTGGGGCTTAAGGAGTTGGAAATTTGGAATATTTCTTCCATGATGAGGCATATATGGAGTTTATTTGCTAAATCTGGATCGATATGGGTTGCTTGGGTCCAAGAATACTTACTAAAGGGGAAGAGCTTTTGGAGTGTGAGCATTCCTCAAAACAGTTCTTGGAATTGGAGAAAGTTATTGAAGATGCGTGGCCTAGCTAGAGACTTCATTAAGCTTGAAGTAGGCACGGGGAGTCAGATTCATATGTGGATTGATAATTGGCACCCATTTGGAGGCTTGGTTGATAGATTTGGCTATAGAGTTGTGTATGACTCTCATAGTCGGTTAGACGCTAAACTGGATTCTTTTTTAAAAAATGGAGTATGGTGCTGGAAGCCTGCACGATCTGAGATGTTAGTTGATATACAGAGTAGGTTACTTGAAGTGCCTATTGGTGAGATTGATAAGCCTGTGTGGTCCATATCTCGTTCTAGTTCCTATGATTGCTCTGATACTTGGAATTATCTTCGACAGAAAAAGGCCATTGTCAACTGGTGGCCGTGGGTTTGGCATCAGCATGCTATTCCAAAACAAGCATTTATCCTTTGGTTAGCAGTTAATAATAGGCTCACCACTGGCGATCGATTGCTGGCTTGGGGTTATAAGGGGGATACAAATTGTGTCTTCTGCAGAAATGAAACTGAGAGTCGTGATCACTTATTCTTTTCATGTGGGTGTAGTTCCCGAATTTGGAAAACTTGTTTACAACGTTGTGATGTCTTAAATCCTCCTACTAGTTGGGATGGTTTGATAGAAGAAGGGTGTAGAACTTGGAAGACTAAGTCCTTGATGGGGTCAATATGTAAACTGATATTGAGCTCTGCTGTATACGGTCTTTGGAGAACAAGAAATGAGATAAAGTTTGGAAGTCAACCTAGAAATGAAGAGCAGATATTAAAGTTAATTTTCTGGGAGGTGAGGTTCCGGGTTTCTGGGAAAGGGAAGTTCAAGAAGACTCTGGAAAACATCAACTTGTGTCACAAATAGAATATTGATGTTAACATACTGAGTTAGTGTTAGTTTGTAATGTGTTTTGGTGTTTTGTTGGTTTCTCTGTACAGTTGATTCATTTGTTAATAATAGTTCTACTTATTCATCAAAAAAAAAAATTTATGTTCCAACCGTTAGATGCATCCAACGGCCTGAATTATTAAAAAAGCTACCCTGGCAATTTAGAGAAATTGCCGGGGATCTTGATCCGTTTGGGCCAGGGCTGGCCTTATGTCTCCACTTACGGTGATTATCGTTACCATGTGGCGTGTGTGAAGGACTTGATTCTAGAGAAATGGAGAGAGGCTTATTTCAACAAACAAAGTAACGAAGAAATTAAACGACAAGTATTGTGAGCGGTTAAGTTTTGCATGGAGGAATTATTGTGGCTTAGAACTCTGTTATGGATCATGTTAAGACCTTAGGACTTACCTAGAAGTGTTTGGTTGGGTTTTGGTTTGAAAAATGGTTTCTACCGAGCACCGAACATTCGATGTCATGGCCGGAACATTCAACCATCAGGCAAAAAGCTTATTTTGAGCGTATTAGCTCGAGATTAAGACTAATGATAGGTCATTTCACAGATTTCGAAGTTATGGAGCCTTATGAGGTTTTTATGGAAGAGTCTTACTATATAAGTGAATAAAAAATTACTTGGATACTTGTTATTATTATTTTCGCATAACATGATTATTTTGTGTACCAAACATGCATGTTTACAACCCATCGTAAGCTTTACAACGTGTACATATAAATAAAGGATTACCTGATAATTAATACAAATTGAGCTAATCAAATATAGTGTAATATTAAATTCCTTCAAGTTGAACTAATCAAATAAGTTGACTTTAAAAAAAAAAAAAAAAAAAAAAAAATTCTTCAAGTTGGAGTGTACTTTCATGGCATTCGCAGAATTGATTTATAGACGCGTGATTTGAAATATTCCACCCGTCGTCATGTTGATCTTTCTCGTAAGTCATATCTAACCGATAACTGATTTTTGCGCGTTTTGTACGTTCGTGCAAAGGGGAACTCGAATCAAACCTAGCTGGCTTCTGGGCCCCGTTTGAAAACCCCCTTACTCTCCCCTCCCCTTGTGTTTTTTTTTTTGAATGATTGAAAAATAAAATTGATGTGATATAAAGTTGAAAAAAATTATATGGAAAAGTGAAAAAATTTGTATTGTAGTGAGTTTTTTATTTAAAAAGTAATAAGAAAGTGTTGATGTGATATAAAAAGTGAAAAAAGTTATGAATATTTTGAAGTAGATGTTTTTTGGGAGAAGTGAAAGGAATGGAAGGGGAGGGGGAAGTGGTTTTCAAACGGAGAGGGTGAGTAAAATTTCAAATTTGATAATGTAAATCAGTGTCTGAATTCAGCTGACCGAGTAATTTTTTGTTACAATTAACCTATTGGCTAGGATAAATGATGGATGTACGTAAGCTTTAATTAGTGCAAGTTACTGATGCCTAGTGCCTAGTATCTCTTTCATGTCGGCAAAGGCGACTCTCTCTGCCTCTAGATCTCATCACATTCACGGTATTCCACCTTCCTTAAAGCGAAATTGATAAAAATTATTTTATGCTCAAATTTTTATTTTGTTGTATTTAAAAAGGATGATTTATCAATGGGATCCGCCGAGCAGTCTCTAAGTCATACCTTCATATGTACGTTCCGTGGCTGGCGTCATCTAGGGGTGGGCAAATTATCCGCCTAACCGCCTACCGATTACTTACCGAACCGAACCGAACCGCCATCGACCGCCTACCGACTTTACCAACTAATTTTGGTTCGGTAATCGAAATAAAATTTTATTCCGAAAGCCGGATCAGCAACCGAACCGAACCGCCTTCTATTCTGACCGATTAACCGAACCGACGTAAAACGAAACGACGTCGTTTTAGTAAGAACGAAACGTTTGATCTTTTTTTTTCTTTTTTTTTTCTTTAAAAAAATAAAACGACATCGTTTCATTACCCATTTTAACCGAATATTAACCGATTTAACCAACTTAACCGACCGCCTATTAACCGCTTTACCGACTTAACCGACCGCCTATTAACCGACTTAACCGAAATAAATTCACCGACTGCATCCCGACAAAAGTTGGTTAACCGACCGAATTAACCGACTTAACCGCCTACCGAACCGACGCCCACCCCCGCCGTCATCGATGTTAGAGAATATATTGATACCGTATATTACGGTAATCTCCATATATTATCGATGTTAGGATTTGATTTCTTATCAGCTTAAGCTTTTAGGATAAATAGTAATTTAATATGGTATGACAGAGCCAAAGGTCTTGAGTTCAAACCTTGACTCCATCATTTACCTCTCATTTAAATTAAATATTCCACGTGTTGGGCCTCACCTATTAAAAGAAAGTCTGAGCCCACACGTGAGGGGGAGTGTTAAAGTATTGATTACGTGATTAAATTTACATCTTCCAATCAGCTTAAGCTTTTAGGATAAGTGGTGATTTAACAACATAAAACTAAAAGAAAATAAAGCGGAATAATAAGAAATAGAGATAAGGATTTTACGTGGTTTCGTCGATGACCTACATCCACAGGATAAAACCCTAAGGCTACATTATGCTCTTATTGCTTGCTTGATTTACAATACAAATGATCCCTATTTATAGGGATATAGAGAGAATATAATCAAATCAGAATTGAATGTATTCAAATCTGATTTGATTATAATCAATTACAATTAATGAAGATTAAATCAAATCCTCTAATATATGAAGATTACCGTAATATACGCTACAATATATCCTCTACTATCTTACGCTACAATATATTAAGGTAGTAGCTTCGCAAGCTCTTCAAGAACCGCTTAATGGAAAAAGCACAATTAGGAACTATGCCATGCCATTGGCCTTGTTTCGCAAGCTTACAATGCCGGCCTTGTTTGGCAGCCCCTTCCCCTCATATTTGAGGGGATTTTTGTTTTTTTTTTGTTTTTGTTGTTTTTTTGAATGGCAGTAAGAAGTGATTGATATGATATATATATATATAAAGTAGAAAGAACTTATATGAAAAAGTGGGAAAAAAAAATTGTATTGTAATGGTTTTTTTATTTAATTTTATTTAAATAGTAATAAAAAACTGCTGATGTGATATAAAAAATGAAAAAAGTTATATTAATGGTTTTCTAGGAGAAGCGAAAAAGAAAAAAAAAGAAAAAAAAAGAGTAGGGAAGGGGAGGGGAATAGAATTCCAAGCCACTTTAACCCTGGACTATTAAGCTTACCACCCTTCCATGAGAAAAACTAGAGAATTTGTTCCACTTGAATGATGACACTTTTAGGAAGAATAAAAAGAGAAGACCAGTACATGACTTGCACGGCAAAAATAATTGAATTAATCTATTGAAGCCTCCCTGTATAAGAGAGGGCTCTGCCTGCCCACCTCTTAGCCTTAGAAGCAGACCTCTTAGCTAACGCCACACAGTCAACCTTCTTTAATCTAGAAGAAATTAATGGAAACTCCCAAATACCTTATAAGGAGCTTACCTTCTTGAAACCACAAAATACCCAACAACTGATTCTTAACAGCCTTTGCAATTGCAACTCCACAAGTAAATAAACAGATCTTATCATGGTTAGCAGAAAATGCTCACATATCCCTAAACTGATTCAAACACTCCTTGACCACAGAAACAGAGTATAACTCATGACCCTTGTATAAGATAAGAACATCATCATGATATAATATTTTCACCTTATGGCATCTCCAATGGAAACAAAACTAGGTCCTCTTCGTCATACTCTCTATAAGCCCTGAAAAAGCCTCTATCACTAAAACAAACGATAAGGCAACAAAGGCTCACCTTGCCGAAGACCTCTATTCCTATATAAAAAGTCCTTGAGCTCACCATTAATGTGAGAATGTAAGAATGATGATGTATATCACTATCAGAGAAGTTATGGAATCAGAATCTTGAAGCAAGATGATTGTTGAGTTGCAAAATGACCCAGACATTCAAAGCAACATGATTTGATAATTCAAGATTACTATTGTAAAACTCTTGGCAATTTGGAGGTTTCCCTAATTATTTTTAAACTAATTAGTGATTGGGAATTTGATAACTTCGAAAAAAGGGAGAAGCACCATGATTTAATTATGCTACACAGGTAATCGAGTCATAAGTCAAAGTCTCGTTCTTTTTCTTTTTCTTTTTCTTTTTTTTTTTTTAAAAAAAAAAGTCTTCTTCCTTTACCTTATAATATGGTTAAGACTCGATCAATCCTGAAATTAAAAGACATCATAGCTAGTTTTTTTTTACCTAATTTGATTAAGATGGGATGGGATGGGATCATGGGAGTATCTAGAGTGGCTTTTTCACTTGATCTTTTAATAGGTATTTTGATTGATAAAGTCAAAATATATAAAAAGTTATCCAAATTAAGAAGTTTTACTATACCTTTTATCAATTATGTAGTTTAAATCATGTATTTTGATTTTAAAAAATAAATAACATATTGAAACTCATGTCATTTTCTTCTTCTTCATTTTGTATAATGTAAGAAACTTTTGAAATTATAGGTCATTTAATAAGTTAATAAGATGAGAGTTTGGAGGAGAGCCGGCCCTAGAGAAAAAAAGAATAAAGAAGAAAGAAGAGAGGTGTTTGAAGAAGAGGGAGGCGTCTCCCCCCAATAGTGCTTCCCTCCTAGTCCTTCTAGAGTTATGGGGGTTTTTTTGTTTTCTTCCTAGCTTAGATCTAGTGGAGCTTTTGTTCTTATAGTCATTCTTGGGTTATGGAGCTTTTGTTCTCTTAGTCCTTCTAGGGCTATGGAGCTTTAGGTCTCCTAGTCATTCTAAGGCTATGAAGCTTTGTGTTTTTTCTTGTTTTTGGTTTCTTTAGACAGGAAAGCTAACACAAGACATCTCGTAGGGAAGCGACATCTCCGTCCGTGTCGCCAGCGAAAGTTTGACTGAGCTTTCTTCTTCTACATCTACTTTTGAGGCCAAATCTATATTTTTCCGCCAGTTCCTACACGGCACGCGTAGTTTCTCTTTCGACATCGGCTTGTATTGGGTGCTTTCTGTAGTTGTTTTTTTTTCTCTATTTTTTTAGAGTAGTTTTTGAAAGTCAGTCTGTTAAATTTGCAGATTTTACTACATTTTTTATTGCTTGTTAGATAGATCAGTAATCTTTTATTTGTTAGTGGTGTTTTATTGTTAAAGAGTGGCTCAAACATCTGTCCTTGTAATATTTGTTTATTTGTAAGCAGTACTCAAGTTAGATTTTTCTAGCTTAGTGTGTAGGGTGTCGATGTGCCTCTATTTACTGTATTTGCCTTCAAGGCTCTTCATATTAATGCATAGTAACTAGGGTTGGCAATTTTTGACACGACCCGCGAACTTGACACGGAAAAATAGGGTTTGGGTTTTATATAATCGGGTTCGGGTTGAAATCGGGGTCAACCCGATTCTGACCCGATTACGCGGGTTGACCCGCCAGACACGATTTCTGACCCAATTGTTTTTTTTTTTTTTTTTTAAAAAAAAAAAAGAAAAAAAAAGGGAGAAAAACCCGAACCGAAACACTCAAACACGAAATGCCTTATGCGGTTATGCCCATTCTGATTTTTGAAAGACTGAACTGAAACTTAGCCCACTGCCCAAGTGCCCAGTAGCCTGCTCGCCGCCCGCCCGCCCGCCCGCCGCCATGAGCTATCCCGCAGGACCCGCACGCCGCCCGCCAAGTTCGCCAACCAGCGGCCCATTGCCCAAGTGCCCAGTAGCCCGCTCGCCGCCCGCCGCCATCTCGCACGCCAACCAGTGAAGTCGTAGTGTCACTGCGACGCTCGTACTGGCTTCCATCACGAAACCCTAAAGAGACCATTCTTGACCAGATCCGACCTCTCTCTCTCTCTCGGTACGTACTCAATTTGCTTCACCGCCACTTCCTTTCTCTTTTTACTTCGTTTTGACTGCAATTGTTGTGTTCAATTGCAATGCCGAACGAATGCTTAATCGTTTGCCTCTGGATTTGGAGAATTTTGTTGGTCTTAGTGTGAGTTTGTGTTCACAATAGAAATGGCGTGTATATAGATATTTGATTTCGAAACCGGCAATTGAAATTTGAAGGTAAAAAGCATATGAAAAAACATGTATATTATGAAATTGATGTCGGGTCGTGTGGGTTGTGTCGGGTCATGTTGGGTAAACGGGTGACACGATTATTAGTCGAGTTTATCGGGTCGGGTTCGTATCAGACCCGGTTATGTAATCGGATCGGTCGGGTTGACATGAACCCGACCCGTGAACCCGAATTGCCCACCCTAATTAGTAACTCTAGTTATTTTGTTGAAAAAAAAAAAAGTCCTCAAAGAGGCGGTCTCGTCAAAGTGCCTAAATTGTCATGGCAAGGAAATTAATTACTCAAGGAGTGATCAGAGGTTGAGGCAAGTTGCCATTACTGTAATCGATCAAGTGGTTCAAAATTAAGTGGTTCAAAATCTCATTATTGATTGCTTCTTTTGATGAATTAGTATCAAGTTACGTCGCACATCGTTGTTATATCAATGTCATATCAGGAGGTGGTGGGAGTGGTTGCCGATCATTTCTCTATCATAAATGAATGAGAAATAATACCTTCACAATCTCTTACATCTAATTCTCATATAATCCTTTTATATTGTGTGAGTTCCAAGTAATGAGACCCACACAATATTGAATATAAAAGGAGGGTCGTATAAAAATTAGGTGGGAGTTGTAAGGAAACATTTTTCTAAATGAATATCAATTTCTGCTGGACAAGCTCTGTTCTGCCAAAACCTTTTTTCACGTGTGCTCTGGTCTGTGTACGAAAAAAGGTAGATAATTTTTTACTCTCAAAAAAATATATATATATATATATTAATTAATTTGAACAATCAAATCTTAATTTGTCTTTGTCGTTATATTGACTCACAAGGAATACTAGGTTAATTTACAAAATATTTTACTCAGTACTCTCTCGTTAAGAAAAGAAAAACACGCGGTCAGACTATTTTCACAGAAAAATAATTCCTTTATAATTTCTACATAACTTTGCTCACATTGCGTGGTGCATATGAAACTTAACTAATTAAGTAAACATGCACTCATATGTTGGACTAAGTCTTCATTTTTGTTAAGAGTCTCACATTCTTAAGGTATGTTTAGGTTGTGGACTTTATAAGCCTTGAGCAAACATCTTTCCTTAAGGTGCCTTTTGGGAATGAGTAAGGCTCAATGGACGTTATCATGGTATCAGAGCTATAGGCTAACGCCAGTGTTTGATCCAATGGTCCTGTAATTTATTTCTCTTGTTTATTTTTTTTTCCAATTTCTTGTATTTCAGTTTTCTCATCATTCCTCTGTTCGATCAATGTCCTCTGTTTCTTTTCTTTTCATTCTCTGTTTCTCTTTCTTTTCTTTCTTTTGTTTTGTCAAACAGTGGTATGCGTGAGTTGGAGATAAACTTTCCTCCAACCCATGTCACTTGTGTCTTTTATGTTGCTGTTCAATCAAAAAAAAAAAAAAAAATTCTCCTTTCCCGCAGATGTCTTTTCTTTTTGTATTGTTGTTCTTTTTTATTCAAAAAAAAAAATCCAGTGCTTGCCTGTGTCTCCTTTGGAAACAAAACAAACTATTTTTCAAATGGTTTTCTCTTGCGTTTTCACGCACGGAAAAAAAAAAAAAAAAAAAAAAAAAGGAAGAAAGAAAAAAAAAAAAAAAGGGGGATGTCCATGGTGACCGGAACATCTCCGGTGAAAAAAAAATAAAAAAAAGTTTTTTTTTTTTTTTTTTTTTTTATATCTGTGGGTGCAATATTGTGCCTTCTTGTGCAATTCTGTGCGATTCTTGCCGTACGTGTCTGTGCGATTTTGTCCTTGTGGGTACCTGTGACGGGGTGTGGCTGCTGGGATATGCGGCAGCCGATCGGCGTTTTCTCTGGTGGAATTTGTTTCAAATCGTTTGTGGCTTTGTTGCGTGGCCTATATTCTGGTTAGAATTTTGAAGGAGTCTGTCAGCATCCTCTGGTGTTTCTGGCAATTCTGATCCCAGAGAGAGACGTGATCTCTCAGTGCTCCAGTCTAACAAGCCCTCGGTTGAAGCTCTCAGTAAAGATTCTGGTGCGGGTCTGGAGATTCTGGTTCTTGTTTGGTATTTTGTATCCGGTTCAGGTATTTTTTCTGTTCAGTGCCTTATTGGTCCGGTTTACCAGTTTTCAAACCGGTTCATTGCCTTTTAGGTCCATGTCAGTGCATTCTAGGACCGATTCAGTGTGATTTCTGATCGGTTTAGTGGTTTTCTCCTTCAAAAGAAAAAGAAAAAGAAAAAAAAAAAAAAAAAAAAAGGGGAGAGAGAGAAAAAAAGAAGAGAGATTTTCTCGAGAAAAGGAAGAGAAAGAAGAAAAAAAAAAAGGAAAGAGAAGGAGAAAAAAAAAAAAAAAAAAGGGGGGAGAGAGAGAAAGAAGAAAAAAAAAATCATTAAAAGAGGCCAAAGTTGCCCAAATTGTTTTTGGCCTTTTGTTGGCCCATTATTTGTATTTGGCCTTTGCGGTTTTGTTTCAAACCAAGGCCTATTTCAGCCCATAGTTGACTCTGGCCCATAGTTGGCCCATATTATTTGACATGTGGTATTGTTTCAACCCATGTTCATTTCAGCCCATAGTTGGCCCTACATATTTTTGGCTCCTGTGGTATTGTTTCAAACTCAGGCCCATTTCAGCCCATCGTTGGCTTTTGGCATTTGTGGTCTTATTTTAAGCCCATGCACATTTAAGCCCCCAGTTGGCTCGAAGAAGAAGAAGAAGAAGGAGGAAGACGAAGAAGAAGCAGAAGAAGGAAGATGAAGAAGAAGAAGAAGAAAGATGTTCTCCAAACTGGGTTATATCTGACCCAACATTAAAAAAAAATAAAAAATAAAAAATAAAAATAAAAAAATAAAAAAATAAAAAAAATTCAAATTCAAGATTTCAGAATCTTCCACCTTGAGTTTGCAGGGGGATGTTAGAGAATATATTGATATCGTATATTACGGTACTTTCCATATATTGTAGGATTTGATTTGATCCTCATTAATTGTAATTGATTATAATCAAATTAGATTTGAATACAATCAATTCTGATTTGATTATATTCTCTTTACATATTATTTTGTATTCTCTCTATATCCCTATAAATAGGGATAATTTATATTGTAAATCATTCAAGCAATAAGAGCATAATGTAGTCTTAGGGCTTTACCATGTGGATGTAGGTCATAGATTCCTTTGTCTATGTTGGGCCTTCCCTCCCGATGTTGAACACGTGTTTGGCCAAAAGATGCCACACGTGAGGGGGCGTGTTAAGAGTCCCACATTGCCAATGTATGCCTGGGTTGTGGGCTTTATAAGCCTTGAGCAAACCTCTTCCCTTAAGGTACCTTTTGGGAATGAGTAAGGTTCAATGGACGTTATCAATTTTGTATATCTATAAAAAATAAAAATAAAAATTGTGTATGTATATAAAGACATGATTCGTGTAATATAATGAACTATCCTGCTCTCCATACAAAGTAAGAATCTCGCTTGCCTTTGGAATCATCCTGGTGAGTTAGTAAAAGCTTATATTTGTCCAGTAATTTGTATATACTTCAGTTTTTTTGGATAGCTAAATTTTAAGAGAAAAGCTAGAACATCTCGTGGTGATCTCCTGGAACGCCATAGATGTAATTAAAAATTACATCTATGTCATTTTGGATGGCATAGATGCAATTTTTTAATAAAAAAAATTACATCTATGCCATTTTAAGAGAACACTAAAAGATGCTCTAACATTCCTCAAATTTTAATATATTTATTGGATTACTCATAAGCGGTGGTCAATCGAGCCGCCTCTAGTCCGGCTGTAGAGAGTCGTTTTGGCCACCCTCTTAGGCTAAAATACTAAATAGAGGTGGCAAACCACTCACCTCTAAAGATTTGGGAGTGATTGAACTACTCTAAATGGAAGTGGTCAGGCCAAAGATTCATATGGTATGACTAAATATGAACTACTTTTTTTTTTTTTGGATGAATAATATGAACTTCCTTAGCAATAAGTGCATTATTAATCTTCTTTTGCCTGCGCTATTACCTCCCCATGATTTGAGCTTGAGAATCTTTAATCTCATCAGACACTTCTTCAGGCTATATACATAGAAAAATATCATTAATTAGTTACATGCAACACTCTTCTTTATTCTTCAACTGACCGGAGAAAGACCAAACCCGGCTGTACTTGTTTAAGGATAAAAATTTCGAATGCCTTTGCAAGCATAAAAATCGAAGAGAAAGAATCTCGTATGGCTTCGGAATCATCCCTGGTGAATTGATATGCTTATATATGTATATAATTGTCCAATTTGTACTGATCTTTTCCTTTTTTTTCTTTTTGTGCAGAAATTTTGATCCTGTTAATTACCAAGCTAACAAACGACGCTGCATCACCATTTTGGCACATCATTTTGTAAGAGTTTTTGTTGTAAAATATTTTGTAAATCTAGCATTTCTCAATTTGAAATTCGCCAAGACCGAGTTTTTTCTATCTTTTTAGCAAATATATTGGCATGGGATGAAACAACACGCGGTCAGACTGTTTTGTGAAAATATATACGCTGGCCCGAAAATCTCAAAGAAACTTCCATGATTGACTTGTACTTAAGTAAAAACGTAATCATATGTTGGACTATGTCTTCATTTTGTATGTATATAAAGATATGATTTGTCTAACGAAAAATTATATTTAAGCCTTTTAAACTACCAATCGTTTTGAAAGTAATTAACTTCCAAACTATTAATCTTTGACTTGACCTCTAAACTACCAAAAAGTGCAAAAAGATTTCATTTGTCAAAATATTCTCATACTCCCTTGTCATGTGTCATTTTTTCAATTAAAACATGATAAAATTAAAACAATTTAAAAATAAATAAAATAAAACTATATATATATATATATTAATAAAATTTGGGGGGGATGGGGTGGCCGAAACCACCCCATACCTGCTGGCCAAACCCATTCAATTCCCACGGCCCTTAAGGGTGGTTCAACCACTCCAAAAGCCCCAAAAAAAAAAAGTTAAGTTTTGGCCCTCGAGGGTGGCCGAACCCACCCCCAGGCCTCTTGGCATTCTTTAAATGCTCACGCTAGTGTCTTGTCATAAATTTTTTATGGAGAAATGTTCTACTTTTTCTTTTTTCTTTTTTTCCTCTCAAAATTGGTTCTTAAGTAATGTTTCATCATCCCATGAAATAGTAAATTCATTTATAATTGACACATCATTTAAAAATCTAACTTAAAAAAAAAAAATTAATTAATTAATTGATAAGGGTAATACTTCTCATTTACAACGTACGTACAACGGTTCCTCACAGTAACCAATGGCTCAATATTTAATACTAGCTAGTATAAGTTGTATAACTTACATCACATCATTTATCCATGCCAAATAGGTTAATAACTTAATTGTAACAAAATAAAAATAAAATAACTCAAGCCTTAATTGGCGAATTTATAAGAACCTGATTTAGTCTTTCTCCTTCATAAAAGGATTATATATAACACGCGGTCAGACTATTTCAGTATTTTGTGAAAGGAGTTTACAAGTAAACAACGCGGTGCATGAGAATACACCATTAATTACACCCCAGTTTACAAGTAAACACGTACGCGCGCAGTCATATGTTGGACTATGTCTTCATTTTGTATGTATATAAATAAAGACATGCATGATTTGTGTAATAGAATATATTGAACTGTGAATTCAACTTTTAATCAATTCTTATTGCCTTCTTCATCGTGCTCGATCTTCACACAAAGGAAGAATCTACGTGGCTTAATTTGGAATCACCCTGGTGAGTTAATAAGCTTATATTTCTCGAATAATTTGTATATACTTCAATTTTTTTCTTTAAGAATAAAGATCATCTTCAACCCCTTGCAAACAGAGCTGTCTTTTTGTACTGATTGCCTTCCCTAACAGACACGTTACTTCAATTCAGGCTATATCCATATAACAAATTTCATTATTTACAACACTCTTCTTTATTTTTCAGCCGCCCGGAGAAAGACCAAAGCCCGTTATTTAAGGACAAACAGTTCGCATGTCTTTGCAAGCATAATAAGATCAAGGAAGAGAAGGAAGAATCTCGTATGGCTTCGGAACCATCCTGGTGAATTAATCTGCTTATATTTGTCCGATACTTTTTTCTGATCTTTTCCCTTTTTTTGTGCAGAAATTTTGTTGCTTTTAATTACCAAGCTAACAACCGCTGCATCGATCCCCATTTTGCTCTTCACATGGCGATTTCCTGTTTTGGGTATTTTCAAGGATACATATATCATTAGCAATTAGTTTTGTTGGAATATAAAAATATCATAAGTGTGAATAAGTCCAAATCTTTTGGATTAACATATTATAGAATGATCAAAGTCTAAAGTGTTATCTCCTTAAAGAGTTCTTATTCATTAGATCAAACTCAGAATTTATATTTCTTTTTGCTTACTGTCCAGGTTCTTCTGCAAATCAACCGTCTTAGAAGATACCCACGAACACCCGCTTCAATCCGTAAGGGATAGCAGAACACTTTATAAGTGTGATGGGTGTAAAGAAATAGGGTTTGGGTCATCTTACCAGTGTCGCGAAAGTAACTGTCCCGGCTATCAACTTCACGAGGAATGCTGTACTAATTTAGTTTCGGCAAGAAGCCCCACCACGCACCCATTATTCTCCGTGAATGTCAACTTCATATTTCATAAGCAATCTCCAAAGCACGTTGGATCTTGTGTTGCATGTGGGAAGGATGTCCAAGGGTTCATGTGGAAAGGATCTCCGCCTAATAGAAATGCATTCCTACGGCTAGGGCGCCATCTTCTTCCTAGCAAAGCACTTGTCATGCACCCTCGTTGTTTCAACCTCCCAATTAACAGAACTAATCAGGGGTTGAATGCAAGTGAGGAAGGGTTGAATCTAGAGCTAAAGGAAAAGGCCCCATCGAAATGCTTAATTTGCGACAGAAAGAAAATCTCAAAAAAGATTTCAGGTTGGGCTTATGTCTCCACTACTGGTGGCGAATACTGTTACCATGTGAAATGTGTGAAAGACTTGGTTGACAAGAAATTCGAGCAACAAAGTAACTTACAATTGAAAGTAATGCAAAAGGCCTTCAAGGTTAGTAAGGAGATGACACGAATGGTTCTAACGCTCATTCTTTCGGCAATTTTCAGGAGGGAGTATCTGATGTTGTTAATCTTGTTTTCTAAGAAAATGTAATGATGGTCTTCTTCTGGATGCAGCTTTGTTTTGGGTGTTTTCTTGTTTGTTGTTGTTTTAATCAGAGTTTAGCTCAGTGTTGGATTTACACCTTGATGGTGTTGTTTCTGTATTCACCGGTGGCCGGATGGTGATTTGTAATTGTTGTTAAATGTTTTATGAAAGTTGAACTTTCCTTCAAAAAAAAGAAAAAGAAAAAAAGAGCTAGATGAGGCTGCAGCCAGCTAGCACCTATTTCTATTCCGAAAAATTGTGGGAGAAAAATGCTATACGAACTCTCATTAGCTTTTACATTCTCAAATGCTTACTCTCTAATTGTAATGCATGCATTCGTACGTAGAGTAGAAAGGAATTGAAGCAAGCAAATGAGATTAATGCTCCGTTTGTTTCGGCGTAAAATGATTTCGACATTTTACGGTGTTTGGTAGGGGCGAAAATAATGGTCAACAAAAATCATTTTCAGTTTGACCGTAAAAGCTTTTTTAATTTTTGAAAAACGATTTACGGTTTACGTATTTTTTATTTTCTTGACGTTTGATATTCGATTGCCGGAATCCGGCCATGGTCGGTAGTCGGAATCCAAGCGGCTTCGAAATCTGGTAGCATTCAGCCACGGGAATACTGCCGGCACCGAAATTCGGCGACATCTGGCCACCGTAGCCGGATGCCAGCAGACCAGATTCTGGCCGGAATTCGACCATGGTCAGAATCCGGCCGGATCTGGCCAAAATGGACAGGATTGGCAGGATCTAACCGGATCCGGCCAAAATGGCCGGGATACGGCCGGATCTGGACGGATCCAGCCACTGATCTGGCCAAAATGGCCTGGATCCGGCCGGATTTGGACGGATCCGGTCATTGATCCGGCCGAATTTGGCCAGGATCCAGTAGGGTCTGACTGGATCCGGAGGAGTCCAGCAGGAATCCGGCAACGACGACCGAACATTGCCGGATTTCGGCGACAGTTACATTTTCTCTTTTCGTAATTTTTTGTGCGAGTCAAACACTAGAAAATATTTTCGAAAAAATCATTTTACGTCGAAACAAACGGAGCATAAGAAATAAGTTGTATTGAAAAGCTAACGTGTATGACAATTGACACATTAGGAAGTAATTAAAAGTACTTGGAAGCGTAAAAGTTTGAGTTCGCGTAGCATTTCTCATTATCTTATGTAAAAGGATATATAATACGTGGAGGTAACTGTTATAATTTGTATGTCAAATCTGATCATCTTTTACATACATAAACTTGATTAAGTATATCACAACAAGAAATTTAGTCATTAGCAATGACTCAAAAGTCGTCACTGACAAGTGCCTATAAAAAACGATCTAGTCATTGCTAATTAATGGGTATCAACAATGACATTTTGGTTGTTGTTACCGTTAGAACCAAAAAAAAAAATCTTATTAGCGACGATTCGGTTGACAATTTTTTACACGATCTGTGAATTTAACATGAGCCCAACACGAATTTAGTAGGTTAGAGTTTGGTATAATCGGGTTCGAATCATTTGATCTTTTAACATGCATGTAGATTAATTACTTGGTAAGTGAAATAAATGGCTTTTTTGTTTGTTAAAATTTTTTAAAAAAAAAATCAAAAAATAATTAAAATTATTTTTATTTTTATCTACCGGTCCGCTCATGTAGACGTTTCCCCTGATAAATTATTTTTATTTTGAAAATAATTGAATATTGCATATTTTTAAAAAATAATAAATTTGAGACATAATATTTTATCTACGTTTGACTATCCTAGCTCTATGAATATATACTGTAGTTTAAATCATGTATCCTGCTAATAAAAAGGAAATTAATATATCAAAGCAGTCATGTATCCTGGTAAATAAAAGGGAAATAATATATCAAAGCTGCATATACTATATCTTCGTCCTTAGGACTCCTTACTATATTGTTATATATTCTTGGGGATCTAGAATGTGTGTCCAACAGAGTGGGACTATGGAATCAAATATTCTATTAGCTCGTGACCTCTCTCTTAACCAACAATGTGCGAAAAAACACTCCATAAAAGATAAAGAGATTTCGATCGAATCATGCATGCATGTTGTTTGAAGCCAAATACTACATGCATATTGGATTTTGTGTTGCATGTGGGAAGAGTGTCCAAGGGTTCAAGTATATATACGGCTAGCTGTCTGTAATAATGGACGTGTCTTCTTACATCCTTGTTGTTTGAAGCTCAAACGTGATATGACTGATGATCAAGGGGTGAGTCTAAAGCTCTTCAAAAAGATCTCAGGCTCATCAAAGTGCCTAATATGCCAGATCGAGTACGTAGGAGATTATCACAAGAGGTTGAGGGCTGGGCTTATGTCTCCACTTGTGGCAATTATTGTTACCATGTGGGATGTGTGAAGCACTTGATTCTGGAGAAATGGAGAGAGGCCAGGCTTATTTCCTACAACAAAGTGGTGGAGCAACGACAAGTACCTTGAGTTTGGAAGTAGAGCATGGGGGACTCACTGGAAGGAAGGCTAGAAAGCTAAGCTCATCCAAGATAATATGGGCTCTTCAGCTCATTATTACTGCAATTTTTGGAGACGCAATTTCCTTTATTATTAAGCTTGCATCAGGCTAAAGAGTTTCATATTAGGATTGTTGAATATTTGTACTTCCCACAATCAATGATAGCAGTTAAGGGTGGAAATGCGGGTGGCTAATAATGCATGTCTGCAAAAAGTAAAAAATGTAGACACACGGATAAT
This sequence comes from Alnus rubra, assembly GCA_028654335.1. Taxonomy (NCBI): domain Eukaryota; kingdom Viridiplantae; phylum Streptophyta; class Magnoliopsida; order Fagales; family Betulaceae; genus Alnus; species Alnus rubra. The sequence goes on along the minus strand of JAJPGS010001661.1, from coordinate 716,446 downwards.
AATTGACCGCATCCTCTATCTGCATAGGCAGATGCGGAAAGTGTTTTTATTAACTGCATTTCCATTCCCTTTATATATAATATATATTGTATGTATTTAATATATATGTTTGAATTCATGGTGTGTTGTAGATCTATTATATCAACATCCACTTATAAATGTGTTATATTTATATTTAATTTATGTTTTGAATTTCGGAATATTTTTTTTAATATTTATTGGATTTGTAATGTTGTTGGATTTTACTGCTAGAAACTCTTTTGATTTTTTCTGATTTAATTGCCTTACATGTTCTTTCTTTTTTATTACGTGACAATATATATATATATATACACACACAGGATGAAATAGATGATATTTATTTCACCCCACTTTTGTTGACCAATTACTTGGTGGACATTAAATGTACAATATTTTAAACGTCTCCAAGGAATTTCGAGGCAATTAAAGGAATTTTTTAGCAAACAATCTTGAAGATTTCAATTTGAAATTTCACTACTATGTAACTGATGCAATGCATAGGTCATTTTCTGTTGCCCTTATTTTCAAATTTTGGTCGGTTATTTATATAAGATGTGATTGCTCATGCCAATAGCTAAAAGATACAAAAATGGAAGGAACATTAAGAAGATTATTAAGCATGAATGTAGCATGAGCATAGTTTAAAGAAGAAGTGCCCAAGATGTTGAATGTCCAAACCTTGTCTATTACCCATACTTAGTTGATCAGCCCAAATGCTAAAATTTCGAGCTCAAATGTGACATGATTGGTTGAATTAGTGGTAGACTGAGGGGTAGCAGTGAATGCCCGCATTAATGGTGTTGAATCTTTATGAAAAGAGTAGTCAAATCTATGGTAACAACTTAATGCAGAATGGCTAATCTTATTAAAAACTTGACAAACGTGCTTGTTGTCGTGGTTGTGAGGAGCGGAGTGGCCACCTCATCCACGAACACACTCCCAATAACACACTTACTTCTTACAATTTGATTTTGTAGTAAATGCAAAATCGACCGCAACCCTAATTTCATCTTATATATATATATATATAGCCAATTTTTACATGCCAACTTTAAGCTATAAATTTGTATATTTTGCATGACATTTCGGAGCAAGAGAGAGCTCTTGAGAGCTTATTAGATATATATACACACTTTCTATATACGGGTAAGAAGAATGTCAAAACAATAGCTTGCATGTGCCAAATGGATTCATTCTAGTCTTTTCATGAGTAGATAATGAATCACATCAACCTAATAAAATAGGAGTATAATATATAACAATTATTCTTTACGGGCTAAGACAAAAATATGAGTCTCAAACGCAAAGTCACTGAAAGCAAGTCTCTTTGTACCTATACGTCCCAATCTTATTTGTACAAATAATAGCTCAAATGACACTTATTATGTATCATTAAAATATGAACGGTCAATTTGCATTCTACTTGACATTCCTCTTACGGTATGTGATTGTCACGTGAATTAATAAGGAATTAAAATATCCTAATCATTTTTCATTTTCTATTGGTCTTATAGTAGACGAACAAAAATAGGAGTCCTCACCCCAGACCAGCCCAGCCCAGCCCAGCCCAGTTCAACCTGGGCCTAATATGATTCATCCACATGTCGGGCTGGCCTTGGTCCGGCTATATCCACCAATCCAGCAATAGAATATATGATAAGAGTCTGCAACAAGAGTCTGCTAGGCCCGCAGCCAAACAGACTCAATTTGCACGCCACATCCTGACATCCAGCAGTTCCAGCTACGCAGTTAGAAGAGAGAAAAGAAAACGAAATCTCACAAAGCTCGGAATCGGAAGCAAAATGTTCCCGCAATTCGGCGCCACGGCGGAGACTCTGAGCAAGGCGTCAACGATGGTGTTCCGGATCGGAACCGACGCCCACCTCTACGACGATCCGGAGGACGTCAACATCGCCCCGCTCCTCGACAGCAAGTTCGACTCCGAGAAATGCGAGGCCCTCAAGCGGTTGCTCGCTCTCATCGCCCAGGGCTTCGACGTCTCCAATTTCTTCCCCCAGGTCGCTCTCTTGATTTACGCTTTTTCCTCTGTTTGGCTCTTGAGAAATAAAAAGAAAAGAAGTTACGACTCTGAAAATTATAACTATTCTCTAGTGCTTAGTTAGTAATGTAATAGTCCGTGAATTGTAATGGAATTACAGGTTGTTAAAAACGTGGCGTCTCATTCATTGGACGTGAAGAAGCTTGTGTACTTGTACCTGCTGCATTACGCTGAAAAGTACGTTAACTGGTTAATTTCACGCTACAATTGATTTTTTATTTATAGTAGTTTCTGGAGGTTTGCGAGGTTGACTGAATGCTGTCTATGCGCGCGCACGCGCGCACACACACACACACACTGTTAGGTGGTTAAAATTGATTATTAAATATAAGTTTTCATTATCTCGGGCTTAAAATCAATTTAATTTGGGGTTTGCACCAGTGAAGCTAGGGATTATATCTTTGTGGATGGACTCTGAACTTATGCTCTATTTGATTCTATCTAAGCGTGTATATGGTGTTTAGAGTTAACGCGCAGCGTGTTTGGGTACTTGCCATTACTTACTTCTACTTATTATTTGATCATTTAGGCGGCCAAATGAAGCGTTGCTATCTATTAACTATTTCCAGAAGGACTTGGGGGATCCAAATCCATTGGTGAGGGGGTGGGCGCTTCGTACCATGGCAGGAATCCGGCTACATGTAATTGCAGCTCTTGTTTTGGTGGCTGTGGGAAAGTGTGCTAGAGATCCTTCTGTTTATGTTAGAAAATCTGCAGCAAATGCACTTCCGAAACTGTATGATTTGCGCCTAGAGGAACATACCTCTGCAATTGAGGAGGTCCGGTAACTTATATTTTAAATGATAGTATATTTTCCCCATTTCTTATCTTTGAGAAGTAGGTATTTTGGGGGGAAAAATAAATTGAAAGAGGTTTTGTCGCTGGCTTTATGCCCTATGCAGATTGTTGGGATATTGTTAAATGACCATTCCCCTGGAGTACTCGGAGCTGCAGCTGCTTCATTTGCTTCTATTTGTCCAAATAATTTTTCTCTGATCGGACGAAATTATCAAAGGTTATGTGAGATTCTTCCTGATGTGGAGGAGTGGGGGCAAATAGTCTTAATTGGGATCCTTTTGCGCTTTGTAATAGCAAGGCATGGGCTTGTTAAAGAGTCCCTAATGTTTTCTTTGCACTGTACGGAGAGTTCCAATTCTCAAAATGATGGTTCAGCTACCAAAGTTTCAGTAAATGAAGACACTGGATATGTGAGTGGTAATGACTTTGGATTAGATGATCACATGAGTGGGAATAATGACTCAGAATTTGCTAAAATGGTATCCAGGTGTTATATTGAAGGGCCGGATGAATACTTATCTCGGTTAAGTTATGCAAATAGGGGTCCTTCTGAACTGAATGTTTCACAATTTACTTCCGGAAAAAGTAACAATGATGTGAAGATCCTGCTGCAGTGTACGTCCCCATTGTTATGGAGCAATAATAGTGCAGTGGTACTTGCAGCTGCTGGTGTACATTGGATAATGGCACCAAGGGAGGATGTCAAAAGAATTGTCAAACCACTCTTGTTTGTCCTGAGATCATCCAGTTCCTCGAAATATGTGGTACTTTACATTTCCTTGAACTAATTGATCTATGTATATTTCACATGTTCCTTCTATTTGTTTTGCTCGTTGATGTGCATGTGCATGTGATGTCTATGTATATGTTTAGCTTTTGGCTTTCTTGCAAGGAGTTTGTGTAATATTCTATTTTAATGAACAATAAATGTATTGATTTTCAAATATCTTATAGCCTTGTCTTTTTGGGTACATTATTTGAGAAGCTACTATGTTAAAATAAGCTGTCATATAAGGTAATGAAAGGTGGCCAGTTTGCTGAAGCCTCAAGTGGGAAGGTGTATCATTTTATATCTCCTAACTCCATGTTGGAAAAGGGAGGGAAATAAGATTGTGAAGGGATGGAAATGCAGTGTAAGAAAAAGAAATTCATTTGTAAATTTGGACTTTAACTTATTCGGGAAATAATTCTTTTTTGGTTGTTTGATTTAAGATTAAAATGCATGAAATCCTTTCACATCTCTATTTGTTACATAGAATATACTGAAAACTGTGGGTTAAGTTCCTTCATCTATTTACCTATATCAACCTTGGCATGTTATGACATACCTTCATTTAAGGACATATGTGAGTACATGGAAATATGTCTCAAAGCTTGGTTGTATTACTTCATTGCTTTAAAATCTCTATGAGCTTATGGTGTTTTGAATGGTTTTGACTTTTGAGTGCTTACTGTTGGCTGGTGCAATTCCATGGCGTGTATTAGATGATGTGGATGATACCTATGCATAACTTTTCAAGGTTCTTTAGAATTTTATAAGCCTTAGTATTGTAGTTTCTTCGAAGCTTATGCATCATGGCAGTAGATAGTGCTTTTATCCAATTCAGATATTGGATTTTGTTTATTCTACATTTTCAGCATGGTATCTAAGATGGTAAGGATGGTTATATCAATTGACTTTTGCAGGTACTCTGCAACATTCAAGTCTTTGCTAAAGCAATGCCTTCTCTCTTTGCTCCGTACTTTGAAGACTTCTTCATATGTTCTTCAGATTCATATCAAATAAAAGCTCTGAAGCTTGAGATACTGTCCTCCATTGCTACAGATTCGTCCATTTCATTTATTTTTAAAGAGTTTCAGGTATAGTCCCCTATTTTTTTTTATGGTTTCTTTGCAAATCAACCTCTAATAGATAGGTGGCTGCCTTTTGGAGGAAGTTTTGTCAATGTTGGGGCTTTTGTCCCTTTATATCAGATGGACTGATGATCATATTTGAAAGTTTTTGTTGGCTTTGCTGTAATTTGGGGCTTTACTGTGAGTAAATTACTTACCACATTAAAATGTTGTCCTGAGTAATTTTACGGTTAGTTTTGGGAGAAAGAAGGCTTATTAAAGTAGGGTAATCCACAAATCACTGAAGTCAGTGACATGTTAGACAAAGATATGCTCGTTTTTAATGGGAATTTTAATCAAGCAATACAGTTTTTGAATAAAATTAAGGTTGATTGTAGCTTTTGAATAAAATTAAGGTTGTGACAATCAAGGGGTGCAGGGTTCATGAGTTAGATGTCATTTGCAAACGGCTACCTTTTCGTGCATGTTGATGCTAACTGCTACTTGACCTTGATACTGTCAATCTGCGTTGAACTTTGTTGACTACTTTGCTTTTAATTTTCTCCTTTTTAAAACACAATAATCTAACCATACCATTGATTGGACAGACACTGGAACACTTTCCTCTGTTAAAGTCAAAAAGTTTTCAGATCTGCTTCCTAGGGACTGTAAACAAAAATAAAATTTTGGCTAAATTTGATAAAAGATTGAGTAGGTGGGAGCAGTATCTGAAGTAACTGTTTCAATGGTTTCCTTTTTGTGACACTAAGGCACGTCTAAGACAACCCGTGGACAATCTTGAAGTTGGTTGATTAACTGTTAAAGTCATCATATATGTACAACTTACAACTCACAGCACACTCTTCATATGCAATTGTTTTGCTGTTGTTTGGATTGCCTGAAAAAGTATTTTGTAATTTGTATTTTTGTTCGATCCAATCGTTACATCTCTTTGATCTTCATGGGTTTTAGTGCATGAATTGATGCTTATCTTTTAGTGTGTTGCTAGGATTATATTAGAGATCCAGACAGGAGATTTGCTGCTGATACTGTTGCTGCAATTGGTTTATGTGCACAACGACTTCCAAAAAGGGCAAACACATGCTTGGAAGGGCTGTTGGCTCTGACTAGACAGGGTCTGTTTGCCTGCCCCTTGTTTTCTAGTGTCCTTTGAAAAAGTGTTTTTTCTTGTTTGTTAAAAGCAACACACAACAATGCAGAATTTGTGTCTGGTGACTCTGGATCTGTGGAGGGAGAAGCAGATATTTTGATTCAAGTAATAATGTCCATTAAGTCAATCATAAAGCAAGATCCATGCAGTCATGAGAAGGTACACTTTACTTTCTGTTGTCAAGATGCTTCCATGTGTTTCTGCCGTTCGCTTTCTATTTATTCCATCTGAATCTTTAGATGTTTTATAAGAATCTGTGGAGGCAAGGAACACATTAGATATGAATAAGGACAGCATTGTGACACCATTAATTTCATTTTGGAGGTGACTTTCTACATCACGTGTGTGGGTTCAGGAAAGTTGCATGTATATATATATTTTTTTTGCCCTGTTTGTGTCTATGTTTGCCTTTTGTTGTTCTTTTGGATCCAATGTTGCTTGGAGATGCTCCATGATAATCTTTTCTGTTATTCATTATAGTTTTCTAGCATTTTGAAATTCCCCTCATGTTGCTAGTTACCAATTTATCTCATCATTCCATAACTCTTTATAACATTAATTGCATCTTTAAATTGAAATGTTGAAGAATTAGCCTCGGTATGTCATTGCATTAGTATTGGCATATTGATGGCTGGCTTTTAATGTCTTCTAGGAATGTTACTGGCTAATAGTTTCTGCATCTATCTTATAGTTGGGTTCATAGAAAGGAAGGCAAATTCTTGATTCTGTCCTTATAGCTAATGAGTGCTTGGATAGTCGCATCAAATCAGGTGAACCAGGGTTGCTCTGCAAACTGGATATTGAGAAAGCTTATGATCATGTTAATTGGGATTTCTTATTGTATATGTTGAGAAGATGTGGCTTCGGGGAGAGATGGTGTTCTTGGATAGCGCATTGTATTTCTTCGGTGCGCTTTTCGGTTTTGGTGAATAGCTCCCCTACTGGCTTTTTTGGCAGCTCTCGTGGTCTTAGACAGGGTGATCCTCTGTCGCCCCTTTTGTTTGTCATTGTGATGGAGGCCTTCAGCAAGTTGTTCTCTGCTACTGTTCAAAGGGGATTTCTCTCTGGGTTCTCTGTGGGCTCTAGTAGCAATGGTGTGATTAATGTTTCTCATTTGCTTTTTGCAGACGACGCTTTAGTTTTCTGCGAGGCTAGTCCTGAACACCTTCTCTATCTTCGTATGTTATTACTGTCTTTTGAAGCTGTTTCAGGATTAAAGATTAATTTGGATAAGTCAGTTTTGGTTCCTGTGGGTCTTGTGGATAATATGGATGATCTTGCTGGCATTATGGGCTGTGGTGTTTCTTCTCTTCCGTTAAAGTACCTTGGTCTTCCGTTGGGGGCTCCTTTTAAGAATAAGTCTAGCTGGGATGAGGTAGTTGGCAAGGTTGAGAGGCGGTTGGCTAGCTGGAAGCGGTTGTATTTGTCGAAGGGTGGAAGAGTAACCCTTATTAAAAGCACTCTCTCTAATCTTCCTACTTATTTTCTATCCCTTTTCCCTATTCCTTCAAGTGTTGCTAATCGTATTGAGAAGTTGCAACGGGATTTCTTGTGGGGTGGCATAGGCGAAGAATTTAAGTTTCATTTGGTTAATTGGGCCAAGGTCTGCTCTCCTATTTCTAGTGGTGGCCTGGGCATCAGAAACTTGAGGATTTTCAATATAGCTCTGTTAGGGAAGTGGCTATGGCGCTATGCCTTTGAGAGAGAGGCTTGGTGGAAATCTATTGTGGATGCAAAGTTCGGATCTACTTGGGAGGGCTGGTGTTCTTTAGACCCCCATGGGTCTCATGGAGTGGGGTTATGGAAGAATATTAGGAAGGGGTGGAGGTTGTTTTGCAGCTATACTAGACTTATTTTGGGAAATGGATCTAGGGTCCGTTTTTGGGATGATGTATGGTGTGGTGAGGTGCCTCTCAAGGATGCTTTCCCAGTTTTGTACGACATTGCGTGTGACAAGGACGCACATGTTGCAGATCATTTGGTTGTGGTAAGTGGAGTCTATCAGTGGGATATTAGCTTCTTCCGAGCGGCCCATGATTGGGAGGTGGATGTTTTGGCTTCTTTTTTCTCTTTGCTGTATTCAACTAGAGTGAATTGTGATGGGGAAGATCAGCTCCGGTGGTATCCTTCTCATAAAGGGAAATTTGATGTTAGATCTTTCTACAAGGCTCTTGTTTGCAAAGAGGCTATCCATTTTCCTTGGAAAAGTATTTGGCGGACCAAGGTTCCCTTGAAAGTGGCTTTCTTTGCTTGGACGGCAGCACAAGGGAAGATCCTCACCTTGGACAACCTCAGGAAGAAGCATGTCATAGTGATTGATAGATGTTGCATGTGCAAAACGAATGGGGAATCGGTGGATCACCTTCTTCTCCATTGCGAGGTTGCACGCGCTCTCTGGAATGCCTTTTTTAGTCGCTTCAGTTTGTCTTGGGTTATGCCTCTGCGAGTGGTAGATTTATTTGCTTGTTGGTGGACGGGTGGTCGTTCCCAGAGTGCAGCTGCGTGGAAGATGGTCCCTTGTTGCATCTTGTGGTGCTTGTGGAGGGAACGCAGTGACAGGCAGTTTGAGGACAAAGAAAGATCTATTGAGGAACTCATTTCCTTTTTCTTTCATTCCTTGTATTCTTGGGTGGCGGCGTTCCTCGCACCTATACCTCTTAGTTTTAATGATTTCCTTGTTCTGTTTTCTTTTTCTTCCTAGTTGCTTTCTTGTATACTTCCTGTGTACTTGATTGCGCTTTGCGCTTTTTAATGATATCTCTCTTACTTATCAAAAAAAAAAATAGTTGGGTTCATACACTGAGGTACAGCCCTGGCCCGAACATAAACTTGTCTGTTGACACTATATATGCACCTCTTTGGTACTTCTACTTTCTATGCTATATGTTATTATTTTTGTCAATTAGTTGAGATTAAGGTTTATTTGAGATGAGTTAAACTATGTCCTCCAACAACTAATTGAAAAGATTCTTCTCATTTCAACTTGGTTTGGTTGCTACAGCACATATGCTAGTTACGTGTATATAGATAGCATTGACATATATGTTCTTCAAAATAATCTTACGTGTGATCATTTAGTACTTTGTTGTTCAATTATAAGTAAACTCCTCCTATTTTCTACAGGTTATAATCCAGTTGATTCGTCATTTGGACTCATTCAAGGTACCTGCAGCCCGTGCAATGATTATTTGGATGCTAGGGGAGTATTGCTCTTTAGGGGATACAATACCAAGGATGTTAACCACAGTACTTAAGTATCTTGCTTCGCACTTTACTGCAGAAGCATTGGAAACAAAGCTTCAGATACTAAATTCTATTGTGAAGGTATTAGAACTCTTCTACACTTTAAATCTCATTGATTACCTGTATATCTATATGATAGCGGAGAAGATTTTTTGGACTTCTGTGTCCCCTGCCTCCACCTGACTTCATTGATTTAATCTACTAAGGCTATAATCCCTTTGTTTGGATCACGGATTTTGAAGTAAGGTTTTACTTCAAGTTGTAATTTGAAAATTCCATTATTTCCCTTGGTTGGATTAACAAGAGAGTTGTCTCAAAATTTCTGTGGAATTTAAATTTGGGATATTCAAGCATTTAAATCACCATTGTTGCTACCATTACTTTTGCCATCGGTATACCACCATTGCCTTTATGTTGCCACTGCCACCTTTACCACCACCACCACAACCACCATTATTATCACCATCTCTATACCACAGTATTACTTCATGCCACCACCATTTTAACCATCACAACATACTGCTGCTTTTTTTGCCATCATTATCATTTGCCGCGGCTGTCACCTCTGTCACTATTTTTAACATCATCACCATTGCTAATTCATTGCCACTATCATTACTATCATCGATATAGCTACTATAGTACCGCATTTTTTTTTATTTTTTAAATTTGCTTCATCCAAATAATGAAATTTAGAATTGATTGAATTGAAATCCATCCATTTAAATTTCTTCATTTTGAAAAATCTAAGAAATTTTCAACTTTTTAATCCAAACACAACCGATAATCTTTGTTCCTATAAATGTGTTAAGATTGTGAATTTAGGTAAGTACTCTTCCAAGACTATCCTTGAATCCTTTCATTGTTGCTCTTTATAGAGAGATAAATTACATGTATTTTATTTTCGTATTTTGTATGGGTAAATGAGTGTTTTTTTTTTATTTTTTATTTATAGAAATTAAACAATTAAAAGGAATGCTCTCTCTCATGCTTCCCTAGTGCTTCTTCTAGGGTTCTTGAAATTAAATCGATTTTGACTTGCTTGATTTTGTTGCTTTGGAGAGAACCATGCTTTATGTTCCAACTGGCCTTTTTCTACAGGTCTTATTATGTGCAGAAGGGGAAGATATGTGGAGCTTCAAAAGAGTTCTAAGTTATGTGCTTGAACTGGCTGAGTGTGACTTGAACTACGATGTTCGTGACCGTGCACGTTTTATAAAGAAAATTTTGTCATGCAATTTAGGTTCTCAAGGACCGGAGAAAGAAATATATAGTCTACCTCAAAATAAGGAGCCATCACGTGTACTTGCAGAACACATATTTGTAGGACGGATGAAACCAGTGTCACCTGAACCCATGAACTATCGATTTTATCTTCCTGGTTCTCTTTCACAGATAGTTCTCCATGCAGCTCCAGGGTATGAACCCCTTCCAAAGCCGCGTAGTTTGTTACTTGATGACTTTGACCTCTCAAATGTGGATAAAGGATCAAATACCTTAGAGAGAGCCAGAAATAGTGAATCCTATGACACAGATGATCCTGACTCAGTATCTGGGTCTTTGGATCAGGAAAGTGCTTCTGATTATAATTCTGAACATTCTATTACTGGCTCGAGCGATAGTGGTGGCAGTGATGAGACTGGTTCTGTAAATGAAGGTGATGGCAATGATGATCCACTTATTCAGATTTCAGATGTTGGCAATGCTTGTGAAAATCAGGATGGAGTTTCTCAGTCCGGGTCTGCTGATTTTGGGGAATTGATATCAAAGAGAGGTCTTGAATCCTGGTTGAATGACCAGCCTGGTTTATCCAATATGAATACATCTGGACAAAGTCAAGTTTGCAGATCTACAGCAAGAATCTCCATCAGGGATATTGGGCAGCGAGTTAAAACGAAGAGCTACACACTCTTAGATCCTGCAAATGGAAACGGCTTGAAGGTGGATTTTTCGTTTTCATCTGAAGTTTCAACCGTATCCCTTCATCTTGTATGTGTAGAAGTTTTCTTCAAAAATTGTTCTTCGGATCTCATGTCAGATATATTTTTAGAAGATGAGGATTCTTGCAAAGGCTCCAATTCTGCAGATCAAACATTGGTTGCTACTGACAGGTGATTGCTATCCATACATGTGATGAATGTTGCCAGTTCTTTTTTGTGCTTTCAAGGTTAAATATCTAAGTATTTAGATGTAAGGAAAGTCTTGTAATATGATGTTCCTAGAGATGTTTCTCATGTCATTGGTTGAATGCCTTTGAAATCAACATGGGAACCTCTGCTTGGTCCATGCCTGAAGTTTGGATTAATTGGTGATCATGAAGGGGTATGGTTACAACCTGTATCACAAAATATGGTTATGGTTTTTAGTCTGGAAAAAGTTTGCTCCACTACCCTTATCCAATAACTTAGTGTTTGATACAAGTTTAGATGGTTTTACTATTATTATTTTATAACTTGACCGGATTCTTTATTTTAGATGTTAAAAACTTGACGTTAGATGTGATTTCTATAAGTGCTAACATATCTGTCTCTAATTTGGTTATCATCCCAGGTAGAAATTATAATTTCTATTAATATTTGATTATTTATATAAGGTCAAAGAGTACATTTTTATCACTTTGGGTAAAAGTTTGAGGTTGGTAGATTTTCAAAGATTTTATACTGTTGTCTTAACCATTAAGTGTCACCAGATCCATCTGAGTTCAGCCACCAGGAATGTAGTTTCACATAAACCGTTTATGATTGGCATATACTCAAAAGTATCTCTGTGACCTTAATTTTTTCCTCCCCTGCGCCCAACCTCTCCTTGTATCTTACACATGCGGACCTTTAAAGCACTAATTCATGTTGAACCTTCTTATCTTGATGCTGCAGCTTTTTGACATCCCATAATGACGGACCAATTATGGTTTCTATGGAAGAGATCGCTTCTCTGGAACCTGGTCAGACAGCAAAGAGGATTATCCAGGTTTGCTTCCATCATCATCTACTGCCTCTGAAGCTGGCCTTATTTTGTAATGGCAAGAAGCTTCCTGTTAAGTTGCGGCCAGACATTGGATACTTTGTAAGACCACTTACAATGGATATTCAAGCCTTCACTAATAAGGAATCTCGTCTCCGAGGAATGTTTGAATACATGAGGAGGTCAGTCACCCTATTGAATCCTCTTATAATTATTTGTTTTCTTCTTCGCTATTGCCTTCTCTTCCTTGTACTGTCTCGGAGTTGAGTGATAGGATTCAGAAATCCTGATGCTCATGTTATGCAGTATTCATAGTGCTATACAAGGCCCATTGTACCATTGGACATAGTTGTTTGGAAATGCTACTCCAGCCCTAGCTCTCCTGTTATCAAACTGGGCAATTATGCCTATGGATAGATAAACAAAACCAGAAAAAGGAAAGAGAGAAAAAAAGGTAATGAGATGAGTAATGAAAGTGATATATAAAATTGCAATATATGACTGCGCGGCAGGTGGATGAATGGTAAATGCACTTGTTCTCCTTAATTCTTGGGTTATGATCCCGTTACATTCATGTTAGGGTGGGTGTCTAGCTCTATGGGGCCAGTGAAGTCTACCCTTCTCAGGGTTGCCTTGGCCATGTATAGGAAGTTCTGCGACCCCCCATTCCTATCCTTTTCTTTCTGCAGTGCAAAATAATTAAAAAAAAAATTAAAAAAAAGAAAAGAAAGAAAAAGAAAATGAATTGCAATATACGATTTGCCACTCTGTCACACATCAAGATGACATATATACAGATATCTGGTGATATATGGAGTTATGGAGACGGTTCTCTTTCTCCTGACTGCTTTGTTAATTGTATAATAATTGGGTCGTCTTTCATATTCTAAATTGGATTCTCTTGCATTATGCACAACAGTTGCATGTTCACTGACCACATTGAGGAGCTAAACAAGGGCAAGGTGAGAACCTAGCAACAAAAGACAACTTTCTTGTAATCTGTGAGTGCCTAGCATTGAAGATGCTTGGCAATGCAAATCTTTTCCTTGTATCAGTGGATTTGCCGGTTGCTGCCAACCTTGACGATGCATCAGGTATACACCTACGGTTCAGCAGTGAGATCTTGAGAAACTCAATTCCCTGCTTGATTACCATTACTGTTGAAGGAAAATGCTATGATCCATTGGAAGTGTCCGTAAAAGTCAACTGTGAGGAAACGGTATTTGGCTTAAATCTGTTGAACAGAGTTGTGAATTTCTTGGCTGAGTCCTCTAGTGTCCTCTCGTAACTGGTCGTATTGGAAAAGAAAATGTGGAACTGTTAACCATCCAGTTTGGGAAGAAAACAGGTGAAAACTCAAAGAAATGGACTCATTGCCTTTTAAATATGTGCTAGAATTCGTTAATTGCAGTTTTTCAAACATTCTTGATCTTTTCTTCTTTTTTTCTTCGTAGTTTCTGTATATAGGCATAAGCAACTTTGAATTTGTGTTGTCATATGAAAAGGCCTCTTGTTTTGTTCTTGTTAAGAGGCGTTTCTACTTGATGCTCTTATGGTATTATACTATTTTGAACTTTCTAATTTTCTTAATTTGCTGACATGTGGCATAAAGGGTGCCTCATGTCCCAATTTAATGCCAATTGTAGTAATCTATTGAGCAAAATTTAATTTGTATATCCAAATTTGTTTTAGCAATATTGGCTTTTGCTCATACAGCATATGCCGTTCAGTAGCTTGCTCCACGTGTGCATTCATAACTAGAAGAGAATGCTACGGATATTCTCAAGTGCTCACTTTTTGACGTGTTAGTAAAAACTATTATTAGATGAAATTACATGTAGCATCAAATGGTGATCTATACTGCCACGTCAAAGAGTAAGCACTTGAAAGTGAACAACGAGAGCATGTGTTTCAATTTTTCTTCATAACTCCTACTTTTCAGTTAAAGTCCTAATCTATATATATCCGAACGAGTTTCAACAACATTGACTTTTGCCATTTCCACCTATTTCCAACTGTTGCTCTCTCAGTTATTTCCGTTTGGTATCTCTTTGCCCATAATCATGGATTTCCAACGCCGGAGTGCTTCTTGGGTCACGTGGCGCCGTCTCTAGAGTGGTGGTTTGTTTTCCACCCAACTGTCACAATCGCAGACAATCAAGAGTTGATTGAAGATAATAAAATCCTCTATAACGTTTTGTATTCCATTCTAGTGAAATATGATCTTTTCCATTTCATTTTAAATGGAAAGAAATGAAATGGAGAAGAGCCAACTTATAATTAAGATTTTATTTTATTACGTCTAACAATTTATATAATAAGATGCGCGGAATATGTTGCAACATCATTTAAATGACGTCTCTCTTATTTTCCTCTTTATTTGTGGGGTTTTTCTTTCCCTCAATATGCACTACTGTAGCATTCAATTCATTCCTGATTCCTACAACAATTAGAATGATTGGACACTTGAAACATGAGTTTTCATGCGTTATGAAACAGTAGCAAAGAATAATAAGATGGTTGTGTATTAAGACAAGAGTTACAAGCACTTAAGAGACAAGAGTTACAAGATTATTTGTGTAAATTAAATTTATTGTTGTTAATGTAAAAGTAGAGAAGACATAACGTTCAAACTCTTTCTCTATAAATAGAATTTTGTATACAATCAAATAATCAAGGTAAGATGTAACCTCTAACATGTGAATGTAGACTATGTGGTCGAACCATGTTAATTTTGTCTCTCTTTCTTATTCTCAACTCTTTCGAGATTAGATGAATCTTATAATTTGGAATTTAGCATTTAACGTTATAGACTAAAAATCTCTGTAGAGTTGTACTAAAAACAATTACAATCGCAATATACTGAGCTGCTTCTTCTTCTTCTTTTAGAAAGGCAGTAGGTAGCGGAACTCAGATTCATAAGGTTGGATTTCTACCATTTTTGTTATACGAGATCTTGTTTCCCCATTTAGACATTCCATCATCAATCTTTTCAATGACCCAGAGCGTGGCAATTGGCTGTAAATCCATTCTAGTAGAGATTCCATGCCATCTGCGAAATCTCTCATGTGCCATTGCAGAAGCTTGGGCACTACAATCTTTCTCTTGCTGGTGACTCCCACTGAAGCTTCCAGATACTCCACTTTTGCCCTGCCCAGTTCATTCACTACTTCATTTGGAGTGTACACCCTTAACTGCATTCATATTGGATCTTTCTTTCATCAACCTTATTGAACCTTATAATAATATTTAATCAGAAATAGATGAGAAAAATTGTTTCCTTACTGCTGGGGAGGACCAACTGCCCCGGCAAAGAGCAAATGTGACATTGGGTTCTGGATACCCCAGACCATAGGCATGCCTTAGCAGTGTTTCCTTCTCGTCCAATGGGCCCTTGCAATATAATTAAGTGACATGAATTCGTTAGCTAAGAAAAGAAAACGACCCAGAAGATCGAGCTCCATCTTTAGTTTGGTCAGTGCATAGATTGGATCAAGTACTGGGTAGATTACTATCAAAAAAAAAGTACTGGGTAGATGTTAATCTCACATACTTGCTGTGGTTCATATGGATGTCGGAGAATAAAATGCTCGATAGCCAAAGCATTCAGTACTATTCCTCCCACATTCACTGCTGCCTGATTCAAAAATGGATCCATCTTTATGTCAGCACAAGACTTGGAACAACGCTATTGATGCTCTGATCCTAGCTAGTTACTTCCCCAAATGCTCCAATGCTTGCCAAAGTTTAGGATATAGTCTCGTAAGTGCTGCTAGAAGTACTACAGCTTTAACTACAATTCTCTTACAACTTAACGTATCAGTCCATAACTCTTAGTAAAACGATTGAGCAAAAAACGCCAGTTTATAAGAAAATTTGTAGTAAAAGCTGTAGTACGTACTCCGACAACACTATTAAATTTGCCAACCAAGTTTTGTTTCTATCTATATTGTGCCTTGTGACACTCAAATGGCCCCAAAGAGACATACCTTGTTCATAAGCACAAGTAGTTTCGCCTGTGTAGAGGGTAGCCCATGTTCTAGAAAAGCCTGAAATTTGATAAAATCATAAGTAGTACTAACTTAAAATTCCCATACACAAAACGCATTTACTTTAATTTATCTCGTTGTAGGTTTAAGACTCTTAAGAGTGTCTTACGGTACATGCATTATACAGGCATTGTAGACGTTGATCCAGAATGCTAGCTTCTGCTTGTAGGTCAAAAATGTCAAGTTGACATTGCATAGCTTGTGCATCAAAACCCTGCCAAACAGTCGGTTAGACTACTGCTTTGTAAGTAATTAATTGTCACTGTGTTTAAAATACCCAGAAGCAAATTAACCTCAGTTTCCTCATCGCCGGTAAGCACTCCGAGAACCGGCCGATGTCTATTGAGCTTCTTGTGATTTGGATGAAGTTCTTGTATGGACCAACATCCCTGACAGCGCCATCTAAATCTGCCACATGCCATTATAAGGATCGAGATTGGAGGTGCTGTCATTGAATAGGAATGTGGGTACTGTTCTGCACGAGTTGAATGTGGTCTTTGCTATGAAGCCTTTTGATTTCATGCAGGGGAGAGTAAGCTTGGGAACTACAGCGGATCCTTCTCTGTCCAGGGATGCCCTGTTTAGCTCAAGAAATATGCCGATTAGGCACTTTATTAGTTTCTCTGAGAGTTCATTTGGTTTCTCGAAGGCAGCTTCTTTATTAATATGGTGTTGATATCGGTTCATTCTCCTGGCATGCCTCCTCAACATTTGATATTCTTCTGTTCATCACATCCAAAATCGAATACAGGAAAGACAAATAGTGAAAAGAAAGAAGGTAGCAAACTAGAAATATATGTATTTGCAAATAAATAAACATGACTTTTTTTGGGAGTTTTTATTTTGTTGTGGGAGTACTTCAATACATATACATGTTTCAGCATGTTGACATGTAACAGGAACATCAGATCTATGGCTCACTGTAGTCAAATCTTGCAGATGGGCTTTTTTTTTTTTTTTTGGATTCTCAAACCTTAGTGTAAGCAGGAGGCTTATGAACACTCTTCTTGGTAAAAATCTTTAGTTTACCATTGGCTCTTGTAGAAGGCATGCTTAGAATTTCTGAAACAGAACCCAACGAAAGTCTTCTTTGCCTTGTGATCCTCTCTTTCCTAAAATCATCATAATTTTGTGATCTGGAACGCTGGTCATCAAGCAATGACCAGTTATCAGGCACACATAGCAAGTCATGACTATTTTCTGGCAGCCTTCTTAACTGCTGGATTTCCCTTTCTTTGTTCTCTTCCCTTTCTTGGTGCAACCTTAATTTCAGTTCCTCAACTTTTCTCTCCAGCCATGTTATCTCTTCCTGTACCATTGCTAGCTCTTCCAGAAGCACCTGAACCTGCATTATTATACGTTCCTCTCTGAGCACAGGGCCTACTGGCTACTTCCATTGAACTATATATATAATTATCGCCATGAATTTCTCCTATATACCTGAGGTGGAACCAATGAGGAAAGACTTAAATGGGAGGAAACTGGGCCTTGTAGTGCAAAGCGCAAAACCCTGTTGAGTGCCTCTTCCCCGTCTAGTTCTGCTTGTAACTCCTTGACCTGTGCAAATTATACTCTGTCAGAAAGTTGTACACCATTTCTTGTATTTGCATTGGAATTGCAAACGTCTCCAAATTCAAATACCCAGATAGGAAATCAAATGCGCACAATTAGTACGTTCTCACCTCTTCCTCGAGGTCGAGTCTTCTCTGCCGCTCGTCGCTTCGTTGCATTAGTAGGTCTTCAAATTTCATGGCGAACTCAAAGAGAAAGAAACTCTCATAATATATAACAGTCAGACGGCAAAAGTCATGAAAGATATAGGGCTCAGAGATTAGAATAGGTGTGGTTGTCGTGGGTGCCACTAGCTATAGCTGTATAGGTAGGTGAAGTGCAAGCGGGGCGGGGCTGAGAAGAAAAGGAAGCAGAAAAGCATGAGAATGTGCGGTGGAAGAATACATTAGGCTGTGAATGTGATTGGACGGTTGGTATATTTGTGCAGTGCATGGTCATCCCATGAACTCAGATGACACATTTATTTCAACGGTGTGTTGGAGACGTGAAGCCCATGAACAGGAGCGCCTTTCTTTTTGTTCATTTGGGTGGCAGTTGTCAACGAAGTTACGAAGGGGAGAAGTCAACGAGCTGTTCATCCAAAATTAGTAAAAATTAAGATTGTTTTTGTTTTCATTTTCCTACCCATCCTTTATCCCACACATTCTCAATGGTATATTTAAAAACAAATAACAAGAAATATGTAATATGTCATAGAATAACATCAAACACGTATTTTTTTTTTTTTTTTAAAAAAAAAAATCATTTTCCTATACATCATCTTTTTTTTAAAAAAAGTTTAAAAGGGGTAAAAAAAGACTCAGAATATACTATCACGCCGTCTGTGGGAATCGAACCCACGACCACGTGGTTAAAAGCCACGCGCTCTACCAGCTGAGCTAAGACGGCTAAGTTAACTATTCTCTTCATAAAATTGATTAAATAGTTTGTATTATTATTTTTTAAAAGCCAAAAAAACCCAAAAAGGATTCAAGGGTCAGAAACAATTCATTTTCCGCCGTCTGTGGGAATCGAACCCACGACCACGTGGTTAAAAGCCACGCGCTCTACCAGCTGAGCTAAGACGGCTCAGTTACTATCTTTTTAGCTTATCAACTATTTTGTTAAACCAATGATATTCGTTGAGAATAATGCATAGGAATGATAGGATGAATTGATGGAAAGCAGGTTACAAAAGCGCCGTCTGTGGGAATCGAACCCACGACCACGTGGTTAAAAGCCACGCGCTCTACCAGCTGAGCTAAGACGGCTTCAAGTAAATGTGTTTAAACATATTAATTATTCACTAAAGCTGTTTATTTCATTCCGTAAGATGAAATTTTGTTGCACTTGTGGTGGTGGTGGTGAGAGAAGAATTTCGCTCAAATATCAATGAAACTTACATGATCTTGTCATCTTGAGAAGAGGTACAACCATAAATATACGTACTAGGATTACATTTATTTTTTAATATCCTCTTATATATCAACAAAATTGAGCATAAAAGAATGTTGTTGCAATATTAGCTGCAGAGCCATGTCACGATTGGAATTTGGAAGCAAAAGGTAACAAATTAATAGACATTTTTGACTTACAGGTAGCTGTTTGAGGTGATTGGGCCATAAAATTGTTTCGTTTTCTTTGAGGTGGTTTCTTTTTATATTTCTTATAACTTTTTGAGATTTGTTTGTAAAATAAAATGATTTTAGTGGCTTGCTTTTTCTTTCAAAAAAGATGAGGGTGTTTTCTTTATTTTAATCAAACTATATTATCTTTGTCTTTTGCCATGCACCTATCAAACAAGAGCTTATGGTTAAATATATGAATGTTTTCACTCCACATTAATGAGAAAATTACAACATTCATATCTTTTCAAACCTATTATATTTTGATAAACATAATTGCAACTTGCTTTTGTTTATATTCTATTGTAACGTTATTTCATGTTCAACTTATCAAGTCTAACAAGCTTTATTTTTGTTAAAAGAACAGGGAAAAAAATCAGCAATAATCTCCTATGTAATTTTGTATATATTGGGACATAGTGTCTCCCCCCAGAAACAAGAAACAAAATCTAGCTCCATCACGTACTTCTCCCTCCTATCTATCCTCTCTACGTCTCTTTATCGTCTCTCAACTGATCACCACGTCCATAGAAGTTGGTCAATTGTTGAGCATATATAGCTCTCAAGCTCCGCTATGGCCATGGAGATGCTAGTGAAGAGGTCGTTGAGTGATTCGGCGAGCTCAGTTTGGATTGTTTGGCCAATATATATACCCATAATATTAGGGTGGTGAGGAAGTCAGACTGATGAGTGGTGAGGGTTTAATGATGCAGGTAGAACCAAGATGATCGAAGAAAAAGATAGAGAGAGGTTTCCTCCAAACAAAATTATAAATCCATAAGCCAAATTAAAAGGCTCTCTCATCTTACAAGTCTCCCAGTCCCACATCGAAAACACACTCAAATATCCCAAGAGAGAAGTTTATAAAAGTGGAAGCGATCCAATTTTTGCAAGAGGGAGAAGCGTGGCCGATTAATTTTTGTTACGGTGCGTTTGACATTGCGATTTCGTAAACAAAAAATACTACTTTAAACCAAATCGTAGAAAATGAATCGTTTGAGATTAAGACAAGCTCATTTGTGAGCTGAGTTTGAACATGTATGTTTTAAGCTGAACCGAGTTTGAAAATTCAATACCGGGCTATTGGCGGCTTGATTACAACCTGTTATAATGTTGACTTGCTTTTAATAAGTCTTGTAGTGAGCCTCTCTTGTTTGATTAGTAGAAATGATTCAACTTTACTTTTGTTAGTTCGTTGGCTCTCTTCTTAGCTATGTTTTTTAGCTGGAACTTTACTTCATTGAGAAGTAGTTTTTTTTTTTTTTTCTTATAAAAGAGTATCACTACAACGTGAATATTGATTAGAGAAAGGAGAAGAAAGTGAATCTCATCTCACTTAGCATAGAGTGAATTTATGGGTGTATTAGGGTTTTTGAGCTTTGAGTGATTTTCTCCCTGTAATCATTTTGATAGTGAATTTTCTCATGCATCTCCTACAGTGGATGTACTTCACATTAATGGAACTACTTAAATCTTGGTATAATGTGTGATTGATTTAATTTTTTGTTTTCTTATTTTTTACATCTCACGGGTCTTAGAAAATATGACATATTTCTTAACACAACCCTAAATGGATGAGGTCCTCCATTAGAAACAAATCAAATATGGAAATTAAAATAGAAAAATCAATAATTTAGATATAAAAATAGAAATAGTCCAAAACGCGAGATGTTGGATGCAATTTCCCTTACTTCAAAGAATGGTAGTTTTCTAATTTCATGTTTGGATCTTCACGACTTTGTAATTACATACAAAAACAATACACTAGCTAGAAAACTTTGCTGAATATATTGCTGCTTCTTGATAGTTTTGGGAGTGAAATTAATCTACTAATGCTAAACTTATATTTATTGTTGCTTTACTATTTAGCTAGTTTGAACTTTGAAGAACGACTAACTCTACATGTACATTAAATGTCCATAAAAAAATGAGGTAAAATCATATTGGACGTGTGATTGATCAAATTGTGATTTTAAAAGTCACCTCATTTTTTTATGAACACTTAATATACATGTAGAATTACTCTTGAAGAACTGAAATCCTTTGACAATGACAATGACAATATCTCTGCTGTAAATATATTCCATATATGCGGACCAAACTGACATTAATGGAACTAGTAGTTGTGGCTTTGCTTCCATCCCCCAAACTCTTCTCCATCATACTTCTCTTCTACCTGCAAAATCCAACAAACGAGAAGGTTACCGTGTTATAAACAAAGCAACCAGCTGCTATATATATATATATATATGTCACAGCTCAGAAGATTTAGAAGTACCTTTTTGGTGAAAGTGACACCAACTTGAATCTCTCCGCAATAAGTTTGGTCACTTTTCACCACGCTATACTTGCGAGGATGTAGTTCAGAAGTTCCATTCTCCACTCCCTCTGCCAGTAAATCCTCCACGTAGATGCTTCACATGGAAAATTCATGTACACGAAAATCAGAGAACAATCTACTACTGTTTTGGCTGCAAGTCACAAGTATTAGTGTGCGGCTGGTTGGGTGAAATTCAGGCAGCTTAAAAAAGGGAGTTTAGGGTGCAGGATCCACCCGTTAGGAGCAGGTGGAACCTGCAACCTCCTATTTAAAATTCGAACAACCAAATTTCAAAAAATTTCCGTTCATATAAGTTATACCCATCCACGCACTAATACATGATATTATTTCTTAAATTCAAGCAATAATATTATTGCTAGATCAAAATTATACGTTCTCCCACAACAAATTAAAGTACCCAATTGGAAGGAAGAAGTATTTGTGGAAGTCTTGAAAACATAAACTGTCATAATTTAATGTCATGGTGTCTTACGTGGCTTGTCCAATGTAGTCATCGGCAGAGAATGTGTCCTTATCGAAGATTTTGAGAATGAATTTGTACTGGTTACCTTCCCCTGGATACTCTACCCTAAATGTAAATTTCTCGTTCCACGCCGGACTCCCACCATCACCTGCACCAATTCATACACTTCTGTAAATAATGTTTTTTTAGGGTAATTTAGTTTTTATTATAAGTCCTTTATAAAGCAGTCCACGAAGTAACCAAAATATACATCATGTGACAATATACGTGACGCTCATTTTTATAAAATATAAACGGCTAAGTAAGTTTATGTGATAAATATGGTAGTTTTTCAAGTATTTTTGTTCTGTAAAAGGGGCTGAAACTAGAAAATTAAGCAGTATATCTGAAAGTTTTGCCTTAGTACTTGGGGAGTACTCTTTATTATGACTAAACTAATAGATGGGAGCAGTTCAAATTCAATTAGGTTAACAAAATCCTGTTTGGTTAAGTGACTTAAGTTTATTTTCTAAGTGCAATACAGCAACCAAACAGGGCGTATACTTTTTATTTGAAAGATAATGCATTAAATCATATAAAGCTTTATTAATGATTAATTGATTATCTAAGATCAGTTGGTTGCATCAATACCAGAATTTAGCCAGACTTTTGTTGTTCACACATAACAGTAAGAATCGAGTGCTCTAAGCACACTTGCTTTATATTAATCCTATTTAAAATACATATGAAAATTGCATACTCTAAGGATAGATATAAATTTAATAGAATAAATTATAAAAATTTCCTACAACGAAATTTGAAAGAAAATGAACTTTGTCCTATTTTGTATTCAATGCGAGTGGGAAGCTAGAAAGAACTAACCTCGGGCCACGCTGCTCTTGCGCTCTTGGCTTTTGTATTGTATTAGAACATAAGGATCCATACGACCTACCATATATATTACACAAAAAATTATGGAAAAAAAAAAAAAAAAAAAAAAAAAAAAAAAAAGGGAAGAAAAAGAAGATAAGAAGGTTAATCATATATACCCAAATCGAAAATTACAGTGCAAAAGATAAGAATAACCAGTAGAAAATGAGTCAAAATTATTCGGTCCTCTCTAAAAAACCTGCATAAAACGGTTGATGAAGCAAAGGAGACAGAACGGTACAATTCTTTTACTTTTTATCTCTGATAAGTTTATAAATGTTCACAATGATAATATTTGACATATAAAGAATGGATAGCTCGTTTGAATGTACGATTTTTTTGTATTATATTATGCTATTCTTTACTATATTCGAAATTGCGAATACTGAAGAAATTTGTTTTTTAAAATTATGTTTTGATTATTTAGAGAACCCGAGACAAAATTGAAAAAAGTTAGATAAAACTTGAGTAGAATTTGAATTTGAAAAACCTACCCAAACATGTTTTTAAAACATATTAGAAAATAAAAAAAAAAAAAAAAAAAACAAAATGCTACCCAAACATGCCTGAAATGATGGCTTATTGACTTATTGTCATTGATGGCCTGGTAGGGGACCCGGCCAGCTCATATGATAAATTTATGTTAGCTTGAAGGAAGTTGAAACATACTTTGCATTTTAATCAATAAAACAGCAAACGAGAAGAAGAACGAAAGAAATTCAGAAAATTTACCCCCTAAAAAAAACATGAAGAAAACCAAGATGATGAATCAAGAATGAAAGAGACAACAATTCGAGGAAACCCATGAATCTGCCTGGTGAATCATGAATGCTATCATGCTAAAAACTATGTATAATTTTCCATTCCAGAGTGCTGCATGGTCTTTTGTATCAAGCTTCGAAATACCAGCAAAAAGGGGGAAAAAGGAAAAAAAGAAAGAAAATATATATGTGAAAATTATACCTAGGAAATCATTGTCTCCAAGGCCTTTTGCATTCACCAGCAGCAGCTCCAATGTCCCGATTGCCATCTCTCTCTCTCTCTCTCTCTCTCTCTCTCTCTCTCTCTCTCTCTCTCTGTGAAATTTCAGTTTTTACTAGATTCTAAGAGACAAGACTTAATTTGTATATCATGGTTCATATATAAGACTTGTGATTGGTTGTTGAGTGACGGGCGGTCAAGATCTAAGAATGAACAAATTAAGACCGGCGATTTGGCTGACTTATGGGTTTCCTCCAATTGATGATCGACTAAAATACTATGAAATACCAAGTCGCCGGCACGTTTGATTGGGCGCAGCCATTGTGTGAATGTCACTTGTGGACCGTGGACGCAACGTTTGATTTACTTTTTTTTTTTTTTTTTTTTTAACCGTAAATATGATAGTAAGCTCTACTTTCTTATGAGCCCGAAAGGCTTAGGGTGCGTTTGGGATTGCGATTTCGTAGAGAAAAAGTGCAATTTTAAACTAAATCGTAGAAAATAAACCGTTTGAAAATTGCGTTTTAAAAATTTGAGATTTGAAAACGCAGAAAAGTGCTTATTCAAATCGCAGGCAATGAGGTGTTTTTTTGAAAACGCAGTATTTCATAAAACTAACCTGGGATTCTAAAGGCCAAACTGCGATTTTGCCAAACGCTTAACTGCGTTTTTAAAAATCACTTTTTTAAATCGCACTTTTTGAAATTACAAACTCAAACGTGACCCTTAAATCTCAAGCACCCATTTATAGAAGAGTGCAAAGCTAAACACACAAAAGAAAACCCATTTAAATAACCCTAACCTAGTCTTTTTTACTAATTTTATAGCTTGTATGACTTTTAAGCTAAAGAACAAGGCTGAGGCTTTATAGCCTATTAACTTTTAGTTTTTAGTCTTTTTAACTAAACGGTACTTCTTTGTTAGCTGATAGGTTCTTTTGCTTTTTAACAAATGGCACTTGATCTTGAACCTAATTGAATTTGTGACTCGGACTAACGTAGTAATGTGTTCATCTTACATCTTTTATCACTAAAATTTGGTAATACAAATTAGTTATTATGAGACTGAGTTTTAACACATGTTAATGTATATTCAACTATGTGCTTCACACGACAATGATTTTTAAATATAAACTTCTGATAACATTTTTGAAATTATAATAACACTTTTCACGTTTTCTTCTAAATTGGGTTGGAATAATTTTCTTGACTCACTCTATTAAATTGACTTATGTTCTTAGAACACGTGATTTTCACATACATTAATGATTCTTGCATGTTTTTTCAATCATATTAAAAGTACATATATGAAAATCACATGTTCTTTGACGTCAATTTAATAGATTAAGTTGGAAAAAAAAAATTCCTCAATCCAATTTGAACTAAAAATTTATTCCTTTTCAATTAAGTGATATTAGGTATACCCACATTTTAAACCATTTCATTATAATCTGACATTAGTTTTAGCAAGTGTAAAACGTAACACATGCTACACACTTATTCTAATATTTTGTGCTCAGGACATGTAATTCGTAAACAAATTCACATTATACGCATGATTTGACCATTTAACAATTAAATCAAGCAATACTCTTTTCGTAAAAACATTTATAAATACCTACAAAAATTTTCGTATTTCAATTTGCCACCACTAAACATAGTCATTCGATATCCTAAATCTCCATAGGGAATAACTTCAATCAAGCAAGGGCAAAAACCAAGAAGTTTTTGCCCTCCAATAAGAGATTGACATGTGATTATTAAACAAGAAAAATAAATATTAACAAAACCTAACAAAAAATTAAATCTAAACCCTCATTTTCACTTTTTTAGTTTTTTTTTTTTAAAAAAAAAATCAAAACAAAAAACCATCCCAACCAGCCGCCACTGCCCACACCGAAATTGGGGATGACTGCCACCGAGCCCCGCGGCCGCCCCCGAGGTCTAGGGGTGGCCTTCAGGCCAACCCAAGATCCATCTAGGGGTGGCCCGATGACCACCCCAGGCCTTGGGGTGGCCGCGTGGCCACCCCCATCACTAAGAAATGGCCGCGCAACGGTGTCCGACGTAGAGCAATGACGGCAACAGCAACCAATGGTTGGGAGTTTTTTTTTTTTTTCTCATACTAAAAAAGTTGGAAAAAAAAAAGATTCAGTATTTTGCAAACAATTATTTTTCTTGTTATAGGCTGATGTGTCGATCTCTTATTGGTGAGCATAAAACTAGTGTGTTCTGCCTAACTTAACAGAAGGGGCTCTCATCACCTTATTACCCGAATGTCAAACATGGGACCAAACAAGCTTCTCTAGCTTCTTTTCTTCTTTTTCTCTTTCATATTTTGGAAGACAATTGCTTTCCTTGGAACCTCGAGAGGAAACCTAATAGTGAAGCTGATCGTCTTCAACCCCGTCCCAACTCCGACAATTCCAACTGCCTTCAACTCCGACTTTTCGGAGGCAAAGGCAGCTTTCACCTTCCTAAAAGGTTTTTTATTGTTCGGACTCTGACAAAGGCAAAAGCTGAAATGGGCATTTCCTAGGCCCTACATGAGAATAAAAAATTGGAAAGCAGATATCCCTAATATCGAATTCTTAAAGTTGAAGTTTAACATAGATGAAGCCAAACCATAAAAGTAATATGCATCCTAACACGCAACACAAATTCTTCAAATTAGTTCCTCCGGTATCACACGAGCCTACAACTGTTTGCAATATGCATACCACTGGAACCAATGTTACAACAAGAAAGCTCATCCTGCCTTTCCCTCATCTGCTGCGCCTAGGTGACATGTCAGCAGACCTGGACCTAGATCCAGAGGGTGATCTTGATACTCTTCCAGGCGATGACCTCCAGTGACCACGCGCTTCCTCAGTCTCGTATGTAGGTTTCCTGCAATGACATGTTTGACATAAGCACAAGCAATCAACAGAGAAAAAGAATTAAACAAGGAGTGCAAACAACCACATTTTAAATAATAACAAATTTAAACTCTATACTCTTAAGCACAAATGGTTCCTCTTGGGCAGAGGACTCCAGAAAATGCAAGCCTTGGATGCACTAAAAGCCACTGGTACAAACTGATGCCTGCCCTAGTGCCCTGTACTCCATGCTGCATGTCCTCTGTTCTTTTCTCCGTTCTTTCTTTTTCTTTCCTTTTTTTTTGTTTTGGGGGGGGGGGGGGGGAGGGACAAGGGCCGTAACAGAGTGGCAACAATCACTAAAAATCATAGTTTTTGTTTTTTTAACAAGTCACTAAAAATCATAATTCCCGAAATCGATTCTGAGAATTCTGTCTTTCGCTTGTGCTAAAGAAGCAATCACGTCATCATCACAAGCAATTCAAAGAACAAGACTCCTATGTAATGTACAACATGGTATAGCTATCAAGTTCAATTAGTTAGAAATTACAAAATCTTACTCGCGATATCCATTGCCATTTTCATTTTGATCAGTAGCATTGTCATAACCTGGAGAATAAGACTTGACATTATCAGCATCTCGCTCCCTTCGAGGACCTCTTGGTGATCGAGGGTGCTCTGCGTGCCTTCTACTCGGGGAAACAGAATAGTCAGCCCTTCGTCTTGGCACAGGTGAGGAGGACCTGACAGTTGAAATAAAATTCACTACCGTTTGAACCTGCCCAAGTGACCACTAGAAAAGATATTATGGCAGTTTGTAAACTTGCAAGTTTACCTTGAGCGGTATCGATTCCTAGAACCTGAAGGATAGCGGGGGGAGCGTGAACGAGATACTGAACGCGATCGAGAACGTCCTGAGAGATATCAGATTCAAAAAAAGAGTATTTTAAACAGGAGTCACATAATGGATATGAAAAAAAAAGAATGCAAAGCCATGCTAATTTATAGAGACCAAAACAGGACTCTAAATTATATCACTTTCAGCTTCCAAACTTCAATCTAATCGAATGATTAGAATGCCACCAAACAATTCATTTGGTATCCTTTCCAAAGGTAACTGTTGAGTTAGAAGTACAAGTGGCTTGCAGACCAGGTGCGTTTAGGTCCATGAAAATGCTACCCTCAGCAAATTATAGCAGCTGAGCTAGCAGGCATCTTGAAGAAATGACACCCCAATTTCAGGCCCACATCCCTACCATCTCTCTAAACGCAACAAAAAGATTCACATCATAACCATTTGAAAAGACTGACTTATCAACAAGAAAATGGTTCTCAGCGTCAGAGATTTCAATTGCTAAGTTAAAAACTAACTTCAAAACATACAAAACAAATGAAAGATAGCTATCAGACTTTAAAAAGTAGCCTTATGACATTAAGGGTTTAAAGAGAGATCGTGTCAATGTTGCTTCAGTTCATTACAGGGCGTTCAAACTTCAAGACCACAAAGATGTAATAGGCAAACAGGTGTTTGGTTCGAGCAATATACATCAAGTCCTTTCCCTGAACTGTTTAGATACAGGATTTGAGGGCCCAGCCTCAAACTTTCGAACATGAGCTTGAACTTGAGAGAGGACCTAAATTTATCAATCTTCCTGAAGTTCAGGAATGATTACACTCGTACCTGATCAAACAGATAAACAGCCCTATAATGTGATTCCACCAACAGTCAGACTAGCATCAAAAGACAAAAGCTCCCAGTTGATAGCAGGTAGTTCACATGTAAAAAGATAGGAGAAGCACTATTTTTTTAAGGTAGAACTAATTAATAGATTCACACCACGCTTCTTAACTTGCAATCTAAATAACCCAAGTTACCCAAGTTCTTCCAAATGTTAATAAAATACATGCAATAGATGCCACTATCCTTAACAACAATAATCTCATAAAAGCCTTTCAACAGTAGAAAAATAGGTTAAGAGACAAAAAATCAGCAAGGCAATACCTCCAATGATATTTTGAGAAATTTCTCATACAGCAGTAGCAACCATTGGGATTACAGAACTATTGAGAAGAACGAACTAAAATTGTCAGAAACAGCATACCATAATGAGATGACCGCCGTCCCCCATAGCCCGAGCCCGAAGGTCCTCTGCATAAGTACAATAACAGACAGGAATCACCATGCATATAAGGCGTGGAACATAACTAGTGTAGGTGGCAAGAGGAAGGAGGGAGTGGAAGAATTTACCTCACCCTAGTCCTTTGACGCATTTCCTCTGGCCTTTTCCTTGTTTCAGCAGCAAGAACCACAGATATCTCTCTCCCAGCAAAAATCTGCCCATTCATATGATATTGAGCCTCTGAGGCATCATAACCATCCACAAACTGCACAAATGCAAATCCCCGAGGTTCCCTAGAAAGAAGATATGGGAAAGCTTCATTGAATGCAAGATTTAATCTGAGCAAACACAGAGTGTATGAGGGCACTGACTTGACAAAAATACCACCGTAAGATACCACCACAATGTGGTTATTTGGTATACCTTTCTTTACACATCTAAAAATCAGCTCTGAAGCACTTCCAGATAAGTGCATGCTGAATTTACTTAAAGCAGATAAAATCCAAGCTTAGTGGCTGCCCTTTACTTTACAGTCAAGCATGAAAGCCAACTTCAAAAGAGGCAAGTGACTTGAAAATTCTTCACATTCTTGTAGTTACACGATGCACTTGAAATCAACGTTCCCACAAACTTAAAAATCCCTTCAGGTAGTCTTCAATTGGTCAAGACTATAAATCTTCTTCCTCATCAAACTTCTATTGATTGTGTAATTATATAATTTCTCTTCATAAAGGAATATCCTTCATTTGAGGATTACTCTAACACTCTTGGGGGACCAACAAGTTAGGCAATGATAAACAGTAGGTCTTCATCAAAAGTGGGGCTTGGGCTTGTTTTAACTTCAAAGTTCAAACCAACATACCCCCTGACAAACCAGTTCAAATTTTAATTCACTATGAAAAGGAACAATAAATACCTTCATAAATAGTTTAGAATGCAACTCAATAGACAACTTTTGCATCCCCTATTTGTATACCTTAACTAAAGATGCCAAAAAAATAAGTGGAGAGTCTCAAATAATCAGCAATTCAAATCCATACTTATCCATCCTATGAATTTTGCTTGCAAAGACTAGCAACACAAAATACAAACACCTAATTTCTATCGATCTCAAAAGAACCCAACTTCAGCAAATTCATGCTTCTTTTCAAGCAAATTATACAACATCAACCTTGAGCCACATGCCTTGGCTTGGTTCAATTCGGCAATTCAACAGTTAATGTTTTGCAGTTTCAATAGCCCCTTTAGAATTATAAAATTTTAAGTCAATCGGTGACGTAACGCTGGAGTAGGGAAAAGCAAAGAACTTCAGCAACATGTTATAGTTATAAATGACTTGCATTGTAAAGTTAGGGTGTTGGATCGTCATACAGAATCTAATATCACACTAGTTTGAAACAACAAGCTCAATCAAGCAAGCAAACTTGGCTACATATAGATGAACTATGCTTGGAAATCACTAATTATGCTCTATTGAAGCTAAAGCCTGTTACAAGTCCAAGTGCGCAGTGCACAGAACCCAGCTTACTTCCACCATTACATCTCTGTCATATCTAACAAGCTAGTTGGCAGGAATGTTACACATAATACATCTGCAAATCTCTACTGGTAAAAACTCACCCTGTGTAATAGTCCTTGGGAATATACACATCCCTTACTACTCCGAATCTCTCGAATGGAACTCGAAGTTCTTCTGGTCTGCAAACAGACAAAGAGATCTAAATAACCAACTTGTTTTGACAAATCAACAACATCAAAGGAAGGGGGATCTTCTACCTCCAAAACAACGATAAACATGAACCCACCTATGGCTACACTGAAACACAAACCAAATGACAACAATGGTACAAGAAAACACTACCTGCAATCCAGCGGAATGTTCCGAACCAAAAGGCTTCCGTGATTCTGGTCCTTGCGTCTACCATACCCCCCACCACCACCGCCGCCGCCGCCGCCGCCACCACCACCACCACCACCACCACCACCGTATCCCCTTCTAGGAGGGCTTCT
Organism: Alnus rubra; assembly: GCA_028654335.1. Lineage (NCBI taxonomy): Eukaryota > Viridiplantae > Streptophyta > Magnoliopsida > Fagales > Betulaceae > Alnus > Alnus rubra. Next base: position 685,454 of record JAJPGS010001661.1, on the reverse strand, counting down.
CCCTCGACCGCCATATCCTCTCCTAGGAGGACTATAGTATGGTGGACTATACCTCCTCATGATGCTGCCTAACATCACAATCACAACCCATGTGAGACTATACATAAAATACGCATTTTTCACTTGCTAAATGAAACTTCTAAACCCATTACGAATAAGGTAACTTAAAAAAAGGTAATTAATAGAAAAAATTAAAATTTATGCTATAATGTAATAATAGTCAATACGAATTCTTCAAATCGCAGAACCTGATCTCAAATCACTAGCCAAGAAAAAAGACACCTAGATTACCTGCTTGGCTGCTAAGAAAAAAGTTCAATTCTTCGAATTTTCATTATTTTTTGGGGGCAAAGAAAACAAAACCTCTAGTCAACCCAGCATGATAAAACTATTATACTAAGCTTGACTAAAACATTTTCATATTTTGAAAATAAAAACCTAAAGATCGAAACTTTCGTTTTCTTTTCCTGCGATTTCTAGCCACCCAAACGAAACCTTAAGGTTTCAAACAAGAGAGAGAGAGAGAGAGAGTCACAGAGGAATCTTTAAGCAGTTTTCACCGAGAAGAAACCCTTAAGATTCCCTAGATTGAGGTTTCTCGGAAACCAAACTAAGCCTTAGGGTTTCTCTTTTCATTCTTTTCCTGATCAATCGTAACGAACAAAGTAGAAAGATTTACCTGTAACAACAAGAGTTTAGGAGAACAGACTACAGATACAGAGAGAACCCAAAATCTTTTACTTAGATCTGAAGTATGCGTGTCGAACAATGTCGCCTATTTTGCTTTTAAAAAGCCTCACTTCGACTTAAAAAAAAAAAAAAAAAAAAAAACTCGCTCTGGAATTTTCCACGATATTTTCAGACATTAAACCCTAGGCAGATAATAAGGGCCAGTTTGGGTAGCATTTGGAAATAATAACTTTTATAGTTAAAAAAATAGCTTTTGAAAAAATATCTATATTTTTAACTTTTTCTAAAAGTGCGTTTAGCCTATTTTAGAAAAAAAAAAATCAAAGAAATACTTTTTTAGATTTTTACAAAACAACTAATTTTTATTTGAGAGGTGATTTTTACACAACAAACATACACAACAATGATACAACTCTGCCCTGTTTAATAACTCCCTCCTCTCCCCCTTTTCTTATTTTCACCTCTCCAAAAAAAAATCAATTCAAAACATTCTTAACCTTTTTTTATTTTTTATATCACATCAACAATTTTATATTATTATTTAAATAAAAAAACCCACTACAATACAAAAAATTTTCATCTTTCTATATAAATTCTCTCTACTTTATATCACATTAATCACTTTTTATTTTCACTCAACAAAAATATTCCCCCATAAGGGAAAGGGAGGAGAGGGGAGGGGATTACTAAATGGGGCCTCTACTTATATGGAGTGGGACCCATGTGGTAGGTCCCACCACATATAAGTAGAGTTGTGCAATTGTTTTACATAGTTGTTGTGTAATAAGCATTTTTCTTGTCCTCAAAAGGTAGCTCAATCAGCTAGGAGACCACGCCTTATGAAGCAAAGTCCACTAGTTCAAATTCTCCCTCCCCCTATTGTGTTGACATGTCCAAAAAAAAAAAAGCATTTTCCTTTTTATTTTGCACAGCTTTCTATATATTAAAATTACATTTTAAGATTGTTAACGCAATCTTAAACAAGCCCTAATGATAAAGAGTAGAGACCTTTTCTTTATCGTCTTTTATCCTCTCAACGTTGATGTAACTTTTAAAGTTATCATTCGATCAAAATTTAATAGTGATCAATCACAAATTAAATGATAATTTTAAAAGTCACATCAATCTTGAGAAGACCTTACATAACCTTTCAGAAAAGTACTACACATACCAATTTTTTTTTAAAAAATTTGATTCTAAAATGATATGTCACAATCACATGTGATTTATCATTTTAAGAAATGTGGCATCAACTCATGAGATGATGACACATCATTTGAAAACTACTTTTAGAGATAAAAATTTAGAAAGCAGGGCATTTCCCAACCTTCCAATAGCATATAGACAAGTCAGCTTTGAACACTAAAATAGTAAAAAGCATTAAGATGAAAACACCGTATCAATATCTATTGAGTAATGATTCACTACCACCTAAATATACAACTTTTCACCACCTTGTCTATGTGCATAGACAAGGTGGTCCCTCACCTTAATTTATTTTTAAAAAATAAAAAAACTCAAAAAGTAGTGGGGGACCACCTTGCCACATAGGCAAGGTGGTGAAAAGTTGTATATTTAGGTGGGAAAATGTTAGATTTACAACACCAATACAACAACTGTACAACAATCCCTCACATGAGAGTGGGTCCCACATACTGGGGCCCACCCTCATGTAAGGGGTTGTTGTATTGGTGTTGTACAATAATCAAATCTCATTTAGGTGGCATTGAATCATTATTCATATCTATTCTCTTGAAACAAAATCAAGTGATTGACATGCCCCGTTCCTCCGCTGGACAAATGTTTTCCATATTAGGTTGATAGAATTTCCTTACTAAAACTTACCATTTATATTTGATTGTAATCAAATCCTACCTTATTTGTATTATCTTCACCTAAGTTATTTTCTCTATAAATATGGTTTATTTTAATTATAAGGGTATGTTTGGTATGTAGTATATATTCATAAAATAGAATGGCTATTCCTATAGACTTGCCATAATCATTCATTTGTTTAGTTGCACATCATTCTTTTGAATAACTATTCTTTGAGGATCAAAATGTGTTTTTCAAAAAACCTACATTAAATTTTTTTTTCAAACCCAAATTTTTATTTTTATTTTAAAAAAAAAGTCTGAATATTCTATGAGTTACTAAACCATCCCAAGGGCGCACAACTCCTGATGTTCTATTAAGGTGGCTGGCAACCCCCACTTCAAGGATTTTCAGAATTTCTTTTTTTTGGTACAAAAATGTATTTTATAAATTTTGGTTTAATTACGGTTAGAACATATATAGTGTTGCCAAACAAAAACAAAAGAATAGAAATGGTCATTCCATTCAAAATTCTTATATTTTCAATAATACACATTCCTATTCATAAAGGAAAATGATCATTACGTGTATCAAAAATGCTCCGAATCAACAAAGTGAATAAGAACATAATATAGCCATTTAAACCCTTTCCTAGTGGTGGGCGTAGGCGTCTAACGCCAAGCCATCCCAAAATTTATTGTCTCTTTTCTCTCTCTTTGCTTCCACTCTTTTTTCCTACTTTGATACTTAAATTTCTACAACTATATGTATTTATATAAAATGCATTGCAGCAAGAGTTGTTGCATAAGAATTCTTCACTTTTCGGCTGATACTACGTAGGAACAGGCTCTGATCTGAAGATAAAAATTAGCTACAAGCTAATTTAATAAAATAATGTGTTCCTTAGAATGTGAAAAACACATTTTTTTTAATAGCACGTGCTTATCACAGGATTTTTTTTAATAGCATTAATAAGAAAACTATATGATTCTCATATGCTTTAGGAACATATATCACTTTAGGGATAATTGCATCATTGGTCCATGTGGTATACCATAATTATTTTTCACTCCCTATGGTTTAAAAAGTTCATGGGAGGTCCTCGTGATATGCAATAATTACAAATCGATCCCTGGCGTCAAATTCTGTTAAAATTTTTAACAGATTCCGTCAAATGCCACGTCAGCGCCACGTGTCGTCATCTTATTGGTGACACGTGACGCTGACATGTCTAATTTTAATAAAATAATATAAATTTATTAAAAAATAAATAAAAAATACTTATTTTTTTTTTTAAAAGAAAAAAGAAAAAAACAAAAATGGGAAAGAGGGTGGCCAGGCCACCCACAGCCCATGGGGGTGGCCGCGCGCCACCCCCAGAGGCCGCCGGGGGTGGCGCGCGGCCACCCCCAGGCCATTGGGGGTGGCCTTTGGGCCACCCCTAGATCTTCTAAGGGTGGCCCGATGGCCACCCCCGGCCACTGTGGGTGGCCGCGCGCCACCCCCAGAGGCCACCTGGGGTGGCGCGCGGCCACCCTTAGTAGATCTAGGGGTGGCCCGAAGGCCACCCCCTGGGCCTTGGGGGTGGCTGGGCCACCCCTTCAGCTTTTTTTTTTTTTGAATTTTTTTTTTTTGTTTTTATAAAAAAATAAGTATTTTTATTTATTTTTTAATAAATTTATATTTTTTATTACGATAGACACGTGTCGCCATCTTATTGGTGACACGTGGCGCTGACGTGGCATTTGACGGAATCTGTTAAAAATTTTAACAGAATTTGACGCCAGGGATCGATTTGTAATTATTGCATATCACGAGGACCTCCAGTGAACTTTTTAAACCATAGGGAGTGAAAAATAATTATGGTATACCACAGGGACCAACGGTGCAATTATCCATCACTTTATTAGATCGGTTTGTAAGAATTAACTACAAACCCGTTTGAAGCTAATTTATGTCCATGCTGTGAGACCAAGTTTGTTTTTGTGAGCGAAGAGTTTGAGAGTGAAGCACGGAGCTATAAAGTGGGAATTTGGTTTGGTTGGTTCGGGGAGTTTGAGATTGAAGCGCTGTGCTATATAAAGTGAATCTTGGTTCACTTTCATCCAAGTTATACAAATTTCACATTGCTCACTAGGGAAGTTCATTGAACCGAGAAAAATGCTGTATAATGGAAAAGAAGCCAGCACCTATAAAATAAAATGCCTGTTTTGCAGTGTCTTTTTGAAATGTCATATGGCCCTGCCTCCAGTGCGGAATAAAGTCGAGCATCACTGCCAACTATGAATGCAAGTTACACTTAAAAATACATAAATAGTGATTCTATGAGGAAAGTAGTCAGTTCACTTGTGACTTTGCAGGCCATCCACAATCCAGCGGGTCTAGCAGTTCTTCATAGGGCACCGTCCACATACAGTTCTTTGCCAACATCTCATCCTAAGAAAAACTTCACTTCTGCAGTCGACTCAGCGTTATCCAAAGTTTATATTCGTCCCGCTCACAATCAAGCACGATGCGCCTCTTTCATGAAGCTTCATACAGATCGAGGAATAAAAATGCATCAACATGCAACTGCAACATCTAATTCAGATTGCAGGTTGTCAGAGTCCGTGAGCAAAGGACTCTTCTGGAACTTGTTTCTTAGCTGACCACAAGCCGCACTAGCATCCAGGCCCCTTGTTTGCCGGGTGCTAACAGTTATTTTACGTGATTCCAGAGCAGCCGCAAATGCCATCACCTGCCAAATGGAATAAAAAAACCATGTCTATAGAAAATCATAAAATGAATCAAGTGATGAGGTATTGAGGCATGTTCTAGTTGAAAATGATGGCGTAATAGCACGTGTTCAACATACAGCTTTTTTGTGTGGCCGCTTATACTCTGAGCCTTCTATTGGATTGAAAGGTATCAGGTTTACATGATAACCGCGTCCCCACTCATGGAGAAGATCTGCAAGTTCCACTGCATGCCCTGTTGTATCATTGACTCCAGCTGCCCATAAGCAATAATAACATTGAGAAGACTGTCATTTACATCAATATACATGTTAACCTTCTAGAAAGTGCGGAGGGGAAAGGAGTGGGGTACAAAAGTGCTAAAAAGTGAAACGTCAGTACCTAAGAGTGCATACTCAAAGGAAACCCGCCGACTGGTTTCAAGGAAGTAGTCCTTGCAATCTTTCATGATTGCATCCAGAGGATAGGATTTTGCACTTGGCACAATTGCTTCCCTAAGTTTCTGGTTTGGAGCATGTAGGCTGATGCACAAGACAATGAGAAAATTGACAAGAAAATAAAGTTACATCTGCATAATCTGAGAAAGAGATACTGACATTAGACAAGTATTACCAAAAAGAAGTTAGAATACCTACAGGACAGACCAAAAGTAGACCCTAGAAATTGCAAAAATGGGGGGAGCAGTGAATTGAGAAGGGATGATACCACACAACCCAGAATATCTGATTTTACAGTCAATACCCCGAACATTATTTTATTGGAGAAAAAAGAAGAAGAAGAAGGTAAAAAAAAGACGTGAATTCATTTAGAAATTTGGATCAATGACTTATATTACATTATACAGCTTAACGGCAGGAAGAATTCACTACTCTTCAGTATCTGGTGGGTTTATCTATTCTACTGCCAAATATTTCTGGTTGAAGGACAAAAGGCTTAAAAGATAAACCACAAATTTGACATTGATTTATATTAATTTGAATCATAGGCTTAATGCTGTTTAAATTCCTGATTTTAGAAAATTTGCAGGCAGAATTGCTTTTAGCCTACTGCGAAAAAAGTTAAGGGGTTGGATTTTTTTCCGAGACAGGATAAAAGGCAGTCCAGAATGGCTCTTTCACTCTCAATTAGCATGACTAATTATCTGAACCCTTGAACAAAACATGTGAGGTTTTTTTTTTTTTTTTTTTAATAAGTGGTGCAGAGTGGAACACATATACTGTCAAACAGTAAACACGGACCCCAAGCTATTGCATAATGCGACTGTAAGATGCAAATCCTAGGTAAATTTTATCGGTTTAACATGATTACTTCAACAAAAATGGACAATTACTCACAAGCAAACAACATCATCAAATGGTTGACAGAATTATCAACCAAAAAAATCAATTTCCTATTGTAAATGACACACCTGACAGCCAATGTTGACTGAAGTTTGAGAGAAGCCAGCTTTCTAATTGTGTTTGGAACCCCCACAGTAGATATCGTGATCATTCTTTGCCCAATTTGCACATCCTTAAATAGAAGAAAGGCCCATCAAAATTGAGCTTATACTCAAAACCAATTAAAAAAAAATGGATTTCTAATAAGTTACAAAGAATTTATAACATGTAAATGGAAAATTCTAGAAGTAAATTACAATCAAGTTCAATTGAAAAGTAATAAAAACTTACTAAAAAGTTATCATGGACATAATCAATGTAGTGAAGCAAGTAGACTATGTGCATGTAATAGTTCTAAAACGCACCTTATTCAAGCACTGGTGTGCTTCAAGTACTGACTTCAGATTCAACATTGGCTCACCCATTCCCATGAACACCACATTTGTTACCCTCTGCTTGAAGACGTCCTCAATAGCTAATACCTATGTAGAAAAATGTATTTACAATCACTTCATGACGCTAAACAAACTCTAGCCTGCTTCAATACATTTATGTTCGGTATATGATTTTTTATTTTATTTTATAAGTAAGAAGCCAATCTCAATAAAAAGCGTAAGACGCCCCTTAGTACACTGGGAGTATACAAGGAAACACCTAATTATAAAGAGAAAAGCGAGTGAAAAATTAGCAAAAGTAAAAGACAAAGGGTAGATATAAGCCGTAATCCAAAAGTACAAAGGTAGAACGAGGATAAAATTTCTTCCAAAGTACTTTCCAAATCCTCAAAGCTCCTATTGTTTCTTTCCCTCCATAAGCACCAAAAGAAGCAAATAGGCGTCATTTTCCAAACCGCAGCACTCCTTGGCCTTCCGAGAACCACCAACGAGTAAGCAAGTCGATAACCCATCTGGGCATAACCCAAGACATCCTAAAACGACTAAAGAGAGAACTCCACAAAGCAGAAGCCACATCGCAGTGAAGAAGGAGATGATCCACGGACTCCCCAGTCTTCTTACACATATAGCATATGTTTATCACGATAACATGCTGTTTCCTAAGATTGTCCAGGGTAAGAATCTTGTCAAGACCCGCGGACCACACAAAGAAGGCAGCCCTTGAGGGAGCTTGAGTGCGTCAAATGCTTTTTCAGGAAAGCGACTACTTCCAGAGCAAGCTAAGGAGTAAAAAAAGGACTTGACCTTGAACAGACCTTTTTTAGAGAAGACACACCACAACTTGTCTTCGTTGCCTCTACTCACTTTGATTGAGTGCAACACCTGGAAGAAAAAACAAAAACATCTACCTCCCAATCGTGAGCCTCCCTAGTGAAACTCACGTTCCACTGGTTGGAGTTGCCCAAAAACTCCAAATTATCAGCAATAACAGTGTCCTTTACACGGGCAATACCAAATAAAGCTAGAAAAGCTACTTTAAGAGCCATGTCCCCACACCATAAATCATGCCAAAAACTGATATTGGAACCATCCCCCACAACAAATCTAGTGAATCTAGAGAAAGAATCCCAACCTTTTCTGATGTTCTTCCACACCCCCACCCCAAAGGCACTTGTCGACTCGAGAGAGCACCACCCGCCCCATAGGCTACTGTATTTAGAATCCACGACAACTCTCCACCACGCATTTCTCTCAGACCCAAAACGCCATAGCCATTTGCCTCACCCCATAGAAAGTCTCTTTGGAGCTTCTCAATGCGATTGGTCACACAAGCAGGAATGGGAAGAGAGACAAGAATTATATAGAAAGGTTAGAGAGAGTACTCTTAATAAGGGTAACCCTGCCACCCTTGGACAAATACAACCTTTTTCCAACTAGCCAAGCGACACTCCATCTTAATCAGGATACCATCCCAGATAGACTTAGCCTTGTAGCACGCCTCAAGCAGCATACCAAGGTACTTTAAGAATCCACCATAACAATTACGGGTTTTATTATTATTATTATTTTCCTTTTCCAAAGTAATTGAAGTACCTCAATTCCATCTTAGCATCTTCGTTTCTAGAATTGTGTATACCATAAAATATTCAAAGACAACTACACAGAGTGGGACTATGAAGAGTAAATATAAGAAGACATTAATTAAGAGTACCTGTTCAATAATTTCATGCCTCTTAAGATTCCTTGAGAATCCCCCTTTTCCAGTGGCACAAAATGAGCAACGCAGAGGGCAGCCTACCTGAATATCCAAAACAACAAGGAGTATAAAAAACAAACCAAGTATAAAAATCAAATAACAAGAAAATATTGCTGATGTACAAAAAAAAATTTTAAAAAAAAAAAATAATAAAAAAAAAAAATCAGAATCAATGAAAGAATAATCCCAAAAAAGGGGCAAAAAATGGCACTGGCTGGTACTGTAAGACTCAGGAAAACATAGCCACATCTGCATTATCACTAAAGAAAGACTAATTAAGTTGCAATTAAAGTCCATAGAATCTTACTTATCAAAAAAAAAAGTTCCATAGAATCTTATAAAGCTCGGTCTCACCTACTAAGGAACTCATGTGATACTTAACACTCATAAGCATCTTTATAATCCACTCACTCAATGTAGGTAATATATCTTCCTAATGTGGGACAAACTTTAAGGGGTGTCATAGGTCCACTCATAAAATCACCTGTGATGATACGCATGCTGTAAGGCGCACTGAACCTTTGTCATCTTCAACTGGTATGCCAACGGTTTCAATCAGTCTGTTGTCTTCCAACTTAATTAACAACTGCACGGTCAATGGAAAGTATAATAAAATAAGATTATCAATTTAAATATAAACTAGAGAGAGATAACTTCCAAGAATCACAAAATTATCGAATCAAAATGCGAAGCAAAGACATTTGCTGATAAGATATCCATACACACACTTGACACCCAAAATTTATGATCATGTCCTAAATATGAACAGTAGAACTCTAGCATCATATTACCAATGAGCTTTAGCTCAAATGGTACTTATTTCCCTATGTAGGGAGGAAAGGGTGAGGTTGTGGGTTCAAGTCCACCGGATGCTTGTGTAACTTACTAATAATAAAAAATAAAAATAAAAAAGACTCTAGAATCATATGAATTGGCCCAACCAATACATTTCATCAAAACTGCACACTTACACAACTGCCCAAGAAATAAATGTATTATTAAAACCAAATTACAGCAAGAAACGATTCAATTAAGTTGCTTTTCACCTTAATAGTCCCATCAGCAGCAGTGACAGTGCCATAAATGGGCGACCGCCCAACCCTCCATCCAGCTTCTTGAAGACCATTCCTGAATGCCTGAGGCACTGTAACAAACCATGACAATAACACCAATAAAGAAGAAGAAGAAGAAAAAAAGCCTCATATTTCACACAATCATTTATTGGGAAAAGGTAAATGTCAAAAAAAAAAAAAATGTGACCCATGAGAGGGGAAGGAGAGGATTTTCTCACTTTGACTGAAATCTTGAATTTCCTTCACCTTTCTCTTGTAAATAAGATGATGGAGTTGCTTCCCTCTATACCTTTCCTAAAACATAATATTCCCAGAATCAAAAGTATCAGTACAAAATACGAAATTGCGTGAACCCTTTCGTTTTAAGTCCTTCAGATATTTCGGGGAAAAAAATCTGAACTTGAAAAAGTATTACCACCACATATGTTAGTCAATTTCTTCCATTTTCTCGGGAAACAAACAGGGGGTTAAGTTTTTTTGTGTCTTTACCTGTTCGAAGTCGACGGCGAGCTGTTGGAGCTCCTGCTCGGACATGCCGAGGAGGACGTGCTGCGAATCAGCGAGGGAGGCACGCGTGGGGGAAGCAGTAGAGAAGTTGCGGGAGGGAAAAACCGCAAGGGTACGAGGGCGCACTGCACGTGCGAGAGGCGCGAAGCACACGTGTTGGACAAGCGCCATTGAAGTGCCAATCCTCATATCATCACAAACGCTAAGGAAGCAGAGCACCCGGCAGGCTAAAACATCGCTTAAACCTCCGATTTCGGCCGAAAAGACGATAATAGCACTAGATATTTGCTACGTTCTCTTCAACGACATGCGTTTACGGGTATGCAAAACGACCTTAATACATGTCCATTCATAATCAAGGGAAAACACAATTACCATATCCCAAACTTTAGGACATTATAATTATCCAAAGAATTTAGCATTTTGCTACAACTTATTTTTAGTGGCAGTAGTATTTATGTGCTCCCAGGGAAAATATACTGATGGATTTGGCTTGGTTTTAATTCTAGTTCAAATTAGACCTTTTAAAATTGGGACACATCAATTGTGTCATGTTATGGGACATGGTCAAAATCTCACTGGTTTTAGTTTCAACTTAAATTGGACCCAAGCCAGGACCAAAATTGACCCTCTCAAGAAAATTAGATGGTCATTCCAAACTGGATTTCTATTTGGTAGGCCTAGGAATTTGTGGAGATGGAAAAATAAAATGTGTTACTATTATGATGTTCAATATAATAATAAGTAATGTTAGAAGTATTTCTTGTGTTATTTTTGTGTCTTTCTAAAAATAAAATGGTTTTTAAATTACATTAGGCTTGTAATTGATCACTATTGAATTTTGATCAAATTGTGATTTTAAAAATCACCTCATTTTTGAAAGGCACATGAAAAACATCTAAAATTACTCTTATATTGTCACCATCTGGATTCATAGACAAGCAAGCTAAACGCATTAATCAATTGTTGTACCAAGCTATGTGATAATTCGAAAGGTGAGGTAGACTACAAAGTTGAAACCCCAGTATACCAAGACCAAAAACTTAACAGCATGGGGCTTGTATGCCAAAATCACATCAGCTGCTATAAATGCATGTAAGGGAAGTGTACAAAACTGCTCTAAAGGATCAAGAGCCTGGATTTGTCTGTAACAATACATCATATTTGTCAATTTTACTAAAAAGTTCCGACGAACAATGACAGGAGTCAGAAATCGTAGTTGTCATGGTCATTGCTCATAACCAGAATCCTAAACCACTACAAGAGATTTGAGCTGTGATTTCAACTTTGTTCGCTAGTATGTATTGGAAGGGGAGATGTCCGCAAGCACAGAGACCGAAAGTCTGGCTTTTGCAACATGCAGTTGATGTACTTTACTTCATCACAAATGTGAGACTAAAGCCCAGGTGGCCTGAAAAGAAGGTAAAATGAAGGATAAATTAGGAAGATATGAGAGAGAGAGAGAGAGAGAGAGAGAGAGAGAGAGAGAGAGAGAGAGAGAGAATAGTATAGATAATCTATATATCAAGATGTAAATGAATTCAATTGACACAATGTAAAAATGAAAACAAGTACCCAGATGAGATGAAAGACATAAAGAGAAACATATTCCATAAGTTTTCTCTTAGGAATAACTATTCCCTTAAAATGAGAAATAAGGCCTCGCTTGATTCGCGGAACAGGCCCCTAGAATGAAATGATCATTCCATAGGAATAACTATTCTTTAGTTTGGTAGAGGCATATTCCATGGAATAGCTATTCCCTTACGAAGAGGAATACCTATTCCTCTAAAAAATGAGAGGAATAGCTATTCCTTGGGGTAAAGACGACATTTTTTAAGAAAAAAAACTCATTTTTTATTTTCTTTCAAAAAAAAAAAAAAAAAGTAAATCTAAACACCAAAGTGGTTGGCCAGGGGTGGTCGCAATGCCTCGGGGGGACCACTGAGGCGTTCCGGGGGTGGCACAAGCCACCCTCGATGGGCTTCGGGGATGGCCGCGGCCACCCCCGGAGGCCACTCGGGGGTGGCTGTTGCCACCTCCGGTTCAAGGGTGAGTGGCCGACCACCCATTGGGGTGGTCGGCCACTCACCAGTTTATTTCAATTTTTTTTTTGTTTTTTTTTTTTAATGTATTTTTTTTAAAAAAAAAAAGAAAAAAATACAATGTAGGGTTTTTTTAGTAATTTTCTTTTGAACTCCGATTAAAATGTGTGAGTTATTACCAAACAAAAGAATAGCAATAGCAATTCCATTCCACCACCTTTTATTTTCAAGAATAGCTATTTATTTTTCTAATGAAATGACCATTCCGCGAACCAAACGAGGCCTATCTATTCCTCTAAAAAAGGGGAATAGTAGACAATAGCTAAGAATGCCTTTTTTTGGGTGCCCCCCCCCAAAAAATATATTATTTTTAGGGATAGGTTATTTTAGGAAATTTAGTTAAAAGCTGATTCCTGTCCGGTTAGGAAATTTGGTCATTATTGTGTTGTCACCAAACAAATGAATAAGAATGATCATTTCATTCCGGCTTCTTGTATTCCTCATAATACTCATTCTCATTCCTAGGCAATCATCATTCTAGGGGGCCAAATATATCCTAAATGAATTTAATTGACAATATGTAAAAATGAAAACAAGTATCCAAATGAGATGACAGGCACAAAACCACCCAAAACATAAAGAGAAACATATTCCATAAGTTTTCTTTTTGGGGTGAATAAATCAATAATTTCATCAGTTATAGAAACTCGAGTACTTCTCAATAGGGCTAGGCGTAGTGGCAGAAAAAATCAATTTCTAACAATGTCAGGTCGGTAGGCGGAACATATATATAAAAATCGGGGTTCCGACCCGAATTGACCCGACATTTTCGTAGCTATTTTTTTGGTACTTAATTAAACGTCATTTTTATAAGCAAAAAAGGACGCCGTTTTAGATGCATATATATGCATCGCTTTCTCAAACCCTATCATTTTCACACCCCCTTCGACCTTCGTCTCTCACTCTCTTTGTCTCTCTCATTCTTAGCTTTGGCCCTTCACACCGTCGTCCCCCTCCCAGCGCCGCTGCCATCCTACCTCGCTCTCAACCTCTCACTCTCTCTTCAAATCTCAATCTGACGTCATCAGGTATAAGTCTAGGGCTAGGCATAGTGGTTGACTGCCGCCTACCAGCCGAGGTGACGGGTTTTTCATTAGGTTGACTGCTTTTTTCATTTCTCGCTTACCATCTGTCACTGTCACCGAATTGGCAGTGAAGGTTAATTATGGAAATGCCCTCCGTCGGGAAAAGTCGGTGAATTTACCCACTTTCCAACGTTGGGCAGGGTGGTAGGCAAAAGTGATATTCCCAACCCCGAGTTATCCGACACCCACCCCTACTTCTCAAAGCATTTAGTTCACACTGTTTTCCTACCTTTATTTGTAGAGAAATGTTATATGTACTTAAACTTTTACAAAGTGAACCTTATTAACTGATGTGGAGCTTATTCATTGAAGATAATCAAAATAATTAATAAAAAGAAATGTTACGAGTACTAATGAATAAGCTCCACATTATCTTAGTAAGGCTCCCGTTGTAAAAGTTTAAGTACATGTAGCATTTCTCTTATTTGTATCCTATGCTTCAGCTGTCATTTCGCTTTTCCTACTGAACAGTCATGCATTTGCTTTCTGTCTTTTACCATAACCAGCATGATGGAGAAACCTCAGCTGCAATTTCCACCTTCCATATTCATCATTACAGTCTTACAGTCCAACCTCGGCTGTCATTTGCCTTGATGTACACAAATAAATGCATTTACCCAAACCTTCAACCTACATATGCCTTCCCAAAAACATCTGCCAGTTTAACACTGGCAATTTAGCCCAGCAATCCATCTAACACTGGCCGGCACAGAAGTATCAGCTGCCTCTCCATTCAGAAAAATTAAGAGATTGAGCCCTCTAATCCCCATTAGCAGATATTTGTGGCAAGGTAAAAGACCACTTTATTGGATAGGTATGTTTTTAAATTGTACTGCCTAACCTACAGACGATGAGAGTAAGAATAATACTGCAAAATGAAATAACAGTCAAGTCTATAAATTGAAAACTTGAGGAATCAGGCCATAAGGACTACATACTGGCTTCGTCTACTAGAAGAGCCTCGGCACTGATCTCCTTGGTACTTTGCCTTCGAGCTTTAGTCTTCTATATGCTTCTCTGATGTGACAAGGTCGAATAGGACCTGAATCCTTCCTCTCGGTCATAACTATTCTAGCTGCAAACTGAAATGTATCAATTGAAGATACCTAGAACACCAAGCTAATTTCCAAGTATCTGAAAATACAGTTATGGAAGACTAAGATATGCACTATATTTACATGTGGTTCTGCATAATGTGATAGATAATGCATCAAACTGCTACAATCACATTTATGTCTGACAGTTTGGTCATTCTGTTTCATATTCACCTAGTAACAAAGGTATCCCTTTGCTTCCCCTTCTGTTCTAAAATTGGCAGAGCTACCTAAGTATCTTGTAAAATGTCGCCCCGAAGGGGGAGTAAGGTGTACAAGATTATTCTCATGGGGCTTATGTGGAAGACATCTAAACTAGAGAGAAAAATATTGAAAATAGCATCCTTGTAAATAGGTAGACTTTAAATGAAAATTTGCAAAACTTTTGGGAAGCAGTGCCCCTCAAAGTCCGTTGCTAGGTCCACCCCCACCACTGCACTGCCAAAGGGGATCACCTGTTATTTGGAAGTTACATGTCAACATCATTTTTGAGTTGGATAAAATATGCGTACCGGTCTCAACAATATCACCAACAAACATTTTTGCTGTCGCTGAAACTGCAACTATCATTGGCTCAGAAATTGTCCTCATCCCTGTGATGCTCAGTAACAACTGCACTCTCACCGTGTAAGAGAAACAAAAATTAGGGCAGACTCCAATTGCATAAATGAATCACCAACAGGTTCTATTGCCGCACTTTAAGAAATACATGCCTACTAAGAGGTCAACAAGCCTAGAAAGATCTTTTGCCAACTTATTCTCCTGATGAGGAGAGATTAAACCCAAAACACCTCTATGTAACTGAAATGTAAGCCTATCTTGTTCTAGATTTTCTCTCTCTACACAGGCATCAAACATGTCCTTTGGTAATTTTCAGTACAATGATCATGTTTCATTTTAGGCAGCTGGATCCTCAATATAACCACCGCTTAGATCACAAAAATGGGGGGAACCAACAAATTATGAAGCAAAAGAAAAAGGGTTTCTAAGGTGGTCAATAACTCAACTTGATAAAGCCTTAAAAAAGACACCCAACTAAACAAGGGAAAAGAGTGGGAAAATGCACAGAAAAGATATAGAACAAACATACCTTTCTCATGTCAGATTTTTTAAATCGAGATCTCCGAAAGGACTCATACCTTTCCGTTTGTTCCTCTGTGAACTGTGATAGGACAGCCCTGCATAGAAAAGAGGGTAATAGTGTGAAGCAACATGTAGTTGAAATTATCCATAATATATATGCAAAGCAATATCATGTCTCTCAGTTTTTCCATAAAGCTAAATTATTTATTGTGTTTTAATTGGCATTGAATTGGTTCTACATCAGTTATCAAAACATTTGAAGAATAATAAAGATAAAAAATAAAAAACCATTTCATACAATGTTTTAACTAGCAATTACGATAGGGTGATTTTGATTTCTTCTATTTCTGTGATTCATTCACAGAACTATCTACAAGGCATTAGAAACAGTTATGAAGCCACATGTAGACCAGAGGGCCATAGCCCCCTTCAGTAAGTGTCATCATCTTATGGGGATTCTAACATCCATATCTTGCGGCTCTCTTGAATCAAAATTAAAAAATTTCATATATGAAAAACTATTAAAAAGGCAAATTTTTCTTCTGAAATTTTTTGAGAAGTTCTTAGGATACTTGACTTTCAATTAAGTATAAGAAAACTCTCGTAACAAATCTCTGTAAGTTTATTTACCAATATACTCATCAAATAATGGTTTCTCATTCATATAATATCCAGAACAAACATGTCGTGTTAACCCATTACAAAGAAGAAGTGGAAAAGAACAAAAGGCTTCTTCTTTGCCTCTTGTTTCTCAGATTCTCTTCCTTTTCCATGAGAAATAAGCATACCCCACCGTACCAATGATAAAGCAAGAAAGACTAGTTCTCTTTCATTGGTAATTTACTTCAATATTTAAAGATTAGCTTATGGTCTTTTAATATATGTGGTGTATGCTTTATAGTTTTTCTAATTTTGGATTTCAACTTAAAATTTATACATTATCTTTTTCAGCCGTTAATAAGACAACTCCTTGAATTAGTTTATTTTTCCATTGCTTTAAGTTTTGTGTACTAATAACGATAGAAATTGATGATCCTGTTGTCTATTTATCGACCTTAAATCTTGAGTGTTTTGATTTGATTTGATTTTTTATTTTTTTGAAAAAGATCTCTTTCTAACGTTCCTATTTCTTCATTAACCAAATTGCTAGTATGACAATTAGTAGCCAAATTAGAAAATTCAACTTGGAACTTATTCATTTAGAATTTCTCTTTGATTGTCCACCAAATCAAATACTAATCTACTTACCGTGTCTTGGCTAATTTATTGGGGTCCCCCCTGAATGCAATGTTTCTACTGTTGATGTCCACATTATCCTCCTCCTCCTCTTCCTCTTCATCCTCATCTTCATCATTGCCCATGGATGCATTAGTCCGAGTTGACGCTGCTAGTGCTGGGGATGTTAATGGGTTAGTGGGTGTAACAAATTGATTCTCAACGTGAATAGGATCAGCAGTGGGTGAATCAGGTGACAAATCTTCTACATCCTCAAATGCAACTTCAAACGGGTCCATCGATTTCTTGAGTCCTGTCCTCTGCTTTTACAATGATAATAACTTTCTCAATGAATGTGATAACAAAATCTAACTATCAACAAATTAACAAGCTTTTCGTTTTTCCTTAAATTCATTTGAGCATTTCAACAAACATGTAAAATACAAAAACCCAGTTCTTGATTACGATCAGACTCTATGTACATTTTAGTGAACCAACGAGATAACAAGTTAACCATTTTTAGTTTTCTTTTTTTGACAAAGACCAATCTACGAATTCCAAATTTCTAGCCAGCATATAAAGATACAGACTATAACCAACCCAACAGTTTCCTTACACAGATACATCGTGTTTGGCAGCATGGAGTGGAAGTTTGGATTTGGAATAAGAATTGAGTGGTATTACAGACTTCTGTTCATCATGTATTGAGCTGTGTAACTCCAGAGATCAAACTCCTTGCTATCAATTAAATGATATGATCAAACCTCTAGTCCCTTTGAAAGTGTAAGCTTAAAGGCACAAGCTAAACATTTTATCGAACGCATAAAGTGCAAAGCATCTGGTCTTTAAGACTCAAAAAACATTACCAGCAAACAATCAGAATGAGAGAGAGATTGCTTTCGGTTGGGCCTCGGACGTTAACGCAGCTACAGTGAACAACTTGTGCGATCATATCTCAAAATAGGACTTAAGAATCGAATTTCTCGATGTAACGGAGTAGTCTCAACCATTAGTTTCGATTTCAACCATTAGTTTCGATTTCAACGTATAAAAGTAGTTATCACTTCTACGGATAAATAGTAACTGTTGAGGTGATAATTATATTGAGTTGTTATAATTGATAATTAGTAAAAATTTAATTTTTGGGGTACACGTGGTTTAAAAAATTACTGCCTGTACATATTCTACCCAATAAACATTAACAGCGTGTCACGGTAAACCAATCATCAACGGCTTCATTGATAACATTTGGTACATATTAGTTTTTTATTTTTATTTTAAATAATATTAATTAGGCAAATGAAATCATTAACTTTTCTCATGTTTATCATAACTAAGAGGCAACAAGAAAACGATTCAAAGAAGGATTTTCTGAAACCATTAACAAGACAATAACTGTACAATAATCTACAATGGTAATGCATACTCTGAGCACAAGATACGACGTTCATCCAATCAAGCATCCCTTTATTCTTCTTTTTTTTTTTTTTTTTTACTTTTTTTCTTTTCGTAGAGTGCATAAATATGAATATAGCATGCGTGTAATTTTTTTATTTTTTTTCCCCTTCATGTATTGATCAAGTGAGAAGCAGATGGGCTGGGACAAGAAGCAGCTTTTTCAATGCGAGTTCCATTGCCTGAATTTAGAGAGCCCCCAATGTCGTCGGAGTCCTGAAGCTGCTCCAACATTCCGACCACCTCATTCATGTTTGGTCTCAACTTGGGTTCTACTGCTAAGCATCGGTTTGCAAGGTAGGCTGCTTTCAGAGCTGCACTCAGTGAGTACTGGCCTTCGATACGAGAATCAAAAACTTGGAGAACTTTTCGTTTGCTGGCAAGGGAAGGCTTAAGCCATTTAACTAAATTTTGCTCTCTAGCTGGCCTGTTCTCGTCCATGGCTCGTTTGCCAGATAACATCTCTAGGAGAACAACTCCAAAACTGTAGACGTCACTTCTGGCAGTTAAATGACCTTCACAAGAAGAGAGATGAACTGAGTATCAGATCCCAATATAGAACATTGAACAGCAAACTGCAGCATTCGCCAACAGCTCACTCTATAGTTCATACGAGTACCAAATAAAAGGTGATGATTTAACATGGTATTACATACAGTAAAGGTCCTGAGTTTGAACCTTGTTTCCAACGTTCATTTCTCTGATTTCAATTAAATATTTCACGTGAGACCTCATGATTCTGACACTCCCCCTCACGTGTGGGTTCAAATTCGTTTTCAACAAACAAGACCCAACACTTTAAATATTTAACTGAAATAGGGGGTGAATTTTAAAGTCAGGGTTTGAATTCATGACCTCTACTTTGATATCATATTAAATATGACTTATCTGATAAGAACAAGTAAATTTTATCATTTAATTAATACTTTAACATTCTCCTTCATAAGTGAGATCATACAACACATAAACTATTTTAATTGAATTGAGGGGTAAATTATTTTTTTATGACAAGGAACCCCTCCAAGGCAGGGTCACTTCGTGTACTCACCCTTGTCAAAATGAGGGGTAAATTATAGAGTCAAGGTTCGAACACCTCAGATCTGATACCATGTTAAATCATCATTCATCTCAAAAGCTTAAGCTAGCTTCAAATAGATTTACAGTGAGAAATGGGACTTGATATGCCCAAATTGAACTTGAGATCGCAATACATAATGGAGAATAGTTGTCATTACAACTTCCTCAAATGCCATAGGCATACTAACCAAGCCTGGTTAAGTTCCTTGAAAAGCAAGAAATTTGATGAAAAAGTAATTGTCATTCACTCTCTTGTTTCGAGAAACAAGTGATGAAATATTTGTGTCTGGCAAGACATTGCAGCAGTGAACCTCATGGCAAAAGTTCAGATTTTTAAATATGAGAAATGAGCAAAGCTTAAAAATTTTAAGGTACCTGTAGCCATATACTCAGGAGCTGCATACCCATAGGTACCCATGACCCTTGTAGAGACATGGCTTTTGTCACCTGTAGGCCCATCCTTGGCCAACCCAAAATCTGAGAGCTTTACATTATAGTTCTGCAATTTATTATGAGAAGTGGGTGAGAGCATGTCAACTAAAAACAGTCTTAAACTCCTCCAGAATCCCCAAAATTAGAACAATCGAAACGTGTTTAACGTACGCTATCGAGCAGGATATTAGACGTTTTGATGTCTCGATATATCACTTTTGCTTTGTCACTGTGAAGAAATGCTATACCCTTAGCAGCACCAAGTGCAATCTTCATTCGGTGGTTCCAAGAAAGCGGTTGAACATAGGAAGCCCCTGTTCCAAGATGATTAAGATTCTTGATTAGAATGTCCACAGAGATGTTTAAGTAAATACTTCAGAAGGACATCAAGAACTCACTCCTAAATAGATGATTGTCCAAGCTGCCTTTGGGCATAAATTCATATGCTAGAAGCCGTTGGTCATCCTCTAAGCAGTAACCAATCAATTTCACCAGATTAGGATGCTCCAGCTGCCCCAGGTAGTTGATTTCAGCCTGTAGTTCAAGAGGCTCCGCAAAATTAATCAATCATAACTCCTGAAGATATAATGTGCAATACCATCTGTTTGCAAAAATGACCTCAAGCAAGTTGAGGATTTTCTAATGAATTTATTGGTAATGTTATAAAGAGTATAAACTATTATATGTAACTCATTCGGAGAACGTTAAGGTTCAACAAAAAGGCTAAGAATTTCAGAGAGATATGAAGAAATACAAAGAAGCCAAAGAAGGGTAGAAATAAAACTCACCAACCATTCCTTGTGACCCTGAAAACCTTCTTGATTAAGCCTCTTCACGGCAATAACAATGCCGGTTCCGGGCTTGACAGGCGCAAATGAATGCTCATCAATCCATCCTTTAAAGACACAACCGAAACCGCCTTCACCCACCACACTATCAGGACGGAAGTTCCTGGTGGCGGTTTTGAGTTCATTACAGGAGAAGATTTTTAAATTGGAGGACTGCAAGATCTCACCCTCTGTCCGAGGCGTTGAAGGCACTGGGACAGATGAGAACTTACTGCTTGAACTGCTCAAATTCCCGTCCTTTCTACCATATGTTGAATTCACACCTACACGCATCAATACCATATAACTAGTAAATTCATCTATAATTCCAACACAAAAATTAGCACTCTTCTTACAAACTTGACCACAAATTAACTCAGTTCAGAAGCAGGGAGCAATGTTGGTTGCCAATAGAACCACGGAGAAGAGCAAAGAAAGTTCACATCAATAACTCTATATAGAAATAAGTAGAGACTTCTACAGCTGATTTGGTTTCCTCAAACTCCCATCCAACGAAAATATTTCTATTCAAAAAGCAAATTTTCTTTTGTAATCCTAAACTTCTTTGGCAACCCAAAGGGAAAAAAAAAAAAAAAAAAAAAAAAACTGCAAAGCAAAATCAATGGGGTTTCGTAAAATCCTCAAATGAAAAGGCAATTGTTTTAATTTGAGAGAGAGAGAGAGAGAGAGCTCTGATCAAGCACACACCGCCAACCATTCATTTGGTTTCCAAGAAATTGTAACCTCGCCTAAATCAAGCCCAATACGTAGACCCAGATGCAGGACCCAAATTAGCATCCAAAAAGCAATCGAATAAAAAGAAAGAAAGCAGGCTAGAGATGATCCGTTGCATGTTTCACCAATCAGAAAGCATACAATTCCATCACAACAAATCCCAAAAAAAAAAAAAAAAAAAAAACAACAACAACAATTTCTTGGCCAATAACGGCTACAAGACGCATCAAGAAAAGGGGAAAGAACAGGATAAGCGAAACACTGAAACTGCAATCATACCATTGTGAAGAGGACTCTCGGCTTTGATTCTAACACTGAAGCACGAACCCATGAATTCAAAAGCTTCACTCCTATCTCTCTCCTCTCCACTGCAACTACTTCAGAGTTGGACAATAGAAACCCAAGTGTAAACAACTTGAAGGAGCAGAAGTCAAGCCAGCCAAGCCCTGTAGTAGGAGAAAGGCTTAGAAAAAGAAAAAGAAATCCCTGAAATAAAGGCGGGTATTTCAAGTGTGAAAACAGAAGCCTTCTTAGCCACCTGAAGTTCAGTTCTCACTCGCAAAAATAATCGCCAATCCAACTGATTTGAAAGAAGAATTAAATATATTTAAGAAAGGGTTTTGGTCGATCTCATGTACATAGAATTCAGAGCTAAAAAAAGGAAACCGAGTGTGAACAACACGTTCATTTCAGGAAAGTCAAACCAAGCTCGTGAAAGAAAAAAAACAGGGATTCGAGTGTGAAAGCAAGGGCTTTTCCGTGAGGTTTAGCTGTCACTTGCATACATGCATCACCGCCAGATTTCACGGTTTCGCTGAAAAGCCCACGAAAGTTTCTCTTGGGAAGTTTTTTTTTTGTTGTTGTCAGGAATTGACTTAGCCTACTGTTTGGGGTTCGAGAAAAATAGCATTAATTGTTGGAGGCTTATCTATGTTCTCGTTAATACGACAAGAATGTATGACTGTTGTCTTGAATTAAGCCATTTTTGACATTCCAGGATGAGCCCTCGATGAATTAAGCCATTTTCGTTAAAAACAGCTCATAAGTAAATATAAGTCTCCTCAAACTATTATTTCATTTTTAATATATTTTTTAAATTATTAATTGTGTTAATGTCCTCCTCTAACTTATTAAAAATTGTCAATATTCCCTTAGTGATAAAAATAACCTTTATAAAATTATTAAATTTTAAAAAAAATTAAAATATTATTAAAAAAAATCTAAAATAAATAAAAATAAAAATAAAACTGGTTTTTATTTTTATTTTTATTTTTTTCTTAATTTTTCGTTCTTTTTCCTTTTTTTAATTTTCGTTTTTTTTTTTTTTTTAATTTTCCATTCTTTTTCCTAAATTTAACTTTGCATAAATCTTTTTTTTATCTGTAATTAACCAGCCTTAAACATATTAATTTCCAAGGAAATTATAAAGAAAAAAATCTTAAAAAATAACGACACTAATCTTTAAGCAGTCAGATGGGAATGCTGGAGTTATATGTTGGAAAAATACAAGAAATCCTCGTCACCTTGTAACTTTCTCTAAGACTCTAACCAAACTTAGGTTGATTTCAGTACAAAAACAGAAAAAATAAAATAATAATAATAAATAAAATGTCTTGGTGTTTGTGAATTGTGATAATAAAGATTCGTTCACGCGTCAGCGTAAGTCCATCTAGTTTGTTATTCAAAAAAAAAAAGTCCATCTAGTTTGGCACTCTCTGACTCTAGTGCTCCTACAACATCCATGCATGATGCATATGCATATGCCAATGCCACCCATATTTTTTTTTCCTTTTCCACCTAAATAGTAAATATATATTGATTGATCTGGAACAAATGGGACAAAGTTTTCCTGTGAACTGGATGTGAATAATTTTTTCTAATTTAGTCATTTGAACCAACTTTTGTTCTTGGAGCATTTGTTTCTCACATATTATATCCTCGTTTCATTAGATTGATTTGGCGATATTCATCGGTTATTGTCAAAAACAAAAAATCGAAAGATTGATGAACACTAACACATCAATACAATGAGATGATAGTGTAGTATATGTTGTTACCGTGCAAAATAACGATGAATAATATAGAATCAAAAATAAAGAACATGATAAATCAAGACACAGATTTACGTGGTTGGGTAATGTGTCTAGGAAAAAAAAAACTCTAATTGTACCGACGTATTTTGGAAAACTCCAAAATACCCTATTTTAGTATTACTCTTTATACTAGAGAGAATATGAGCAACTTATTCTAACAATATATATATATATATGTAACATTACTTTAAAGAAAAATGTTCGAAACTGCATTTGTATCATATTTTACTGGTATGGCACGGTCATTTATGATTTAATTATTGAATTAGTCATTGTTTAAAAAAAATTAAAAAAATTCCAAGAATTGATTATTTTCATTCACATCATTAAAGTAAGATAAAAATATAATATATATATATAATTACTTTTTTAAAATAGGGAAAATTACACATATTCCCTCAAACTACCACTCAATTGTTAATGTACCCCACAAACTACCAATTGTGTCAATTGCCCCCCCTCAAACTACAAAAAATGTCAATGTCCCCCTAATACCAACAAAAATACAAGAATAACCCTAAATTTGGTTGAATAAGACAAAATGTCCTTATAAATTCGAAAAAAAAAAATTAAAACTAAAAAATTATTTTTTAAAAAACAAATTGAATAAATTAAATAAAAAACGAAAAAAAAAAACGAAAAAGAAAGTTTTTTTTTTTTTAAAAAAAAACAAACGAAAAAATAACTGAAAAATATAAAAACAAACGAAAAAGAAAAAGGAAAAACCCAGTTTTTTATTAAATTAAAAAAACGAAAAAGAATGATTTTTTTTTTTTAAAAAAAAAAAAAACCAAACGAAAAAATAACTGAAACTTACAAAAATAATTTGTTTTAACAAAAAAAAAAAAACAGTTTTTAATTTTTAATTTTTTTTGTATAAATTTTTGTTATTTTATATATTTTTAAATATTTTTTAGTTTTTATTTTATTTTAATAATTTTATGAAGGGTATTTTTGTCATTAGAGGGACATTGACAGTTTTTGGTAGTTTAGGGAGGAGACATTGACACAATTGGTAGTTTGGGGGGACATTGACAATGAGGTGGTAGTTTGAATGAGTTATGTGTATTTTTTCTTTTAAAATATATATAAAATTCATGTGAGAATAATCTATTTTAAAAACCTCAAAAATAAACTCTCTATACATATCATCCTCTATAATTAATAAAATAATCCGCACATGTCAATCAATCATTCTATAGACCAAATATACATTGGCAGAAGATTCTAACAAGACAATGATCAAACTTACAATAGTCTTTACCTTTGACCATAGAATCACGCACGGCTCCTGCTTTGTTGTTTATATAAATATATAATTAGTCTCTTCCGGTAAAGTGGTTTACCTTTCAACAAATAATAGTGTCCCTTTCCCATCCTCACATGCCATCACAGATTCTCAACTTCACTTACCATGACCGTCAATCGGTGGTGTAAAGTCGATCGGTTATAATTGATCGATAATCAAGATAATTGGCCAATTAGTTTTCAGTTGAAAATAACTAATAATCAATTCTACCGAAACGGTCATCGATTTTAAAAAATATTAAAACCGGTTATAACATGTAACCGAATGTATGTTTATGTGTGTGTATATATATATATATATATATAAACAATTAAAATAATAAAATTTAAGATTTTACACTTTTACATCTATTTCAACTTAGGCTAACATATTGGGCCAAAAAGGTTGATTTTTTTTTTTGAAGGGCTAAAAACATATAAATTAATAATACTCAAATTAGGTCCAAAAAACCAAATTTTTTAAAATTTTAATTACTGGTCTAGATAACCGGGTACCAATCGATAATCGCTGATTATTAAAAAACCGATTAAACAGCTAATCAATTACTAGAGCCGGTTGACAATTTTAACCGACCAACTACTAAATTATGATTACTGATTTTAGCTGATAATCAACTACCAGAACCGGTTTTCACCCTGACTCATTTGTCAATGAGATACTGCCGTTACCGAATTTTCAAGCACTGTATTTTTCAAACATTGGCGACTAGCCTGTGCGGCAAGTTATCCTGTAAATGCAATTCGGCAAGCATTGCTTACCTACCCCCCCAACAAAAAAAAAAAAAAGAGTTAATTGCGCAAGGCATGACGTAAGCCAATCCCAGTGTTGTTATTATTATTATTATTTAGGTCAGTGTTATATTATTGAAGTACTCGGAAGCAAGTCCGACAAACATTAAGGTTGAGAGGGCCAACAGTTATTAGGAATATATGACGTGTAGTAAAGAATCATTTCACACTCGCAATTATTAGATGTATTCGACATTGGTGTTTGGGAGTATAGAAATACTATAAACAAATTTGTTTGTTTTTTTTTTTTTTTTTAATTATAAAATAAACCATATTTGTATGTCAAATGATGACGTGTTCGTTCCAATTTACTTGGGATTTTTTTTTTTTTTATAAAAATAATTAATGACTGGTTTTATAGTTGGTTGAGATTATCACATCAGCATTATAGAATAGATGTGAAATAAAAATGTGGTTTCTAACATTATTCTTGATAGTAATGTCATGCTCATGTAATTTTTCTGAGAGAAATGCAATATACAAAATTTTAATCCTACAACTTTTTTTTTCACAATGCTAATGTAACGGTCACAACAAATCTTTAGATATATACATATATTAATAAGAGGGATGTTAGAAAAATACCAAGTGCACACCCCCTCTCACATGTGGGCCCCACCCAATGTGAAGGTGGGGTGTGCACTTAAGTTTAGTTTGGTTTGCGGAATGACTATTCCATTAAGAAAATGAATAGTTATTCTTAGGAATAGAAGCTGATGGAATGGAATGGTTATTCTTAATCTTTAGTTTGGTAACAACTAATATACATTAATTAGAATACAATCAAAATTACTAAAAAATCCCCACATTATATAAATT
The DNA here is from genome assembly GCA_028654335.1 of Alnus rubra. Classification (NCBI taxonomy): domain Eukaryota; kingdom Viridiplantae; phylum Streptophyta; class Magnoliopsida; order Fagales; family Betulaceae; genus Alnus; species Alnus rubra. Next base: position 658,987 of record JAJPGS010001661.1, on the reverse strand, counting down.
TTAAAAATAATAAATTAAAAAATAAAAACTTAAATTAAAAAATTAAAAAAATTTGAAAACTATAGGGTGGCCGACCACCACAATTGGTGGTCGGCCACCCACGAAATATACAGGGGGTGGCCGTGGCCACCCCCGTGTGACTCTGGGGTTGGCCTGTGCCACCCCCAATCGCCCTTGGGGTGGTCGCACCACCCCCGGAGCCATTTGTGGCTAGCCGACCACCCATTGGGGTGGTCGGTCAGCCACTGTTAAGGGGCGGGGGGTGGGGTTTCGATTTTTCACCTTTTTTTTTTTTTTTTTTTTGAAAAAAAAAAAAAGAAATTGAAAGAGAATAAAAAATAATTGTGTTTTTTTGGAAAATCTAGTCTATTCCCATTGAAATAACTATTCCTCTCATTTTTTAGAGGAATAGGTATTCCTCTTCGTAAGGGAATGAGTATTCCAATGGGAATAGGTATTCAAAGGAATAGACCCATACCAAACATATATGGAATAGTCATTCCGTTCATGGAGTCTATTCTGCAAACCAAACGAGCCCTTAGTGTTTTTTTGGCATTTCCTTATTAACAATGACCAATCTAAGAGTTGGTTAGGACGTGCACGTAGCATTGTGAAGTAGTTGTGGGATAAAAATACAGTTTCTAGCATGAATAATGCTATATATTACGTTTTTATCTCACAACTATCCCACAATGTTGATGTGATAATCACAATCAACCCCTGAACTTTTTTTTTTTTTTTTTAACAATAAATTATCCAAAGATTGATTAGAACTGCCACATCAATATTGTAAAATAATTATGAGATAAAAATGTAATTTATAGCGTTACTTTTTTCTAATCCTAAAGTTCAATCACGAGCCACGATCAACATGCTGAGGATTGACTGTAATGGGTCACAATCCTTCCTTGCACATATATGTGAAAATGGAGAATGTTATAGCTCCTTCTAGTAGTATTCTGTGTCAATCTGAAATGACATAAATATAATAAAAAAAATTAAAAATTGCATCCATGACGTCCAGAAAAAAATATGTAATTTTTTTTATTATACTTATGTTATTTCAAATGGACACAAGAAGAATACTAGAAGAAACTCTAGCATTCGTGAAAAGAGGCTTTTAATTCAGAAGTAAAAAACCCAACCCTCCCAGATCATGTCAAACCAAAAATGAAGACAATTTTTAATTTTTTTAGGTTGGTAGGATACAATTGAAATAGTGCAATTTTGGCTCCCATACCCTGCTTGCCATGACCATGATCCAAGGGCAGCTCGAAGTTGACAGCCACTTCTGTTGTCGAAGTCCATATTGGTGGCATCAGAATTAAAGACCAGATTTTACAAAACGGGCAATACTTTGAACAACTGATATGACGGCTTGACGTAATCCACAGCAAAAAAGGGAACTGCTTTACCAAACTAAACTTCTTTGTGAAGAAGTCGTTACATAATATGCGGAGCCATTTCTTTCTGATGAATAATTCCGGAAATTCTAGAGTATTGCATTTTTCAAACATCCATCACTTGGTCCACTTGCATGTGGCCCAAGTTATCATACAAGTGTAATTGAACTAAGTATAACTTTACATTACCATTGATAATTTTTGACACGACCTTTTAACCTGACACAAAATTAACACAAAATTAACTGGTTAAAGTTGAACGGTTTGACTTGTTTAATTAAATGAGTCGAATTATAATGAACCTATAAAATCATATACTCATACATCGACACGACTCAAATCCGACACGCAAATATAAATTGGCACTCCTACTTAGCTCAAATAGAAAAAAGTAGTTGCGCAAGCCAATCCCCATGTTCTTGTATTTTTTTTTTTTTTTGAAACAATTTATAATCTTATTGATAAAAGAAAAAGACTCAAAATGTCAACAATGAGGGACAATAGATTTCATATGAACAATGTCAGAGATGATTGGTGAAATTTCTTTCAATCATATGGTATCTGTGACAAGAGTTACAGCCGCTCGTGCTAAACAATGAGCTGCTGAGTTTACTTCTCTCTGCACATGAACAACATGAGAAGACCTCAAAGAACCCAATTATGATATGATACCCTCGGTGAAGTCCCCAAATCTATTGAGGATTTGGCTTTCTAAATTGATATCATTGACAACAGCACAGCTTAGCATCACCTTCAAAAATAATGTCAAATATCCACATTTCCTTAATAAATATAACGGCATATAGAGCTGCCAAGAAATTGTCCCGAGCCCAATTCGGCCCAATTTCTTGTCTATTGTTGCATCCTAATTTACTTTGATCGTTCTATTTTTTATTTTTTATTTTTTTTGGGGGGTGTTTAATACTTGCTGTGGCAGAAAAATGCATTCATTTTACATTTGGCATAAAGTACAGAATAATTTCACAAGAGTGAAAACTATTGTACCCAACCTTGAGTAAGGTGGTGTTCATAATTCTTCCAATCCTAAAATTCAATCACAACCCACCATCAACCAACCGAGCCCAACTGTAAGAGGTCGCAATATTGAAATATTGCAAATATATGAGAAAAAGATGTTTTATGTTGGTATAAACAGGTGGTGTTAGAGCACTAGTAGCAATTACCCTATATTGGTTCCTTCCCTATATTTAGGGAAAATTTCATAAAAAACATCAAAAAACCTCCCACAGCAGATGCCCTATATTTAGATGAAGGGGTGGGAATGAATAGTGATTCTCAATGTATACATGTCTACTATTCATTCCTATGTATTATTTTAATATAAAAGAAGTATAATTAATTGATATAGGGAAGAGAGAAAATGTAGGAAAGAGAGAAAAATAATAAAATAAGAGTAAAAAATAATATTTAATTGATATAGGAAAAGGTAAAAGAATCTATTGTGGGGTATTTTTTTATAGGAAGTAAAAAGTAGTTTTATTCCTTAAATATAGAGAAAATAATTGAAAATCTGCTGCTAGTGCTCTTAGAGGATATAGGACATATTTTTGAGATAGGTTAGAGTAGGCAACGTTGAAAATGGTGACTGCATGCTTCAAAGGAGCCATAACCTCTTAAATTTCATACAAAGATGAAATAAGCTAAAGAAATTGTATCATGCTCTTATTCAATAATTCTAGGGGTTCTTAATTCTTATAGATGACCCTTACAAGCTTTAAGGAAAATATTCATGTTTTTCTCATATAAAAGGAAAAATACTAGCTAATAAATACGGTTACATTACTTTGAGAAGGATGCTCCTTATTTTTTCCACAACGAAGACAATTTTTATCTTGGTAAGGAGATAATTGAAACAGTTCAAAGTTCACATGTTCCAACAATGCAACTTTACCGACCATACCCTGCTTGCGATGACCACAACCCGTGGGCCTGGGTTTAAATGGAAGGCCACCTAAAAGTTGATAGGCATTTTACTCTCAAAAGTCCATACCGGTGGTATCGCAATAACGACCAGATGTTATAATACTTTAAACAACAGATAATGACTTAACATAATCCACAGCAAAGAGGAAACTGCTTTACCAAACCAACCTTCTCTGTACAGAAGTTTATTCACAATATGTGGAGCCATTTCTAGAAGGATGACAAAATTGATCTCTCACTCCAAAAGACATATATATGAAGTTTATATAACTGTAGTAATTCTTATGCTCTAGGGGAAGGGGGAATCTAAAATGGTAGTTTAGAGGCAACATTTGCTTCTGGCAAAAGTTGAATGGGTAAGAACTTCATAAGATTTTAACCTTCCAGTAGTCCACGATATCAATCCTTTCCACAGAGATTCAGACACAAGCATGCAGCCCAAAACACACAAAAGCATGTAGGGAATGAAGTTACTGGAAGTAATAAACAGGATTTGTTAGAGGCATAATGATGTTGATACTTGGTCATCATCTTTATTCATACACAACAGCCAGTCTGAGATGCTGTTTTGAACACAAAACGAAACTTACTCTCTCAAAAAAGTAATTCTTATTTTGTATTGCACGGATTCAATAGGTCCCCATACGAAGCTTGAGGATCTCACCTACTCATACCCTGTGCAAGCTTAGGCACTTTTCTTAACCTCAGCAGACTTGATAATGTCGATGAACTCCGGCTGAAGAGTGGTGTGCAAAGTGTCAGCCGAAAACAAGGGCATGAGAAGAGACAAGTTCTAAAAGAATAAATAAGCAGCAACGTAATTACCTTTAGTGAAGCTCCCCCAACCAAAAAGCCATCAACATCGGGCTTAGCAGCCAATTCCTTGCAGTTTGCACCATTCACAGAACCTGCAACAGGTATGCAATTAAGGTAATGAAACAGCAAAGCAAACTGGGAAGAGTAAATATTAAACAACTTTAGGCATTCTTCCATTTGTACTCTGCAATCACCACTCATCGCATGAAAGAGGAACCCAAACAAGTGAAAACACACTGCAATTTCCAGCCAAGGAGGAGCAGAACATTCAAAAACCAGAAACAATAACACAAAAAACCTAAACTTTATGGCATTGTTTTTTTTTTGATGAATAAAACTTTATGGCATTGTTGGCAAGGGTACAGACTCACACGACAATTTCCTAGCCTCAGTCTCCCCTAAACCTAAAGGCACCAGAATGACTTATTCAACGTGCTAGGAGGCAACCATATAATCCACTACTCATAGCCACCCTATTATCCAACAATGGTAGACTTTGCCCCCAAAACTATTGCCAGACTAAATTGTTGGCATTGTTCTACTGGGAGATATGAGAATAACGGGCATCTATTGCTTCATTTGGCTAAAATCCAAAACTGGGATAATGCCTGAATGGCACAAGAGTAGGATGAGGGATAAAACAAATGAAGAGACCTCCATAGATAATCCGGGTTGTTGCAGCAACTTCAGGACTGGTGTTTGCTTGAAGCCATTTCCTCAATTCAGAATGTACCTGTCATATGGTTAACAACCTTGCGTCAAAAAACTAAATAATTAAGAAAACAAGGCAACTTGATGCAACAAGACCCGACCTATAGCTTTACTAAGAATTAGCGCAGCAATATACAAAGAATTATTATATACATGGGAGACCCCATAAGAGTTGTATACATTTGAGGGTTATAAGGAACTAAACATTTGAGGGCATTATGCTACCATATAACTGGCTAACAATTATGATGTTCCAGATCAAAACTTTATTCGATTGTCAAAATTTACAAAAGCAATCTTCATATACATGTTCCAGATGCAAACTCCTCTCTCTCTGAAATAAGTCTGACTACAAGTTATTCTCACAATAAGACCATATTCTAGCATTAAAACAATTTTTAGTTTAGAGAAAGGCGCAAGCACCTCTCACACGCACAAATTTGCTTCATCATTCTAACCATAAAATCGTAATCTAGCTTTGCAAAAATCTTAGTTTAGAAAAGAGGAAAAGAAAGATATTTTTCAAAAACTAACTAGCTAATTCAATTTCTAATACTTCTTACTACTTTTACACGAGATCATCGAAATTATTAAATGGTCACTCAAAACTTCTAGCTGTCCCTACATTTAGCAAGGAAAAATATTCATTCATCAATACAGGCTTAAACTTCAATAGGAATATTTAGGGGTTATAGGCAGAAGCTTAAAAAATAATAATAACAATACCAATAACAATTACAATAACAATAATGATGATGATGACGATAATCATGATAATTCTGAAGTCCAACCAAACTGAATAACTCCTCTTAGAACCAGTATACTATTCCATACAAACTTGCTACACAATTACAAGCCAGCAAATCAAAAGATTATCTATTGACCTCAGTCTTTATAGAGTTCCTCCCTACTACTTTCCTATGCATTTGCATATTCTGATCCAAGATATAAAAACAAATCTTCCTACAAGACTCGAAAAGAAGAATTGAGAAAACAGGACATAGCTGGACCTATTCAGTTAAAGAAAGAGCACATATTGAATAGATGGTATATTTTCCAAATGCAGATCAGTCTTTAGTTGGGGCTTTGGCTGTAGAATCCTTTTTTTTTCTTTTTTTGCGGTAACTGTTATACGGTCCACATTAAAAAAGGAAAAGATGTCACATTTCTTATGTTCAGACACAGGCAAATTTTGAAAACAAGCAGTACCTTTTTTGTCCAATATATTCTACTATCAAAAACTTGAACTTCACTATTAGTATACTATTGAAACACCTCTGAGTTAAATGTGAGGCTAAGTGACAAGAAACGAGTTTAATGAAAGCAAAAGACGAATGCCTTACTTCCTGAGCCTGAGCTGGAGTAGCAACCTTCCCAGTACCAATGGCCCACACAGGCTCATAGGCCAAAACAACATTGGCCCAATTCGAAACTCGCTCTGCAAGAAAAATCACACCAGAGGCAATCATGACAAAAAAATCAATGCAATCCTTTAAGCATGATTAACATTGTTAGCACTTAGCAAATAAATTTTGGTACAACAGAGCTTTCAATGAACATTGAAAAAGCTATGAACTAGCAATCAAGTGCAACGTTAAAGTAAAAAGTAGCATGATTGTCCATCATCATACATTACAAGTGTTCTGTTTAAGGTCCATACAAAAGATTCAAGATAAAACATGGAACCAGGCAAAGGAAAATTCACTGGTTAATAGATTTGAAAACTCCCTTAATTCTTTTTCATGCCTAATATTCTACCCTGAGACAGCAGGTTCTCCTTAAAGTTCCCAGAAGAAAAGATTGCGTACTCATTATTGTACCTATTATTTCGTAGTCCAGGATCTTTAACAAGAAAGTAAGGTGCGATAATTCATCAAAAAGACGAGAATGATAAAACATGATTACTATATGTACTTGTGAGGCATTTTGCTTCAGAAATAAACCCCTGAAGGAGAGAGTCGAGAAAGAAAACGTTGAACCCAAAAGAATACCTGAAGTATGAAATTAGATATACAATTCATGCAATATAGAGTTACAAAAACAATATTATACTTGTTCTGACAATAACAAGACTAAAGGCTAAAGCAATCAAGATATTCAAACGGTGCCTCCAAAAGGCCACATTCTCTTAATTCCAGAATATCCACTGCTTTTTATAACTGATATTCCAAAGATCAGTTATGTAGAAACTTGAGGGGGAAGTTGTTTAAAAAAAAAATAGTCCACTCAACTTAGAATATTAAGTAAAAAGCCTCTTATGTCAAGGGTAAGACACATAAGTAGCAGTGAACTATTTACCGGCAATTGCTTTAGTTTGTGCAGCAACAATATCCACAGTTGATCCAGATTCTCGCTGCTCAAGAGTCTCTCCAACACAAGCAATCACCTTCAAACCTTTTCCAAGTGCATATGCAACTTTATCTCCAACAAACTGAAATAAAAAGCATGGAGAACGGAAATTATTACTCAAAATAGGCACCTTAATTTATTTAAAAAATGATGATCACTCATGAAGCAGTACTCAATGATATATCAAGCGCCATGAGCAAAACTTAAGAAGTTAGATGTCTTTGAAAACTAGCTTACTTCATTTGACTCGTTTAAGATAAGCCTTCTCTCAGAATGACCAAGTATAACCCAAGGAATGCCCAAATTGTCAAGCATCTCTGCACTGCACAGAGACAATAAATCAACTTTAAATATTTTCTAACAAAGAAATACACAAGACTTTGTCTCAAAAATGAAAAAACCATAATCAAATATGAACCATGAAAGAAACTCTGCAATCACAAGAACCAACAACTGAGCCACAAGCTAAATTAAAGAGGATACAGAGAATCACTCCACCGCTTGAATTACATGATATCATTTACATAAATTTAAGTAACTACTCGGGGCAAAAAGGCTAGATTCCTTCCCCGAAATATACTTCATTAAATATTTTGTCAAAAAATAAAATAGTTAAATGTTTCACTAAAGAATCCAACACCACAAATTGCATAACAAGGTCAAGACGCTAAAAAATACAATTCAAGGACGACAATGAGATGGAAATAAGTATTTCTAGATCAAAACATACCTAACCTCCCCAGTATATGCACCTCCTTTTTTGACCCAACAATTTTGTGCCGCAACATGGAAATCAGGCCTCAACAAACTCTTTACCAATGGAAGAAAAACAAATGGAGGGCTTACCACAACCTCTGCAAGAAGAAAAAGTTTTCGATGCATTAACCAATCAATGGGCCAAAAAGAAACGTGGTTACTTTCCTTATCAAATTGAAGGTGATAATGAGGAAATTATTTGCCCCATGCAAAATAAATAAATAAATAGTAACACTCATTCAAAATTTGAGTTAAAGTAGCTGAATTGATTTCTAGAAAACTAAAGGTGGAGCTAACTTTGAGATAAAACTAACATGGATGTGTGAACTCTTTAAATCTTACAAGATTAGCTTTTCCATGGGACAACAGTAAGATTTTCTCGCAGATAAATACAGTAATAATAACAAAACCAAGTGTGCAAAAATTATTCTACCTGCACATAGCCACTAAAACCTCGAACCTATGCAAGAAGAACAGCATAAAGCATATAAAGCATAAAACAAAAACAATTCTGAGAGTAAACTGAAACTTGTGTTACAGCCTCTTTCTCTTTTAAATACAATTCCCGGGTTAAAGCAACACATATCAACACCCAAATTTCGTTTCACTTACCCACAACATCTTGGGAAGGCACTTGGGCTTCGTTAAGCGTGGACACTATCTTCTTCACCTCCTCGGTGGTTCCATTCTGCATTCACATTCAATTCAAACCAGAAAATCAGGTATTCACACAATCAAAAACTCTGTGTCTGTGTCTGTGTGATTTTTTACAGGGAATTAGACAAATACGCAATACAACACCGAATTTTGTGCGATCGATAAAAACAATAACAAAATTTCTAGAACAACGGGATTGTTCACCGCTAGGGGAAGATAAAAATAAGATCGACCAGCGGATCCAAAACAATCGACCGGTTTGGTTGCCGAGAAAGTGCATAATTCGCAACTTGTTTTTCTAGTGAACTAAACGGCAAAATGAGCCTTCGACTTCACTTTCTAGGCAACCAAACAGAGCAGATAGTCGAATAGAAGAAATTGGAGGGGAGACTCACGCATTTCCAGTTTCCGCCGACGAAGAACTTCCTGGCCATGTTTCACGACGATCGCAATTCCCAGAGAGTGAGCTTCTGGTTTTGGTGAGCGAGTATATTTATATGTGTTTTTTAGGATTATTATTGGGAACAACCTATATGTGGATCACAGTAGAAGTGAATTACCGTTACATACTCATACGTGGAATATGCTCCAAGCATCTGGCATCTATTGGCTACCATCATGGAGATGGGTAGTTTGGTCAATGGGAGTGAATTGCCCTTCTTCTTCTTTTTTGGTAATTAAATTAATTGATTGTTAAGTCTTTGGGCTCACGGGTTTTGTGGCTCCAGGCTCCTGCCACAGGTTTTTGCGTCACAAAAGTTGGTGGTGATTATCGGATGGCTAACCCACGTAATCTTACCCTCTTTATGGGCCACTCATGCGGTCATGCCTATTTCTGAACGACACCGTATGCAACAAGACCCAATAAAAAAACACATATTCTCTTGGGAAGAAATAAAAATTAGAAATGAGCCAAATAAATTATCTATTTCAATAATTTTTTTGCCCACCAAATTATAAAAAGGTCACTAAAAATATGATTTTTGTAGCTGACCGAAAAAATGATTGTTGATAGGCATACCTACAACGACGACAATAAATCTCGATTGCAACAATAAAAAATATTGCACTGAGATTAATTGATTTAGAATTGTTACATCGCAATGGAATTTTGTTTGTAAATGCACCGATGTGGACTTAAAATTTTAAAAATAAACGAGTAGGATATTAGTTGTGATAAAAATTAGGGTTAAATACACTTTTGATCCTTGAGTTTTGAAAATTTTATTTTTTAGTCCCTGAGTTTCAATTCGCATCACATATGATACCTTAGTTCTAGGAAAATATCAAATTAATACATCAGTCAAGTTTTCTGTCAAAAAACTAACGGTCCGCCACGTGTCAATCCTTCACAATATAAAAAATTAAAAAAATTAAAAATCTTTAAAAATTATTTAAAAAATTATAAAAACTTTAAAAAAAAATGAAAAAAAAAAAAGAAAAAGAAAAAGAAGAGGGTGGCTCCCTTGGTCAGGCACCCTCATGGTGGCCAAGGGGGTTGCTGAGCCACCCCCATGACCAGTCTGGGGTGGCCATGTTTGGTTCGACCACTCCCATGGACAAACCCTTTGGGCAGCCAAGGGGTGGTTGAGCCACAACCAAGAACCAAAGCCCTTGATTTTATTTTTTTCCTGCCATGGGGTGGCCGAACCACCCCTCCCATGGGCTACGGGGGTAGTTCGACCACCCCCAGACCACCCATCCTGGGGATGGTTAAACTACCATTGTGGCCCTTGGAGTGGTTCGGCCACCCCCATTTTGGCCAAGGGGTGGCTCAGCCACCCTCTCTTCTTTTCTTTTTTCTTTATTTAAAGTTTTAAATATTTTTTAATTAATTTTTAAAGATTTTTTTTATTTTTGTATACTACAACACGTGTCAATCCTTAGCGGTTGATACGTGGCTGACCGTTAGTTTTTAGACGAAAAACTTAACTGAGATACTAATTCGGTTTTTTCCTAAAATTGAGGTACTATTTGTGATACAAATTGAAACTCAAGTAGTAAAGAATAAAGTTTTCAAAACTCAAGAACCAGAAATGTATTTAACCCTAAAAATTATGAAAAACTACACTTAACCCATTAAACTATTACTGCACTTATAATGTACATTAAAATTATTAATTTTTACAATGTATCTTACGTAATTACAAAAGGGATTGCAATGTCCCCCTTTTGTCCTTCCAATGTTGGGCTGTTGTAAAGATAGGGCAACGGCTAAGGAGTTACCTTCCAAAATGAAACAATTAAGATGAAGGGAGAGGTAGCCTAGTTGCAGGAAAAGCTGCGAGAGCTTCACCTAAAATTGAGTAACAAGAAAGGTTGATGAGAGATACAACTTCGATAATTATACTTTCTAGATTTCAACAAACAACTGTTTAGTTAAAAAGAATCGAAGATGACAATGTCATAATTTATCTCCAAGTGATCCGCCCGTGAGAGACCATTTTTCATTAGTGATCGATGGAAAGCTTTGATCTCAAGATGCATGGTGTTTCAAGGAGACTTTTTTAACATTCCTAGAGATTGTTATGTAATATATATTATATTTATGTAGTATATATTATTCCTTTTTGGTTGTGGCCTTTATATCACATTTACGGTGTCTATTATGTTTATTATTTTAATAATAAACATATACGGTATTAAAGATATTTCTATTAATTTATATTACCGTAAATAAAGAATCGGTATTATGGTTAATTCTATTTATTTAGATTACCGTAAATATGGAATCGGTTAATTGATTTTAAAAATCAATTAACGATATTGTTTCCTTGATGGAAGGAGACAATTAAGGTGTTTACCATTTTGAGGGTCCCTGACCTAGCCTATAAATAGAGTGCCTGTGTACACCATCAGTACAGCCATCAAGCAATAGGCATAGGTTAGAAGCTCCCTCATATTTTGTTTCTAGAAATTCTGAAGAAATGCTTGAGCAACAATGGCCGGAGGTATGCCTAAAACCTTTCTATGTTTTTTATTATTTCCGCTGCGCATGTTAGGTTAAAATAATTAGTATTTAATTATTTCTAACATGTGGTATCAGAGCTAGCCTCTGTGCTATTTTGCTTAGCATATTTATCAATATTGAATCAAATATTTTCTGTTGTCAATATTGAATCAAGTTTATTTTATTGTTCATCATTTTGTTTACACACTATTGCAATATTTTGGTTCTGAATTGCAATATTGAGTTTTGCCTTTTGTCTATATACTGTGATGAATCGCATGCTATTAATCTGTGATTTACTGTTCACTATTAAAAAAAAAAAAAAAAATTACGATTTTGCCCCTGCAAATGAAACCAAGCCAGAAACCCCTAATGCCTTTCGGCCGTTCTGATGCCCCTACAGGAAAAATTTGGGCCGCCATTCTGGCACCACAAGCAGCGGCCGAAAGGCCGCTGCTTCTGCAGTAAAACGGCGACCCTTGGGTCGCCGTTCTGGCACCACGAGCAGCGGCCGAAAGGCCGCTGCCTCTGCGGTAAACGGCGACCCAAGGGTCGCCGTTTCGGCATTCTGAGCAGCGGCCTTTCGGCCGCTGCTTGTGCAGTGAACGGCGACCTTTGGGTCGCCGTTCACGCTGTCCCAGACAGCAGCGGCCCTTTGGCCGCTGCTTCTTCAGTTCACGGCGACCCACAAGGGTCGCCGTGGTCGTCATGGGCGGCGGCCTCTCTGGCCGCCGCATAAAGGGCGGCAGAAAGGGGGGCGGCGGCGGGAATGTAGAGGGGCGGCGGCTGGGTCTTCTTTTAGTCTTAGGGTTTTCTCAACCCATCTTGAAAAAGAAGGGTCGGGTCGGGTGTTAATCGGGTAGGGTTTAAAACCCAACCCACATCAAGTGGGCTGACCCATACGGGTCAGCCCAATCCAAAAACCCAACCTGACATTAAGTGGGCTGACCCATGGGTCAGCCCAATCCAGAATTGGGCCTGTTCAATAAAAAAAAAAAAAAAAAAAAAAAAGGGGCCTTATGGGTTTAGATCTTGGGTTCACTAAGTGTAAAGGGGCTTAAGGCTACATGATAAACCATTGAACTAAATGTTTATTGTGTCTTGTTAATGCAATTTTATTTAGTTTAAATTATAGTGTATTGAAATAATTTGTTTATTTAAATACATGATCAAATATATAAATTGGTTGATGCCTTGACCTAAGGAATAATTAGCAAAACCTAATATGTTAGTGTGGGTTTATGGCACTATCTGAGGATGCAATGTCGGGGAAAGTTCTGGCAAGGAAAGTCTTGGGATTTAAGTGTGTCCGGTGTGACCCCCCTCACTTTCCTGGGAGCTCATCTGCTTGCACCTTGGAGAATGCTATTTACCTCATTTACGTGTTTGTTTGTCTTATTCCTAGGGTCATTTGTGGGCATCTATAAAGTTATTAGATGTTAATGAAGTCGCAATTATTATGATAATTTTGGAGAGCCACAGCATCCAAAATTTTGAATAATAATTGCATCAAGACCATTCATATGAACTTCATATAGAAATATTAACATCGTGTTGTAATTAATTCATAAATTTAATTACTTATCCCCACAGGGAAAGTTTTTTATTTTTATGACTTAATTAGAATAAGATGACAAATTTAATATTAGAAGAAAAATTTCTCTTAGGCCCACAGGTACGGAGGATTTTGCTTACTAATATTTAAATTTGGTTTAGTCTTATTAATAAAGAGTAAATTTCATGCGTGATGCAACCTTTGCCCACAGGTAGGTTGAAATTTACTATTTAAATTAGCATTGGCTGATTTAAATTAAAGTCACTTCATAGCACTTAAGTAGTTTGTTTTTTCCTTGGTTCTTGCAGCTATACCTGCTGGATTATTTGATGGTACCTTTCACGTTCCAAAACTTAATGGTAATAATTTTGCTGAATGGAAAGAGAACTTGCTCTTTACATTAGGGTGTTTGGAATTAGACATGGCACTCCGGACGGATGAACCACCCGCTTTAACGGATACTAGTACTGCACTAGAGATGGCTAAACATGAAAGGTGGGAGCGATCCAATCGCCTCAGCTTAATGTTCATGCAGTCTCACATTGCCAAAGGCATTAGGGGTTCTATCCCCGAATGTCCTAAGGCTAAGGATTTTTTGAAAGCCGTTGAAGCACAGTTTGTGAGTTCAACTAAAGCCATGGCCAGCACTCTAATGAAGAGACTATCAAGTCGAGCCTTCGATAGTTCCAAAGGTGTGCGTGAGCACATCATGGAAATGAGGGATATAGCGGCTCAATTAAAGTCCCTTGAGGTTGAGATTTCCGAATCCTTCTTGGTCCATTTGGTTCTCAACTCTCTTCCTCCTCAGTATGGTCCCTTCAAGATCTCATACAACACACATAAGGATAATTGGTCAATTAATGAACTTTTGACCATGTGTGTTCAAGAGGAAGAGAGATTGAAACACGAGAAACCAGAAAGTGTTCACTTGGTTGCTCGTGTTAAAGCAAAGACTAAGAAAGGCAAGGCTGCCCACCACTCCAAGAAAGGAAACAAGCTGTCAATCAAAGGCAATAAGGATGCTTGTTACTTTTGCAAGAAGGAGGGCACATGAAGAAAGAATGCCAGAAATACATTAAATGGCTGGAAAAGAAAGGTAATCTCATCTCTTTTGTATGTCATGAATCTTTTTTGTTGAGGCTCCTTGCAATACATGGTGGATTGATTCTGGTTCTACAATCCACATTGTGAATACATTGCAGGGATTTCTCAAAACAAGGAAGCCGATAAGAAGTGAGCAACGTGTTTACTCAGGAAATAAATTGTTCTCACCGGTCGTAGCAGTTGGGACTTACAGACTTATTTTGAAAACTGGATATGTACTAGACCTTGAGAATGTTTTTTATATTCCATCTTTTTCTAGAAATTTGATTTCTATTTCAAAACTTGATGTATTTGGATATGGGTTTTGGTTTATTAACTCAATTTTCAGTATTTTTAGAAATAATAATTTTGTTGGTGGTGGAATAAAAATTGATGGTCTATACAAACTTTCTTTAGATCCCAACTTTGAGAACAGTTATTTATCGTTGCATACTGATATTGGCATAAAGAGAAGCCTTGTGGATGAAAACTCCGCTTGGCTATGGCACAGGAGATTGGGACACATCTCCATAGAGAGAATCAAGAGATTAGTAAGTGATGGAGTTTTACAAACTCTTGACTTTACTAATTTCGGTACTTGTGTGGATTGCATAAAGGGAAAGCAAACCACCAAGACCACTAAGGGTGCCAAAAGAAGTTCTGAGATTCTAGAAATCATACACACAGACATCTGTGGACCTTTTTCTACTCCTTGCCTCAATGGTCAAAGATATTTCATATCTTTTATTGATGACCATACAAGATATATGTATCTCTACCTCCTAAATGACAAGGCTGAAGCGCTCAATGCCTTCAAAACCTATAAGGTGGAAGTGGAGAAACAAAGGGAAAAGAGAATCAAGATCGTAAGATCTGATAGAGGCGGAGAGTACTACGGTAGGTACACAGAAAAGGGACAAATGATCGGTCCATTTGCGCGATTTCTTCAAGAAGAAGGTATTGTTGCCCAATACACAATGCCTGGCACACCACAACAAAATGGTGTAGCAGAAAGAAGGAATCGCACACTTATGGACATGGTCAGAAGCATGCTTAGTAATTCTGAATTACCTTTGTTTTTGTGGAGTGAAGCCTTAAAGACTGCCGTGTATGTATTAAACCGAGTTCCATCCAAGGCTGTCCCCAAGACACCTTTTGAATTATGGAAGGGATGGAAACCAAGTTTAAATCACATACACATATGGGGTTGTCCTGCTGAGGTGAGGATTTACAATCCGAACATGAAGAAACTTGACCCAAGGACAACCAGCGGTTATTTTATTGGCTATGCAGAAAACTCAAAGGGATTCAGGTTTTACTGTCCTTCTCACAGTACTAGGATTGTTGAGTCTATAAATGCAAGGTTTCTAGAGGATGCTGAACCTAGTGGGAGTGCTCATCCACAAAGGATAGAATTAGTGGAAGCACGAGAGTTGGCCGAATCTCCTCCTCACAGAGAAAGATTGATTGTATTCAGGGAAAATCAAATTGATTATCCTGAGCTACAATCAGTTCTAGAACAACCGGCTCATGAAGAACAGGGAGATCAATTTGATCCTCCTGAGCCACAACCAGTTCTAGAACAACCAACTCATACAGAACAGGTTCAGAATGAGTCTACTCTCCCATTGCAAAATGCAGAGGAAGTAGAATTGAGAAGGTCCTCTAGAATAAGGAGACCAGCAATCTCTACAGATTATGTTGTATACCTCCAAGAGTCTGACTTTGATGTTGGACCTAAGGATGATCCAAGTGTGTTTTCACAAGCCATGAGTGGGGATAACTCCACACTATGGTATGATGCCATGAAGGAAGAGATGGAATCCATGGCTAAAAACCAAGTCTGGGATCTCGTTGACTTACCAAAGGGAGCTAAAGCCATAGGCTGCAAATGGGTTTACAAAACCAAAAGGGATGCTTCTGGTAATGTTGAACGATATAAGGCTAGACTTGTGGCCAAGGGTTTCACTCAAAAGGAAGGCATTGATTACCATGAAACCTTCTCTCCAGTATCAAAGAAGGATTCATTTAGGATAATCATGGCATTAGTAGCTCATTTTGACTTAGAGTTACACCAGATGGATGTGAAAACAGCATTCCTGAATGGGGATCTTGATGAAGAGGTTTATATGAAACAACCTGAAGGCTTTGATGATGATAGCAAGAAAGCTTGCAAGTTAAAGAAGTCTATATATGGACTAAAACAGGCCTCCCGTCAATGGTATATTAAGTTTCACAAGGTTATTACCTCATTTGGATTTACTGAGAACCTTGTTGATCAATGTATATACCTTAAGGTCAGTGGGAGTAAAGTGATATTTCTAGTCCTGTATGTAGATGATATTCTACTTGCAAGCAATGATTTAGGTTTGCTACATGAAACTAAGCAGTTACTCTCTCAAAGCTTTGAAATGAAGGATTTGGGTGAAGCCTCTTATGTCATTGGCATAGAGATTCACAGAGACAGACAACAGAAAGTTTTAAGACTGTCTCAGAGGGCCTACATTGAAAAGGTTTTAGAGAGATTCAAGATGAGTGACTGTAAGTCTAGTGTGGCACCTATTTCTAAAGGAGAAAGATTCAGTAAAGACCAGTGTCCCAAAAATGAGTTGGAACAACAGCAAATGAAAAGTATCCCATATGCATCTGCAGTGGGAAGCCTGATGTATGCTCAAGTCTGCACCAGACCTGATATTGCATTAGCGGTTGGAATACTGGGACGGTACCAAAGTAATCCGGGATTAGAGCATTGGAAAGCTGCCAAGAGGGTCATGAGATACTTGCAAGGAACCAAGGGTTACAGTTTGACTTTCAAACAAGCTGATAGTTTGGAGGTCTTTGGATATACAGATTCAGACTTTGCTGGATGTGTAGATAGCAGAAAGTCTACTTCAGGATATATCTTTCTTCTAGCTGGAGGAGCTATATCTTGGAAAAGCAGCAAGCAAACTATAGTTGCTACATCTACCATGGAGGCAGAGTTCATTGCATGCTATGAAGCCACTACACAGGCATTGTGGTTAAGAAACTTCATTGGTGGACTAAAGGTTGTCGATTCAATAGCAAGACCCATTAAGATCTTTTGCGATAATTCTGCTGCAGTTTTCTTCTCTAAGAATAACAAAAGTGGAAGCAGAAGTAAGCACATCGACATCAAGTATCTTAGTGTTAGGGATAACATTAAGAGACGTGAAGTTTCTATTGAGCATATTAGTACAGAATCAATGGTTGCGGACCCCATGACAAAAGGTTTACCGGTAAAACAGTTTAAAGGTCATGTGGACCATATGGGACTTGTTGATTCACTTTGTACTCTTTTTGATCTATAGACATAAAGTTAATGAAATAAAGTTTATTGTGCACATTTGTTATTTTTTATCCATAAGGATAAATAAAGTTGGACCCGAATGACTTATAGGAAGCTCATTCATAAAGCTTGATTATCCATAAGGTACTCATGTAAGGAGTGGTTTACATTGTGATACATGGAAGGGACGACCTACTTTTATAATGGTTTTACCGCCATGATTCGTGTGAAACACTTCTTAACTGAGTTGGAGGATTCCATAAAAGATTGGCCAAAACTAAAGGACCTAATACCATATGGTCATGTGTTATAAAGTCCAAGTGGGAGAATGTAATATATATTATATTTATGTAGTATATATTATTCCTTTTTGGTTGTGGCCTTTATATCACATTTACGGTGTCTATTATGTTTATTATTTTAATAATAAACATATACGGTATTAAAGATATTTCTATTAATTTATATTACCGTAAATAAAGAATCGGTATTATGGTTAATTCTATTTATTTAGATTACCGTAAATATGGAATCGGTTAATTGATTTTAAAAATCAATTAACGATATTGTTTCCTTGATGGAAGGAGACAATTAAGGTGTTTACCATTTTGAGGGTCCCTGACCTAGCCTATAAATAGAGTGCCTGTGTACACCATCAGTACAGCCATCAAGCAATAGGCATAGGTTAGAAGCTCCCTCATATTTTGTTTCTAGAAATTCTGAAGAAATGCTTGAGCAACAATGGCCGGAGGTATGCCTAAAACCTTTCTATGTTTTTTATTATTTCCGCTGCGCATGTTAGGTTAAAATAATTAGTATTTAATTATTTCTAACATGTTAGACCATCGATCAAGGATGCTCTCATCATGGTGAGCTTTGTTTATGAAGAACCGCAAGAAATCACAAGCCAAAATGTAAAACAAATGGTAATCTTCTTTATGAATTCCAATGAACTTTCCAAGGGAAAGGATGAGATTTATCTGTTTTGCACAGGGAACAAATAAGGTCAGGGGAGTGGGAAGAAAGAAAGAGATAAATCATATTTTAGTGGGGATGATGTTCCAAGCTATATTCTAAAAGAGTTTGTCTTCTTCTTCTTTTTTTTTTTTTTTGAAAATTTAATTTACTAAATTAACATTTTCATTGAAGCACATGATTTATACATGCATTTTAAGAAAAAAAAAAAAAAAAAAAAAGGGACATCAACTCTAAGGGTCTGTTTGGATTTGCGATTTAAAAAAGTGCGATTTAAAATAACGATTTTAAAATGTGCGATTTGAAAAAGTAATTTTTTTAAAACCCAGTTAAGCATTTGACAAAATTGCAGTTTAACCTTTAAAATCGCAAATTAGTCTTTAAAAATTAAAATTATGCGTTTTCAAAAAAGTATAATTTTACCTGCGATTTGAAAAAACAGATTTTTTTACATTTTTCAAATCGTAATTTTTTAAAATGCAATTCTCAAACGATTTATGTTATACGATTTGGTTTAAAATTACACTTATTGTCTATGAAATCGCAATCACAAACACATCATAAAGCATCAAATTGACATCTATGAACTCATTTGGAAGATTTCTGTTCCATTTTTTTTTAAATTTTGTTGGTATTTAGAATTTCGGAAAAGGAAAAAACAAAAACTACAAAAAAGAAAGAAAGAAAATGTTTGAATAATTTTGAAAACATAAAACATAATTTATATAGTTAATTTCATAATCGAGTATTCTCTCCTCGGTTTCTAACTTTCTGCGTGCGAATTGGGTATTGAGAATAGATATAGGTAAAGTGAATGGATTGGGAAAAGAAATGATTGGATTTTGAATTGTTGGACCCAAACATAAATCCAGGAAACAAAACAGAGTTGGGTTGGGCGTTGTGGGCTTCCTAACATAGACACAGACTTTCAAATTCATTTTGAAGAAAAAAATTGTCTTTTTCTTTCGCTATTTTTTTTTTTTAAAAAAAGGAAAATTAAAAATTTCGCTCCTAGCCAAGGAACATGATTTCCCGCCACCAGACTAACCAGAGTGAGTAGGGCAGACGGTTCAGTCACAAATATCTCAAATTCACCATATCCACTTTCCACAAGTGCCGATTCATAATCCCTCAACGCCTTTCTCTCCTCTGCCATTTTCCTCTAATTTCATCACATCATTGCCCGTTCGGACCTTGGATGAGCATAAACCCTAGATCCATTTGAACCCACAGAGATGGCCGGCCAATCTGATCCCCACCAATCACTCTTCTCTGCCGAAGAGGTCTCTCTCTCTCTCTCTGGGTTTGAGATTTAGTATGATTTGTTTTTGGATTGATTGGAAAATCTTGTTTGTTGCTCAGGTCGAGTTCATCGCAGAGGACGAGATGGTCGAGATCGTCCCCAATCTCAGAATGGACGCTCTCAATTTCATTTGTGTATCGTATTTTTTCCACATTTATCCTCCCGTTGTCTATCTCTGTCCCAAATGCAATATATATGATCTTTCTTTTCTTTTTCTTTTTCTTTTTCTTTATTTATTTATTTATTTATTTATTTTTTAATGCAATGGCAGGGGGATTATGGTCCATTTTTTCCACAAATAGCAGCACAGGTGCCGCTGTGGCTAGCGGTGGCTTTGAAGAAGAGAGGGAAGTGCACCATTCGACCTCCACTGTGGATGTCAGTTGGTGAGCTTTTACTATATTTGTGCGTGCCTATTTCTATTTGTTTGTTTCCCACACATATTCCTCCTTTGATATACACATGCACAATAAACTAATCACATTGTATATGCTTTTTCGAATCAAAATGTTTACAATCTGCATTCTTAGAGGTTAGCATAATCCTCTGGGAGAGGATAGAATCAACAAAATGCTCAACGTAATAGGATGTGTAACATACATATGTAAAATAAACCATAATATACACATTTGAAACAAATCAGTCACGTTATATATAATTTTTCAAATCTAAAAGTTATGGACCTTTAATGAAAATGTATATGGCCAGCATTTTTAGTTGTTTAGGAGATGATTAGAATCAACAAATGCTCAACATAATAGGAGGTGTATCCCTTGACGGGTGGTATTGGAGATCAGCTAGATATGTTTCCAAAGAATTACTTAACAAAAACCAAAGGAAAAGAAATAAATTTCTGAAATGGTGGTTCTTTCGTCAGCGCTATGGCCTTGGTTATCTTGGACTGGCCGCACGAATTACCCATTCCCTAAAATATGTTGAAACAGGTTTTGGTCAGGGATTCAAGTCCGGGTGCATGTGTATCTTACCAATAATAATAATAATAAAAATGTTGCATCTTGGTGATTCTATATTCTTGTAATACTAAAGTGAAAATAAGAAAAGGTTTCTCATCATTTCCTTTTCTGTGGACTAGAAAAGTTGACTCAGGTTTTGGAAGCAGAACGGGATTCTCAACGAGTGTTTGAACAACTTCCGTTTCATTATGTGGAAGTCTCAAGACTTCTTTTTGACCTGTAAGTGTTGAGAAGTTTCTACAACATTCTGTCTTTTCCACTTAACAATACTAAAATCAACTATAACTTTGTGGATGACAGTGCACGTGATGACATTCCAGATGTGTATATGGTGAGTTTAAGATTCTCTAAACCTTGCTTAAATATGCATTGAGCTTTTTTCAAGACTTTGATAATAGATCTCTTATATAGGTGAGGTCTCTTATTGAGGATATCAGGGATGTGAGGTTTCATAAAGTTGAGACTAATTTAGAGACACTTAACGAGCATGCACTTGCTTTGAAGGTATGCCTTTTATGTCCCTTTATGAATCTATTGATGCTGCATACGGTAAAGTGGTATTAGCAGTCTTGTAATTTAAGAGATATCAAAGAAATGGGTTACAAATCAAAGTGGAATTTGGACGTTGGAGAGAATAGTGATCCTTGGTAATGTCTAAATGTAAAGCACTCCAACAATTTGGCTTTGCATATTTGACATTTTAAGTTCATAAACTATTAAAGTGATGATTTCAAACATCTAACATTTGAATATTTCTTGTTATATGATATGCACAATGAAAATGCATGTGAGATTGAGTCATCCAGTAAAGATTATGTGATTTGGCAACGTTCAACATGAGTGCATGTCGGGAGGGGTTGGTAGTGGTGGTGGGAAGAAATTCACTATTTGAGAACTAGGGTTAAAGTTCTCTCACTTTTAACTTTCTCAATACAGAACTGGATGTTGATTACATAACATAAACAATGCTCATAGAAAGATAATCTTGATTGGGTAATTCCACCTTTTTAAACTTAAATATTTACTTAGTTGCATAGTTCCCCCATAAACTAATCTGAGCAATTAATCAAAATTTCAGACTCTTGCTAAAGCAGCCCTCTCTTTTATAACTATGATGAAACCAAACAATATACCTAAATTATCATAAGTAAACAACATTAACCTGAAACATCCATCATGACAATGTGTCACATGGGTAAGACGAATACTTGAAGGATACTAGATGAAAATACCTCTTTATTATGGCTCGTAAAATGATTTTGCTCTCTGATATCTGTACATTACTTATAGCATGGATTGGGATAATGTTTCTGTTTTCTTATGGGTGATTTTATTTACTTTTAATGAATTGTATATGTGAATGTATCATACTTTGTGTTGAATCAAGGTGAGAATATATCTCTGATGAAAATCAAATTTTCTTTGATTTTTATGCTCCTAAACTTTTTAACTTGAATTGCAGATTAACAATCTATCTGCGATGGAAGTAAATATAGTTCGCCCCTTTATTGGGAGAGCTCTACAGGCATTTTATAAGCATGATAGTCCAGAGCTAATACCAGATCAAGAGAGAATTTCTGATAGACGGCCACAAGTAGCTAATAATGCAGCAAGAGTATGTTCTTGTTTTATTTGTCTTTTATTCCTTTTTTTCTTTTGATTATCTTATTGCTTATGAGAATAACAAAAGCCTTCCTGCAAAACTCATTACCTCTGATTTACCTTTTGGTTGATGTAATTAAAGCATGCCTAGTGGTTGGCAAAGTGGTTTGCTGGTCTATTACAAAAAGAGTTGGCAAAGTCGTTTTCTTCAATGGATAAAGAGTCTAATTTGTTTAACTAATCCTTTTGTTTTCCAGCGGCATCTGCGGCGATAACTTCATCTTCTCTATTCACCTTCTATCTCAATCAGAAACAACAATTTCAACCAGCTAACTTGGAGGTATAGCTGTGCTCTTTGGATAAAATTTCCAGCAGAATCTTTGACAGTGCTCTGCTCTTTGTTATTATGAAATAGCAATAGCTTTTGAATTCAACCCTTTATTTGGTTGTATGCTTCTACTTCTTCTTCTTTTTTTTCTTAATTAGTTATGAAAATTCTGATACAGATTTGTCTTGGTCCTGCTATATTTTTGTCTAATAAAATTAAATGGTCTTAAGCATTGATTGTAAACACAATATTGGTGGACCAAACTACTTATGTACACCTTCAGATTAGCAATTCAACATGAGTCTGTTTATCTATTTAATGTCAATGAAAGGAATGATAGATTAAGAAAATGATTGCATTCGTGGGAAGTTATGTGTGTCAACAATTGATGACAAGATAATGGTTGTCTTAGATGGCTTGGAAAAGTCGAATGAAGACCAATGCACAAAAGTAAAGAAGTGATCTAATTTAAGTTGAGGGATTTTCAAGGGAAAATCAGTAGGTTGGTTGAGGGAGCTACCAGACTTGATTGCTAAGGATTTTGGCCTTGGCTTTAGATAGAGTTCAAGGGTTCTGTTGATTGTCCTGGAATCTACATGTCTAGTGTTAAGATGGCTGGGTGCGTCTATTGTCTGTGATCGATGTAGTTGGAGTTTCTGTCTTTTTTGAGTATATCTTAAGTTGCTTGTTGTGGTCATCAATTAGTTTGATTTGTTGTTTACTTTAGGGTTCTCAAACTATCATTGGTCATATAACCAAATTTTTGGGGTTTGATCACTTGATATATAATTTCGATCTAATTTTGGTTGCTTGAAGCATTATCCTTTGAGAGAAATATGTTTTTTTTTTTTTTTTTTTTTGGAGATTGAACGTGTTGGGGAACTTTGTTGTTCTCTATTATCAAATGGAACTATATCTGAAACTCCCGTTAATTGCTCTCTCTTATAATCTAGACATATCCTAATTGTCTTTTATAGTACAGGTTTTTATATGAAAGATTCTAGTAACGCTATTAATTTTTTTTTATTTTTTTTTATTTTTTCCATTCTTTCCTTAGAACATACTGATTTTTAATCTTATGTAAAAGTTCAACTTTTTCCCCTTACCTTTCATTTGGTTATTGATACGGTGAAGTTTCTCAATATTTTATTTCCAATGTTTAATTTCTTCCTTGTTCTATACTTTCGTATGGATAATATTAATGTATGGTACCTTTTTTCTTGTGCTCATGTACACCTTATCTTATCTGTTCGAGTGTCTATGTCAACAACATTTGGAGAAGGGTATTTAGATGTTAAAAACGCAATTAAACACCTTTCACAGTTCAGTTTAAACAAACCGGAACCTCAGAAAATTGGTGGTCCAAGAGCCATTTCTCTCTTCTTCACATGTTTTATATATAGTTGTTTTCATTTCATCAATACACGCCAGATGTCTATACTGTGCACCGGAAATAATGCTAGAATCTTTAGAATCCTTAAGAAGTTAGGTAGACTGGTAGAGGGCACCAGAACGTGTATCATGTTCCCTTTTATGCCCCCCACTCTAAATTATGGGTAAGTAAAGTTTTGTGTAGCACGTGCAGGTGGGTCCTCTAGGTTCTGTTTTCGTTGTAACTTCGAGGTAGATCTCATAAATAAAAAGGGGAGGATGGCTAATAACAACTCTGGTTTGGAAATTGGAATTTATTCTACTGTTTAGATTTTGTTTTGCTCCATTTAACTACATTTAAAAATTCTAAATGATGTGATAACATATTAACCATTAAACCTGTGAAATCTAATATGGACTTTGAAATAAGAAGATCCTATTCCCACAAATCCTAGAAAGACTATATCTAAGCAAATCGCAGCTCGTTAGCTCTCTGGAGAGCGAGCAGCAAGTATATGGTAGGTTGAACATTGCCACCCTAGCCCTAAATAACCAATCTGAAGATTTTGGTCTTTATTTGATTAAGCTTCTGATCATATTGGAGGACCCCATTTTCAGATAGTAACTTATGAGTTGCAAGTTGCAACACAGGACGTGTCCAGCCCAGCGTACACGTTAGTTTTAACACTTTCCGACAAAAAACTCTTAATTCATTGACAAAGTTTTCATGACAACTAAAGTCTCTTTTGAAGTCAACTTGGGTGTTAGGCAGCTAATAATGTGGATTATTGTTTAATCTACATTTTTAGGACGTATTATTTTGCATAGGAATTTTTTATATCTGCCAGTTGTTAGCTTTGTCATGATTCTTTTACAAGTCTCTGGCAAACCCCTGTTTATGGTTTACTTAATCGGAAATGTCGGTGGTTTATAGTGCGTGAAATGTCTTAACTTGACCGATTAATTTTCTTATCAGGATCCTTGGGGATTGAATGTGTTTGCGATCAATGTATGGAATAATATTCTGCAGGCTTGTTTCTGAACGGGTCCATTTCAAGGGCCAACTGGTAGGGCATAGGGCCAAGCGCTTAAGTCCAAGGCGTTCCTTATAATTTTAACAATGTGTTCCTTATAGCTTAGTGATCGTTGGGATTTAACCTTACTTGGCAATCAATTAAATGCAGCAACCATGGTTGATAAAGACAGGAGGTATTAAGGTTTCAATTCTTTCGTCTTCGGGTCGCCATAGTGGTCCTAACGCAAACAGTGAAAAAGAAAAAGAAAAAGAAAAAGGGCACCCAAGTGATAAATAAAGAGTACTAATCGGAAGTCTCGAAGGCACTCATTCATGTTGTGGTGGCATTAACTTGAAGTTAGGCATAAAGATGAGCTTTCGGCGTAAGAAAAATTGGTTTAGCTTATTAAACAATTGCCCAACACCAAACCTTTAATACAGCTTTTGGGTAGCAATTGGCGTGGCACTGCCTAGTGAAGGACATAAATTTCTTTCAACCCTACCACGTGAGAAACAAATTATTTTTTAATTAGTATGTTTATAAACACAGGATTTTTTTTAATAGTTTTATTAAAAAATCATGTATTTTTTACATGCTCAAAAGACACATAGTTTTATAAACTAGGTTGGAAAAAATTCTTTCAATTTAGTTTGGAAGAAATTTCTGTCTTATAAAATAATAGAGAATTGACAAGCTTTTTTTTCTTCGAGATAACATTCCTAAAAGAGAGTTTCTCTAATCGAAGTTGAGCTCATTGAAGTTGATTAAGATCCCTTACAATTAAAACCTCTTCTTGGCCTTGTTCCTTTTTTTTTTTTATAAAAAAAAAAAGATGGGGTCTGTAAGAGGGGTTTCCTTTGTCCCATCAGGAGCCCATTCAAGAAGCTCTTTTACTCCGATAGGAAAGTCCCTCTCACGCCTTACAATTTTTTCTACCTTTCTCTTTATGCTGGAGATTGCGGTGGATGTTTATCCCATTGAACATTTGAACCTGCCTAGGTATCTTCATCCTTATCCTTGGCATAAGAATCATGTAGAATTCAATCTTGAGCTGTCCTGCACTAAGGGCATTCACGGTAGCTTTTCAACTATTTTTTTAAAATATATAAAACAAAATTACTTTTTGCTTATCTATAAAAAAACACCCCTACAATAATTTTCTTTTACTTTTTTTTCCACAATAATTTCCTTTTATTTTTTTTTTTTATGTCAATTAAATTATATTTCTTTACTCTTTCTTTATACTTTTTTATTTATGATTAAGAGTACGAGAAGAGAGAACTTTTTTTATGAATATAATAAAAGAATGGAAAAGTTACCGGCCGTAGCTTTCTCGAGGAATAGAAAAATATAGGAAAGCTGTTGTGGGTGATTTTTTATGAATTTTTTGAATTTTTTTTTTAAAATTTAAAGAACAGAATAATTATGAAGAACTTGCTGTGAATACTTTAATAGAATGAGTATAAAGTGGGCCCCAATAATTTTTGTTTTTTTGTTTTTTTTTTGGTTAATAGCTGTCCTCCAATAGAAACCCGTTGGAAGGGGCACCAGTGGCTCGTGTCGCCATACAGACCAAAAATAAATGTAGGCCTGAGCGGCTGAGCCTCCTTCTATTCAGAACGATAGGATTCTTCCACCGGTCCATTTTGCCGACCATCCACTATTTTAAAACATGAGAGCTGGGCTTGTCGCTATTTGTCCATCGATCTCTAGGGGCCTTGATTGATTGATGGAGCGCCAATTGTCTTTATTATTGTCTCCTTTTAAAGTAAGGAAAGATACTGCTGAAGCGCGTGTGGACCCCACAATGGACCGCGTCTGCGCTCGTTATAATTATTATTTTCTTTTGGGTTCCTTTCTTGAGGTCCTCTCACCTCTTTACTTTACGAAACACCTCTGGTATCTTCCATTCTAGTGATAACTCAAATCACGGGTCCACTACCAAATCATATTCCACTGTTTGGATTACCATCCAATTATTGTATTTTGAGCATAATTGATGTAAATTGATGAAAAATGTTTACATTATTTCCAAATTTCAATCCACCTTTTTTATTTTTTCTTTTCTTTTAATAAATCTAAGGATTAAATAGGGTATTGATACATGTGGTTTGATTTTTTTATTTTTTGTCTCATGCGCTTTAATTTTTATCACAGATGGTACTTGAGATATGAGAAAAGACGGAGATGATACCTTCGTTCAAATTTTTATCTAAAACTAACGGTAGTCCATGTGTCTACTCTCAAGTGTTAACACATGCCATATGCATTAAAAAAATAAAAAATAAAAAAAAATAAAAAGCTTTTAAAAAATTGAAAATAATAAAACTTAAAAAAAGTAATAAAAACTTAAAAAAAGAAAAAGAAAAGAGAGAGAGAGAGAGAGAGAGAGAGAGTAGGGGTGCCTGAGCTACCTCCTTGGCCGGTTTGGAGTGGCTGAACCATCCTCACGGGCCAAAGAATAACAAAATTAAAAAATTAAAAATTAAAAAGGTTTAACTTTTGGGGTTGGTTTGGCCACCCCTAGATCGGCTGGTCTGGGGTGGCCAAACCCACCCCCAAGGGCCAAAGAACAACAAAAAATAAAAATAAAAATGAAAGGGGTTTGGTCATTGGGAGTGGCCGAACCACCCCTAATGGCTGAGCCACCATCTTCCCTTTTTTTTTTCAATTTTATTTTATTTTATTTTTTTCAGTTTTTAATACCTTTTTTTTTTTTTTTTTTTAAGTTTTATTATTTTCAATTATTTTTTATTAATTTTTAAAGCTTTTTATTTTCATTTTTTTAATACATATGACACGTGTTAACACATGAGAGTAAACAAATGAACTACTGTTATTTTTTGGACTGAAATTTGGACAAAAGTGCAATTTTCATCTTTTTCCATAGTCTAGGTACTATTTGTAATAAAAATTGAAACACATGAGACAAAAAATAAAAAAACTCAAACCACAATAGGAAAAAAGGTGTTTAATCC
Organism: Alnus rubra; assembly: GCA_028654335.1. NCBI lineage: Eukaryota > Viridiplantae > Streptophyta > Magnoliopsida > Fagales > Betulaceae > Alnus > Alnus rubra. Next base: position 630,909 of record JAJPGS010001661.1, on the reverse strand, counting down.
TAAATTTAAACTCACATTTTGCGGCCCATATGGGTGAAATTTCATAAAAGAAAATGTTATATTAATATTGTTTCTCCAATATGCATACAATTTGTAAACTCTTGTGTATGTGTTTGTTAAAAATTGTCTTTTTAAAAAAAAATTGTTTACTCTTTTCAAAATAAAAATATTGATAAACAACTTAATTATAAAACTCTCAAAAAAATATAAAAATAAGTTTTACTTTTATGTCACATAAAAAAAATCCCAAAACTAATTAACAAATAGAGCTATTATTTTGAGGTATAAGGAGCATTAACAAGAGCTTTAAGATAGGTTTACACATTATCCTTTTATCCTCCTAAAATTGATGTAGCTCTTAAAATTACCATTGGATCAAAATCCAAAAGTCATATATCAAAAATTCAATGGTGATTTGAAGAGTCACATCAATTTTGGGGGGACAAAAGGAGGACAAATGGATGATGTGTAGCATTACTCTTGTTTGACTTATTTCTATTTATTTATTTTTATTTTTGCACCGTTTTATTTCGTTTTATTTATGTTTTGGGGGAGCCTACAATTTTTTCGATTTTAGGATTGCTCACCCTCTCTTCCTTTCGGATTAGGAGTGAGAATGATCTTTTCTTGTAAATATTTTCCTTATTTAATTAGAAAGAAAAAAAAAAATACACAATGATTTGTTTCTTCTTGGCCAAACTATGAATTTAGTCCATAAATTATGTGTTAGTTTTATAATGGTAATATGATACATTATAACATTAAGTTAGATTTTGGACTTACTTACAAAATCAAGTTTAGGGATCATAATACATATCTTTTATTTTTATTTTATTTTTTTGTAAAAAACAATATATTAAATTAAAATATCTTCATATTCTCTTAATTTGTGCACATAATAGTAATAAAACAAGATAAGACTAATATATAAGATATTTTTAAAACCCTAAAAAAAAAAAAATTATAATTTGACCAATTTTGTGTGTTGGCGGGCGTCTGAGTTGGTAAATAGTTTGAATTTTGAACGGAAGAGGAGACTGATCCAAGTCGGTGATCAAGACTCAAGAGTCTGGTCATTAATGCATATGACGTTAGAGGTTCTATCCGTGTGGTTTACGTCGTCGTCTATTCAGGCAAACCGTTAAGTTTTCACTCCTTTTCCGTTTCTTTCAAAGTTGGGATTGCTTGGTCCCCAAGCCAACCACAGCTAGCCTTCCATTGAAATTCACATTATGCCCATGCCATTTGCCTTTATTGACCCACTTGCCGTGCTAAGATTTTTTTAGCTTATTAAAAAACTAATTAATCACTTACCTACCAAACGTTTTCCAGTGTCTGGCATATGATTAATTAATTAATTAATTGGTTGGTTATATGTTCACGCTCAAAGGTCCATATTTGTTTTGTTAGAGTTGGTTTGATCACGAGATTTCGTAAGTTAATGTCGTTTTTTAAATTAAAATTATAGTAAGTGTTCCATTTGGAAATACGTCTCAAAAAATAGTTTGATTGAAAACGTGATAAAATTTATGTTTTTAAACTGCAAGCAAAAATTACGATTTTAAAGGTTAAACCGTAATTTTAAGTACCGAATTGCAATTTTACTGAATACTTAAATGTGTTTTTTTAATTTTAATTAGACAATTTTTTTTTAATTCAATTTGTTAAATTAACATTTGTCATCACCAATTTAATAAAATGTCCTCCGATCCAATTTAAGTTTCATCTTAACTACATAATTCTTTACCGGATTGCTTACCTCATTTTTTTTTTTTTAAATTTTTTTATACATTTAAAACTAATTAAGTTTCATTTTTAGAATGAGAGTTTCAAATTCAACGTGTGAAAAGAAACCAAGTTAGATGGGAAATAAAAAAATTTAATAATTGTGCGAATTATTATTTCATTAATTATAGATAGTCATACAATAATATAATAATAATAAAGTTAGTCATTAATACCAACACATATAAATGCCATGTAGGCCTTTAAAAAAAAAAAAAGAAAAAAGAAAATGCCATATAAGAAATGGGCTTGATTAGCAGCAATAATTAAATTTAGTATTCAATGGGTCTCTATTAATTGATCAAACTCTTCTATCATAAATTAGGCTATTAGCTAATTTAGCTCTCCCCTTTAATGTAGGCATGATCCAAAAATATTATTAATGTAGATAATAATAAAAGAGATAAGACCTAATTTTTGTTTTGGAAAAGAAAAATGCTGCTGTATATCTCTTCTGATGAGTTGGCATATTCCATCTATTAATAGTATTTTTTTTTATTTTCTTTTTAATTAAAGGTGGATAAAATATGCTAAACTCAGCAAAAATATAGGTGAGATGGACGCCGGATTGAAAGAGAAGCATTTCTCTTCCTAAAACCAAAATCCGGTACCGACGAATATCCCTCTCGTTCCCGTCCAAGTACAATCTCTCTCTCACTTATCCATAAAACAAAAACCGAGTGCAATACCGTCATTTCACGTGGTTTTCCACTTTTTATATGATTTCCCTTTCCCGTTCCTTTCGCATTCCATTATTATTGTGAGCTTTTTCTCAGCACAGACGCCTTTTCCTTCCTTCTCTTCATCCCTTTGGATCATCCAAAGAAGCTACAACACCAAACACGTTTGCACGAAGCACAAACAGCACTGAGCTCATATTCCTTTTCAAAAGCAAAAACAGTTAACTCTAATTCTCTTATAAAAGGAATTCATACAAAGAATACGAATACGAATTCGGAATTCCATTGGTTTTTTTTTTTTTTAATATTCCCGTTTGCTCATGAAATTTGAATGATAGCTCTATATACCTAGGGATTCGGGAAATTATTCGGTGTGCCGCGCTTTGGAAATGATTGCTGTAAGATATCGCCAGGAGGAAGAGGAGTCATCGCGGTGGTTGTGATCCGTGAGTGGAAGAGGAGGAGGAGTTGGAGAGGGTGAAACGAAGCCGTAATGGACTGCCGGGTGTGCGTGCCGACATGGGATTGGCTGGCGAGGGGCGCCCGCGGAGGAGGAGGGGTGGGCCAGATCGGAGGGGGGTTCAGCCACGAGAGCGAGCACGACTTGGCGCTCATGGTCAGCGATTTCTTGGAGAACGGGAGCGGTGGGGCCGACTCCCGGTGTAGCAGTGACAGCGACTCGGCTCTCTCCGATCTCGCCACCTTGCCGAGAAGATTCCGGTAAAGTCTCTCAGTAAAATTTTATTTACCCCACCCTTATTAAAAGTTACTTTACCTCAATTACTTGTTGATTGCGTGAAAACAATGGTTTTGTTGAATTTTGTAAATTTGGTTGAGGGGTAGGCGATTGGGGTAACGATTACTTGATTACTTGATTAAAAGCAGTCCCGGAAAGCTGTTAGTCAGAGTTGGTCAATATATGTAGTGAATTTATTAGATTTTTTAGCTATCATCATTTAGTCATCAGTATTTGGGACCCTGGACAATAATTCAGAGTACTTGGTTGCCTGAGTGGGATGTCAATCATAAGGCTTCCCTGTTTGGTTCTTGTAGAGGATGAGGATCCTCTATAATTCCTAGGCTATTATATTTGTACAATTCCTTAAATAAAATAAAATCAAATGGTTGGGATTTTTCCACCCATCCATTATTTACCATGTTAATATTTATCATTTTTTGAAAATGATAAATACTGATGCGACAAAATTCCAACCATTTGATTGGAAAACAATAGTTGAGTTTTAAAGAATTCTATATAGTGGCTTTCCTATCTGCCCTTGATGAGGATCATAGGAAGTGGGATAAGATTGAGGGGTGGGAGCTTAGGGTTGAGTTGTTTTGTGGGCTGTTTTTGTAGGGTCGGTGGTGAGGCTATTGCTTCTTGTATACTCCGTGCATACTAGAGGTGCCTCACGCTGTTTTTTAATAAATTTGCACGCACTTATCAAAAAGAATTGTATATTGTACAATATAAATTTTTTTTTTTTTAAACTCTTTTTCTTATAAAAAAATAAATAAATTATATTGTACAATACAGGAGAAAAGAAAAGAAAAAAAATCCAAATGTTTCCCTCTTTCAGTGTTTTCATTTGGTTATAATTTTTTTTTTCTCCTTTCCATTTGCGTTTTTCAGTGAACCAAATTGATGGTAATTTAGTATTAGCTTTGGTGGCAGTATATTTGAGGGAATCAGTGAATATATGTGAAGTCTACATCAGCTCATGAGAAATAGTGTCTTGATATTCCATTATGAATATGGTATTCAATTTTTCACTTCCATCCCTTCCAGTACCATCTCAATAGATTTGGTTGGATATGAATATGTACATAGAGGCTCTCAGAAACTGAATTTTCAGATGGGTTGGAGATGTATTGTCAGTATTTGTTCACTTGAGTATGATCATCTTGCCTGCGATGTTCTTTTCATATGTTGAGACTAGAAAAATGGGGAAGGAATGTTTTAGGTGTAATCCCATGAAATTAGTTATATGAGTGTGGTTGAATGGGCAGGCTAAGTTAGTACAAGAATTCTTTTAATTGAAATGCAGAATGTATAGGATTCCAACTACAAAAGTGTTTGAAATCACAAAGGTGGGTAGCGACTCAACGGATAGTGTGTGGATGACACACTCATTTTGGTCGCTATGTCTTTGTTAAAGCAAATAGTCAGTTTCCATGTTCATTTAATATTTCATCAAACAGTGAAGCTATGGGGGCAGGAAAACATTGGGCCGTTTTCTGGTCTATTAAGAAAATTTTTGTAGTACTCCCACTCTAGATGCCTTTTCTGCTATTTTACTGCAATTTAGGAATGATACCTCCAGTGAAGTGTCTTAAGTGTACTTCTTTTTGAAGATGAAAGTATGTAACCTGAGTGAATGATGGGTTCATATGTAAATACAATTGAATCGCTATAATCGGACATGCTTTAATAGAAATGTTAGTTAAGGTTGTTGGTTTTTCAGTTCTGACTCTTGGGCCTCCTTTTAGTTAGAGAAGTAATAATTGGTTGTCTTTGCAACATATTGACAGTACATACACAAGTCCAATTCAATCTTTGGTTATTTTTGATAACTTTTCTATTAAGATCTGGTATAATTGTGTTTTTCACTTAAACCTGCAATTTCTTGCTGTCAATGGTTCAACACCATTGCGTATTAAATCTATAATTTAACCTACTACAAGAGAATTAACAAATTTTTTGTCAGTTTGAAACTACTTGCATTTTGCTGATTCTCTGTCATTACCACAGTTTTGTAAGATCCCAGTGGCTCAGTATGAGAGTGACTTGCTTTGGTGGCTAATTCTCTTATACTATCTATCAATGAGACCGACCTTCAATTTGTCAAGTCGGGCGCATGTACGGGCGCATGTAATGCCAGCTGCATCAGACTTTCTCTGGTAAAGCTTCTGAGACGATCTGGTTATGATGCTGCTGTATGTACAACCAAATGGCAGGGTAGTGGCAAGGTTCCGGGAGGTATGCTAGTGAACTCTTGAACTGCATTTGTCTTGATCAAAAGAACAATGAATAATTTTATGAGATATAGGGGAAGGAAAGAAATCTTAGTTTTTAGTGCATGTTACCAGGAATTTAATTTCTGGAGAGTTTGTAGCAAGTTAGTAACCATGTTTCTGTCACATCTGTTGCCTATATTCACCGTGTACACTGGAGTTGGAATCTATCCTCTGAAACTGAAAATCACATCTATTTGTGGAGCAAAAGTTCTGTTACAATTCATACTTTTATCTGATTTTTCTGGATCATTTACAATTTACTATGACTACCAAATGAGAGTTGAGTTATATAGAGTTAGGGCCTTTTGTTTAAAATGGATGGTCTACTAGGTTTCCCTTGTATACATCTGTCTTTCAATGGCATAAATCATGTTCGGAGTACTGATGTGAATGATTTAATAACTTGTAATACAGGAGATCATGAATATATTGATGTGGTTAACTACACCAGCATTGGAACCTCTGAGCGTTTGATCATTGATATTGATTTCCGAAGTCACTTTGAAATAGCTAGAGCTGTTGACTCATATGATAGAATATTGAATTCCCTTCCAGTCATTTATGTGGGCTCCTTGTCCAGGCTGAAACAGTTTCTTCAGATTATGGTCGAGGCTGCCAGATCTTCTCTCAAGCAGAACTCAATGCCACTTCCTCCCTGGAGATCCCTTGCATATCTTCAGGCTAAGTGGCAGTCGCCCTATGAGAGACAGTTTAATCCAGAGGAACAGAAGATTAGCAAGACTTGTTTTGTTGACCATAAGCAGTGTAGTGGACATTTGAAGAGGCTGCAGTCTCTGCTTCAATCTGAAATGGAAGCAGAGCGACTCTTGAAGCCCATGCACAGCGACAATAACTGGAGACTGAAGCCTGACAGGCGGAGGCACTCTTTGTTCCGGAATCTTTAACTTATACAGATTTTGGCCTTGGAGATGAGAGAGTTTCTCTCAAGAGAGATTGTGTTACGGCTTTCTATTTTCAATTCTTTCTCCCTGATGCTAAATAAGTGCGGACCTGAACAAAGGGCAGGTTTCATATAGTCATCGATGGTTATACTTATAGCAATAAGCCATATCATGGCAAGAGACATTCCTTTTTTCCCTATCATGGTGCAGAACCCACAATATTAGGTTTTTGAAACCGGTGCTGGTCCTCTCTTACATCACCAACAGCCATCAGCCGATTTTGTTGGTATCGTGCTTGCCCATGGTGCGCATTATCCTATATAGCTTTTTATTTACTTTTTGCTTTTTCAATATCTTCTTGAATGTATTCCTTGCCTCTTATTTTTGTGGGCCTAGGAAGTTTTGTTATTATATCTCATTTATTTTTTCTTTCAATGTATTTTCCTCACAAAATTGAGTTGTATCTCTTTTCCGGCTGTCAACATGTTGCTTGAACTATAAATTTTCCACTTCAGTAATATAGTTGCTTCTCATGGTTGTATTACTACAGCTGACTGAAATGTATTTGGTTTTTCTTACTAGTCACATTTCTTTTCCGGTTGTCTTTCCTCTTTGACTAGTAATTGTGTTTCCTTATTTTGGGGTGGTAATTGACTATCCCTTTTGACAGTTCATGTAAGTTCCTTACAAACTTACGTGATAGTTCATGTAATATCACATCAGCCACTAAAATGTAGACGGTCACGTGACGGTTCACATAAATTTTACCACGTTTATAAATTGACTTAACAGCTCACTTGGTATTTAATAGGTCAACCGCTAAAATGTAGAGTTGTACTTGAATGATTATTACATGGCAGATTATGTAGATGGCCTTGTAGAAAAACTTGTAGCATCCTAAACATCTTTAGACATTTCTTTGTAATTTGTCATGATTGCTTCATGTATAAAGAGAAGATGTTCAAACACATTCGACGACAGAAATATGTAGATATTCATGGGGTGTAGAAATATGTAGGTTATTCGTTAAGATCAAGTTGATCCAATGTCGTGGATGGTGCACCTTGACAAATATAAAGAGAAGATGCTGCATTGACTGCCTTCGATGTCATCGGTGACATCGAGGAAGTTTTGCTGTACTCGTTGCCCTGTTCATGCCTGTGCTCATCCATGCCCAAAAAGCTCATTTAAATTGGCTCATGCGAGACTGGAGATTTTTGTTTTTATGCCGCTGTAAGCTGGCTTTTTCTAAGTAAATTACCATCTTTATTACCTTGTTTTCTCCGCTATTTCTTTTTATCATCATTTGTGCCAACCCTATCGAAATTCTTTTCACTTGTACGCCAGTTAGAAATAGAATGATCTAAGCTACGTTGCACTTTTTATAATGCCACCATTTTTGGATGACTTTCTTATGATAAATTTTGATGGGTTTTGGATCAACTTAATACATCATCAAAATTATTAAACCATCAATTTTGGATCATCATTTGATTTCAAATTTTTTTATGAGAAATAAAAAGAACGAAATTAAATCTGAATCGTTGAAAATAATTACGAAAATGCTATAAAAACTAGACAATTTTTTCACGTAAGTGCTTAAGCCAAATCCTTGGCCTTGTTTGTTAAGGCACGTTACAGTATAGAGTCGTGCTGTAGGGTCCTACGGTTGACATTTTCTTCAACTTTTTCAGATGAATTCGTTCTGAGAAATGGGAGTTTAGGTTGAACTGGTCTCTGCGTGGAATTGTCAACAAAAGCAAGTATAATATATATTTTTTCTTTTTCTTTTACGTTGCGCATTTACCATTGATTTTCAGGTCAAATCAAGTCAGACGTTCACGTGATCCTCCTTTTGAGAACGTAGGATCGGAATCTCGCACTTTTTCCATATTATACTTGCTTTTGTTGACAATTCCACGTAGAGACCAGTTCAACGTAAACTCCCTCTCTCAGAACGAATTCATCTGAAAAAACTGAAGAAAATGTCAACCGTGGGACCTACAGCACGACTCTGTACTGTAACGTGCTTAACAAACAAGGCCCTTGTTTCAACAACTAGGCTCTAAACTCTTCAAAAAAAGAAAAGAAAAAACAACTAGGCTCTAATAAGAATAGGAGAAGAACAGGGGTAAATTGCTAATAAACCAAAATACGGGTCCTCATGCAAAAAGTAGGACGGTTAAAATTAATTTAATCAACCTACCACCAGATAATTATTGCTAAACACACCATGGTTGTCAGCTCTGCTAGATTCCCCCAGTGGGGCATTGATTATGTAACCGTACGTTTATGTGGAGGAATGCTGATAATAAGCGTCGCCGTACTATTGCCCGCCATGGTGCCAAGGATTTCAAGCACGTTCGATTATGTTGTTCTGACTTCTGAATGATGAGCATAAATTGGAAAATAGCATAAATTACTAAATCGAGAAAATACTGTACTGAAAATTGACTTGCTTTTAGTAACATCGATGGGTCGAAATTATTTGGTAAACAACAAAAATTAAAGATAACATCCTTAAATTTTGAAGAAACTCACGGATTAAGTTTTTTTTTTTTTTTTTTTTTTTTTTTTTTTTTTTTTTAATACTGTAAAGGGGGAATAAATATGAGCATATAGAATAACAACCAAGTGAATTGGGATCGAGTGCAATTAACTGCCTGTATTACACATAATTTGAACAGTTAATGTAAAAAAAAAAAATGCTGAGGCGCCTTGAACAGTACAGACACTTGTGCGAATAGGTAAGGAGCCTACCTATCCTCCTTTTACACTAGCTACTTGTATTATACAGCAACTAATTGCACCCGATTCATGTACTGCATGTAATTCAAACAGTTAATGTGAAGGAAAATATGCTCAGTCACCTTGGACAGTTCGGACACTTGTGCGAATGGGTGTGAAGCTTACCTATCCTTCAAATTAATTAGTTACATGTATTATATGCAATACAAGCAGTTAATTGCACTCGATTTCCGTACAGCATGTAATTCGAATAATTAATGTGAGAGAAAATATGCTCGATCAAACACCTTGGACGGTTTATGTACTTGAGCGAATAGGTGAGACGCCTACTTGTCTTTTCAGATTAATTACCTGTATTATATGCACTACATGCAACTAATTGCACCCTATCCAAGTCTCAATGATGTGGTGCAAGCAGGCCAAATTGACTACTCAAGTAAGAATGATAAAACAAAGGTCTGTTTGCTGAGCAACAAAATACAGTTTAGTGAACTAAAGATAACAATTTATAGACTGTTATATCCATCTTGAAAGGCCACATTCAAACATATCAAATAAACCATGGATTGAGGAATAGATTTGAATTACAAATGCTTATTTGAAATGTCTCAGGCATCTAAAATGAACCAGCATTACATCCAAACAGATTTGATCGAACCGTTGAAATTGAGACATGTGTTCCATAACGAAACATATTAATAATGAAACTGAGCGACCGGCCGGCCTTAAGACGGCGGGATGACTTCATCAATAAAAGCATGATAATCGGGATCTTGTAGCCAAAGCTTAGCAAGGTGGAGATGAGAGGTGCAACGCCTGTGGATTTCTTCCACGTCCCAAACGATGGCCTCAGCCTTGTTACGATGAATAATGTTGTCCACTGGCTTGTCTTCCTCCTCGGCACCAATCCTTGACTGATCCCACTGCTTCACAAGAACATGGGTTAGGTAGTGCAATGGCTGTCCGTACAACTGCTTCATGGATTTCACTAATCCCTGCCATGTGATGAAGAGATGATCATCATTATCTGACGTCGACCCACGAGCTGTTGTCGGGATTGGAATTTGTTTCATGTATTCTTGATACCTTTTTGCGTGCTCCACCATTGATTCTGCATTAATTATGAAACAATCTTATTTCATGTAATTAATTCATGGTACTGGCCGGACAGGAATGTAGTCAGAAGTAACGTTAGTTTTCGATTTATCCCATAAATATTTAAGGATATCAGGATATTTAACAATAGGGGAAATTATTCTTCATTATGATTTTTGTTGAGCAATTTCAAAATCAAGCAATTTTATCATTAGGGGTGATTACCATGTAGCAAAAGAAGTGATGATATATTATGTGCAATGGCACCTGGGTTCATATCATTTTACCAAGATTTCCCAGAAAGTTATGTGAGAAAGGTCCATCTTAATTGATGACATATTTTGCATCCATTCTTTATATCCACCACCAAACATTTGAGCGTATTTGATGATCAAGGAAATTGAATAGAAAAGATTTGGAAGGATTTTACCATTAGGGTGGAAATCCAAGAGGACAAAGTAAAACGAATTTTTGAGCATGAAATTGTGTGGAAACTTTATGATTAACCACATTCCATATATATAGAATATAATTTATGCAACTCTTTACCAAGAGTTGCAATATTGTTTATCTTTTTATAACCTCTAATTAAGAAAGTTCTCCTTTCATATAGATGATTTGGTGTGGGGATAACCACACTTGTTATGCTGTGATCATCCCTTACATCATAACATTTGGTTATTCAATATTGTAACACTTAATTAGGGGGTTAATATTCTGTAAATTGATGCTTGATTAAACTTCATGTATATCTAGCTAGGCTTTGAACCTAAATTAAGGTCAACTCTTGATTGAGTATAACATGATATCCATCATATCAAAGGGTTATGATACTAATATTGATGGGAAGATAAAGGGAGAGGAGAGATTTCAATGTCTAGGGTTTATATATGTCTCATAGGAATCAAGTTTTAAATGTAATCTAAGTCTAACAAAGATTATTCTACTTGGGTACCACTGATGTTCTGATGGGACTGAGTCAAATTATGACTTAGTCGGACTTGAGTGAGCGTCTGCAGTTCTCACAATCTAAACCCCTATTGTGCAGTTCCCAATGGCATATATAGCCAAATTTTCCAACTACATACCTACGGTACGTGTTAAGGAAATGAGAAATGTTATTTTATATTTTCTTGTACTTTTCTCATCCTTCCTTACTGATGTAGTATTGTTAATCTATTATTAGTTTTTTTTTTTAATTAAGATTAATCTAAATGTGAATTGACAATGCCACGTCAGCGAAAAGAACAAGATAATACCAAATAGTCGAAGGAAAGAAGTGGGCGTGAAGAACAAGGCAGAACGCGAGCACCCAATTCTTACCATACACAACATCAAGCGTCAAGAACAACCGAGTTTTTCCATGTATATCATCAATCGTTTTAATGTAAATTCAAAATTAGTGGGATTTGTCTCGGAGATTTTGTATACAAATAGGTTGTAGTGTAAAAGTTAAATAGACACATAAATTCATTTTAAAAATGGAAAAAAGAAACTTGGAGTACAAGTAACATTTGCAGAATATATATATGATGTCCAAATGGAAAGAAAGAATGAAAAGATGAGAGTTTAAAAGTAGATAGGAATGAAATGATAGTTAGCAACTATAAATTAACCTGGATCTTCCTTCAATGCCTTCACATTTCGGCTACTTTCTTCGACAACAATTTTTTCTTTTTTAGTTGTCTTCCTTTTTTGACATCCCTTTTTATTTTGCTTCAGTGTCTCAGAGTCACAGTCACTGCTTGGGTTGTCGGATTCTGTGTCCGAATCCGATACCAGTAAGTGTTTATTGGATAAGGGACTATGTCGGCGCAACATCTTAGCGGTTTGAGTAGGCGAGAGATTGGGTGAGAGAAGAGGGAGGCCAGGAGAGGCGTTATTGGATATATTAGTCATGAGATATGATTAATTAGATGGTATTTATATATTCTTATTATAATTAGAGAAATACTAAAAATTACATTTCTATCCCACAACTAGTTAACCGTGCTCACGTGAAAGACACGATCAATTGTTGGATTTTTCATTATACGTCGGCATTGTGAAGTAATTATAAGATAAAAAATATAATTTTTAACATTACTCTATTCATAATATAAGTGTACCACGGACAACGCTCTTTTGTAAGAAAAATATTTGAGATACTATATTATATATATATATATATATATATATATATATGACAGTTCATAATTAATAAAATAGTTACGGGTGTATAATTAACAAGTCAACCATTGTTTAATTAAATTTACAAGTAAGACTTTTTGCTTAATCTTTGTTACACTGAAATGACATTGTAGAGGACGTGTGACAAAAAAAAAAAAAAAAAAAAAGAAAAAAAAAGAAAAGAAAAGAAAAGAAAAACATAGGAGGGACAAAGAAGATCAGTTGGATGATCGATCTTGGCCTTCTGGTTAACCTTTTTTATTTAAAACATTAATTGTCCAAATAGCAATCTTAACTCTCTCTTTTTTCATATATAATCAAATTAGCATCTTTGTCGGATATGTTTACAAAATGCATATGCTATATATCATTAATAATTTATTGTTGGAAAATGGATTAAGAATAACATTTTCCTATTGGAAAATACTTTGGGTATTATAACGTATACTACTTTTTTTTTTTTTTACAAAATGACGTTGTAGTCCACGTGGCGTTGTTACAACTACTGTATTTAAATGTAATTGTTTATTAGTTAAGATGCATGGTAAGTGTCACGTGAACTATCACGTCAATTTAGAAGAGACTAATAATAACTTGTTTTCGAAAAGAAAGGAAACTCTTCATGTAGTAATCCTTAATCCTCATCCGAATAAGCCAAATTGAATTTATTTAACGAAAGCAATACTATCACAATAAAATAAAATAAATAAATAAACAGAAGATGAGTGAAAAAAACGTAGGTTACCGGTGCAAAAGATTTAACTGAATTTCAAGTTGATACACGTAAAAACAGAAGCTCTTGGAGATTGAAGTTCGAAAATAAAAACAAATTAGTCAGCATTTTAGAGTTGTCATTCTCCTCGTAGAGTAATGTTTGTTGTACAAAAAGTGCAATTTTTATTATTTTTATTATTATTTTTTTAAAATAAATACTTAAGAGTTGTGTACAAAGTGCACACACTTAGCATTACTCCTCCGAATAATAGTAGTGATAGGCAAGGGTAAAACAGCCGCCCCTGCCCGTCACTTTTCATTTAAATATGATATTTTTAATAAAAACAGTTTTTGATGTGCATCAAAAACTGTTTTTGATTAAAAATATTATTTTATTATTATAAAGTTTTTGATTAAAAATATTAGGTTTTTATTATAAAAGTCTGTTGGGACAGTAAAACGTTCCCAACTCTTGGATAAACCCAAGGAAAAGGCTTGTATATCTGCCAGTTGTGGATTTTGTTGCGGCAACGGTTAAGAGCCTTTGGACTTATTCGGGTCCTTTGGCAAGTGAATTAACTTGGTGATAAGTGTTATTTAATTCGAATATTTATAAACCCCCTCCCCACCAAAAAAACAGAAAAACAAAAAAATTGGAATACTTATATCCGTACACTTCACTTTGTCAATGACCAGTTGGTCGAATGGCCAATATTTAATAGTTGAAATGTTGAATGGCCAATATTTAATAGGTACATGTGAATTCAAACCAATAATTCATCAAGTTTGAACAAGTTAAAGAGTTTTTGAGAAAATACAAAAAAAGAAAAATAAGAATGGTAGATGTTATAGCCTTTAAAGCAGTTTCGATGCAATAAATATAATCGTGTATATCATTAAACACAACAAAATAATATTTTAACCATGATACGTTTGGAGGGAGAGAGGTTGGGGTAGTCTCATATTCAATGAAAACTTTTGACTCCAGTGAAGCTCAATTCATGAATATTGGTGAAATAAAGCTCTATTTATGACTTTATGTTAAAAGAAAAAAAATGGGTAGTTATCTTTTTTATCCATGAACTATCAAAAAATGCGCGATGCCCATGAACTACCAACTAGACCAAAATAGGGAATTCAACTACCAAAGACAACCATTTCCTCCCTTCCGTCAGTTAGAGGGGTTAAAAGAAACAGTCAACGGGTCATGTGCCGTTTTACATGGGGGCATGTTGGAAGATGGTGGTAGTTCATAGGGGGAAAAGAGGAAGAAAATGAGGGTAAAACGGCGTGTGACGGTCACGTGACCCGTTGACCGTTTGTTTTAACCCCTTTGACTGATAGAAGGGGGGAAAATGGTTGTCTTTGGTAGTTGAATGCTCTATTTTGGTCGAGTTGGTAGTTCATGGGGGCATCACGCATTTTTTTGTAGTTCATGGAGGGAAAATGTAATTACCCCAAGAAAAAACATTTGAGTTAGTCAAAGAGATGCTTAAGAATGGTGAATTTTTATAGTGTGCAGTGTCTTTTGGTGATAATCTCGGAGTAATGCTAAAAGTCCTTATTATGTTACTTTTGTGTCCCTAAAAAAATGATGTGACTTTTAAAATTACCATTGAGTTTGTGATTAATCACTATTGAATTTTAATCAAATTGTAATTTTAAAATTCACTTCATTTTTGGAGGGATATAAGAGTGACACATAAGATATTTTTATAATTACTCATAATCCCGTCTCTAAGACGAACTACCCAGATTGGCGAACCACCCCCAAAAGGCCAAAAAAAAAAGGTTTGGGTTTTGGGGGGTGGCCGGACCACCCTTAAGGGCCTGGGGGTGGTTTCGACCACCACCCCCTACGACCGATCTGCGGGTGGTTTCAACCACCCCATACGGCCGATCTGGGAGTGGCTCAAGGCCTTTGAGGGTGGTCCGGCCACCCCCAAAACTCCTAACTTTTTTTGTTTTGTTTTGGTTTTTGGCCTTTTAGGGGTGGCCGGACCACCCCCAAAGCCGACTGAGCCACCCCCTTGGCCAATTTGGGGTGGACGAACCACCTCTTTGGGCAACGCTGGCCACCCCTTATGTTTTTTTTTTTATTTAATATTTTTAGTTTTTAATTATTATTATTTTTATAATTTTTAAATTTATTAAAAGTATAGCAAATTTTTTTTTAAGTAGAAAACAGTACCATTTTGTAAAAAACCGGTACAACAGCACCCATGCGGTAGTTTTAAACTACCGCACGGGAAGCCGGATCCAAAAATCACAACTATTTAATCATGACAATTGGATAGGTCCTCTGTATCAGGCCCAGCCCACAACCTCTAAACCTGTACTAATATCCGTTGCCGCCCGCACCTTCAGAAACCGCGTATAACACGCTAAAACACTGGTTACTTTTCTTTTTTCCTTTAATTAAAAGAAAAGCGCGTGCGTGATCGCCGCACAACCTGTGAGGTGTCAGAAAAGAGGTGGTCGGGTTTACACGCCAAAGTCGAAGGGCCATTCGTGTTTAGACTTTAGAGCGCGTGCATCGCACAAAACAAGAATCGCAAAAGACTGAAAGAAGGTAAGTCTTATTTAGCGCGCCCAGCGTTGGACTCTTGTCAGCTTTGAACCTTTGATTTGACTCGGAAACGTTTGTCCAAGCGCCACGTAAACACGACAACTTCGAGACGTGAACGAAACTGTTAATTAATATTCACCGCAATCCCATTGGGAAGCCGTGAAGGTATTAAGTGGATTGGAATCCATTATTATTAGGCCCATTGAATTTTTTAAAAGATTAATCCTATCATTATTTTACTATATTTATGTAATATTATCAATTTATTTTTAGATGTAATGTCATATACTTAAAATAATGGTGTTCTAAATGGTTAAAAGTAAATAATAAAGAGCTCTTTGGACCACCTATAAGATCTCAACACCCTCGGGGAAAAAAAAAAAAAAAAAAAAACCTCAGAACTATTTAAGGAGCATAAAATCGTTGTGATAATTTAAGTAATGTTGGGTAGTTGATGTACTTTGCTAATTCTGAACGAAAACTTATCAAAAAAGATTAGTAGGTATAATTTTGTTGGATAAAGAAAATAATTACCCATAAAAACAACCGATCAATTCTCCCCTACTATAAATACGCCACAATCCCTCATTCCCATCCGTGTCTCCAGGTCTGCAAAGAGACCCGCAAAACCATGGCCTTCTCCCACCCCATCCTCGTCCTCTCCACTCTCGTCCTCTACCTCTCCACCGCCGCACACTCCATCGGCGTCAACTACGGCACTCTAGGAAACAACCTTCCGCCACCAGCGCAAGTGGCCAACTTTCTCAAGACCCAGACCATCATCGACCGCGTCAAGATCTTCGACACTAACCCTGACGTCCTCCGGGCCTTTGCCAACACTGGTATCTTCGTCACCGTGACCGTCGGAAACGGTGACATCCCCGCCCTCGCGGTCCTCGCCAACGCTCGCCAGTGGGTCGCCACCCATATCGTCCCGTTCCACCCGCAGACGCGGATCAATTACATTGCTGTTGGCAACGAAATCATGGCCACCGCGGACAAGAGCCTCATCAGCCGCCTCGTCCCCGCGATGAGGAGTCTCCACCACGCTCTTGTTCTCGCGGGAATCCAGGACATTAAGGTTGGAGAATATAATAATTTTGGCTCTGTTTTTTTTCCCCTTTTTTGGGTACATAGATTTCCTTTGATTTGGTATTTTTTAGTTGGAATATATTATTGAGCGTCTGAGCTCTAACAATGGCCTTTTCTTGTCCTCTTCATTACCAGGTCACATCCCCACACTCTCTTGGCATACTCTCAATCTCTGAGCCGCCGAGTGCCGGCCGGTTCAGGCGAGGCTACGACCAGGTCGTATTCGCGCCCATGCTCAAGTTCCTACGCGAGACCAATGCACCCTTCATGGTCAACCCCTACCCCTACTTCGCCTACTCTCCAAAGATGGCGAACTACGCGCTCTTCAAGCGCAACTCTGGCATCCACGACAAGTTCACAGGCATTACGTACACCAACATGTTCGACGCCATGATGGACGCCCTCCACTCGGCCATGAAGGCCGTCGGGTACGGCGACGTGGGGTTGGTCGTGGGCGAGACCGGTTGGCCCACCAACTGCGACGGCTACGAAGCCTGTAGCGTGGCCAATGCGGCGACGTTTAATGGGAACTTGGTCAGGCATGCCAGCTCGCGTAGGGGCACGCCGTTGATGCCCAACCGGAGATTCGAGACCTACCTTTTCTCGTTGTTTGATGAGAACCTTAAGCCGGGTCCGACCGCTGAGAGGAACTGGGGATTGTTCCGACCGGATTTCACTCCGATTTATGATATTGGGATTATGCGCAATGGCCAGGTATGAAATATAATTCACTTTCATTTTTTTAAGAACAAAAAAAAAAAAAAAAAAACTTTCCTTTTTTCTTGGATAGTAGAAGTATTGTTTTTTTGGTAAGTAAGGTATTGTTGTTTGTCTGATAAGGAAGGAAAGAAAAGAATATGTTATTGAATTTCATGAGGAAAGGAATTAGTTTTTTGAAAGAATATATCCATTACTAAGAGTATGGACAAGTTTTCGAATTTTTGTTACAAGTTTTCAGATTTGTTTGTCCCTTGCCCAATCGCTAGCAGAAACAACAATATTGGTATTATGTGCAATGTGGGGGGCATGAAGTAAGAAAAATAATAGGATGTACAATTACCAATCTCTGTTCTTCCTTCTTTTTCGTATTTGATTTATACAGTTAATTATGATATTTATCATGTGCTGGCTCCGATTCTTGTTCATGCTGCTATTAGTGTTTCCATTGTGCTCAAACAAACAAAAGAGTGTCATTTAAGTTCCACATTTGTTTTTAAGATATGAGGCACCAGTTTTACTAGTACTATTCAAGATAGAAAAATGCTAGCCCTACTAACAATTTACATACCTTATGAGCTGATGTGGTAGTGACATTGTCACGTCAGGCCAAAAATAAAATAAAAAATGTCCAACCACTCTCATGAGTGGTTGACCTCTCCCTTGAAAGTAAGAGAAATGGCACATGTTGTGTAGAGTGTAGATATAGAGGGTGGGTTCTACTGTATGTGTTTACAGTTGTGCACATGTAGTGTTGTGCAAGGATCACTGTCCTGAAAGTAAAGGGATGATCGGTCACCCTCACCAAGCCTTTGATAGTGTTCACTCTACTATCAGAGTTATCGGGTCGTCGCAATTATCCATGACAAGCAAGCTATGGCAGTTGCGACCATCGGATCTGATCTTTGAACTGGCAGTCACCCTGCGTGCTGCTTAGAAATGACGCCGACCAAGAGAGGGGTTGTTTAATTTTTTTTTTTTTTTTTTAACTAACGTAACAGTAGCACTGGCACATGCTTAGAGGGAGTAGGCATGTGCTTTTAAGATTTGAATATCGGATCATCGCGCCTTCATTAGTTGTCTTTTCTTTTGCTCTGCTTTTGCTGGGGAGCAGATCTTGTCGTGTTAGTATTAAATTGCTTGGAAATTAAGGGATCACATGCTAATTAGTTGGTTGTGTCCAATGCTATGATTAATCTTTTTGTTATTTATGCAGTCTGGAGGTAATAGACCAATGCCCAGGCCAGGAAGTCCGGCACCCGTGGCAGGCAAGAAGTGGTGCGTACCAAAGGCAGGTGCTACCAATGCAGCGCTACAGGCAAACATAGACTACGTTTGCAGCTCAGGGGTGGATTGCAAGCCCATACAAGCTGGTGGAGCCTGCTTCCAACCCAATGCCATTGCCTCCCACGCATCCTTCGTCATGAATGCTTACTATTACAAGTCCGGCCGCCATGATTACGACTGTGATTTCGCTCACACTGCGGTTGTAACCACCCGTGACCCAAGTAAGTAAATTTCACTGTTTATATATATGGAAAAACTCTACTTACTAGTTCTAATCTTTCATCACTTTTGCAATTACATCTATCAACTTTAAAAAATGTCAATTCAATGAATTTATCTTTTAATTTTTTTTTTTAATTTCACATCTTCGTTAGAATTTTTCGTTAAATCTTATCGGAGATGTGTTAAAATTTCTAAGATACCCTTCGTATTTTTTAGGGAAAATTTTTTTTTGCAGGCTTTAAGCATTGGTTTGGATTTATTGTAATTTGTAAAAATAATCATGCTTGAATCTTTTTTTAAAAAATAAAATTATATATATACATAAATTAGGTTTTTTTAGAATTTTAACATGATTTAACGAAATTTTTTTTTAAAAAAAGGTGGTATTTTGCGATAGGATTTAACGAAAATTCTAACATATGGATGACACTGAAAAAAATTTGAGAGATTAATATACTAAATTGATATTTTTAAAAGTTTAAGAGGAGGATTGTGAAAATGATGAAAGATTAAAGATTAAAGATGGTAAGTAAAGTTTTCTCATGTATATATATATATATATATTATCCATCAAATAAAAAAGAAAGAAGAAGTAAATCTTAATATTCCATTTTTGTTTGCTCGTCTTGAACAGGTCATGGTGCATGTAGATACGTTGGATGAGATGGAAACGGAGGATATGAGTGTAGGGCTGCCTGGGAGTTCGTCCCTAACCAGTAACCAGTAACCAGTAACCATACTTGGAGAAATTTATTCTATTGCTGTATTTATTAAATTATTTTTATCATCAAATATCTTGCTGTAATTTATTAAATTATTTGTGAGGATTTGATGATAATATATGCCTGATTACTAATATTGTCTCTTCGGTCTACGTCACATGCAATGTTATTCAAGTCAACTAGCCTCTCTCGACAGTCTTCATCGGATAAAGATGTTTAACAATTTTTTGTTAAAATTATTAGCGATTTGAGCTTACATGTGAGCTGTGAGCTGTGAGCTCTAACCTGTCTGACGTTGAATTTTCAAAATTTATTTAAATAGATAGGTTCATATGAACTCTCATCCCAATCTTTCTTAACCTACCAAAAATTTGCAGCCTATAATAAAGTCTTTAATATTATGATGTTCTCGATTAACTCTTTGGTGGTATTGAATTATGCTTACAGAGAAGTGTATGGATTTATGTTTTAACTTACATTTAATGTGTTTTTAGATTTTTTTTTTTTTTTGAAAAAGTATTTTGATGGACATAAATGTAAAAACAGTTTTGAATATTTTGTAAATGTTTTATATTTTGGATTGATGTTAATATTTTTGTTTTGAAAATAGAAAACAAAAAATTGAACAAGAGAATTTTAATAAACTAAGCCTATATTTAATTTTAATAAACTAAGAGAATTTTATTAGTTTATTTTGCATTGTTGAGTGCTATACTACTCAAATATAGATAATTTGTTAATTTAATTTTTGACTAATTCAATGTAAATGTTCTAAGAATCTGTTTAGAATTGCGTTATAAAAATAACTTTTAAAGTCAAAAATAACTTTTTAAAAGAAAATAAGAAAATAAATTACTTTTAAGTTTTTTTTTTTTTTTTTCAAAATACCTTTTTATTCTTTTTTTTTCTCTCTCTAAAAAGTAAAAAAAAAAAATACTTTAACTTTTTTTGCAGACGGACCAGCTTTTTGTTTGGTAAGAGTTTTTATGTATAGATTACATTGAGAAATAGATCTTTTGTCAACATAAAAGTGTGAAAAAAAGTTTTTTTTTTAAAAAAAAAAACCTCATTTTCAAGTTTCTCAAACCTAATCTTGAGTTTTTAAGAGCAGAAAAGTCAAAAAAAAAAAAAAAAAAAAAATCCTTTATAATTTATTTTTATCAAACATGCTATTTTTGCTTGATATTGCTTTGTACTTTTTAAATTTCTTATCGCAATTTCAACATGATCTTAATGTATTTGAATGCTAAGAGTCATTTTCATCTTTTTTTTTTTTTTTTTTCAGCCTAAAATTAATATGACTTTTAAAATAATCATTAGATGAAATAATGATGGAAGTAATGCTACAAAACAACTTTGTATCTAGAAAGCACAACGTGGAGTGGCATTTTTGTAATATTAATGAGTAAAAGTTAAATACAAAATTACAATAATGCCACTACCTTGCGCTTTCAGAATTATTCTATAGCATTACTCATAGTGATGGTGATTTTAAAAATACATATTAATTTTAAGAATAAAAAAATAGTCTCTAACATTATTCTAATGTGTTTAGTTTGAAATTTGTACACGTAAACCGTGCCAAAGTCAAAAGCTATAGGTTGATGATGCGATAATGTGCGTATGGATGAGTACTCTTTGACTTTGACAATTTTTAAAAATTATAGGCTGCTAAGAGCAGTCTCACTGGCTTCTCTATTTTTCAATCTAAAATAGTTAACCAAAATTACTTTATCTACTTTAGCTAATGAGTTTTAAAAGACTCCATACATCCGATTATCTATTCTTAACTCTATATTATTTCTTTATTATTTATTCTTTTTATTGACAAGTTTGCGCCATTCAATTTCGCCAACTGTTTCAGAAAGATCCAACAACTCCATACACAAAAAACACTAATTCAGAAACTCCTCATTCGGCCAATCCAAAGAACTCACCCACGGAAATTTCCAACAAGCAGCCCCGTGCTGAAGATCTTGCTCCTGAGCAAAAGCAAAATAGAGTGGATCCAATTTGGGAACCCAAATGCCCAACCTCACTTCCCTGTCCATTCCGGAAAACCCAAGTGTGGAAGTGAAAAAGCACTACAAGGGATCTGACAACGGCTATGGGGCAAGTACGCGCGGAGATTCGAGATCCCAACCGTCGCGACTCGGCGTGTGGTTGGGGACCTTCGACACGGCTATAGAAGCTACCAAGGCCTACGATCGAGCCGCGTTCAAGCTCCGTGGCGTGAGATCACACAAAGAGCGGGGGGGGGGGGGGAACGATGGTGGCCCAGATGGATCCACGAAGACACGCGAAGGATGGGCGCACAATCTTGCATGAGGCATTCGACGATCTGGTGAAGGAAAACATGGACGATCTCGGGATGGACTCCACCGAGGCTCTCCAGGACCATCCAAACCCTAACTCTCTAGGGTGTCGATCTCTCCGCTCCAATTTCTCAAAATCCTCATTTTCACGCTACTCTCCATTTGACCGATCAGCAGAAGAAGCTTCAACAAAGATGTTGGGGAGATAGAGACCGGCGTCGATAGGGAAAGGAAAAAGAAGAAGAAGGAGAGAGAGAGAGAGAGAGAGAGAGAGAGAGATTCGCTAAGACTTTTAAGCATAAAATAATATACATCTGTAATAGTGCAATGCCTCATGGCGTTGCACTGTTCACAGATGCAAGCTATACGTATTTTAGGTTTGGAGTAGCGAATCCGATGGAGGGAGATTTTAGGAGTTTTTTTTTATCTATCGTAACTAAGAGTGAGTTTTAGCTAACTCATTGGAATGCTCTAAGAACTAAATTATGATTTATTTTTTTCTTTTCTTCTTTTTTGACCTTTTGCATGGGATTTTCAGAACTAATCAATAATCAGGTGACACTTCCATAATTTGATCTCCACTGGTGGTTGGACTCTTTCATATATAGTTGCATTATATTAACGCAATGACAGTGAAATGAGATGAAATTATACTCATTAATTCCCTACTAGCTATATAGTATATATATAACATAGTTTGCTGAATGCTGATCAATAATAGTTGCTAAAGGAAGAAATCAATTAATTAATGTGTGATAAATATAGTTAGTGTTGTGATAGTTTCTGGCGACACAAGTATCAATTAATTAGATGTGTGACAAGTATAATTAGTGTTGTGACATTTTCGGTATGGAGACACAATTTTATAAAATCCTTCATTCACCTCTGCAAAATAATAAATATCAACAAAGGCTCGCCCGACCCACTCTAATGCGTAAGTCGTCTTTAATTAGGAAGAATTTATATCTCAAGCTTTTATAATAAAAAATTCATCTATTTCAGACCTGGTGGTTTGCACTTATTTATAGATGAGATTTCAACCGTGTTATGAATCGGGTGGGAACTAATTTCCTAACTCTGAAATTCTTCCCAACATATTCGGATCCATATTTTCAACATACAACTTTGATATCTCGGGATTGGATACTTCTTAGATTTTCTGAGCTTCTATTGAAGTTGTCTCTTTACGGACCTTAACCTTAGTCTTTCAAGTTCATAATATTAATGAATTTACCTAAATTTAATAAGTTCATTTATTCACTGTTGAGAATATTTTCTAGCAGTTAGCATGATAATCATGCAGACCTAACGTGGCTGTAGAACAAAAGCAAGGCTGTCTTTTGTCCATCTACAATAATTCCAATCATGACGTTTCTTTAAACAAATTTACGTTTTGCAACTAATAAGTGGAGTTATCTCACTGTTAATTTTACAATTTTCACAATTACTTTTTGAATAAAAGATTTGCAGTAATTTTTTCGCGAGATAATGTAAGCCAAATTTGTGTTAAATATTTTACCCTAAAATGCAGGCAATAATTATAGCTAGCTGTATATCCAAGAAAAGCTCTTTTTGCATGTTTGATAGATGATTATGGGTAGGTATCGTGTCAATTAAGCAGATTTAGACGTACGTTTACTCATAAGTACTCCTCAGCTTATCCGACCTAACGTTGTTAATTAGAACCTTGATTAGCAATTAACCAACTTACCAATCAACTTTGCTGCCAGAAATTGTAGCACAAATTTTTAAATTTTGGGGAAAAATTAAATTTAATACACAGGTTTTCATGCGGTTTTTATTTAATTTCTAGGTTTTTAATTTTAAAAATTAGGTCATAAGTTTTAGTATTGTTTTAAATTGGCCCCTTTGTCAACTTACTAACCAATTAATTAACGGCATGCAACGACATACCAATCACTTAATGCAACAATGCTCTATCTTGTTTGACACGTCATGTGCCAACTGTACGTGTTATGTAGCACAGTTATTTTAAATTACAAATACTCTAAATAAAAAATGTTAAAAATAAGTTTTGTAAAGAAAAATGTGAGGTGATAGTTACTTTAAATTACAAATATACTCTAAATAAAAAGTTTAAAAAGTTTTTTTTTTTTTTTTTTAAAAGTGGAAAGTGAGGTGGCCAACCAACTTTACCACATAGCACGTACAATATTTGACACATGACGTGTCAAACGAGAGCCACATAACATTAATTAATTGGTCTTATGTAACATACTAATAATAATTGGACCGGTGGTTGGAGAGGCTTTAGCAGCGTTTCAAATGGTTGAATTTTGCAAGATTCAGGGATTCACACCAATTATTTTGGGGGGATTCTCTTATTGTAGTATAGGCTATTAACCGTATAGGTGAGAATTGGAGCAGATATGAAAACATTATTGCAGATATTCAAGCAATTCTTTTTGGCTTTATTAGTTGAAAACCTGTCATACAAAACGAATGGCCAATTCGGCTTCACATATTCTAGCACAAGTAAGATCTCACAATACTAATCAAAGTACTTGGTTAGGTTGTATTCTTGATTGTATTCGTGATGTTGTTTTATCAGAGTCTTCATCTCTAATTTTGTAGAGCTTATTGCTAGCTTGGTTGATTTTTTGTTATCAATGAAATCATTAATTTTTCTTTAAATAATAATAATAAATTGGACCATTTGAAATCAAAGAAGAACCTAAGGCTATAATTGTCGAAATTAAAAACCCAAAAATTATACAGAAGTCGCATGAAAAATCTAAAGACTAAATTAGATTTTTTTTCCTAAAGTTTAAAATATGGGTATAAATCTCATAGGTTTTTGAAAGCATAAATAGTAAAATATTAATAACTTTTGGTCTTTTACCAAGTGCTATAGTTTTCATTTGTAGTCATGATGGTGGACAAGCACATACATTAATTAGAATCTGGCCGGAATTAACTTTACGACTATGGTAATTATCTTATTTGTCCAACACACAAAATTCTCTTAAGCTTTAATTAAAGGATAAAAAATAAAAGCAAAGCATTAATTAAGCATCCCAAAAGGACACGAAACAAGACAGAACCCATCTGTGGCCCCTCCCGATTGCTTTTGGTTGGTCTTCTGAGGACCTCTGGAACTTCTTGCCCATGAAATGATTAAATTTAAAGGCAATATTATTGTTGCAATGTTGCCTTTGGAAGGAAACAACTGTAATGAGAAGACTTTTGGGTTGTCCTCTCTCTTTCTTTCTCTCAACCGAGAGAATCAAAAGCTAGCAGGCAACCACTTCTTCTTGTAGGTTGTTCATATCGTTAAAGTTACATTAAATATTTTCATTCTTCTATCTTGTTCTGAACAACTTCCACCAAACCTGTTACAGATACAATGGGGCCAATTCCAACCCAGATCTAGATCAAATTATATAACATGCATGTATGATGTATATATATATGCCCAACAATCTTATAGGTCAAAGATTTCCTCTCAATCGGATTGAAGAAATCCAATCTATTAAAAATTGACATGTGTCTTCAAATCTCACATGCATTTTTAAAAAGGAAGAGATGACTATAAATTATAAAAAAAAAAAAGAGTATATTTTTCCCTTAAAAATTCATGTAAGAATCACGAAACAGATGATTTATTTTAAATGACATGACAACATATATACCATTATATATGTGAAATCTTTCCAATCTAGTTCATGAAATGAATTATCTCCATTAATTCACTTTAATTGGGATATGAGAATCACTTATTCTAAGGACACACATCAATTTAATAGATTAGAAAAAAAGAAAAAAAAAATCAACTCGATCAATTTGGAAGAAAACTTATTATTATTATTCTTATTATTTTATATAATATTTATATATGTTTCTTCTTAGCATGCATGCCTATTTAAACTATTTAAATGTCTATAATTAGCAGAGTTTCACATGCTGCTGAACGCAAACGGTCAATATTGATCCACGAAGAGTGAAATATTGCATTGGCGATCAAAGATGTTAGCCATCCAACGCAAGGTCGTCTTAAACAAATGGCCTCCATTCTGATTGCGGGAAACAGATCAACTTCTTGATTAGGGGAATTTCCCATATGGGATTATCATAATGTGGTCCCAATTTACCTTATTGAGAGAGTAATTATTATTTATGAGCCCAAAATCATCCCACAGCACATGTAATGCTTTTATTTAATTATTTTTAAAGAACTGTTGGCTATTGAGTACATAGATTAGGGAATTAATCAGGTGTAGCTAAACAAATTAATTTGAATTTCATATCTTTCTAAAATCCCTGTCAAATGCAATCGATCAATCTAAAATGCAAATTAATTAATAATCTCGTTTAATTTGTTCAATTCTGATAGCTAATTATAGAATCTCGTTTCGGTTGAAAGTGGAGATTTTGGGACATCTTAGACATTCGGTCATTCTCTAACTATCTCTATACAAGTAAGTTTCAAATTTATTGGGTCTCACAAATTTAATAATAAATTTGAAAATAAGACGAGTAGGGAATGTATGTGCATTATATCATTTTACTGGAATTTTTATCTTTTTATTTGGAAAAATGATAGAAATCATACTTTTAAATCACTTTTACTATACTTTTGTTTATGTTATATTGTCGATCAACATTTTGTATCAATTAATATTAAAAAAAAAAAAAAGACTAATAAACAGTGCACATCAATAAAATAAGATAAAATTGTGTATAAGATTTTTTTTTAATTTTTTTTTTGGGGGTGCAAAGACAAGGGAAAGATGGTCATAAAAGGAAATGGCAACATCATGAGCCATTTCAAAATATAAAGGAAAAGAAAATAAAATAAAAGAAAAAGAAATGTACTCAAGAATTCCAACCTACTGCATCTCAAAACTCACTTTTTTAAATAGAATGACACGCGTAAGAAACATATAATATTGACAGCACAAACTAAAGAAATACTTTTTTTCTTTTTTCTTTCTGGAATAAAAAAAGAAGAAGAAGAAGAAGAAGAAGAAAAACAAATTTATATGAAGTGGTTGTCCAATCTAAAACTGACTGTAATCTCTCACACAAAAGAGGCTGGAAAAAGGAAAACCCCAATACTATTGTATATACCACCAGAAGCTTTAGATTGGTTTGTTATCATATACAAAGAAAACCCACCACCACCAAATCCCCCCAACAGGCCGATCCATGGAACAAAAAGAGAAGAAGAACAAGAACAAGAAACAAAAGCATCAACACCCAAATGACCAAACCACCAAACCATCCTCAGATTTCTCTTTCAAGCCCAGCGCCGACGTAAAGGGTCTCCGGTTCGGCGGCCAATTCATCGTAAAATCGTTCACGATCCGCCGCGCTAGGCCTCTTGAACTTCTCCGGCTGCTTTCCTTCCCAACACCAACTAATACCAAACCCAGTAACAACAACAACAACAACAACAACAAACTCCCTTTTCCTTCAACCACAGCTTTCTTGCCCACAAACTTCACAATCTTGGCGCACCATGCCTGGCATACCCTCACACTAGGCCTTGGCACGAAGAAATCCAAAGTACTTCTATTCGTTTTCGAAACGGAGACGATGAAGGCGGCTATAGACCGCGTTTGGCCGCCGGAGATACCGCTCGGAGAAGTGAACAAGCGGCTCATCAGGGGCTTGAATAGGTGCGAGATGGCTAGGTTTAAGTTCAGAAAAGGTTGCATAACCTTTTATGTGTACGCGGTTCGACAAGTCGGCAGCTTGGGTTTCTCATGCGCAGATGATCTAAGGACGATATTGCAGTCTGTGGTTGAGCTCAAGGACTTCCTGGATCACACTGCCATGCTTGCCACGCCCAACCAAAGAAGCATTAGCTATGCGCCTCCTGTGGCCATGGCTCACTAGGCAAATTCTTTTTTTTTTTTTTCAATATCGTCATCACATTCCTCACACCCTTGTCATCAGTCATCACCATCATCATCATCATCATCATCATCATCGATCATCATCTTATTTTAGGAAAAAAAAAATATTAGTTGACTTTTTTGTGGAATGTATTATGATGGGGGGGATAGGGATTGGTTTATTTGTTGGAGATCAATCTTTTGTTTTAATTTGTTTCTACCTTTTCTTTTCGTCTTTGAAAAAGGAACTGTATTAATTTTAGCATGAATAAACCGGAGTCTCTGCGTATGTTGATGTCTCTGTTCATTTGCAGTACTGTGGCACGTGTTACTGGAGCTATTCTGATCAGTTCTAAGTTCTGAGTTCTGATGAGTGCTGAAGGGGAGGTAAGTGGCCAAGATTAAAGCGTGACTATAGAGAGAATATTATTTTTCTTGAATAACGGTACGGTCATGTAAAAATAATTATTTCCATTACCTTTTAAAAAATTAATAATAATTCGCTAGCCATATCTCCTCTTTTAGTTTTTCTGCATCAATTCTATTTGTCATTCTTCCATTTTCTTCCTCAAACATTAATTTCTCACAATGCAAACAAATTGACCAAATGTGTGGTTATGACCATGTAAATATTGAAAGTTATGCATCAGATTATGAAGATAAAGAATAAAAATTCATGCATGTAGCCTCTGTTAGAGTATATGAAAAGCATATTATAATTTTTGTACATTTATATTTCGTTGATATTTAAATATTCTCTATTTATGAGTTAATTGTAATCAAATCGATTATGGGAATTTGATTATCATACTTTGTATTTAGTACTCTAAACCTTATAAGTAAAAACATTTGTATTGTAGACAAACAAGTTAATGAGCACAATGCAGCCTTTAGGGTTAATTAATTATAGTGATGGACGTAAGTGTCTAGAACCACTGTAATTCTTTGTGTTATTTTCCCTCTTTTGCTTCCGTTTTTATTATTCTATTTTAGATTTCTACATGGTATCAGATCCACCATTCTTTGGTGGTGCCTCTCTTGAAATGTCTGTCCCCATCCGTGCATTTTTCATATATTCTAACACCCTCAAGTGATAAGAAGGGGATGAAAAGATCACATCATAAGCTTAAATGCAAGGATAGTTCAAACTGTGATACGTACATATAACAACTATATTCCAAAAAAATATTACAGTTGCTCGATCGTTAATGTGCTTTCGGAGAGTGTTTTTTTTTTTTTTTTTATGTGTACGTATAACAACCATATTCCAAAAAAATATTACGGTTGTTCGTTAATGTGCTTTTGGAGAGTATTTTTTTTTGTTTTTTGGTTAGAAACTGTTTTTGTATTTTTAAGAATGTTTTGTGCTTGTATTTTTATAGTTAATTTGTTAATATATTTGTTTTGAAAAGAAAAAATAAAAGACAAATAACAAAAAAGTTATTTGTTAATGTCCATTAATTTCAAAACGTTTGGTTTTAAAAATAAAAAAAATTAACGATTTCATAATATAGTTAATAAAAATGTTATTTTAAAAAAACATATATAATTAGCATTTGGTTAAATACAATTCGGTTCAATTTTAAAAATTTACTTTTAATTTGTGATTTGGAAATATATATTTCTTCAAATACACTATATATGAATAAAAATATATTAATATAATTTTATTGAAAAACACGGTTTTACGCAATTGTCTACGAATACATGAAGCTTCCGTCGGTGTCTGAAACTCGTCCCTTCGTCACTGTTTTCTAGTAAATTGTGCCGATCATATATAACCCGTGAACACTAAACACAAACGTCGAAGCTACACATGCATCCCGGCAAATGGTTTAGAACACATGCCGTGGTATTATTTTAACTGATTATATAATTAAAGCTAATTTTTTCTCGAAAGGTTAAAACATTTTTCTCTCCTAATATTAAATATTAATATGGTGAACTCAAATACCTCATAAATTAATTAAGCTCTCTATAGACTATAATAAAATAAATGGATAGATATGGATGGATGATGATGATGATGATTATGAGAATGCATGTGGTGGGGGTAAAAGGCTGTTTGGCATGCTGGAAAAAGCAGAAATGGGGTAGGGTGGTGAAGACTGAAGGGCCATTTTCTCCACCACCGCAGAATTATGGTCTACAAAAGTGAGGGAAAAGGAAAACAATTTCTTTTTCTTATTCCCACCTCCGTGGTCCTAATCATGCCATGAGAAGGCAAAGGCCCCATGCCAACCACTTTTTTCACATGAACGTTGGACATCTCTGTGTCCTTGTGAAGCATGCAACTTGAATGAATGAGCTAGCTTTAACAAAAAGTGTACTGTACACATCTCCATGGCCGGCATGCGTAGGGCTATAAGCACTGTGCAATGCCATGGCAAGGCATTAATATATGCATCACATGCTCTATGTGTACGGAATTTTTTTTCCTATGCCAAACATCTCAGGTTTCAGTACTCCCATTGCTATAGTTTAAGCTCTGAATTAAGTAGTAAACATTAAACAAACATGTGGTGATCAAGTGTACGTACGTGTTGTTGATGTTACCAAACTCTTTCCACTTGTCGGTCACAACTCCCTTTCACTTCAACTCTTAATTAAGTTGGTTAATTAAATTAACATTTAATTTAAAGCCTAGATTTCAAGTAATATAAATGTTTCTTGTACGAAAAATAAAATAAAATAAAGTAATAAATTTGACAGATAAATTTAATATAAGTTTTAAATAGACTGTCATGTCAGTTTTGTAAACAAATTAATTGTAATAAAAACTGTACACAGTACTACTTCATATGTACTTGCAATAATGTTTCAATTAATTAACGTGATAATAAAATGAGGCATATGGTCCTCTAAGAAAATACTATGTACGTTGGCATGCATAAGATGGATAATCTAACGTTTGGTACCAGAATGGGATGTGATCGAAAGGTGATAATTATGGCAATATTGCTGAAGGAAATTGACACATCAATATTTAATTTGTTGCTCACAGCTCTTCAATTACTACAAAGAATATTACAATAAAATTTAATGATAAGAGCCTTAAAAGAACCGAACTACTTCATGACATCCCACCTTAAAAGGTATTTCCTTACTTCCTGGCAAGCTGTTGTGACACAACTAATTCAAGGGTCCAGTGGAAAAAGAGAACATGAGATCTAAGCTACATAGCTAGTGCTTTAATTAGTTGCTCTTTCACTAGTCCTGACGCATGCAGGCCAGTTTTTGAATAGGCCGCAGGTCCTTCATAATAAAAATCTCATATTTTGAGATTTCAATATTGGAGGAAGATAATCTTGTTGTATATTGTTACAAACGATTAGAATGCATAGGTGTTGTAATTTTTTCAATGATCAAGAATTAATTTTAAATATTTTATAAAAAATAAAATAAAAAGAGAAAATAAAGTTAGATAAAAAACCTATAATGTTACAAACATATGATTTGTTTTCGGCCGTTTCAAACGTTTTTACTGCTTGACCTTAAGACATGTTCATGAGTTTCTAATTTTATGAAAGAAAAATTCACTTGTAATGGTTAGGACCGTTGCTCATTTATAATTCTTACAAGCCATTGATTCTTGAGCCATTGATTTCTTGGTCTTTAACATATTTTGAGGTTTTAATGTAAGATGACCGTTGGGCATTAATTAATAGTTTTTAATCTTCAACGTGCATGTACATATATTTGGTGCACCAAATGTTTTAAATAATCACTTCTTTTCTTTCATATACGGTACAAAGTGCTGTAAAATACTTGTTTTCAAGACATAAAGCTATATATTATAATATTAATTAGCTTTTTTACAAAAAAAATATTTTGAAATTCTTATCCACTTTGAAAAATTAAGTTCGTTCTATTTGATCTTCGTTCTTGAAAGTGTATCATTAACGAATGTAGGCGCTGTAGTTTAATCATAGGAAATTGCGTGTCAAGAGATCCGATCACACCGAGTTATACACTCCAGATGCATGAATCAACCTTTAAAAACAACACTCTTGCGTAATTCTATAGTATTGTGAGATCTTTCCATACTTCCATTTTAATCTCTTGTATTATATTTATTTTATTGTTAATTTTTATTTTAGTATTATTTTATTTCAACAAGAATTTTGTGCACCCTCCAAAATTATTTCCAACAAATCTTAGTGGTGTTGGAAATCTTATTCAAAGAGCTATAAATTCATATTTCATGAAGATTATTCAATTCCAAGCTTATGGCCAAGTTGAAACGGCCAATGCATGGTCGAAAGATGGTTGATAGCCGGTCAAACTAGTGTTGCATCTTATAACAACTTGAGACGTTCGGTCGAACGGGAATTTCATTGCAAGGTTTCTTTCGAATGAGACTTTTATTCATTTGAATGTGATTAGGCTGTTTCGTTTTGTTTCACTTTTTAACAGGATTTTGATAAACTCACTTAGGACAGTTTTATGTGATGTTTTCTTCAATTTATAATTAAATAAATAAATAAAAAAAACACTCAAAAGGTTGAGTTCTCTCTTATTTTGCCTCAATTCCTTGATTTGTTATTAGTTTTGGGAATAATATATAGTGAATCTAATATTGTTGTTTTTGCGATTCACTACACCTATGTTGTATCTAAGTCCCAACTACAATCAAAAACTTGCATGACCTTCTCCTGAAGGAAACTTGTTATGGTAATTGTAGCAGGCGCCTATTGAGGAATTCTACTGATCGAATTGGGCTGTCATCCTTGCCTAAGGCATTCAACTGATCAATGTTATCTTCTGATTGGAACATAATTGTTTCAAAATGTGAATGATAACTCAGAAACTACACTAGGGTTTCATCAATTAGGAACAAATCCATCAGAAACAGACATTTAATGTGCTGCAAGAAAAAGCCCTATTAATTAAGTTTGGTTTCTAACTAGACATATGCTTCAACACTGTTTATTTTATTTTATTTTTTCCTTCCTAGTAAAATGTTAAAGGGTCTGATAATCATTCTACTGACTAGCCTATAACCTACATTATGAGTGGATTTTTGTCTTAAATTCTTCGTAAAAAAACTAAGTTGCCAATTAGAGCCGTGTCTTCCAGAAATCAAATACATAACACACAAATTACATCTTAAAACACATTACAAAAAGGAAAAAAAATACTTTTCTAAAAACAATTATACTATCAAATTAAAAAAAAAAAAAGATTTAAACCAGGAAAATTGTTCTATCTCTATGAGTTGATTTGCACTCTCCGATTTTTTCGTCTCATATATATTATAAAAAAAAAAAAAAAAAAATATAATATGTGTACAAAAAACAAAAAAAAATCTTAAAGAAAACAACCTCGTATAATTAAAAAATAAGACCATCACATAATTTTTTTAAAAGAAAAAGACATCATTTTGAATTGAAGCTTTGCTGAGATCTGGTCCCAAAAAATTTGGCTCAATCTCTCTGCTGCTCTCTTTTGACAAATCTTAAGGTCCAAAGAACTGGAAAGATTTCTCCCGTGGCAAATTAACCATAAACTTAAATATATAAAAAAAAAAACCAAATATAAACTATATATTATAATAAAATAATATGAACTCTGGCACCTAGCAATTGGAAGCCGAGGATGCATGACACAATCCTAAGTAATGGTACAATCCTCTCAAGTTGATATGGACATTAATTTATGAGGATAAAAAGAGAATAAAAATACTTTCCCTATCATTACTCCACAATCCTCTATCTTCCAAGAGGCCGGTTTGAGCATTTTCATTTTCTTTAGCAAGACATTTTCTTTGACAACGTGAGCTTTCTTTTTCTTTTTCTTTTTCTTTTTTTTTTTTTTTTTTATTTTTTTATTTTTTTAATTTTATTTTCCTTTTGGTATGACACTTCACGATTTCAAACATTTTACTGAAATACTATTTTAAGCAAACATTTGTTATTAGTAAATACTAAGCCAAAAATAAAAGATTAGGTAACCAATTGTGTATTCGTAAATAATATTAAATAGTCTCTAAGGAGTAGTTCAGTCGGCTGAAGACTACGCTTTATGAAGGGGAGGTCACTAGTTCAAATTCCTCTTCTCCTTCTGGTATGAATATGTCAAAAAAAAAAAAAAAAGTAAATAATATTAAATAAATTAACTTCAATATTGTTCATAAAAATTTTAATAGGTAATGTTCTTCATAATTACTTAGTCAAAAATGAATGCTAAATCCATGCTTGCTTCATTTTCAGCGATTACAATGTCACGAAGGAATGCATAGTACTCTTCCATCCAAATTTTCTTAGCAGACGTTTGGAGCGGCCTTCGCCAACAAATGTGTTGCCATGTTTGCTTCTTTTCTTGCATGCATCATATACCATGACTGGAGATTGTATAGTATAATCTTTGAGTCCTCAATCAAATCATCATACCTCAGTCATGATCAGTCTTCCTTGTAAAATGCTTGTACTATCCCCATATATAGCATCACTTCCTAGATTGACATTGCTTAGAGCTAGGTCTCGATCTGTCAAAGAGCACTGCCTCCAAGCTGCAAAGGCCTTCGTCGTTGTTGGATCAGTGATGTACCTCTTAGTGGTGCACATTGTTGCAAAGAATTGCCCTCACTATCTCTAACAGTTACGCCCACATCGATCATTTTTCTAGACTTGCTAATTGCCGCATTCCAATTGATTTTATACACCCCATCAGAAGGAGCCTGCCACCTTGGGGCATCTATTTTTTGCGTAAGGCTTAAAAATAACTAAACACACATTTTACTCAAAAGAGACACTTGTTGCAATTTTAACCAATTCTCTTATAAGATTCAGCTATTATATATGATATGATAGGTGATAAAAGGAAAAAAAAAAAAAAAAATCTATTAAGATTGGTTTCTAGAGAGGTATATGCTTCAATTATTATATTTATTTTCGAGATGTGTTTGGTGTCATTCTCTTACATTTCTTTTGCAAATGCAAATGGTAGATTTGTACATATTTTGTGTCGAAATGAACAAGATATACATGTGAAAGATAATAAAACTAAACATTTTTCTAGACTTGTCAATTGCCGCATTCCAATTAATTTGATACACCTCATTGGAAGGAGACTTCCACCTTAGGACATCTATATTTTCCACAAAACAGTACTGTTTTCCACTTAAAAAATTTACAAATTTTTTAATAAATTTAAAAATTATAAAAATAATAATAATTAAAAACAAAAAATATTAAAAGAAAAAAAAAACTTATGGGGCGGCCGACCACCCATTATTGGCCAAGGGGTGGTCCAGCCACCCCCAAAAGGCCAAAAAACAAAACAAAACAAAAAAGTTAGGGGTTTGGGGTGGCTCGACCACCGCCAGATCGGCCGTATGGGGTGGTTAAAACCACCCTAAAAGGCCTAGAAACAAAAAACAAAAAAAAAAAGTTTGGGGTCGAGCCACCCCCAGATCGGTCGTATGGGGTAGTCGAAACCACCCCAGGCCCTTGGGGTGGTCCGGCCACCCCTAAAAGGTTTAGAAACTACAAAAAAAAAAAAAAGTTTGGGTTTTGGGGGTGGCCGGATCACCCCAAAGGCTAGCCACCCCCAGGCCCTTGGGGGTGGTCCGGCCACCCCTAAAACCCCTAATTTTTATTTTTTTGTTTTGTTTTTTGGCCTTTTGGGGGTGGCCGGACCACCCCAAAGCCGACTGGGTGGTTCGTCCACCCCAGTTCTGCCAAGTGGGTGGCTGGGCCAATAATGGGGTGGCCGGCCACCCCCATGGGCAACGCCGGCCACACCTTAAGCTTTTTTTGATTTTAATATTTTTTGTTTTTAATTATTATTATTTTTATAATTTTTAAATTTATTAAAAAATTTGCAAATTTTTTTAAGTAGAAAACAGTACCGTTTCGTGGAAAACGGTACACTACAGCACCCATGCGGTAGTTTTAAACTACCGCATGGAAGCCGGATCTGCTTAAAAGTGACTAAACAAACATTTTACTCAAAGAGATATGATATACATCCATCTCTTACTTATTTCTTTTGTAAATCTTTCATTGTGGTCTCACATATTTGAATTCGGATCCTCTCAAATTATTTGCTCAAATTTGAGAGAATTCGGCAAGTGATTATGAGAGACTATTTATAGGACCCACTTAAGCAGATTAGTACTTGGGTAACCTAATTTTTATTTGGTCAGGTGGGTTCTTTTTGTTTTTTTTTTTGTTTTTTGTTTTGTTTTTTTTTTATGTGTCCACACAAGAGAAGGGGAGAGGGGATTTGAACTAGTGACATCCACTTCATGAGGCGTGATCCCCAATTGATTGAAATACCGCTAGGCGACATGTGGGTTCCATAAGTGATTTCTTACGATCACCTGTCCAAATTCTCTAAAATTCGGGTAAATAATTTAAAAGGATCCTAATTTCATATATTCAATGATAGATTTGTCTATTTCTTGTATGAATATGAACAAGAGACATTCAAAAAATGGAAACTAAATATTTTTCTTACTCAAAAGGGACACTTGTCAAAATTTTAATAATTTTAGCCAGTTCTCTTAAAAGATTCAGCTATTATATATGTTATATATGATAAGTGATAAAAGAATAATAATAATAAAAAAATCTATTAAGATTGGTTTCTAGAGAGGTATATGCATCATTTGTTTACGTGGAATTCACACGTGGTCTAATAAATTAAATGGTAGATTACACTTATTTATATGGAAATAGATAAAAAAAAAAAAAAAAAAGTGTAAGAAAATGAAACAAAAAATATATATTTTTTATTTTTTCCAGTAAAAGTGTAAACGTTTGAGAACAAAAAGCAAGTTGATTTTCTCTTTCAAGATAAATCGCCCACCGTGGGGCTCGAACCCACGACCACAAGGTTAAGAGCCTTGCGCTCTACCAACTGAGCTAGACGGGCTTACGAAATTTGTTGTTTGATTAAAAATATAGCTCATTTGTTTTATGTTTGAGCATAACCAATCTATTCATTACGATTTACGAGTACTAGCCGCTGACCAATACGCACAGAAACTCTGCAAGCGAAAATGGGGTTTCTGTGGACGATGGTGGAGCTCTTGCTCACCCTCATTCTGATCGCACTCTTTGGCTTAGTTTCAGCGATCTTCTTCGAAGCTTCTCGGAGAAGGCACAACCGCACGTACGTTCCAACCCCCCATCAAATTCCTAGTATTCACAATCTCTGCCTTTAAATAAAATGTTCAATTTATTTTGTTTGATATTTGATTTAATCCTTCGCTAGGCACGTCGAAGCTCCCGCGATCTTCGAGGACCCTAATTCATTAAAACAGGTAAATCTACATTGCACTTACACGCATATACATACAAATACATACATTTTTAGCTTCGATTAGGATTTTTAGGAGTTATAGGGATTCGTCGCCCTTTTTTTGGTTAATCAAAGAAATGGATTTGAAATTCCTGAGATTTAGTTTCCTGTTACTCTGTGGTATTGAAATTCGTTCGTGTCGTGAATTTGAAAAGAAATTACTACCTGAAGCAATCAACTGTGATCTTTGTTGAGGACATACAAATGGATGTAGTTAATGGAATGTGTAAAAAGTTCTAGGAATGAATTATGGATTCAATTTGGCGTTCAAGCAATTTTAAGATGCATAAGTTCCAAACACATTGGAAACTAAAATGTAGCAATTCAAATGCATAGCTAACGGCAAAATGTATGTCGGCTAACTGAAATGTAGTTCTCTAACTGAATAGCAAGGTTGGTTCAGTTCTTCGAAGAATTATGCACCGTTTCCATGCCTAGTTAACTCAACATTCATTATTCTCTTTCAGTATGGTCGTATAGGTAAAGTTCAGTATGGTCGTATATGTAAAAGGTCCTAGGTGATGCATTTTATGGAAAGAGAAGCTATCCCCTCGGAGAAGATTAGATGATGAAACCCTAGCACAATCTGCTTACTATAGGATTGTGTTTTCCCAAGCATATAAAGTTTAGCAGAATTATAAACTTCTGATATCAAGTTGACATTGTTGTTACGTCTGAGAACAGAATATAGTGTTCTCAGCAATATCTGGGCTTAAAAAAAAGTGTCTGCAAAGAATTATAATAATTCTCTTGGTAGCGTTATTTTGATAAATTTATTCCCTTTACAATGTTGTGTTGGTAGTGGTTTTGCCGTGATTCTGATGTTTCTGGAATGATTTTTTTTTCCTAGGTTCCTTGCCCTCATATTTCTGATCCAGCAGAGAAGTATATATCTTTAATAATCCCTGCATTCAATGAAGAACATAGACTTCCTGGAGCTCTTCAGGAAACTATGAAGTAAGTTTGAGCACAATTAATTGCACTCTACTTTTTCTTTGATAAGCTATGTGTTTTTGATGTATGTGTGTGGTTAAGCATGACAACCTGAAAAAGTCCCTACTACCATAGCATCTTTTTCTTTATCAGCTCTTTGAATTCTATTTTATCATTTTGAAGGGGAAGGAGGGACTGAGATTTTAGAGCTTTATTGCAAACCAGTTGAGATGTGGCACCTAGAATAATATATGGATCTATGCCTCCATACACTCTCATTTGTGGCAGACGAAGAACATTTCTGTTTAATCTGCTGTATAACTAATTCTTGTTGTGTAATAATACATAATGAAGGCTGACGTTTGTTGAATGGTGTGCCTAGTACTAAGATTAAGTAATTAAGTAATTTATGTTGATGGTTACTGCTAAGAGAGTTTCTTATTGAGTTATAGTGATGCTTATGTCTTTACTTTGTAGTTATCTTCAACAACGTGCAGCAAAGGATAAATCATTTTCTTACGAGGTATCATTTCATTCCTTTCATTTTCAGGATCATCTGAGTTAGTTAGGATGGCCATGAGGGATATTATATCATGATTGTAACCCTCATATAATATCCATTGTCATATTCATGTTCTATTAAATGAAATTCAAATTGGGATGCTTGTCTTTCTAGCTCTTTGCCTTAACGATATAATGGATATTAATGGTGAGGGCTCCCCCATACAAGCAGATGGTAGATTAGTTTTCCCATTTGGGCTCGGTAATATTTTCAAAAAATGGGATCTTGTGCTTGATCTTAAGGTAATTGATCGTCTTTGTTGATCCATTATGTAAAGCTCTCTAGTGACAAGACATTGAAGTTACCCAAAAAAAAGGTGTTGAAGTTAGTTTGATCCGTGCTCAGTATATACTAACTAATCTTCCTTAGCACGTTTAATTGAGTAAACCATTGCCCGTAATATTTGAACTCTCATTTCATGAATATTACCTTCAATCCCCCCGCCCTCCTTGCTTGTGCCATTGGTCATTAGAGGCATCTACATTTACTTGCTGATTTTTCTTCTGCTCTCTTTGGTTTTTGCCTTGTTCTTAGTGGCTAGGTACTGCCTTCTGTGTGCTTGTGTTGGCATTGCCTTCGGAGGAGAATCCTCCTTCATGTCTGTAGTCCCGCCTTTTAATATAAACAAGCTTTCTTTTAAAAGAAAGCTGGTTTTCTTCTTGTAATTCTCCGCCATTTTACTAATCAAAAAAAAATTCTCCACCATTTCATTATTTTACTTTATACCTGTTTCTCTATCCTTCAAGAAAATTATGCAAGGTGTTTTGCTAGCTCAAGTTTTCACTACTATTTTCTGCTACTCCTTTAAATTCCAAATGGATGAATTTTTAACAGGTGGTGATTGTTGATGATGGAAGTGCTGATGGGACAAAAAGAGTAGCTTTTGACTTTGTAAGGAAATACACTGTAGACAATGTGAGAGTTATACTTCTTGGTAGAAATCATGGCAAGGGAGAAGCTATCAGAAAAGTGAGTCTAATTCGAACCATCTCTTGTGGACATGTTCTGATGTTGTTGAAGGTTCCGGTTTTTTTTATCCCATTTGTATGACAGCAATTGATTGAAGCTCTTTACCTCTGTGAAAGCATTGTAAAACAGGGCATGCTTCATTCACGTGGTGAACTGCTTCTAATGCTGGATGCTGATGGAGCAACCAAGGTTGATGACCTAGAGAAACTTGAAAATCAGGTTTGTATCATCCATCATTTTATACTAGAGAAAACTTTTTTTTTTTTGGATAAGATTTTATACTAGAGAAACTTGAACATCAGGTTTTTATCATCCATAATTTTATACTGATCTTATGCCTGCCAGATCCATGCTTTTGCCAGAAAGGAGTCTCAGCCTGGAGATTCAGCAGCTAGCAATTCTAGTTTTAGGATATCTGATATCCCAATGGCTGCATTTGGTTCTCGTGCTCATCTTGAGGAGAAAGCTCTGGCTACAGTTCAGTCTTCTAATGCTGCCCACTTTATATGTTTTATACTTCGTTTCTTTGGCAAGTTTGTTTTATAATTTGCTTTGTTGAACCGTTTCACTTATATGCCACAGAGGAAATGGTACCGCAACTATTTGATGAAGGGTTTCCATCTTGTGGTCCTCTTGACTGCAGGTCCTGGAATTCGTGATACACAGGTATTTCTGTCTTATTTTTTGGTAATTAATTGACCTCCAATTGGTACTAGTATGGAAGTTCAGAACTTCATTTATGCTTACCAATGAAGCTCTTTCTTGGGCAAATGCACTTCAACTTTTATCCTGATGTCGACTCATCACTGCATCAGTGTGGTTTCAAGATGTTTACTAGGGCTGCTGCAAGGAAGCTTTTCAAAAACGTCCGTTTAAAGAGGTAACTGCATTTATATTCAATTTTCTTTGAGGACATTTTGCAATGAGATCATGCCTGCTC
Source organism: Alnus rubra (assembly GCA_028654335.1). NCBI lineage: Eukaryota > Viridiplantae > Streptophyta > Magnoliopsida > Fagales > Betulaceae > Alnus > Alnus rubra. The sequence goes on along the minus strand of JAJPGS010001661.1, from coordinate 590,300 downwards.
TTCTCATTGAATAGAATAGAGGATTCTTTTGCCTCTTCCACGTTATCCTTCTGTTGTCTAATTTGTAGATTTGTAAGAGGGACCCAACGCTGGGGGCTCTGTTCTTTTTATGCGTCGAACCTGTTGAGGGAACTGACTTGCATTATGGACTTTTTGCAGGTGGTGTTTTGATGTTGAGTTAGTGTTTCTATGCAAGTGGTTTGGCATCCCAATGATCGAGATATCTGTCAACTGGTCTGAAATTCCTGGATCCAAGGTGAATCCATTGAGCATACCAAATATGCTTTGGGAGCTTGCCCTCATGTCTGTGGGATATCGAACCCGAATGTGGACAATTTGTACTTGAGTGTCGGAGTTCATCTGGAAGAGCATTGTTGTCTTCCTGGCCTCTCTCGATCTAGTGCAATACCAGAGAAAGAAAAGTGACACACCTGATTAGGCATTTTAGGGTATACACTTCTTTTTTCTTTCAAGAGCATTTGTATTAGGAAAATTTTGGAGTTTTTGGAGCTTGATTATGCAAGCCATGATCTTACCTTGGGGTTTCAGCATGTGAAATTATTTGGGGGTACTGCTTTTTTCTTTTTTTTCTTTTTTGTTTTCTCCCCCTTCTCTCTTTGTTCGTACATTTTTTCTGACAAAATTCAGATTCTGACATGATCTTCACAAGAAATAAGTGCTTGAATTATGTAGGACATTTACCAAAAAAATGGAGCCCATGTTGGATGTTGCTTCACTGCAAATAGTAGTAAATGCTTGTGACTGGGATGGGATAGAGAATACTGTTAGGCACAAAGACTTGAACCTGTGATCCAACTGATAACAGCACAAACTACTGAATACTTACTGCCTTCAAGCTATGATTCAGTCTAACTACACTAATTGGTCCCTTGTACTTAATAATAATGTAAACTAATTAACTAAGAAAGTGAAACTGCAAAATATATCAGTATATGTTTGTGTTTATGTATATTCAAATATTTTGGGTACGATATTCTAGCATTTTCTTGCTCCTCAGCTCGCGCTCTATGATCGGGTAGGATGAAGATTTTCTGTTATTAGAGTGTCTAAGTTTCACAAAAAATTTCGCAGCCCAATAGAGATGGTTGCGGGACCTACTTGTCCTAAGCCTATTTGCTTGGGACCAGTGGGCTTCGTAACACCCTCTCTAAGAGACTAAGACTAACCAAATTCTTGTAAAATTCAAGCTACTTAGTAATAAGTGATCCCAATCCAATTCGGAAAACCTACTTCTTATATTTAGGGCAAAAATTATTCTTGTATTTTTGGAGAGTGGCTTGGCTCATTTTAACTAGAGATAATATTACCGTGTACCTAGGTAAATACAACCATCTAGGTACCTCTTGAAGGGTAGATAGTGGCCTTACAAGAGGTAAAGGATTTAGAGAAAAACTCTAAAGAGAAAAAGGAACTTCTCATCCGGGAGCTTCTCATCCTCGGATGAAAGAAATCCTTAATTGAAAACATCATGAAAAGGGGAGGAGGAATCCTCTTGCAGACAGCTTTACTTATAGAGATGTTGGCTTACGGGGAAGAGAGCTTTACTTGGAGTGGAATTTTTGTTATTAGGCATTCTAAATTTCATAGAAAGAGTAATACTAAAAATTAAACTCTTATTTTATTTTGTTGATGTGGTAGTATCGATCAACATTTTGATATTTTATTTTTTAACATAAGTTGATCAATGGTTGTTTTCACTACCACATAAGCAAAATAGAATAAATATATAATTTCTAGCATTACTCTTCATAATAATTTGAATACTTTAAGAGAATCTGCCTTGCAACTCCCCTCCTTAGTCTTAGCTATCATAAAAATTTGGACAACAAATCTCAATCTTTTCTAGAAACGATTTAATTGCAAAACGACATCGCTCCATCACAGTCACAAGTTACCTCCATGCTAAGAAACAGTACAAATTGTGAATGTAAAGTAGGTAGACAACAACATACCTAACCTATTCTTTCTAGACATAAGACTTAGGATTGCATCATACAGCCACCTTTTTTTGTCAGAATTGCAATATTTTGATGGCAACTAGTTTTTGAAGCCATTCCTTCATTAATTGGAAAGTGGATAAGAGGACTAAGTAACCAAACTTCACTTGGAAATTTCCATGTCAATGGCCACCATCTTTCATCTTTTCATATAATTCCAATTGAAAGTGGGACACATCTTTTCGTACGTGTGGCCCATTCTTCATCTCATTACGTATGCAAATCCACCTTCAGATCGAGAACAGTTGGGAGTTTATTGCAGTAAACAATGGAGTGGTTGCAGTTCTTACGTACGTTGATAATGCTTCCAAAAGAACCTGTGTCATGAGTTTTAATTTATCACCATTTCCCTAATTAACTCAGAGGCTTGTTGGATTTTCCCACTAAACAACGGCAACATGGGCAGTGTTTTTTTCCATGGACTCAAGAGGCAAGCTTCCTTGTTCTTCACAGAGAAGGTAAAAACTGCCCGATTGGCTCTGACGGATGTCACACCTGCAGAACTGTAAGTCACTTTTTCTCGATCTTGAAACAGTTCATATATATCTTTGTATCAAGGAGTTTTGGATTTGTTTCTGATATGGGTTAATTCTTGTGGGTGGGATTCATAGAATGACAGAAGAAGCCACAAATGGACATGCATGGCCACAGGACACACGTGCCATGGGAGTAATATCACGGGCTGCCTTTGAAGTCGATGATTATTGGAGAATTATGGAGATTCTACACAAAAGGTCTCTTTAAGTTTCTTCTTGTTTGATTTGATTGAGACCCTTTCTTTAATTGACCTCATCCGTGGCTGTGAATACAAATTCAGGTTGTTGAAATTTGATAGAAAGAACTGGCGGGTTTCTTACAATGCTCTAATTCTGTTGGAACACCTTCTAACCCATGGACCACGGAGAGTTGCTGACGAGTTTCAGTGCGATAAAGATGTTATCAAGGAGATTGGAAGCTTTCAGTATATCGACGAGAGAGGGTTGGCCTTCATGCTTAGATCTCTCTATTCGTGTCCTTTCACTGTCATCATTGTCCAATATTTTTGTTTGTTTTACGTGCAGTTTCAACTGGGGCTTGAGAGTGAGGAGCTTATCTGAGAGGGTGTTGAAGCTTCTCGAAAGCGAGCCATTTCTCAAGGAAGAGAGGGGTAGAGCTCGAAAGCTAACACATGGGATTCAAGGGTTTGGGAGCTTCGGTCTCTGGTCCTCTTCAACAGAAGCAACCTTGAAAAACTCGTGTTTCGAAATATATGGGAGATGTAATCCTCACTATAACGAAAATTCCTCGATCAGGGAAGGGAGTAGAAGAGCACGACAAACTCATCAGGATCTCAACTCAGTGCCGAAAGAACCAGAAAATGATTCAGGCTCCGGGCAAGGTCTCGGAGATGGATATGCCGGAGAAGATCATCCATTTTGTAACAATGCAAATCGAACTGTAGCGTCGCTGATATCTACCAATGAATAAGAACTTGGATGAAAGTTGCTTTAATACGGCCGTAGGACGTCAACTAGTTTTAAGTGTCCTCTGTTTTTACCGTTATGCAGCAGCTCTTTTAGTAGACCCAATTGTCTTTTGATGCTTGGTGTGAGAGTATGTACAAGTTAGAGCGACACAAATGTTGCCAAAAACCTCCTCGAAGATGTTAGGCTAGTTAGCTAAAACATCTTCTGTTTCTCTCTCTAAACGGGTTAGCAAAAATTCCATGTGAGAATCATATGCGATAGATCTGTGTTCATTTGACCCAATTGTCATTTGGCCAAGTGGAATAAGGGAGACCCGGAGAGCCAACGATCATATCATCAAAAAGAGGATCCTAAATAGCAGTAATAAACATATATAATATTTCAAAAATACCCCTCGGTGCTAAAAAATTAAAAAAAATTAAAAAAAAAAAAAAAAAAACTTCAGAAAATATATAATAAATGAAAGAAATGGACGAATTTTCAAATCAACTCCCCCGCCTTCTCAAAAACTCACCACTCCCACATGAGAATATTACATCAAAGGATAACAAAGCTGGATCGAAAGGGTTGCAAGCTGCACTTCTTCCTGTTTTGTTTCTTCAAAGATCCTATTTCTCGAACGTTTAGAAGCATTTCCTATGCACAATCGATGGACCAGACTCATCGTACTCGGCCTTCGCGATCCACATCTGCACTCAAGAAATAAGCAAAATGCTCCCATTAGTAATCATAGAAAAGCAACTGATCATGTTAAAATGCATGTTTGAAAGCATACCTGTTGGAAGGTGCTAAGTGATGCCAAAATGGATCCTCCAATCCAGACACTGTACTTCCTCTCAGGCGGAGCCACCACCTTGATCTTCATACTGCTTGGGGCTAGTGCAGAGATTTCCTTGCTCATTCTATCAGCAATGCCCGGGAACATGGTTGAACCACCCGAGAGGACAATGTTACCATACAGGTCCTTCCTGATATCAACATCACACTTCATAATGGAATTATATGTGGTCTCATGAATGCCTGCTGCTTCCATTCCAATCATGGATGGTTGGAACAGAACCTCGGGGCATCTGAAACGCTCAGCACCAATAGTGATAACCTGCCCATCTGGCAGCTCATAGCTCTTCTCAACGGAAGAGCTGGTCCTGGAAGTCTCCAGCTCCTGCTCGTAATCAAGGGCAATATAAGCAAGCTTTTCCTTCATGTCCCTCACAATTTCACGCTCGGCTGTGGTGGTGAAAGAATAGCCACGCTCTGTGAGAATTTTCATTAAATGATCTGTGAGGTCACGGCCAGCCAGGTCAAGACGAAGGATGGCATGTGGGAGGGCATACCCCTCATATATGGGGACCGTATGGCTGACACCATCACCAGAGTCCAGCACAATACCTGCAAGGCAAGGGCAAAAATCCATCAAGAACTATGGGAAGAGAGATGCATCATATTAATGTTCTGACTCCTGAAACTGCCTTTAGAGGGTAGGGACAAACTAACTATTAGTCAAAAGCCTAAGTTACACCAATTTTTTTATAAGTAAATCTAGTCTTATTGAAAGCATAAGGTTCCGCTAAGTACACCGGAAGTATACAAAATGAAACACCGAACTAGCCTAAGTTACACCAATTGATCCCTAACAGTGAGACAACATCCTCAAAATTTAGGTTACATGCATACTGATTGTAACAACAAACCATATAAGAAAGACAATCAATTTTAGACTTCTAATGTGTTAAGATGTAATAACACATGCAATTTTGGGTATTTAAAGGATGCTGCATCAGTCTCAATGAGGAATTCTATTTAAAACCCTTGCTTAACTAAACAATTGATTAGACTGCTTACCAGTTGTACGACCACTTGCATACAAGGAAAGAACAGCTTGAATGGCTACATACATAGCAGGAGTGTTAAAGGTCTCAAACATGATTTGGGTCATCTTCTCGCGATTGGCTTTTGGGTTGAGAGGAGCCTCAGTTAGGAGAACTGGGTGCTCTTCTGGCGCAACACGAAGCTCATTGTAGAAGGTGTGATGCCAAATCTTTTCCATGTCATCCCAGTTGCTCACAATACCATGCTCAATTGGGTATTTGAGAGTTAAAATACCACGCTTGGATTGAGCTTCGTCACCAACATATGCATCCTTTTGGCCCATCCCAACCATCACACCAGTATGACGAGGACGACCTACAATGCTAGGGAACACAGCTCGTGGTGCATCATCTCCAGCAAATCCAGCCTAAAATGCAATATTATAGTCAGTTCTCTCAGATTTGCTGCTCAAAAGAAAGAGGGGAAGAAAGGCACGAAAATTGAGCAGTACCTCAACTAAGCAGTCAATAACAGCTTTGCATATTAAAAATAAAACCAAAATTCATACCAAAGAGAGGACTCGATTAATACCTTCACCATTCCTGTCCCATTGTCGCACACGAGTGGCTGAATGTCCTCAGCATCTGCCATCTTCTACAACCTGCTGGATAAACTATGGTCAGTCCGAAAAGTGCACAATATTCATCAACCAGAACAAGAATCCAATAAAGGAGCTCCCTTCCTTTTCTTTTTTCACCTTATCTTGCATCTATCGGCTAGAACATCATACAGATAAAACAATGCAATTGAGACATAACACAAGAACACACATGCCCCCCCCCCCCCCCCCCCCCAACAACACACACACACACACACAACGTTCGTTAGTATTTAGGCAATTTGATTGAGAAAACATTTTCCGTTAGTCCACAAGAAAAGACACATAAAACCAACCAATGTAACAGAAAGAAAGATACTAAAATATAGTCGCACTGCAAATGCGTTACCATGGATTGGACATTATAGTATGAAACTAAGCAGGACAATAACAAAGTATTACATAGTTCTTTGAACAATCTCTCCACGGCTATCAAATCAACAGGAGGGAAAAGGATGTCACCCGAAAAAATAAACCCTCACAAAAAGATATCAAAGAAATAGCAATTTCCAAATATATGTAACCCCATCTCATTGCAATCAACAATCACAATTTTTTTCTTCCAAAGCAACAACAAAATGGATCAAACACTTCACAATAAAAAGCTTAAGTGAGACACCAACAAAGAAAAAAAAAATGCATTCAACGAGACAATGGAAAAAGATTAAACAGACAAAGATCTATAAAGGGTACCAAAATTTTATTCTTTTCCTTAATTCAGACACAGTTACAATTGTCATGTAAGACAAACCTTGTTAGACAGCATTGTGTTATTCATTGTTCTTTGTTCTTGTTCTTTGTTCTTGTTTTCATTTTAGAAAACTTTCCTACCATTTTCATTTTATAGTTTTCTCATAGGCACAAAGATTGACAACGATTAACACAATGCCCATCCCTTCCTCCATGCTTTCATTTAGATCCAACATGTTTTCATCATAGAACGTTAAAAAAAAAAATCAAAATTTAAGCCAAAAACTAAATCTATCAGAAAAAATCCATAATATCCACATTTATGCATGCAATCGATCACGCTGCTAACAACAGCTAATCAAAACTGAGAGTCAGAGAAAGAAAACAGAGAGAGAGAGAGAGAAATGAACTCAAGCAATTCAATGAGAATTCGAAAATCTAAGAAAGAGAGGCACAGATCTGAGCGAAAAGCGAACAGATCAACGAGAAAGAGATAGGGGAATTGACCTTTCGGAATGTGACGGAGAACGAAGGCGAGCGAGCGAGCGAAAGAGAAACAGAGAGAGAGAGAGAGAGAGAGAGAGCTGAGTGCGTTAGCGACAGAGACAGAGGAGGGCGAAATGGGAATATGGGGAATATAAGAGGCGCGAGATGCGATGTAAACCGTTGGATTTTGGGGTGGGAACAGTCCGGAATTAATCTGGACCGGAGGTGTGTGTGTGAGAGAGAGGAGAGAGAGAGAGAGCGCGTCCATTGGGCCGGGCTGGCTTTCGTCGCTCCTGTTTAATATTAATTACTATTTATGACATTTTTTTTTTTTTTGGTTTGATTGCTTTCTGTTATTTAATAACAGTACATAAAATAGACAGCAAAAAATCTCAAAGCTTAAAATGGATTTATGTTAAAAAGATTTTTTTTAGTTTAGATAATTCATATTCAATAACAAAAAATGTCTTCTTCTCGTACAACAAGATGCAAGACAAATTCTTTATTATTATTATTATTATTTTATTTTAATGTGAAGCGGTAACCAAATTTATTAACGATTAACCAGTTGAATGTCCTCATTATATTTTTCTTTTTCTTCATAGACATTTCCTAAGTGAAGGAGTTTAATTAAATTCCATGATTACGTATTTCTTAAAAAAAAAAAAATAAAAAAAAAAAAAAGTCAGTAAGTGATGATATTTGTACCTTGAGATATGCTTTTGGGTTGCAAAAGAAAAAATAATGACATATTTCCTCTGATTACGGAGTGGCAACCACGAAAAGTTGAGAAAAATGCATATTTTTTAAATAGATTATAATCCAATTTAATATTTCTTTTAGCGTAAAATATGCTCCAAACTTGATTTGACAACTTCTTCCAACCAAGAATAGTTGTCCACCCCTCTTGTCTTGGTTGTCTACTTGGATATGATTATTCCATCGGAGACGAAATGAAAACCTGAAATTTATGGCAGCTCTGCTTGGAGCTCAAAAGTGTTCCAAAAATTTTCATGTTTGTTTTTGTTTACTTCTTGCTAAGCAAATGGATTAGCATTCTCGTCCGGCTACATAAATATTATTTTAGCTAGTCAAAATGTTAAAACGAGAGCAAAACGTTGGTTAGATAAATATTATTTTAGCTAGTCAGAATGTTAAAAATGAAAGTAAAAATAGTTGCATCCAAATTAATAACTTCGAAAAATTTGATGAGCGTGGTGAGCGCTATATACTCACAAATGTTAATAAGAGCTTTTTCATATTCCAATTCCATCTCTTCGGTGTTAAAGGCTAATAACCATGCTCTTTGCACTTATTTTATGGTTAATCTGTTGAAAGTAGAGATTCGCGTCGAATTAAATCAAGAATCTTAGGAAATTCAAGATTTCATTCGTGAGTGTTGCAACAATGAACTTTGATATGTACTGGTCGCTAAACACTCTTTTCAAATTTGACAAGATAAATTTTCATATATCTCAAGAAGATACTGAATTTTGAAAGTATAACCATTAAAAAATGATAAATTTTCGAAGATATGATGTTAAAGAAAGAATAAAGAAATCTTTGCAAAATAATATTTAAATGTAATACTAAAAGTTGATAGTTAAATAGGAGAGATATATAAGTGCTTTGAAAAAGTGAATATTAAAATAAATTTTTTTTTTTTAACTAAAATAAAAAGCAATTTGCCGAGCGAAGTGAATAAGTTAAGGCTCCACCCTAACTTAGCTTTTTTAGCATCTATCTTATGAATCTGAGCTCACTTAGATTAGCACAACTTTTTTTCTGCACAAAGATAGGTTGAACTGAATCTTAACAAAGCCATTGAGATGTCCAATGAAATCTACCAGATCGAACAGGTCTCAAACTGTCCGGGCAAGTACGCTCCGTAAGTGCCCTCTCTCATTAGGAGATTGGGCATACTGTAATTCGGTGACCGAAACCGAATTGCAGCCGATCCCAATCGTTCGAAGCACGGTTTTTATTTGTTCTTTATTATTTTTTATTTTTCTAAGCTACTCTTGGCATGGGTTTAAGTTCCCAACAAGCCCCCTGTTTTGTTTCCCCCATTCGTAATACAGCGCAAAAAATTAAAGGCATTTGAGCCATAGCAACCGCATCTGGGCTTTCTGTTGAATATGCCCCCGCTCCGCAACTCGTAGTTTGACGTTGAAATTATTATCAGCCATTACCTGTCCCTACTCATTCTTTAAGCCATAACTACAAATATTCTTTTATCAGCAAATCTTGCAAATATTTAATCTTCAAGATGTCAAGGTATTGATTTGTGTAAGAGCCATGATTAGTACTTTCCAGTTCTAGAGGCCAAAAAGAAAAGACTAGTTAATATAAAAAAATAGTCAAGAAGCCAACCTGGTAAAAGTTAAACCAGCAAGGTTCCAAATAGTATGACAAACTGAGAGGAAACAGAAAAAAGAATATGTTTATCCTCAGGACTCAGGTCCTTCAAATGGGATGGGAGGGACTAATAAGTTGTCTGAATAGATGTTAAGTTCATATCTGACAAGAACGAAGCTCTTACAATCTTGAATTCATGCTGTCGAATTGGAATCTTGGTACCAAAGGGGCCAACAAGAGGCAAGATGAGCAGTGTCTTTTACAGGAATGGGGGTATTATAACCCATCTGCGTGGATACTTGGGTCTTCCGTCCTTACCATCAAATAGCTGTAGATGACAAGGGGACAAATATAAGAAGCAATATTGATAAAACAGGAAAGATTTGAGGGATTCTACTTGAAGTTTTCTCATTTGCTTTCCTCGAAATTACTTTACAAAAGACAGATAGAATACAGATCAAGATATTCAGAAGTGCAAGGGCTCTGAGAAACAGGTTGATGTCACCCCTAAATCTTGAGACACACACAAAAAAAACAAAAATCAAATAAATGTGCACTTATGTGTATAAACACAGGAATCTAAATGTGTATACTATACACATAACGAGTAATTTAACATGGCATCATACAAGCATGATAAACATCCAATAGAAACCCATCTAATGCCTTCTCAAATATCTAATTTTCCTAATCTAGTCTATGCTTTACAGATGAAACTCCAAGGTACCTTACCTAAATCCAACTCAAACACAATCTAGATAGAAGTAGTTTAGGAGGAGATATCATCAGAAAAGGCAGTCCAACTTTTTATGAGGAATGCATGCAGTTATAGGCAGAAAAGAAGTTAAAAATTACTTGTTGAACCAAAAATAAAGAAACTTACCTTCTTCAAGCGGCGGTGCTTTGCAAGGGCCCAGTTGGTCATGATGCAGCAGCCACTACAAGAAAAGTATATCCTGCAAAAGTCTGAGTTGCAATGTTGAAGCCCAACCACTGATAAATCTCTGTTGTGTAATTTGCACATGTCACAATATTGAACAGAAAACCACGTGGATTTGATACCCTCCATTCCCATCAGGTCTGCGGAGATTCCTCAGCAAGAGATGGCAATAGAAGTTTGAGACTTGGCAAAGCAATCCAAATGCAAACCCAATCTTCATTTGGAGGTCACTAACAGGGGTGTAAAGAGGGTGGTTCATATAGTAAGCAATATAAGCGCCAAAGGTCCAATAATATGCACAATTACGGAACACATTGGAGAGTGGTGAGGTAGCATGGCTGAACCGATGCACGAAAAATGTTTCCATAATTCGTTTGAAGTAGTGAAAACACCAGTAGTATAAAGCATATGTCTGAACTGGGAGAACGGTGCGCTCCTCTTTGTAGCCAAAATACTGGTAGACAGGGAAGTAGTAAAAGATGGGATAAAGGATCAAAGGACCCAGGTATTCAAAGAAGAAAAGTGTGCGATAGGAAACTTGTGGACCCAAGTCCTTGAACACTACAGTCAAATGGTCCAAGTTTCCATGGCAATAGTCCTCGAGACTTTTCTTATAGTTAAGAACAATGGGCCTCTCCTTTGATCCTGGCTGGAGGGGAAGGGTTAACCTCTGTCTTGAAGGGTAGAACTTTCTGGCTGTTGATTTAAGACAAGCAAATTGGATTAATAAAATGGCCTGACATGCAAAGCTGTCAACACACATGCAAATGCACTCACTCTTTTCTTTTTTGGGGGAAAATAAAAATAAAACAAATTATATAAGTACAATCTCAGCATTGGCAGTAATAAATTCAAGTCCACTAGTGAAAAGCTCAACATGATGAACTAGGAAAAGCAATGCCTCAATTCTAGAGACACCAGAAGTCCATAAAAGATAAATGAAGCACAAAGACTATTGCTGATTTTCTTGACAAATCTTGTGATCCCATGAACTTAAAAGTACACAGTTATCACAGAAAGATCACATCCCAAAAAAAAATGGAACCGAATTGCAATTTACAGTACAAATATTTTCTTTTCCGCATGCATAAATTCACACTATATGCAAATAATGGTTTCTCTGAAATCTGAAAATAACTTAGTCAAACAAAACTCCAACAAGACCTAGTGCTTTAACAGATAAAAATGAACAATGATTTATGCGATGCCAAAAATGACTGGATTGAATCAAGAAGGGTAAAAAAAAGTTCTTGAAATGCTGTGAATCTTGGATAAATAATAATTGAACAATATTCTATGTGCAGGGAGAACTATTTTCAAGGTAAATACAAATAAAATATATTAGCCTTTGAAAGTCATATCTTTATTAGCTTCATGCATTTCAACAATCAAATATGAGTACGATCATACTAGCACTAATGCACAGATCACATCAGAACTATGCAATTAAGCGTGCATAGGCGTGAATAGTACAAGGATGGTGACTTCTTGGGAGGTCTCGTGTTGCACACCTCATTTTATTTTGTAGAAAGGCTGGTTGGAAGTCTAGGTTGTAGGGTTTCCTCTTTACTGGTGAAGTATCTCGACTACCATTGGGGGCCTCCTATAAGGCAAAGCATATTTGGGAGAAAATTATTGAGAAGATAGAGTGTTAGTTGGCTAGCTGAAAAAAAGATGTACTTGTCCAAGGGTGCTAGGGTTACCTTATTAAGAGAACCCTTTCCAACTTGCCTACATATTTCATGTCCTAATTCCTCTCCCGATGAGTGTTGCAAATTGTATTGGGAATCTCCAACGTGATTTCTTATGGAGTGTGCTAGGTGAAGAGTTTAAATATCACTTGATTAGCTAGTCTAAGGTTAGTTCGCCACTCTCTGAGGGAGGGTTGGGAATTCGGAACCTGCTGGTGTTCAATCATGCTCTCTTAGGTAAATAGCTTTGGCACTATGTGCATGAGAGAGAAGCTTGTTGGAGAGTGGCGGTAGATTCTAAATTTGGCAGTTCATGGGGCGGATGGTGTACTCTTAAGCCTTCTAGAGAGTTTAGGGTGGGGTTATGGAAGAATATTAGGAAGGCTTGGGGGAAATTTCGTGTCATACTAGAATTGAGGTAAAATATGGCTCCAAGATTAAATTTTGACAAGATTAGTAGTGTGGGAAGGAATAAGGAAGCCTTACCAGATTTATTTGGTATTGCCTGCGCAAAAGATGGCTCTATTGCAGCTCACCTGGAGTTTTATGGTGGTTCCAATTAGTGGAACATGAGCTTTGCTAGAGTGGCTCATGATTGGAGGTGGATGTCTTTGCCTCATTCTTCAAGGTGTTGTATTAGCTACAATGAGACGAGCAAGTGAAGATAAGCTATGGTGAGTCTCCTCCAAAAAGGGTTGTTCAATGTTAAATCCTTCTATTGCTCCTTGGTTTGTAATGAAGGATGTCGTTTCCCTTGGAAAAGTGTGTGGCGGACCAAGGCTCCTTTAAGAGTGGTCTTTTTTCATTTGTTCGACAGCTCTAGCTAAGATTCTTACCATGGTAACCTCATAAAGCGCACATCATTGTGGTGGACAGATGTGCATGTATAAGAGGAATAAGGAATCCGTGGACCATCTTCTTCTTCATTGGACGTGGATTATGCTATTTGGATTGCCTTTTTCAGTTGTTTTGGACTGTCTTGGGTTATGCCTAGATGTGTAGTCAATCTGTATGCTTGTTGGTGGGACTATCGGCAATCCGCAGAATGCTGCTGTGTAGACGACGGTGTCTACGTGCCTTTTATGGTGTTTATGGAGGGAAATGAATGATATAAGTTTTGAGGATCGGGAGAGGACATTAGAGGATATTAAGTCCTTATTTTTCAAAACATTATATCTGTGGACAACTACTTATGCATCGATTAGTTATAGTGATCTCCTTGTTCTTTTTGCTCCTCTAGCTTGGTGTTTCCTTTTCTATACTTCTTGTGTACTTAGAGCGCCTTGCGCTTTTAATGATGTGTCGATTAATTATTAAAAAAAAAAAATAAAAAATTAGAAAGTTATCACTAGAAAGGTTGTGCCTATGTGATGTAGACAATCAACAACCAAAGCTCTGATATTAGCTTTAAGCAGAAGGAAGCATCTCACTGGTTCTTAATAAGATGATTTCAGGAAAGGAAGAACATTTAAATGACCGATCAATTGAAGAGAAGATGCCCTTCACGCCTCTCCAAATACAACAGCATGTAGGACCTGGTCAATCAAGGAGAATCCAAAGTCCAGTTGCCCTCGAATTTTGGCAGCCATTTATAGAACTTTGGGTTACTTCTTTAAGAAATGAACACATTTAAGAACAGAAAAATTCAGTTTTCGTCCTCAAATCCACAGTAAGACACCAGTACTAGACCCACAAGTGGAAAGTAATGCTTTGTAAGAAACTTGATCTCCAAAACGTAACTAGACTATTTCGCTATACATTGATTAATTGATCAGCAAAGCATAATTGGCAGTTCAAGCTAAGAGTTTGCATAAAAAGGCTAACAACAAGGAAGCACATCTAGCACTTACTTCTCCGATGAATAGCCTCCTGCAGATCTGCTACCGTAGCCTGCAATGAACACAAAGACATAAATAATCACAATTGCTCCATTAAAACAAAATATAGAAAGTTTATGACGGGAATAAATAAAGCCAAGAAAAAAAATAGATTTTTTTTTTTCTTCATAATCATTTTACAAAAATCCAATCTTCCAGTAAAAATGGACCTAGCACCACTTTCTGACCCAGCTGAATTGAGTGTCTTCGATATCTTTGAACCCCAGAACAGAAAAAACTATATATCAAAAGACTAATTTCTTTTGGGTTTCCTTTCCTCTGGTTGTTCTCGGGAATCAAACAGAGATTTACATTAACGCACTACTTTTAGCAACTACCAAAAAAAAAAAAAACAAACACAGAAAATAGTAAGAGAAAAAAAAAAAGAACGTACGGAATTACTGAGCTCAAGGCCACCCTTAACAACTTCTTTGCCACTCCGTGAAACGACAGAGACCTTCATCTTTGAGCACCAAAGAGAGGAGAGAGAGGAGAGAGACCCACTTCACCAAATGGCCGAAGCGACGAAGGCTTTGATTAGCGAACGAGTTTTTCAAAGATCTTCCAATTCCAGGGGCTGAGCACCAAAGCAAGGATAAGGGAAACTTATATGAGATCCCCAAAATCGGAAGGCCCTGAAAATATAAGTAAGATTTATTGCAGAGCAATGGGTCGGTTAGGGAGATATATTAATGGCGTGTGGTTGGGGGTAGGAGAGCTAACTGTCTAGGCTGCTGAACCACACTGGCCTTAATTTCTCTTCCGCGTAGGCTAACGAGGCCTTATTGTTGGCTACCGTGGAGTGTATTAATCATTTTAAAAAGACAAATAGAAAAAACAGTATTAATATTGAGTAGATTGTCATATTTTTGTCTATATGATATAACTCGAATGATGTCTTAATAAAAATTAGTCTTTAATTTTATTTTATTTTTATAATTATTGATTTAATAGTAAAATTTTATTGCCAGATCATTAAATTGTATGATAATCATATAACAGTCTATTTAATAATTTTAGTCAAGAAAAAATAATAATAAAGAAAAAAGTGAGCATTTGAAACTAAAAGAAGAGAAATGCTAAAAACTAGACTTTTATATCATTTTGTTGATGTGGTATTGTCAATAAAAATAAAAATAAAAATAAAAACCAAAAACTAATTGGCAGTGTCGTATAAAGTAGGATAAAAGTGTGATGTATATATCATTATTCTTTAAATAACCAAAGAGTATTGCTATAAACCACATTTTTATTCTATAACTATATTATAATGCTGACATGGCAGTTTCAACCAACGTTTGATTTTTTTATTTTTTTAGATAATAACTAATACAATATTTTAGTTGGAACTGACACATTAGCATTATGAGATATTATTATTATTTTTATTTCATTTGTCAAATATATACTTACTCTTTGATAAAAGAAAAAGAGCAAAAAATTAAAAATTAAAAATGCATTTATCTACCGTATTTTCCTACATTTGAGTAAATACAGTAGAAAAATGCAAAATGCACTTCATTTAGAAGACCTTATGAAAATAATTTTGAAGAATTTGGTTAACTATTTTATATAGAAATTCAAAATGCACAAACTATAGTGGATTGCCAATGAAAAATGAATTTGAGACCCCAACATTTTGGAGAGAAATTATTTTCCTTATTCAATTATTTATTTGTTGTTTTGGTTATTGGTTGCATGCCTGATGCCTACAACCTTGAGCTGTTGAGCGATTAATCACGCATGGCCCCCCAACTGTCCAATCCTCTGACTCGTTTGGTATTCATGAATCATGTCCACAACCTTTGACTAATCGCTTCTTTTTTAACTTAAATTCTTGAGATTTGACATAACTACCATCTCTCCTAATTAAATTTCAAATTTAAAGCCTAGGCTTGATGGGTTAATTAGGATGGAAAATTACTTAAAAAAAAGGAAAAATAAAAAATACTTGGGCCACTGGAAGTTTTATTTCAATTTTCTTATAATTTAACGTGACAATTTATAGTGGATAAAATGATTAAGAGTATATAATGAACAATTTAGTTACTAATTAATTAAATTGACAAGTCAAGCTTTTTATTTATTATCTAATCAATTATATAAACTGCGTCGTCAATTTGTAAGAAAAGTTGTAGTAAAACTTAAGCTCGGTTAGTAAATGGGTTTTGGAGGGTTTTTTTTTTTTTTTTTTATTTTTTATTTTTTCTTGAAAAAACGTTATGATCTAACATAAAAGTAAAAATAGATTAGAGTATTTTGTGAGTGTTTTGAATTGTTTATTAATGCTTTTAATTTGAAAAAAGGAAAACAAAAAAGATGGAAAAAAAAATTTAACAAACAAAGCAATAGTACCATAATAGCACTCAATTAGGATAACACCTTGTATGGATCCTCTCCATTTAATTTAAAATAGATATTATCTATTTTATAGTAAGAATTTAAAATTGATGTATTTAAACGGTATACATAATGCCAAAATGCGGGTGTGTTTAATAAAGAGTTTTGAGATAAAAAATGAGGAAAAAAAATTGATTGATGTAATATAAAATAAAAAGAAGTTTTGATTTTTTTGTAAGAACAAATTAATAAATTTATTTGATAAGGTATAAAAATGAAGTTGATTTTTTTTTAAAAAAAATGATTTGCCAGCTTATACCGTTTATAAGCTAACATGATACCTTGGCATAAGAGTCATAAACTAGTCCCTCATTTCAAGCAATCCAAACTCTATCTTAAGGATGTAAATCTGATCGGTAATTGGTTTAAAATAACTTGTAACCGACCCTATCGAAGCGGTTACTCATTTTAGCATTTATATATACCCAGTTCTAACCGGTAACTGAGTATATATATAAAATTTTAAATAAAAAATTACTAAATTAGCCTTAGCCCGTAAGTTTTACTTTGATTCTCATTCTTTTCCTTTCTACTGAATCCGCCTCACTCAGTGATCACACATTTTCCATATGTTCCTCAGCCGTCTAGTGTCAACGCCATAATCCATTTGAGGTTTGGCTCTAAGGCTCTCTCTTTGACTCACTCACTGTATTCTTCACTTCTTTTTAGTATCCGTAACTTTTTTGTTGAATCGAAATTGTTATTCGTGTATGAAAACTTCAGCTATTTGTATAAATGTAGTTCATTTGTTTTACCCTCTCCTTGTGTAGATTTGAGTGCTCCAGGAGATATAACTGATGCAAAGAGAGAATAGGAGGCTTACTAGCCCATTGCAGGCTCTTAGTGTTGTTGCCTTGGTGTCAAATAGACCTTCCAAAACTCTCATATCTTATTTCTATTCTTCAAATTTCCTTATTTTGTGGTATAATTTTTAAGATCTGCGAGCCAAATCATATATTGGAAATGGCATATGAGGAGTTTGACTAAACGAAACCGCTTATTGATATACTGATAATTTGTGCTGATGACAACTCATTTTTTATTCCGTATGTATTCTTATGCTTATTAAACTCCCTCTTTTTTTTTTTTTTTTTTTTTTTTTTTTTTTTTAAATTTCAGTATCAAATCCGGATAATAGGGTACCAACTAGTAATTGCTGGTTATTACAAACCTAATTAACCGACTATCCGGTTATCGAAGCTACCCCGAAGCTGGTTACCAATTTTCACTAATAACCGAGAACCGACTCTGAATTTTCAACCATACTCTATCTAGGTTTCCTTGGTCAAAGGTGTCTAGTAAAAAAAAAAAAAAATGGTGAGCCAGACCGGGAAAGTTCCGAGTTATATATAGTGGGCCACAAGACCAAGGTTCAGTTCACACCCAGATGTCTAGTAAAAAAAAAGAGTGGTGAGCCAGACCGGGAAAGTTCCCAGTTATATATAGTGGGCCACAATCCTCTCTGATCTTGAAGCCCAAGTAAAACCCGGGAAATGAATTCCCGTACTATGTTCACATTCCAATACCAATCGAAACATTGAAAGAAGAATCTATGAGAGATCATACAACTTCCAAACCAATACACGGAAAGTACACGGAAAGGTGCACAGGCACGGACCAAAATCAGCTTTCTACAGTAGTCTGCAAGTTCCGATTCTAGGTTGTATTCTTTTGTCATTCAAGATATTGCAATGAAGAAGATAACAGCCCCAGCTGGGCCAGCCCACGGTGCCCACAGCTGACAAGTAAATGCTGATTTTAACCGACCAGGGCCAAACCGCGTAGAATGAAGCTTCTGTACAACTACTACTACTACTACCCCGCTAATATAAGCTGAAGTAATCCTCAAAGTCCCCGGTATTTTATGCCTATAAAAGAGATCCAAACGCACTCCAGTCCTGTCAGATTGCTCCCATCTTCTTTTTTTCTCCATTCTTACATAATTCTGCCTCCTGCATTCAAGCAAGTGCACCACACATTGACATCAACTTCCTAATCGACAGGCTACAAAATCAGGGTAACGTACCATTTTGAATTCATATCATTGGATATTACTCCCTTTAGGATGTACCTCAAAGCTTTTGCATCTCTCTTTTGCTGCTCTATTGAAATTACATTTGTTTTTCATTTAACAAAGCTGCATATGATTATGAACTGATCATGATTGTATCCAAGGAGTGTTATTGCTAGAGTGCTTTTTAATGAGCAATCACATGCTCAAAATTTTTCCAGATGCAACTTACATAGCTCTAGCAATGCAACACTACTTTTGCCTGATGATACAGTTGTGCAAAGTGCAAACTAAGACCCAAGATGAAATGATGAGCAATTTTTCAACATCAAATCTTTTTCTTACATGCAGGGATCGATTTACTCTATGCCTCAAGAAGTCATCAGCACAACAATTATGAAGATTAACCCGGAGCATGAGCATGAGCTTGAGCTAAAAAATTATCAAAAGCCATACATGTGTGATGGATGCAAGGAGCATGGTTATGGATCAAGATATAGATGTGAGCTTTGCGACTTTGATCTCCATGAGGAATGCATGTTCACCTCCCCCAAAGCTTACCATGAGTTCTTTAAGGAATCCACCTTCAAATTCTTCAATCAACCACCAGGAAAATGCTGTACGAGAACCTGCGACGACTGCAGAAGGTATTGTGATGCATGTGGAAAGGCTATAAATGGCTTTGTTTACCACTGTGAAGCAAAGGGCTGGGATTTACATCCATGTTGTCGCAACCTCAAAAATAAAATTTACATTGATGGTGAGAAATTCCGGCTTAGCGATAAGGCGTCAAAGAAATGCATATGGTGCAAGAAGAAGAGGCTTCCAAATAGTGTCAAGGGCATCCCAGGCTGGTCTTATGTGTCAAAGAGTGAGAATTACCATTTTCATGTGTATTGCGCAATGGAAATGGTCCTTGAGAGCTGGAACAATAGGCCTAAAGATAATAATAACTGTTTGGCATTGGAGAACTTGGAGCTACCACTTCAACCTAATTCAAGTCGAAGCAGAGGAGGTAGCAGTAAGTATTTGCGGATAGTTAAGATATTCTTTAGGACCATTGTAACAATTCTTTTAGGGGATCCCACCATAACTTTGGCTTGCCTCCTTGTGGAACTGGTGTCTTAGTGATCCTCAGGGTACAGCAGCGAGTACCCGAGATATTAGAAAGGATTTGTATCTTCTGTTTTTAATGGGGTTGTTTGATGTTCCTTGGGCTTTAGGAAAATTTCATTGATTGTAATTTTTGCTTAGTATTCTTCTGCTTTTATGTTGTAAGCTCTTTGCCTGCTACTTTTTGATTCTTCCTACTCCCTATTCCATTAATGATTCTTTTTTTTTTAATAAGTAATAAAGGTTTTATTAAAAAACATAAGGCGCCCCTAAGTACACAGGAACTACCAAATTAGCCTACAACAAGAAAGAAAACCCAACCACCCTAAAAAACCCAAGCCCTCAAACCCAAAACCAACGGAAGACCTCAACCCTACACTATGTGCGCCTTGCCTTTCCTACGATGGGAGGCCACGCTAGAATCACCATAGTTGATGCAGCTTACCAGATTCAAAACTTTCCACCTACCTTTGGTCTTTGGACGCGTTGCCTCTTAACTCCTCGATGTCGTCCTCTTCAATGGCTTCCAAAATCGCCAATGACGGATCCATATCCTCATTCTTGCTGGTTATACCTTATCCATCTACTTTTTCTACTCTAGTTGCAATTTGCGGCTCTTTGGAAGTATCAATAGCCACTAAAATTGGTTTGGTGCAGACTCCTACAGGCTAGGGAAGCCTACACTGTGTTTTGATGACTGATGAGATATTTTTTTTCTGCAGCTTTATTACTGTTACTGTTGGACAGATTAGCTTTGTGGTTTAATAATCAACAAGTTTCTGAAGTTGGTTTTTGGCCTTCTCAATGACTTCAAAGTTTATCAACTTGGCTGCATTAGATTGTTATTCATGATTCCTGATGGCTGCATGTTTAGCTGAATTATGATTCTAAGTTATTTCTCTTAAGGTTCTCACATTACATTTAGACAAAGCTGCGAACCCCAGGCTGCAATATGTGACTTTTTTCTTTTTTGGATAGCATTAACAGAAAATATATCAACCCTTAGCTGCTACAGTTTCAAAACTCAATGAAAACATCAAGTTCAATCAAGAGATCTTATTTCAAGCCCTACAAAAAAGAAAAAGAAAAAAAGAGAGTAATAACAGTGAAGGAGAAAATATGTTGGGTGCCATACCTCATACCAGTATAGTTAGAGCTAGGGCTGTCAAAACGGGTTGACATGACTCGTTTGACACGACCCATTTAGATAAAAGGGTCAGATCCTTCGACCTTAATACGACCTACTTAAATAACGGGTTGACACGACACGACCTGTTTGACCCATTATATAATAAAATCTATAAAAATAAAAATAAAAACACATATTTAAACTAAAAAAAATCATATTGTTTGAATAATCATATTATTTCACAGTTGAAATATGAAACATTGATTTGTTTTATTGTTTACTTGTTTGGTTCAACTTCTAAGTTCGAAAACTTGAAAGAAAAAAACACTCCACTAATTTTTTTTAGTCTTTGCCTTTTTTGTTCAAGTTTTAACTCAATAAAAGAAAAAGACTTGTTTTGTTTTTTGTGAGATTTTTTTTAGTTTAGTCTTTACTCTTTAGACAGTGAAAGAAAGAGAGAGCTAACATGATTGTTTAGATTTAATTTTTAATGTTGAAAAAAAAATGTTTTAGTATACGAGTCAAACGAGTTGACCATGTAATGACCCTTTTGATGACTCGAATCCTTTTAAGCTTAACCCTAATTCTTTAAATTCATGTCAGGTTCGTGTCGGGTTCGCAAGTCGTGTAAAAATTGACAATCCTAGTTAGAGTTCACGACCATAGGGCTCTGCTCCTGAAATGAGAACTCAAAAAGCCAAAAGTTCAGCCCTATTAATACCAACTAATTTGGGTTGGATACATGGATCCTTTTATGTAACCCACTCCCAAAAGGGGAAAACAGACTAATCTATGAGTAGGGGTGTAGGGCTGTAAATAAATAGAGCCGCTTGCAAATAGGTTTACGCTCAACTCGGATTAACTTGGTTCGAGATCAGTTCATTTATTAAACAAATAGAACTTGAACAAATTTTCACGCTCTGAACATGCCAAAGCTCAGCTCAGCTTAGGCTCGCAAACAAAGCTCGTATAAGCTTGATTCGACTCGTTCATAATTATACATATACATATGTATGTATTAAAATTTCTATTAATATCATTATGACAGTATAAATATATGTGAATATTATAATTTATATCTGTAATAGTAGAGTCAAGATTAATGTTTACTTTTTTTTGTTAAACATTAATTTTTACTTGTGATGTCGTTTAGGAGTTTCTCTGCTGCTCCTCCTCCAGTCCTTATATTACCTCCCTCTCTTCCACTGTACCCCAATTGAGCCACTATTGCCATCAACAAAACCCACCATTTTTTCAAAATATTTACCTTCCCCATATGGCTTTTCCTTCCAAGAAACGCCATTTCTGCCACTAGAAATCTCTGTCTCCTCGTTTTCTAAAACCCCACTTGGAATTTCATCAAACACATCACTTTCTCTCCATCGCAATCTTGTTCATGAATTTCTATTATTTCAACTCATCCAACAACACCACTTGCAATACCATTCGCACAAGGCGCACCAGACCCACCAAAAGTTTCAATTTTCTCACAACTCTTTCGTGGAATTTCAGGTTCAGAATCAACCTGGAACTTTGTGGCATTGCTTCCATGAACCCAAGGAGCCGCCGAGCCGGAACAAACCGGTTCGACAGAACAAAACTCATTGGGTCACTCACCAATTCTTTAGTACCAACTTCTGAGTCAGATACACAAACCCCAAATGATTACTGGCTCTCCTCTTCCTTTTCTTCCAGCTTCTCTAGCTTTTCTTGTTGTTCTGGTTCCTCCCATGGAAATCTCTCTTGTGGAACCGAGTTTGAGTGACCATTTCTTACGTATTTGCTCAAAGAAGCTCGGCTTGGGCTTCCTCTTCTTCTTTGTTGTCTCAGAAGCTACCATTCTGATTCTCTGTGATTGCTGGGTGTCAACCTGGACCATCTGATTAGAGCAAGAAACTCAAAGCCTGATGAGGGTTCTGGGATTGCTAGAAGATTGGGTTTGGGGTTGGAGAAGAAGGAAGTAGACAGAACGGGAGAAAGGGTAAGTGCAAGCGCAAGAGGAAGTGCAAGAATTCAGTGAAATTGGTGGGAGCGCCATGGTGATACACAGACAATTCAGCCATGGTTAAGCTTCCATTAGGCGTGCCACAACAAAAATAAGTGATAAGAGTTCCTAAAGAAAACCTCCTTAAAAAGGGAAAAGCTAGTAGTGATTTTAGAATCGGAATTCAACTTGCTCAAAGCACGATGAATCAAAAGTGGATTCTTTAGTGCCTGCACTTTGATGAGGAAACCAGTGAATTATAATAGATCCCTACCTCCAATAGCCACACAATTTTCAAAAGCAAACTTTCTTGGCTATCAGATATGGTTCTCCCTTATAAGCCAAGACGTTTGCTGTGAATACAAAAGGCACTCCACTCTCTTCGGTCCAGTCTGTGCTTGGGTGCCCGCCTTTTATGTCTTTCTCAGAGGTGAGTCAATCTTCGCTGGTGGTCCTCCCGAGGCGGCGATTGATCTTAACTTTTGTTGTAATACTTTGGGGGTCTCCCACGAGGGGAATGTGAAGAGCTTTGTAGAATTCATGACTCTAATTGATGCAAAGCATCATCTAGAGGCCCTTGTTTCTTCTTATAAGTTTAAAAAGAGTCGTGAAGTGAAGAACCTTGAGTGCTCGATTAATTATGATGCCAGAGGTTTTGGTTCTAGCCAGGGCAAGGCAAAGCGGCCTAATGTAATGTATTAGTCTTTAGGTTTTGTGGGCTGGTTTTGTAGGGGTTTTTTGGGTTTCCTTTTGTTTGGGTTTTTCGGGTGTTTTTCCCCTTCCCCTCTCTTTCCTGTTTTGGTGTCCTTTTGTATACTTCCTGTATGTTTAGGGGCACCTTTACGCTTTTTATAAAATTCTCTACTTATCAAACAAAAAAAAAAAAAAAGGAAACTGTACTGGGTGGCCACAAGCAATTAACAGGCACAATTTTTTTTTTTTGATAAGTAGCTATTAACAGGCATAAATAATTTTTTTTAAGGTAAATGGGCAAATCACACTAAATGTTGAACTGTATCACATGCTAAAGGGAACACCTGTAACACTAAGTACTGAACAATAAGATATCTAGCATCAGCTGTGACATTCTAAGGTTATCGTGGGTCATACAATATACAGCACTATTTGGTTTCTCCCAAAGTTGAGGCTGCAGAAGAAAAGAGAAAAAAAGCAAAGAAAGTTCAAACGTGGATGATCTTTAAGGGGCACACACCCAATTCAAGTTTGCATACTGATGTAGTTGAAATTAAGAAGACTCCCAACATAAAGGGAAATAAGGAAGCTTAAGCATATAGATGTTCTAGTTCTTATTGATGGGTTGATACCAGCAGTGTGATTCAAAAGCAAAAAAAGTCCACACTCGCCCATTTAATGGGGGGACACATTGATAGAGAGATCAGGAAGAGATTTTAAAAATTAGCACCTTTTAAACAGCTCTTGATCTTCTTAGTCAATCCCTTGTTAAATAGAAGTATCTAAGTCATCAATCAAAGAGAAACATAAATAATGATTGAAGCACAATGGATTCAAAATTTCAAAGCAGAATGAAAAATTTCGAGAAACAATGAACACAACCAATATGATTTCATCATAAGCATCTCCATTAAATATAATTTAAATTTAGTATCAAACCTCACTGGGCAACTTTACAAACATCCTCATACTCAACAGCTTTAAGCACTCTACCAACATAAGCACCCTTCTCTATCTGCACCTTTGCGCAGAACTTGTCCGTGTCCACACCCAACAACTTGGCAGTCGCTCCCCTATAGGCCCCATTCACTATCCTCACGAGTCCCCCAATCTGCGGAATCACCGTCTCAAGCTCCGCCTGATCCACCCTCAGCACGTGCTTGCTCTCAAGCATTTCAATCTCCCCAACGTACTTATCGATCACTTTCCTCACCACGCCCTTTTGCTTATAGTAGCCCTTCTCGGCCAACGCTTTGCTCATCACCTTCACAACGATCCCTTCGCTCAACCAATAGTCCTTCCGGTTAATCCGCTCCTTCTTCATCAACTCCTCCCACATCAACTCCTCCAAAGCTGATTTACTCTTCGCCGATTGATTTCTCTTCTCGTTCTTATCGTTATCCGCCTCATCGAACACCAATTTCGAGCTCTCCCCCAGCTCTTTCAGTTTCGGTTTTCCCGAGGAGCCGAGCACGAAACCGACCTTAACTTCTGCCTCCGATTTCAATTCGTTCACCGGCTCAGAGGCCGCCTGAGACTCGGTCGCGAGCGGCACAAACAGCTCGGCGGCCCGCTCAATCTGCTTCTGAATTTCGCGCTCTTGCTTCTCCTCCTCCACCAAATCGGCCTTGATTCGCTTGTTCTTCATCCTCTCCTTGAAAAGCGTCTCGGAGTCTCGGTCGATGTAGGTGATGAACCAACCCTTCGGGGTCTCCTCGACCTTGCACTTGCCGGTGCGGCCCAGGTACTTGATGAACTCGGTGAGCGTTGCCCACTCGGTGGAGTTCATGTGGACGTGGTGGCGGTCGTTGATGTACTCGTTGTAGACGACGGTGGCGGCCACGCGGCTGAAGCGGTGGCTGCGCTTCATGTGCTCGAGAAAGGAGGTCTCGAACTCCTCAGAGTAGCCGTCAACGATGCGCATGGGATTCTGGCCGAAGATCTGCATCTGGCGCTGGTGGCTCTCGCTCATGCAGTGGCACTTGAAGCCGTTCTCGTCGCGGCACTGCTTCTGGCACATCTGGCAGTACCACCGCAGCTTCTGTAGCCCCTTCGCTTTGATCCGGTTCGCGATCGCCTTCGGCGTCAGGAACTCGTTCTTCCCCATCGCTCAAAATATTCCTCCACCAGAAGGTTTGCAGTGGTTTCAGTGGATTTCGGATTGGAGGGCGAGAGTTGCAGAGATTGTATGCAAGTGTATTCAATCGGCCTATAGATCTTATGGGTATCCAAAAAAAAGGCCGATTGAATACACAACCAAAATCAAGCACCAAAACCAACAAATCTAAGCAAAACCCAGATCAGTGAACCCAAAAAAAAAAAAAAAAAAAAGAATCCAAAGAAAAACGGACCGGTGGGGGGAGGCACTGGCGGCGGCTACACTGCTTGGTGGTGGCCGGCGCTGCTTGGTGGGAGAGGGGGGAGGGAAAGAATTCGGGTAGCTTGTTCGGCTCGGAGCTTTTCGTAGACCTGGGGTTTTCCGTCCACGACTTGGAGCCGCACGAAGGGGTCGTTCGTCGATCGTCGTGGTGGTGGGTCGTCCGGCGTTTGGTGGTGTATGTGGGTTCGGCGGTGTACGGAGAATCGTATACCTGGGTCGTACGGTTCTCTGC
This sequence comes from Alnus rubra, assembly GCA_028654335.1. Taxonomy (NCBI): domain Eukaryota; kingdom Viridiplantae; phylum Streptophyta; class Magnoliopsida; order Fagales; family Betulaceae; genus Alnus; species Alnus rubra. The sequence continues at coordinate 564,365 of JAJPGS010001661.1, read as the reverse complement.
GTCCACGATTTGCCGTCGATCTAAGGGATGGCTGATTAGCAGAGAAGAGGGAGAGAGGTCGCGACGGCGACGTTCACATGGGGAGGGAGGAGCTGCACTGCCGGGAGGAAAGAAGAGAGAGGGGAGGGAGGAGCTGAAAATTTTGGGGGAAAATTTTTTGGAGACAAATGCGCCGGAGACGAATTTAGTTTGATTTTTTTTTCAATAAAAGGTGGTTAACCCGAGTTGGGTTAACCAGTGAAAGTGCGGAAAAAATGCGCACAAATTGCTACTCCGTAGCATAACTCACGACGCCGTCTTATGTGGCCTTCACTGACAAAGAGCGCTTGGTCGGTGATGCAGACTAGAATCAGTGCTAGGAATCCTGCTAACTCTGTCTTTGGTATATCTCTCCCTCTCTTTTTTCCTTTTCTACCATTCTCTTTTCTTTTTAAAAAAAATTATAATTTTTTTTTTAAACGTTTTACTTAGGAGGACTTTGTTAGAGTTTGCTGTTAAATTCTGTCAAAATTCTCAAAATACTCATTTTTTTTTTTAAAAAAAAAAATTATAAAATTTTTCAAAAATTCATATTTTTACAAATTCCGTTAAATTCTGACAAATACCTAAATTCTAGTTTTTTCCCTTAAAAAAAATAGTATTTTGGGAATTCTATTAGAATTTAACAGCGAATTCTAACGGAGTGCCTTTAAAGGAGAAGTTTGGCAACGTGGATACCTCAGTGTGAGACGTTTGCTTTGCTAATTTAGTATCATTATCTCAAAACGGCATATAATTCGATATCCTTTTATAAAATTATCAAAAAAAAATAAAAAAATAAAAAAAAACTAGGCCTCATTTTTCAATGGTTGGCGCCAATGTAAATCAACTGTTCCCTTCAAAAAAAAAAAAAAAAAAATGTAAATCAAAGGGTTGGTGGCTTGGTGCCCATTTATTATCGGTGCCGTCTATATATTCAAGTTGGAAGAAAAGATCACATATTGCAGTAGACATGAAGGTTTAGGATTTTAATTCATGAAATCAGAAATCTCATGTTTAAGAATGACAGTGAGAGGCAATGTGTACATATATAATAAAACAAACAGAAATTTAGACTTGATTACAGAGGGTTTTTCAAAACTCAATTAAGATCGATGCAGTGTTTTTTCTTGAAAAAAAGAAAAAGATCGATGAAGAGTTGAAAGGTGATTGGTTATATAAATCAGGATGTCCATTTTTAATTCAAAACTCAAAAGAGCTGAAGAACATTCATGGAAATCATTTGAAGCGATCTCTTAAAGAAATATTAAAATGACTTTTTTCTCTTTTATGATTGTTTTGTTATGAAAATAATAGCAAAGAAAATAAACTTACCACCAATTCTCTGCTATTTTTGGTAACTTTTCCATCTATTTCACATCACCATCGAATTTGACCTTGACCCAAAAAGTAGATGATCGATCTTGGCAAAAATAAATCATTTCGTGTGAAAATTGGTCACATAAATTGTTTTTATATTTTTGCTACGAGGTTACATTGATTTTGTGCCACATTCCGATTCTTAATATGCCGAAGGTTTTTATTATTATTATTATTATTTTATTTTTTATATATTGTTTTAGATGCATAAGGAACTACTAGCTAACTGCAAAAACTCGATTTCAAACTCTAAATATGATCCTATGCCACCGTAACAATTTATTAGTTAAAAAAGGGCATGCATGCCAATTTAAAAAAACTTCAACATTGAAATTTGTTGCTTCTTGCTTTAGTCTTGTCAAATCACCTTATTATTTTTCTCTTACATATTTTGCAGATGCAAAACGGTTGATTGGTAGGAAATTTAGTGATTCTTTAGTTCAAAATGATATCAAGCTTTGGCCATTCAAGGTCATTGAAGGTCTTGCTGACAAGCCTATGATTGTTGTCACTTATAAGGGTGAAGAAAAGCATTTTGCTGCCGAGGAAATCTCATTAATGGTCCTCAAAAAGATGTGTGAGATTGCTGTGGCCTACCTTGGCACAACTGTAAAGAATGCTGTAGTCACTATCCTGGCCTACTTCAACGACTCACAGCGTAAGGCTACAAAAGATGCTAGAGCCATTGCAGGACTCAATGTCATGCGAATAATCAATGAACCAACGGCCACAGCGATTGGTTATGGTCTTGACAAAGTAGGCATTGGGAAGAGAAATGTTTTGATCTTTGATTTAGATGGTGGTACTACAGATGTCTCACTACTTACTATAAACAAGGGTACTTTTGAAGTGAAGGCCGTTGCTGGAGATACTCACCTTGGAGGTGAGGACTTTGACAACAAAATGGTAAAACACTTCGTTAAAATATTTAAGAGGCATCACAAGGAGGACATTAGTGGAAATGCCAGAGCTCTTAGGAGGTTGAGAACTGCTTGTGAGAGAGCAAAGAGGATTCTTTCCTCTGCAGCCGAAACAACCATTGAAGTTGATTCTTTATATAATGGTATTGATTTCTCCTAAAGTATTGCTCGCGCCAGATTTGCGAAACTCAATATGGACTTTTTCAAGAAGTTTGTTGAGCTCGTGGAGAAGTGTTTGACTGATGCTAAGATGGATAAGGGAGTAGTGCATGATGTCGTTCTTATTGGTGGTTCTTCCCGAATCCCCAAGGTGCAGCAGCTTTTGCAAGACTTCTTTGATGGAAAGCAGCTTAATAAGAGCATCAACCCAGATGAAGCTGTGGCTTATGGAGCCGCTGTTCAAGCAGCAAACTTGGCTGGTATGGGTAACGAGAAAGTTCAACACATTGTGCTCTTGGATATCACCCCTTTGTCCCTTGGGGTGGATGTCTTGTATGGTGAGATGTCCGTTGTGATTCCGCGGAATACCGCAATTCCCACCAAGATGGAGCGTAACTACACTACCCTCCATGACAACCAAACTTCTGTTTTGTTTCCGGTTTACGAGGGTGAGGGAGCAAGAACTGTGGACAACAACCGGTTGGGAGAAATTAGGATTTTCCCCATTCCTCCAGCACCCATGGGTGTCGCTAAGATAAAAGTATTTTTTGAGATTGATGCCAATGGTATCTTGAATGTTTCTGCTGTGGAGCAGACTACTGGTGCAAGTTGCAAGATCACAATTACAAATTATAAGGCTTCGGTATCCACCAAAGAGATTCATAGGATGGTTGTGGCAGCAAAGAAATACGAAGTTGAAGATGATGACCACCGAAAGAAGACTAAGGCTAAGGAAGCTTTAGAGAAATATGTGTACGAAATGAGAAGCATTGTCAATGATAAGGAGGTTGGTGACAAGTTAGACGCTGCTGGTAAGGAGAAGATTGAAGCTGCTATTAAGCACGTGATTTGCTGGTTAGATGGCATCCAGCATGCGGAGGCAGATGAGTTTGAGGACAAGCTGATTGGACTCGAGTTAATTTGCAATCCCATCATTGCAAAGAGATGTAGACGACAATAAGCAATTGAGCAGCTCCTCTCATAAAAAAGATGACAATTATTTTATTTTGATGATGACAATTATTAGGACACTAGAGTCCGTTATTTGATGTGTAATTTATGGTTTTGTCATTGTTGATGCCGAATGGTAATGTTTCATTGCGATTTAGAACAACAACTTTGACCAGTTTATTCGAGGTTTTCATCTGGGTAAGCATATATGCATGTCCGCTATATATAATCAAGTGATGTTTTTGGTGGAATTGAAGTAAAGCCTGACCTGGATTTTGGGATTTAATTCAGGGATTTTAAATAAATTGGATTGAGGCATCAAGCATGTTCGAAGTGCCAACCTAAACTAGATGTTTCGAAATATTGTGCCCTAAACCCCAACCAACAATGATGAAACGTTACCGAGAGAGCTAAATGTGCCTAATCTAACCATGGTCTATGCAATGGATTAGGAATCTAGGATCCCTCAAATTTTTTAAACATTTGAGATTATAAAATTGTTAAATCCTAGTCATGTTTTACATCAAACGGTTCACAATGTGACAACTGTCCACATGATATAAATGCTAAAGCATTTATTGATAACACTTTTTTTTTTATAGCATTTATTTCATGTAGATAGTTGGCACATTGTGAACCGTTTGATGTAAAGCATGACTAAGATTTAACAATTTGAAAATTTCAAATGTTTAAAAAATTTGAGGGATCGATTCTAATCCAATTTCCTTTTGAAAATAAATGTAAAATTAATCTATGCAGTTACGCTGATTTGCGATGAGTTTTATGGTATAATAATATTTTGAGAGTTTCTTATGGTATGCTAAAATAACAAATAATTTCTTATTATTAATTTTCATCTAAAATCTTGACAGATTCCATTAATGTGCATGTAAGATTTTTATTTTTAAAGCTAGAAGAGGTGATCATTTGGCCTCATCCTTTGACCAAATAGAAGGTGGCCGAGTTCTTGAGGTGATTCGGGCACCCATTTTCGGTGGAAACCTCGTCCAAACTTTTCAATGGGATCGAAATCCCTTGGCCTAAGCTCCCACAGAGTATTTGCAAGCTAAAATCAAGCAAATAGCCACAAAAGTTATTCAAATGAACCGAAAAATGACAATAAAACTAGAGGCAACCAAGCCAGGTCTACGCCTATATATATATATATATATATATATATATATATATATATATATATATATATATATATATATATATATATATAAAGAAATAACCTTCATTATAATCTGAGATCCCAAGGGTTAATAGCTGTAATTAGAGGTACACAGACTTTTAAAAACAAATTACAGGACTAATTCCTAACTTGGAGGGCAGTTGCCTTAGCAGAAGAACACAAAAAAACACCAGCTTCTCTTATCAAATGATGACGGCGTAGTCGATGGAGGCGTGGATTTTGGTGTGGGGGAGGAAGGCAACGGCGTGCTGGAGGTCGAGCATCTCGCCGCGAAGCTTGTCGAGCTTGGTGTCGACGAGGACGAGCTCATCGATGGCCTCCACGTCTGCACCTACCGGACCTTCCTTAAATCCCTCAACTTCTACCTCCACTTGCCCACCCACACCAAGACCCAGAACCGGTGTGATCGATGGTGGCTTCTCGAGCAACAAGCGTTGCTTCTTGTGGGCGACGAGAATGGCTCAGCGTACGTGGAGGTCGGTGGGCAAGGGCACGTAGACGGCGTCGACATTTGGATCGTCAAGGAGGGCCTCGTTTGGCACCGGAGCTTTGGGAGAATCGGTCGGATCTCGGCGTCGGCGCAGAGAGAGGAGACCGGTGCCTATTCAGAGGAGTGACGTCGGTGTCGGACCTCGTCTTCTCCGGTGGGCGAGAGAGGAGTGAGAGAAAGAGGGAAGAAAAAAAAAACAATAAAAAAAATAGTAGATATGTGAACAGTGAATAGCCACTAGTGACTATTTACTGTTCATGAAGTTAGCAAAAAAGTTAGAATAGCTACTTTGTTGGAGGAAGAAAAAGAGAAAAAAAAAATAGTCAAATTTAACTTATTGGTTAAAGTAGCTCTCATGCTGGAGATGCCCTAATATATTTATTTAGTGTTAGTGTATACACCCCTTAGAAGATGCTAGAAGATTGAGTTCAAAAAAAAAACGCCCAGAAAGATATCTACCAAGTTTCCCATCACACACGTCTCCAAGCACCTACAGGCTACATGGCTCATTCTCTTGAGTTTTTCTCTCATGATTTATTTCCTACATGTCAGTCTCCTTCTCTTTATTTTCCCATCACACACAGTGTCAAGACCAAGAAAATAAATTGGGGGTTTAGCAATTTATAAATAGTGTTTATTAAATAGATGAGATTAACAATAGATTTTAAGTGATTATGTTTATATAATTGAAAAATAAAGAGTTTAAGGTAAGGGGTAAAATGTAGTTAGTTTTAATGTGGGGGTTAAATAGCAATTAACAAATAAAAGAATTAAAGTTGATGGGCATTTTAGTAATTTCCCTCTTTTTCTCCCTTATCCATTTTCTTTTCCTTTTCTTTTCTTTCTTTTCTTTTTCTTCTTTTTCTCCTCGGTGGACAGCAGTCCACGACTGCTTGTTCTTTTCTTCTTGCTCTTCTTTCTTCTTCTTTCTACTTCTCTGTTCTTCTTTTCTTCTTCTCTTTACCGAATGAGTGAGTTGAGAGACAGTGAGAGAATGAGGGAGAGATCGTGGGATTGAGAGAGTGGAGAGACAGAGAGATGAGACCGAGAGAGAGATGCCGTGAGGAAGACCTGACCTCCGTGAAGTCCGGTTTTCCGGCCAACCGTGGTGAGTCGCAGGGGACGTCGGCAGAGCTGGAGGACGCGATTTCCGGCGTGGCAGAGTGATTTCCGGCGGAACCCAGACCCAATTTCTGGCGACCCGTGAGCTTAGAAGACCCGCAACCCAGTGCACCGAGCCGACGAACGGCGGTTCCAGTGGCGATTTCCAGTGGCTCCAGTGGATTTCCGGCGAAGACCCGTGAGGCACGAACCCAGAACCCCTCAAACCCGTGACCCGCCTGACCCTAGAGGAAGACCCGATTCTTCATGGCGTTTTCCGGCGGCTTTTCCGGCGGTCCAGTAGCGATTTCAGGTGGATTTGTTGAGGAAAATCCCTAAGGTATAAGTTTTATAATTTTTGTGGATTAATTTGTCGATTGTTGAATTAGGGTTTGATAATTTTGGGGATTTTCAATGGATTGTGTTTTGACTATGCATAGTTTAAGAATTGATGAATTTGAATTGATTGTATGGGTGTTTGGGTTGATTTTAGGAGGATGATTTTGTGTTGGGTTGTATGGAATTGGATGTTGGATTTTGTGGGCTGGATATATGTATGTGGTTCTTGATGATTGTGGGTTGATTTTCTATGATGGTCGAAGGGGTTTTGGATGATCATTTTGTTGGTGAATTTCTATAGTATTGATATTGTGATTAATGGTTAAGTTCATTACCATGGTAATTCTAAATCAGAATTTATGGCTTGATGTGGGGAGATTTTGGTTGGCTATGGACAATTGGGTTGAGGATTATGTGGTTTAGATTTTGGTAGTTTTAGTTGGTGTTTTAGTTCTTTAATTTCATTAAATGATTGAGTTGTTTGGATTGAGAAATTCTGGAATTTCTTATTGGATTGATTATTAATTGGTTATCCTTGGAGTTGGTTTTATGGATTTGAGGGTGAATTCTTCAGGGTATTTGTGATGTTTGGTTTAGATGGAAGATGAGGCGTTAATGGTGTTTATGGATGTGAGTTGGGGCTTTGATGGTTGGATTTGTGGTGTTGATTTTTGGGTAGCCCTTAATGGCTTTGTCCGATTATATGTAATAAATGAGTTTCGATTCGTTTCGATATATGGCAATGGATATTAAAGGTTTGGTTGTAAGAGAATCTTGATTTATTGTTAGAATAGAAATGACAATGTTTATGATTAATATCTTATGAATTTAAGGAGCTGTTTTGGATAAGCTGACTGATTAGGAGTAATGTTCATTTTAGAACCTAATTTGATGGGTAGCTATGTTAAACGGTTGGATTCTTTGCAACGTATCATTTGGGATATTCTATTTAAGTTTTGATTATTTGGCTTAACTTAATTATGTAGAATTTGATAATGCCGGGCTTAGGTGTTTACTAGGAGCCTTGGGATAAGTTAAGCTAAGCATGGGTTAGACCTAGAGCTTAAGTGTAATGCTTAGCTTTGAGGACGATGCATAAGCTTTAGCAAAAGAATGTATATTCAATATGTGATTACAATCTAATTTAATAAGAGTTATCAAATTAATATGTTGAACAAGATTAATGTTCTATAATCTAAACTACGTAGATGATTAACATAGATAATGAGGAGCAACAATAATAAGTAAGCTAAATAAAATAGTAAATACATCATTGTAGTAATAAACAAAGATTATATGAACCTAGACATAAATGTTAACCTAATAATAGTTTAGGCACTTGACTAAGTTTTAGATGTGGACAAAGCGACGTGTGAGAGCGCGGGTAGTTTAGGCGTCATAGAGTATGAGATTCAATAGCATAGTCTAATGTTATAAGTATTTGCAGGATCGTGTCATAGTTGGAGACTTCAACGGGTTCTCCAATGTAGAGTTCGAGTCGGAGTCCAATGCAGCCGAGGTGGGTATTCCACTCACTGAGAAAATATATATTTTTATATGTATTGGGTTGATAAAAATATATATATATTGTTTATGAAACCGAGCCAACCATATGATGAATTATATGCTTTGAGATGATTTGATTAGTTTCGATTACGTTTAAATTATCAATGATGTTTAAGAATTGATGCATGAGGGAAAGGAGTTAATTGATTTAAAGTGTTTGAGTATGTTTTGCGGTTGAGATTTAAATTATGCAAATTGTTTGAGAACATGTCATGTTGAAACTGCGTAGATTTGATAAAGAAACTAAGTTTTGAATGTCTTCGAAATGATCGATAAAATGCTGGATTTGTTTAGTTTTAAAAGGGCGTGATTTAACAACTGCATGATTTCAGCGTGACACAGTAGTGCAATATATACTGGTCAAGCACGGAACATTGAGCATGTAGTATAGAGCATACATACCAGCAGTATCAGTATATCAGCAGCATAACAGTATCAGCAGTATCAGTATCAGCAGCATAACAGTATCAGTATCAGCAGTATCAGTATCAGCAGTATCAGTATCAGCCCCAGTTCATGCATAGCATTATAGCATTGTTTTGTGAGAGAGGTTTTTATGTTATGAGTAGTTTTACTAGACGTATTGGTATGCATAAGAGTCTTCATGAAAAAGATCTTATGTATATTTTTATCGGATAGTCATGTGTTAATATCATACATTGAACTTGAAAGTACATGGATACATGACTACCCAGGTGCGAGTAATGGCATGTCTATGAGTAAGAAGGTTGACTGTTCAGGAAAGACGTGTTAGCATGATTGAGTTTAACTCTAGTGCTTTCATGATCTACTGACGTCAAGGCACGAAGCTGGAATACGATTAGAGATGGTGTTGCGAGTGTTTTGTTGAAGGATGTTATCCTAGTACGGAAAAGTAAGATGCCATGTTCTTTGCTTAAGACTTATGTGTATACGTGATATCTGTGATGGAGTGATCGTGTGCACATATGTCCAAGCGACCGGTGGAAAGTATTATTATAGAGGGGTCTATATGTAGAAACTTCCAAGGAGGGATGTCTGGAACTTCTACATGTTTTCACAGCTATATAGTATGTTTTAAATGATTTCTGAATAGTCGGTGTTTGCTACATTAGCTGTTGGTAAATTGTGGCTAATATAGTGCTTGCACGACTAAAAATAAATAGAGGTTGGTTCTTTGTGAAAACTCAGTTAGTCTTATACCACTGAGGTCTTAGTATGAGGTATACTAAGGCGGTGAACTCACTATTTCACCTATGCGGATGTGGATACCACCACAACCGTGTAGATGATGTTTCTTTGGCTGCAGGTACTACGGTATAGTCGATGGGTCGGTAGCAGTGTGCTTGGGATATTATGACTGAAGCTCGCCGCGACAGTTGTAATTGTCGGACCACGGGTTGTCCACTATTTTATAGGTTTGGTATGGCTTGTGACGTTTGTGTCACTTATTCTTTGTTAAGCCATTATTGTTATAGTGTTAATAAGACTCAAACAGATAGATGTTAAATGGCTCTTTGTTGTAATTAACTTGTGATAGATGTATAAGTTGTAATTTCTGCTATTCAGATTTATGTTTTCCGCTGCATAGATAGATGTATGTTATACTCTGATTATCAGGTACATGTTATGGGGCATGTGCCATATGTTGGCTGAGCGACACGTAGTCGTGCCACTGCGATGACTCGTTTTATGTTTGTATATAAAAAAAAAAAAACGGGTCGTCACAAAGGGTGTCATTACGATGAAAGCATGCTTTGAGATTGATGCCAATGGTATCTTGAATGTTTCTGCCGTGGAGAAGACCACTTGCGTAAGTTATAGTATCACAATTACAAATTACAAGGCTTCGCTATCCACCGAAGAGATTCATAGGATGATCCTGGACGCAAAGAAATACGAAGTTGAAGATGATGAGCACATGAGAAAGGCTAAGGCTAAGGAAGCTTTGGAGAACTATGCGTACAAAATGAGGAGCATTGTGAATGATAAGGAGATTGGTGACAAGTTTGACGCTGCTAGTAAGGAGAAGATTGAAGTTGCTATTAAGCACGTGATTCGCTGGTTAGATGGTCTCCAGCATGCGGAGGCAGATGAGTTTGAGGACAAGCTGATTGGACTTGAGTTAATTTGCAATCCCATCATTGCAAAGATGTGTAGACGACAATAAGCAATTGAGCAGCTCCTCTCATAAAAAAGATGACAATTATTTTGATGATGACAATTAGGGACACTAGAGTCCGTTATAGCACCTTATCATTGCAATATTGGATGCAATTAGGAACTATATATTGAGTATCCCGACTTTATTTGTTCAGACTTAATTTTGTGTATTTTTGTTGCCAGTGTGTGTTTTGATGTGGCTTTGTTTGGTAGCAGTTGGAAAATTTGAAATATGATGTGTAATTTATGGGTTTGTCATATACTGATGGTGCTAAGGTTAATGTTAATTTCATGGCGATTTAGAACAACGACTTTGAGTTTAATTTGGAGTTTTCACCTTATAGCAGGGAAAGTATTTCCACTACGATGATGAGCGGCCTCAATGCCGAATTCTTAAGGATAAAAAAAGATATGAACTGGTGGATTTCATTCAGCCATGAAAATGGAGTAGGGAGACAAACTTTTCAGCAACATGGTAAAAATAAAAAATAAAAAGAAGGATCTTTTATTTGCTTGAATGTTTTAGCATGACACTTCCAAGTAAATTACAGAAACAGATTTGGTAATTACTTTTCCAAAAGTGTTTCTAGCTGTTCGTTTTTTCCAGTTGGGTTGCTTGCAATGCAGTTTAATTTTCACAAATAGTTTTCATACAAATTGAAATTCTAAGTAAATTGGATTGATGCATGTTACAAATTGTCAACCTAAACTACATGTTTCGAAATGGGAGAGCTTAATGTGCCAAATCTAACCATGGTCTATGCAATCCTTGCCTGCTACATATGAGAAAACATGTCCACCAAGTCAATTACTATTAATTGCGACTTGTCTTGAAGATAAAACTAATTTTCTTTTGGAACAAATGTAGATTTAGTCTCTACAACTATGCTGATTTGCGATAAGCTTCATATTGTATAAAAATGTTTTGATAACTTTTTGTGTTATGCTAAAATAGGAAATATAAGTTTTTACTATCAACTTCTATCTAAAATATTGACGGATTTCGTTAATGTATCGCATGTTGGGTCGAATTATTTAAAAGTAAAAATAATAAAAAAAAAATTTCATTGATTTTTTTTTTTTTAAAAAAAAAAACACTAAAAAATGGGGTAGTTGAGCCACCCCTGGCCAAATGAAAGTAGTTGAGCTGAGGGGAGGCCAATTAACCTCTATGGCCTTGGGTTGCTCGGCCACCTTCGTTTGGCTGAGTCAAACCCTTCTTTGAGCTTCAATTCTTTTTTTTTTTTTTTTTTTCTTTTTTTATTCTTTTTATTCTTTTATTCTGAAAAGAAGGGTTTCTCATACTACTACATGAGTTGATTTCTTTGTTGAGATGTTATTATAAAAAGAAATGATTGAAATTTAGATATTGAATTTTCCATAGTATTTGTTCTCAAAAAATAAAGAGAAAAAGATTTCAGAGTTCTTGTTTTCAAACAAAAAATATAAAGAGATTGAGTACTTGCAAAAATTAGAGGAGAGAATAAGAGAAAAAAAAAAGAGTAATCAAAGAAAGGGGGATTTTTTCATGTACTCAAAAGAGAAGAAAAAATAATTATTTTGAAAACATAACTAAAATTTAATTGGCCCAGAAGATTAGAAATAGCTCGGTTGATCAGAGGATAGGATGGAATCAAACCACATGTTGAGTCATGGTACCTTGCGGTCAAAACTATGGCTACAAAATGAGGAATAGCTCCTCTCCCTGCCACGTCACATGTGCTTTACTTTTTTTTTTTTTTTTGAACAAATTTCCAATCTTATAAATACGAGACCCAAAGGTCAAAAGTTAGGGGCCCAAAGACTCCTTAAGAACAATATCAGAGACTGGAGGTGGAGTTTCCTCCAACCATATTGAGTCACTGACATAAAACACAGCTGCCTTAGCTAACATATGGGCAACAAAATTTGCCTCTCTTTTTACATGAATTACACGAAAAGATCTAAGAGAGTACAGTACTGATCTAATATCATCAGTGAAGTGTCCAATTTTGCTCAAAGAAGGAATGGCCAAATTAATCTCATTTACTACCTGCAAAGCATCTCCTTCCAAAATGATATCAAGCAAACCTGATTCTTTCGCCAAGACAACAGCATGAAGAGCAGCCTATGCCTCAGCAACAAGAGAATCTGTATGACCATGTAATGTAAGACTGTGTGCTGCCACTACTAACTCTTGATAATCACAAGCAATAATCCCAACTCCCATCCTTCTGTTCTTCATGTCAATTGCAGCATCTCAGTTGATTTTATAAAGACCTAGAGAAGGGGCCTTCCATTGGACTGGGGGAACAGGTATAGCGTGAAAATCATTCTCCTTTTCAGTTGGCGCATTAGCTCTTTTAAAATCCTCAATGGAAATAACTACTTCCCTTATTAGTTGATTTGGCGATATAAAAACCCCACCAAACACTATAGAATTTCTTCTCAGCCATAATTTCCTAGCTAGAACTGCCCAAAGCTCAATATTCACAGAAGAGCATCTCCTCATCAAAGTTTCTAGAACGCTACTCAAACTGACAGCTCCACCACTACATTTTTGTAAGCTTTTGGGTCCCAAGCTCCACACATCCACCGCAGCCAGGTACTCCCATAGAATGTGCAAAACTGACTCAATCTCAATAGTGCAAATAGGGCATATTCGGTCTCCCACAACTCGCCTATGGAAGAGGTTTTCCTTAGTAGGAAGTAAATTGTTGCAGGCTTTTCAAATAAACATCTTTGTAGCATTGGGAACATTAAGGCCCCAAATGACCTTCCAAATTTCAGCCCTGTGTTGATGTTTGAACACCCACTTCTTTGGCTAGCTTGAATATCCTTCTCCATATAATAGGCACTCCACACAGAAAATGGCATTCTTTGTACACCTCCATATCATCTTATCTAGTGGCTGGAGAGGACTCAAAGGGATATTGCAGATGAGTTGAACATGTGCTTTACTTTATTATACCTTCATTATTAAAAATTGAGGTATTAGTGTCGTTTTAATACAAAACGACACTAATCAACATCGTTTTTAAGTAAAATGACATCACTCATGATAGTCATGATGTCGGTTTCTTTAAAATGAGGTCATTGACTGAAGTCAGTTAAGAAAAACAACGTCACTCACGCTCGTGACGTCATTTTAAATAAGACGACGTCATTCAAAAAGACGTCACTCAGTGACATCGTTTCCTTTAAAATGACTCTACTTGGCCTTGTTTATGGTTAAAACAACAATACTTGGAGTCATTTTTTATTAAATGACTCAAATTGGAGTCGTTTTAACCCAAAAAGGACTTAAATTGGAGTTGTTCTAACCAAAAATGACTCCGCTTGGAGTCTTTGGGTCCTGTGCCACACTCCTAGCCTTACAGGTGTACATGGTTTTCTAAGAAATCATTGTATTTGAAATATTGCAAGAAAAACTAACAGCAAAACAAAGGAAGCACCATTGGAAACGAACCTACATTGTTTAACATACAGATAATCTGTTAACAGTTTTGCATCAGAACCTGCAACAATTGGCGCAGTGCAAGCTGGATAGTAGGCACCCTGTCATTTTAGTTACAAAAATCATCAACCATCCTAACAGGGATCATGCAGTAGCCATAAAAAATCCTCTGCTTTCAATGATTACCTTTGCCCACATAGCAGCTATCAGAAGAAAAGGTAGTGATTGGTAATTCAAAGCCTACACTTCAGCAAATCTAAAGTTCCAAAATTTCTCATGATCTTGATTTAGCACCAGAGAACAAGTTCAACAGGTCGCCATAGAACAAGTTCAGTAACTGAAATGCATATGGGGTCCATGTGAGATCATCCTCGAAATCACGCATATACTTGGTGGCAAGAAACTGGACGTCAGCCCTCGTATTCTCATACTGATTCCCACATTGATGGTCTGGTCTGAATGTTTGGGATAATTACACTTTACCCCCCTGATTTATCCACAGGGTGGCGATTTACCCTCCCAATGTACCAAAATTGTTAGATGACCCTCCCGAACTTGCCAACGTTTGGCAAGTTATACCTTCCGTCCACTCGCCCATCTGTTTAGATGAAAAGTCAGTCACGTGCAACTTACATGACCTTTTAATGCATTTCCACTTCCCCAAATACCCCATCTATTCAAAACGGTGAGTTTAAGGGCCAATCTGAAACATCCATCCAACGCACCATGTCTGCACTACTCCTAATTTACGGAACTGCCACTGCACCACATCTCCTCGTCCCCGTGTATCCGCCATTTTCACACTTTCTGTCTCTCTCAGAAACCTAGAGAGCTGAGCCAGAGAGACCCACCGAAAATAATGGATGTGTACGGGCTGTCGTCGAGTGGAGCAGACTGCAGCTTCCCCATCTACGACCTTCTCGACTTCTCTAACGAGTCAATGACGAGCTCTCCTCCTCCTGAAGATTGCAACGGATCATAGCATAACACACCCGTGAAGAAGCAACTTTCTGAGTCTTTCAAAGGCAATCCTTCCAACCCACCAATTTCTTCCCGCATGATTTATTCCTTGACCCGCTGAAACAAGCAGCAGTCTTGCTGTCCAGTGTACAGTCAACAGGAAACAAAGAGACAAAGAGACAAACAACCAATTATAAATAAATAACTTTAGCCTAGGCAGCCATGCACAGAACAATGAAAGTGGGTGTTGTTGTTTATGCGTAATTTGCATGAATCTCCACGTTCTATGAATTTGTGACACAGATATACTCCATTATATGATGTTCAGACAAGGAAAAAACGACAGGAAAAAAAAAAAAAAGAAGAAGAAGGAATGCTAGTCTTTGACAAAGAGTTGTTTCAGCATAATTGGGTCAGTGAAATTCTTGTCTTTCCAGTCTGTGATACAGAGTTTGGATTGAAATTCCCACCATTGAAGTCCGTTTCGAGCACCTAACTGTAGATGTAGAAGCTTATGTTGAAAACAGAGCATTACCCAAGGTGTGACGTCCCACATCGCCTGGGAATGAGGATGTGCTTATATGTATAAATGCACCCTATATGAAACAACGCGTTTTAAAGCCGTGATGGCAATGAACCTATCAGAACTCCGCAGTTAAGCGAGCCGCTGCGAGAGCAATCTCAGGATGGGTGACCTCCTGGGAAGTCTGGTATGGGGAGCCAAAAGCGGACAATATTGTGTCATTGGGGGTGGGTCGTTACACAAGGCATGTGACACAGATGTTATGACAGCTTGGTTTGTGTTCAGTTTCTTGCTAGCTTGCGCGTATCATCAGCAACGAACAACAGGATTCCAATATCACACCAAAAAGACGCTCCATCTACAAATCCTCTGTTTCAATTGAATAAAACAAAGGTGAACAAAGCATGCAACCATGTTTCCACTTATTCGTTTGGTGTGCCTCATCATACGTGACCAACTCTTTTTCTGCAAAATGTTATGGTGTGCCTCATCATACATTGTTGAATAAGTGATGAGTCCAATAATTACAAGTGCAAAAGCAAGATAGTATAACCAATCTACCTGCAATAGAAGATTAATATATCAGGTTCGATATGATTGAAACCAGTTGTAAAGAAACGAGATGTATTTGCTTAAAGGCTAAAATAGTTGAAGAACTGAATACAATAAGCTTCATAATCGAAAAACTTGGGTCCAAGCTATTTATATCGCAGCTCAGTAATATAGGCGTAAACTTGAAAATCATACCTGCTGTTGGTAGATAAAAATGTGAACAATAACTGCCCACATATCAGATGTTAGGAGAGAGAGATTGAACATTGTGGCTCCACTTAACTGTATACAAAATTAATACCCACATTAAAGACTGTCTGTTGATATTTCTCATAGAACAACTTCACCATAAGAAAGGCATTTTAAGCCATCGATTTCTAGTTTCATAATTAGTTCATAGAGGAAATTAGAATACAAAAAAGAAGTTTAAGAGAAACACTCTTAAACTTCGTGTAACCAGAACTTGGATATTGAACAATATATTTTTATTCTCATCTCTCAGTCTAACTAAGAAATATATATGTAAAACACATTGTTCCAATACTCATTCAATAACTAGATCTAACTGAAAAGTAATTCATCTAAAGAAAATAATTGCATGAAAATTGTTGAGGAGAAGGAAACTTACCTTGAGGACGAAAGGAGCAAGGGAGAAGAACATAAAGATTGCTAGAGCATAGCCAGCAAAGGCTAATATTTGAAAACATGAAGAAGAAAAATATCCTGTTTTGAACTGTAACCAATGCACCTATTTGAAAATAAGACAGGAAAGGCATGCCATAATGTAACAGTTAAATTCCTACATTTTGTTTCCACACTGTCTTTTGCATTTAACATTACGCTTAGTGAAAATACAACAGTAAGTGTACCTCAATGATGGAACATGATATGACATAATATTACTCCCTGATATTACTAATGATGTCTAGAAGTCACAAAGTTTCTTCTAGTAACCTCATCAATGAAACTCGCGCGTCACCCTAATTGTGATAGCTTGGCAACAATTTTAGGTCATGTAGAAACTTCATGTGAGGTGAATGGAAGGGCTTACGTACCTTCCTTATTAGAAGGGCTTGCCAGTGTCTTCGTTAAAGCATTTGCTAGTGGGCTTGACACATAATGAGCAGGAACAGGACAAACGTTTTTTTTTTCCTTTTCTTTCCGCCGATTCACGTCAGCCCACTGCCACCCCTCAATTTCTCCGGTAGCTATATTGGTTGCTGGTACCTTGCAGTCTTGCAGAGGACGAAGACGTGCTGCCAAGAAAGAAGATGCATGCTGCGCAGGGGGTTTGAACCGGGTATTTGATGGGTTTGAACCGGATATAAAGGCCGATGGGGACATGGGTATTTTGGGAATGATTTATGCTTAAAATGTCATGTGCAATGAATGTGACCAAATTTCCATCCAAATTGACGGGTGAGTAGACGGATAGTATTTATTGCCATGCTTTGACAAGTTCGGGAGGGTCATCTAACAATTTTGGTACATTGGGGGGTGAATTGCCACCCTTTGGATAAAATAGGGGGGATAAACATGACTTCCACATTACCTTCTGTCAATCAGACATAACAGTCCACCCGCGACCTTTCCCACTTCCCACATAAACATCATCAATAAGAAGTCCTAAAAACCACTCCCAAGATGCCCTTGTCTCACCCTCTGCAACCACATACGCAATGGAGAACATATTATCATTCCCATCCTTCCCAATGGCACACAACAACTGGCCCCCTACTTCCCCTTTAAGGTGACAAGCATCCAAGCATACATCTGTCCTACAGCCATACTTGAAACCTTTCTTGCATGCATCCAAGCATATATACAACCTCTGGAAGCAGGATCCCTCTATTTTCACGTATGCACTACTGTTGGGATTTGACCTCAGTATGGCTTCACAATACTTCATTGCATGGCGGTATTGCTCCGAACGACTACCATAGATTGCCTTAAGTGCAACCTTTGTTGCTCTCCAGCATCTGCCTACAGGAACATCAATATTGTGATCCATTTTCACCCTTTGTTGCAATGCATAGGGGGTTCATGTGAGATCATTCTCGAAATCAGGCATATACTTGGTGGCAAGAAACTGCACGTCAGCCCTTGTATTCTCATACTGATTCCCACATTGATGGTCTGGTCTGAATGTTTTTATCTATATTGATTATTTCTTTGCATCCAAAGATGCGTGAATCCTCCATTCACAACCTTCACCTTGCTCCTTACAAATTGCACTCACCCTCACCCTATCATTGTGTTTATATTTGAAATCAAACCCATGTTGCACAGCATACCATTTTAGTGCCTTTTTTAAATACACATGTATCAGCAAACAATAGCCCCTTCTCCAACTCAATTGGCACCCTCATGTCATGGTTCTCATTAAACTCTCGATACCTCCTCCTTTTTCGTTCTGTCAACTCATCATCGGACCCATCCAAACTCATCAACTCTTCAGTATCGTAGTACTCTTCACCATCTTCATGTCCAGTGCTTGCATGTGGTTCCTCACCTACAAACTTTCCCCATCAATTTTCCATGTATTCCTTGTTAACTGGAACATCACTTGCGAACAGATCGTCGTCATCATCAGTTATTTCAAAGTCACTCAACTGCAATTCTTCTTCATCAACTAAGTCTGGCATACCAGGAACACTACATTCACCCCCATTTTTCCTTCTAGTAGACAATCGGACACCCTTTCTACCAGTGGCACCACCCCTTTTTTTCCTCCCACCCTTTGGTTTTTTTTCTCTTTTTCTGCGAAACCCGTTCTTTCTTTTTTGAAGGCTTTGTTGCAGCATCACCATTGACATTCCCCTCAATATTTTCTGCATCAACTGCATATCCAGCATTCCCCAAACCAGCATCTCCCTCGGCATTCCCCAAGCCAGCATCCCCCTCATCATCACCTTCTGGCGGTGGCAAAAACAGTACTTCCCCAACAATATATGGTTCATCAACCCTATGTTCGACATATATGTGAACACTCGTCAATCCATATACTTCTACAATATTGAGAAAATCCACTACTTGTTCATCATTTGTCAATGGCTTCCCCAATTCCTCCACATCATTGCCATCCATCTTGAATCAGTATTTTAGGTCATTCACATACCCAAGATCCCTAACAATGTCCTCAATTTCCCACGCCGAAAGGAAATCAACATCATAGTTTTTGATTTCATCCGTCAGCCCCCCAACATACTGAAGGCCAGGATTGTGTTGCACTACTCCACCATGATGAATGGTGATATCCAGTAACATATTTGCAGATGGAGTTGTGAATGAATGAGAGTCAAATAATTTTTTGTTGTTGGAATTATAATTGCTGAATATAAAATATGATGTTGAAAAAAATATGCATGGTTTAGATGAAACGTTTGCATGCAAGGTTTGGAGTATGTTGCCAACGTTTCAGAATAAAGTTTGTCCAACTGTTACTAGCATGCAGCAACAATAAAGTGGACAAACTATGTAAGAAATTTTTTTAAGTCGACAAACCTAGGGACCACATGTCAACTGCACGTCTAATGGTAAGATTTAATAAATGGTTTGAAAACGAGACACTCAGGGACCACAATGTCAAACACATTACACATAGTCACTGCTTACTTTATTCTGAAACACATACTCAGGGACGATGATAATGACCCCACTGCCCCACATGTGGGCTCTAACATCTATCTGTTTGAGTCTTATTAACACTATAACAATAATGGCTTAACAAAGAATAAGTGACACAAACGTCACAAGCCATACCAAACCTATAAAATAGTGGACAACCCGTGGTCCGACAATTACAACTGTCGCGGCGAGCTTCAGTCATAATATCCTAAGCACACTGCTACCGACCCATCGACTATACCGAAGTACCTGCAGCCAAAGAAACATCATCTACACGGTTGTGGTGGTATCCACATCCGCATAGGTGAAATTATGAGTTCACCACCTTAGTATACCTCATACTAAGACCTCAGTGGTATAAGACTAACTGAGTTTTCACAAAGAACCAACCTTTATATTATTTTAGTCGTGCGAGCACTATATTAGCCACAATTTACCAACAGCTAATGCAGCAAACACCGACTATTCAGAAATCATTTAAAACATACTATATAGCTGTGAACATATGTAGAAGTTCCAATCTACCGCTTGGAAGATTCTACATATAGACTCCTCTATAATAATACTTTTCACCGGTCGCTTGGACATATGTGCACACGATCACTCCATCACAGATATCACGTATACACATAAGTCTTAAGCAAAGAACATGGCATCTTACTCTTCCATACTAGGATAACATCCTTCAACAAAACACTCGCAACACCATCTCTAATCGTATTCCAGTTTCGTGCCTTGACGTCAGTAGATCATGAGAGCACTAGAGTTAAACTCAATCATGCTAACACGTCTTTCCTGATGAACAAGAACAGTCAACTTTCTTACTCATAGACATGCCATTACTCGCACCTGGGTAGTCATGTATCCATGTACTTTCAAGTTCAATGTATGACCTTAACACATGACTATCCGATAGAAATATACATAAGATCTTTTTCATGAAGACTCTTATGCATACTAATACGTCTAGCAAAACTACTCATAACATAAAAACAACTCTCACAAAACAATGCTATAATGCTATGCATGAACTGGGGCTGATACTGTTATGCTGCTGATACTGATACTGCTGATACTGATATTGTTATGCTGCTGATACTGATACTGCTGATACTGTTATGCTGCTGATATACTGATACTGCTGGTATGTATGCTCTATACTACATGCTCAATGTTCCGTGCTTGACCAGTATATATTGCACTACTGTGTTACGCTGAAATCATGCAGTTGTTAAATCACGCCCTTTTAAAACTAAACAAATCCAGCATTTTATCGATCATTTCGAAGACATTCAAAACTTAGTTTCTTTATCAAATCTACGCAGTTTCAACATGACATGTTCTCAAACAATTTTACACAATTTAAATCCCAACCGCAGAACTTAACACTTTAAATCTATTCAATACTTTTCACTCATACACTATCTCTTTAACATCATTGATATAGTTTAAACATAATCAAAACTAAACAAATCATCTCAAAGCATATACATTTCATCATATGGTTGGTTCGGATTCATAAACAATATATATATTTTTATCAATCCAATACATATAAAAATATATATTTTCTCAGTGAGTGGAATACCCACCTTGGCTGCATTAGACTCCTGACTCGAACTCCCATTGGATTCCAATTACTCGAACTCTATCTTGGAGAACCCATTGAAGTCTCCAATTACAACACCATCCTGCAAACATTGGTAGCATTAGACTATGCTATTGAATCACATACTCTATGACATCCTAACTACCCGCGTGCTCACACGTCACATCACTCACTTCTAAAGCTAGCTAGGTATCCTAAACTATTATTAGGCTAATCATTGGTTATAGGTTTGCGCCTTATCTTATTTATCCACTAGAAGATGCATCTATTATTTCATTAGCTTATTTGTTATTGTTGCGTCACATTATTATTTCTAATCATTTTTATAGCTTGTTGTTTATTTATTTAACATAACCAAGTGTATTTGCTTATTTATAAACATCTATGTATAGAATGCTTATTAAGCTAAACCTAATCTCATAACACACTTATATATTTCACAATACGCATATAGGCACATAAATCATAAAGTTCCAATACTATTAGATTTTAAAGTCTATCTAGGCATTCTCATAGTACCACTATTTAACTTTCTTTTGTCTTAAGGTTATTTGGACAATTTACTAATTTACGACATTCACATTTTAACCATTATATTTAATGCTTAATCTTTATCATTTACTAACCATCAAAGTTGTTTAGGTCTAGGACTTTAACCTTATTTAACAAACCATAACCAAGATGTCATGACTAAAATCTCCTTCCACATTAAGACATACATACTCGGCTCTATAACAACCCAACATCCAAACCTATGTCAAAAATCAACTCATTTACATAACAAGATCAATCTCTTCTAATTTGGAATTACTCTTACAAAAATTACACAACACCCATCATCAACAATTAACAATTACGTTCTCTAATATCCCCATGAGGTCTCAACTCAAAGTGTATCAACAAATCCAATACATAGGGTTAACAACTTAAAATCAACTACAACCTTCATCAATAAATTACCATTCACCAATACTTAAGAATCTGGCCATTAAAAATCCGTATTCATAGAGCCATTCACACTAACATATTACAAATTTAACAATCCAATTCAATTGCTTGGAAATAAATGACAAAGTCTACACCCCATCCTTTCAAAACTACATAAATCCATAGTGAAAGCACAAGTCATAAACACAACACTATAAATTCACCATTCGGTCCAACCTTCCATAAAAACCTAATCACAACTCCAATATCACATTCAAACCCCAATCGGTTAAAACAACCCTAAAACCACATCCAAATATCATTTAACAGAAAATCAACACCAAAGCCTCAATTGGGACATTCCAATCCAACTCCTAATTTCAGATTTCACCACAATACACCCATCAATCCATTTTCGGTTAGCACTAACCCTAAAACACAAGTCCAAATAATAACCTAAACATTACATAAACAGAAAACCTACCACAATTCGGATTTCAACCAATACTACACTATGTGAACTTAATAAAAATCCAACAACTCATTTTACAACATTATATGCGAGTTATAACACCAAAAACCGAAACTCCTAAGTGAAAAAATATCATTAGGCCATCCACCGATTGAAACACTAAATTTCTTTTATCATAACAAAACTCAAATCAAACCCGTAAGGTTATTCACCTAAATCAGTAGCTTTATAAACCCTAAAATTCCTACTAAGATCAAACCCAAAATCATCAAGAACCACATACATATATCCAGCCCACAAAATCCAACATCCAATTCCATACAACCCAACACAAAATCATCCACCTAAAATCAACCCAAACACCCATACAATCAATTCAAATTCATCAATTCTTAAACTATGCATAGTCAAAACACAATCCATTGAAAATCCCCAAAATTATCAAACCCTAATTCAACAATCGACAAATTAATCCACAAAAATTATAAAACTTATACCTTGGGGATTTTCCCCAAAAATCCATTAAAAATTGCCTATGATTTTCGCCGGAAAAGTCGCCGGAAACCGCACTTGGAGAACCGGGTCTTCCTCACGGGTTCAGCGGGTCATGGGTCGCGGGTCTGAGGGATTCTGGGCTACGGGCCTTCGTGGGTCAACAGGTCTTCGCCGGAAATCCACTGGAACCGCCGGAAATCGCCACTGGAAGTTGCCGGAAAACGCCCTTAGAGAACCGGGTTTTCTGGATTTTCGGGTCGCGGGTCACTGGGTCGCGGGTCTAAGGGGTTCTGGGTTACGGGTTTCATGGGTCTTCACAGGAGATCGCGTCGCCGGCGCCTTCTGGTCTCGTCGGCGCCACCCACCGGAGGATCGGACTCCTCCCTCAACTCTCCCGATCTCATCTCGCTCTCAGCATCTCTCGGTTCTCCCTCCATCTCACACTCTCTGTCTCTCTTCCCCTCTCAGTCACTCAATCTCTCTCTCTCATTCTCTCTCTGTGGGTCACTCGGGCAGAAGAACAAAAAGAAGAAAGAAGAAAGGGAGAAGAAGAAGAAAGGAGAAGAAAGAAGGAAAAGAAAAGGAAGAAAGAGAGGGATACGGTGATGCAGAGGACAAGGGAGAAAATGAGGGGAAAATTACTAAAATGCCCCTCACATTAAATCTAACTACATTTTACCCCTTACTTTAAACCCTTTATTCTTCGATTATATAAATATAATCATTTAAAATCTATTGTTAATCTCATCTATTTATAAACACCAATTTATTAATTGCTAAATGTCCTATTTATTTTCTTGGTCTTTACAAGATTAGTGGAAATGCTAGAGCTCTGAAGAGGTTGAGAACTGCTTGTGAGAGAGCAAATATGATTCTTTCTTATGCATATGAGACTACCATTGAAATTGATTCTTTAGATAATGGTATTGATTTCTCCACAAGTATTACGTACCCATGCTAGATTTGCGGAACTCAATGTAGACTTGTTTAGCTGAGGAAGATGAGGCTACTCTTTTTGGAGTGTTAACGCACATGTGATTAACGCTTTTTCTGTGTCTTTTCTTTTCTTTGTTTCTTATTCTCCAAGTTGTTGGAAATATTAATTAATTGCATTTTTTTTTTAAGTCATACCATCTTCTCAAAATTTGACTTGAGGCAAAGTTTTTTTTCTTTTCTTTTCTTTTCTTGATTTTGATTTAAGTAGGAAACTTTTTGCTAATAGAATGGTATTTAGAGATATGCTACCTTGCATGTTTTGGTCCATTTGCGGTTTATCTCTTTTACAAATCAATTATTGGATTTATTTCATATGTGAGTCATACAAATTCAATAGTTGATTTGCAAAAGAAATTATATGGAGTTAGGCAGCAAATGGACCAAAGATGTAAAAAAAAACATTTCTCAAGTATTTAATTCTCTTTTCCTTCAACTCATTCTCTAAAAGTAAAGGAATTTAGTCTCTTAAAGTAATATGTGTCCCTTAACATGTAAGAAATACATATTTTTTTTAAGAGTGATATATGTTATTTAGTAGACTTAAATACAACTGACATAAATAGATGGCGTGACAGTAAAAAAAAAAAGTATTAATCTAATGATTGATTTTTACTGCCATGCCATCTAATTGTATCGCAGTTGTACATAAGTGTACAAAATATAATTACTCATTTTTTAATAACATGTGCTTCTCAAATACTGTTTTAATAACATTAATAAAAAAAAATATGGAATTCTTTCTAGCATGTTCAAAAGACATATGTTACTTTCGGAGACGGATGAATTGAAAGAATTCCTACAGTCAAATTTAAAAGAAATTTATAGTTTGTTCTTTCTGCCTCCTCTAATTTAAGATTTTGTTACGTAACGATAGATATGGTAGGATTTTCGAAGAATCTTAGACCTCCTATGAGCAATTAGAGATGCTTTGAACTCACAAACACAAGGTTTGATAATTTGCTTGATTGATACTTTTATTCAATAACAAAGTAGTATTTAAAAGAACATAATACAATAAAAAATAAAGTTTCATATGAACTAGAATTTTCATTTGACTCCAAACTCAACAACCTAACCTGTTGTCAACAAGACTCCTAAAAGATAAAGATAAAATAGATAAATATAATCCTACCCAAATAACAACATAAAAATATAAACTTTAAGACATACTTCTACCAACACAACAATAACAAATTAATACAACTAATTAATTAATAAACTGAACAACTGATAAAGCAATAAAACATTATTAAACTAAATAACCAAACATTGATCGACTCAATACTTAACAAGAACTAAACGCGCAACAGATTTGAGCTCTCACGATTTAAATAAAGCACACCCAGCGTCAAAAAGGAAAAGGGATAAAGAAACCTCCGTATTTGCTTTAGAAATGAATGGAAGCCATTTCATGAAAAAGAGGCAACTTTTTCAAATTCTTCAACCAATATAATTTAGTACGATATTCTGATGTTTTAGTCACCTTTCAAAGGCCCACTCCGGGTAAAGAAACTTAACAGACCAAAAAGCTTTTCCAAACTGTGTGTACTTCTTGAGCAAGGAAACAAAATCCTATAAAATGACCATCTTCGACCTGTCATCTACTTCAGTTTTGTGAAACGTGATCGTTCCGGGAGTCGAGAATGGCCAGCAAAGGGGAGGGCCCAGCGATAGGAATTGATTTGGGGACGACGTACTCGTGCGTGGCAGTGTGGCAGCATGATCGAGTAGAGGTCATAGTGAACGATCAGGGCAACAGGACGACGCCGTCTTATGTTGCCTTCACTGAAAAAGAGCGTTTGGTCGGTGAGGCAGCCAAGAACCAGGTGGCCAGGAATCCCACAAACTCCATCTTTGGTAATTTTTAGTCTATAATCAGCCATATTTATATAGCTCTTTAACGTCCAAGTTTATGAATCTCTTATCTGGTAGTATTTAAGTAGTAATAAAAAAGAACCTGGCTGTCTCTACCCACATCTGATTGCATTCTTCTAGTTTCATCCAAAAATGGCGGAAATTGAAGCTTTAAATTTTGATAGGAATCGAATTAACGGAATGTTTTCCTCTTTAATTTTTTTTTATATATTTTTTTATTTTAAATGCATTCTTGGCCGGAGGACTTGGAGGTAATTGTGACAAATAGCTAGCTCTACGAGGTTTAAAAAACAAAACAAACAAATAAATCTTAAGTGTTAAAAAATTGAGATGTGTTTGGTGTTATTTTATTATACAATAGATATACAAGAAAATAAAACTAAATTTTTTTAAATTTTTTTTAACATATTGTGACATCTGTTACTTATAATAATAATAAAAAAAAATAGAGAAATTAGTAAAAAAGATAAAGGAAAACAAATAATTTTTTCTTTTTTCTTTTTCTTTTTCTTTTTAAAAAAAAAAACTGTAACGGAGGGGTTCGAACATAGCAGTGGCGTTCAGTCCTGCAAAGGGGGCAACCAGGCGTTGGAGAATTTGGAAATAAGTTCCGGGCAGCCTCTTATCTTTCCAGGTTCTAACCAATGCCCCCATCTTTGATTCTCCATGAAAGTCCGGCCAGCTAGCTTTGAGAAGATTACATGGAGATTAAATACTTATCCAAGCAAAAGAGGGTCTTCTACTTACCCAAGCTTGCTTCCATAATAGTTTCATCTAGATTGTACTTTGCTTTTAAAATCATAGCGGCCATGATTTTTGTATTGAGTAATGATTCATTGCCGCTTTTTTTATACAATTTTTCACCACCTTACTTATTTGTTAAGGTGGTCTCCAATCTTATTTTATTTTTAAAACTTAAAAAGTAATAGAGGACCACTTTGCCACATAGGCACGGTGGGGAAAAGTTATATAAAAATGTGATAATGAATCATTACTCTTATGTATTAGTAAGCAAGTTTAGCAAGTAATGTTGTACTTAAACATTCTAGGCGCTCATTCTCTCAATTACAAACCACCCTAAAACTTCGAGAAACCCATTTTCTCCCGGCCCATCCGATGAGTCTTTGATTTTTTTCCTTTAGCCCGACCAGAAATTAAGCATTATCAAATTAACTTTTCTACAAAATGTCTTTGGTAGTTGAAAGATACTTATGTTGTAAGTTGGAATTGTTTGAATCATTGCTTTTACTAGGATTTAATTTTCTTTCCTGCTTGAGAAAGGAATGTGACCTTCCAAGTAATTCTAACCATTCAGCCTATTCTAAATTTGGTCCTCGATACTTAATTTTGAAGGCATTGATTTTGGATTTGTCAATCAATTAATGCCAGTAATCCCAAATAATTCTCATAGCTATACGTTGATTGTATCTCAACATTAATTGCCAAAATTTGTTCCTTAACATCCTCTTTGCCCGATTTATTAGTACTAAATTGCATTTTACATCATTGGATAATTATAAAACTTACTAAACTTATAACCAATCGCCTTCGTGATATTGCTAAGTGTTTTATATTTCAAATCACCGTTGAATTTCAATCCCAAAAAATGGATTATCTTCCCTCCAAACTAACACACATTTTATAAATATACATTCAAACTTTTATTTTATTTTATTTTTTTTGACATGTCCACACAAGAGGAGGAAGAGGGATTCGAACTAGTGATCTCCGCTTCATGAGGCGTGGTCCCCAGCCGATTGAACTACCTCTTAGAGACCAAACTTTTAATTAATAAGGTCTTACTTAGCCTTCTCAAACTATCATTCATTTACAAGTTACACAATCCATTAGCTTATGGCTTTAAAATAGAAGGAAAATTGATCACGTTACATGTGTACATGTTAATTTTTACTTAACATATCGAAATTACTCCTAAAAAATTGTATAAAAAATTTAATTTAAAAAAAGAAAAGAAAAGGAAGGCTAATCAACCCTCAGCCTTGAGGGATGGCTGGGACGGTTCAACCACCCGTGAGCCTTCCTCCATTTTTGCTTTTGTTTTGTTTTCCTTTCTTATATATATATTAGGGAAAAAGTAACACAGTACCACATCTAGTTGGTGGGTCATGCGTACAACGTTCTCCTCGTTATAAAAAAAAAAAAAAAAAAAAAAAAAAAAAATGTTAAGTTTTCTTTTTTAATCCTTTGTATTTATTAGAGGTTTGGACCTAAAAACTATAAATCTAGATGTCCATTTTCAATTCAAAACTCAATCAAGAGCTGAAAAAGATTCTTGAGAATCAT
Organism: Alnus rubra; assembly: GCA_028654335.1. Taxonomy (NCBI): domain Eukaryota; kingdom Viridiplantae; phylum Streptophyta; class Magnoliopsida; order Fagales; family Betulaceae; genus Alnus; species Alnus rubra. The sequence continues at coordinate 536,328 of JAJPGS010001661.1, read as the reverse complement.
TTGAAGCGATATCTTAAGAAATATTGTTAAAATGCATTTTCTTTATGATTGTTTTGTTATAAAAATAATAACAAATTAAACAAACTAACAACCAATCATATGCTAGTATTGGTAACTGTTACATATATTTCACAATTCACATCACCATCGAATTTGATCTTGGCCCAAAAAATAGATAATCTTGACAAAAAAATTGTTTTAAGAAATTTGGTCATATAAATTGTTTTACTTTTACTTATAAGAAACCTTATAATCTTGTGTCTGTCTTTCATTCCAATTCTTAATATGCCGGTTGGTTCTTTTTTTTTTTTTTTTTTTTGAGTTAAATACGTTTGACCCTCTTGTGGTTTAAAAATTTTATTTTTCGCTCCATGTAGTTCATTTTGTATCGTAGATGGTACTTCGTTTATGGCTAAAGATAGAAATGATACATCTGTTTAACTTCCGTACAAAAATTGACGAAAGTCCACGTCAACACCTCTAAGAAGTTTGACTCGTGTCCTATACCTAAATAAAAATTATAACTAAAAATAATAAAAAAAAAAACTTTTAAAAAATGAGGGGTGGCTCGAGCCACCTCCATGGCCCTTGCGGGTGGCTTGGCCAACCCCAAAAAGTAAAATAGGGGTGGCCAAAACCTCCCTTAAGAGCCTTGGTGGTGGCGAAGCCATCGTCATTTGGGCTGGGGGTTTGGTTCAGCCACCCGCATAAGGCCAAAAAGAAAAAGAAAACATTTAGGGTTTGGCCCTTGGGGTGGCCAAACCACCCTCGAGGGCCATGGGGGTGGTTTGGCCACCCCCAGATTGGTTGGTCTAGGATGGCCAAACCGACCCCCAAGCCAAATGGGGGTGGCCGAGCCACCCCTAGACCGGGCATCAAGCCACCCTTTTTTTCATTTTTTTAATTTTTTATTATTTTAATTTTTTTTAATTTTTTTTTAATTTTCAATTAGGCATATGACACGTATCAACTTCTTAAAGATGTTGACGTGGACTTCCGTAAATTTTTGGACGGAAGTTAGACAGAGATATCATCTCTGTCTTTAGCCATAAATGAGGTACCATCTACGATACGAAATGAACCACAAGGAACAAAAATAAAGTCTTTAAACCACACAGACCAAAACCGTATTTAATCATTTTTATTTTCCTAAAGGTATATTGAATCTACTAGCAACAAAAACTCCTTTTAAAACCCTAAATATTGTCCTATGACAATATAACAATTTGCTAGTAAAAGTAAAAAGGCATGCCAATATAAAAACTTGTCAATATTGAGATTCTTCTACTTTAGTCTTGTTGAATCATTTTATCATTTTTCTCTTATTTATTTTGCAGATGCAAAACGATTGATTGGTAGGAGATTTAGTGATTCCTTAGTTCAAAATGATATCAAGCTCTGGCCATTCAAGGTCATTGAAGGTCCTCTCGACAAGCCGATGATTGTAGTCAATTATAAGGGTGAAGATAAGCATTTTGCTGCGGAGGAAATCTCATCTATGGTCTTAAAAAAGATGCGTGAGATTGCAGAGGCCTACCTGGGCATAACTGTAAAAAATGTTGTAGTCACTGTTGCGGCTTACTTCAATGACTCACAGCGTAAGGCCACAAAGGATTCTGGAGGCATTGCAGGACTTAATGTCATGCGAATAATCAATGAACCAACGGCCGCAGCCATTGCTTACGGTCTTGACAAGGTGACCATTGATAAGAAAAATGTATTGATCTTTGATTTGGGTGGTGTTACTGCAGATGTCTCTTTACTTACCATTGATGATGGTACTTTTCAAGTGAAATCCGTTGCTGGAGACACTCACCTCGGAGGTGAAGACTTTGACAACAGAATGTTAAAGCACTTCGTTGAAATATTTAAGAGGCAGCATAAGAAGGACATGCTAGAGCTCTAAGGAGGTTGAGAACTGCTTGTGAGAGAGCAAAGAGGATTCTTTCTTCTGCATCTGAGACTACCATTGAAGTTGATTCTTTAGATAATGGTATTGCTTTCTCCTCTAGTATTACCCGTGCTAGATTTGCGGAACTCAATATGGACTTGTTCAGGAAGTCTGTTGAGCTTGTGGAGAAGTGTTTGACTGATGCTAAGATGAATAAGGGAGGAGTCCATGATGTCGTTCTTACCGGTGGTTCTTCCAGAATTCCCAAGGTACAGGAGCTTTTGCAAGACTTCTTTGATGGAAAGCAGCTTAATAAGAGCATCAACCCAGATGAAGCTGTGGCTTGTGGAGCCGCTGTTCAAGCTGCAAACTTGGCTGGTATGGGTAATAAGAAAGTTCAAGACATTGTGCTCTTGGATATCACCCCTTTGTCCCTTGGGGTGAACGTCCGTCTTGATGAGATGTCCGTTGTGATTCCGAGGAATACTGCCATTCCTACGAAGATGGATCGTAATTACACCACCTTTTATGACAACCAAACTTCTGTTTTGGTCTCAGTTTAGAGGGTGAGAGAGCAAGAACTGTGGATAACAACTGGTTGGGAGAATTTAAGCTTACCCGCATTCCTGCAGCAGCCAAGTGTGTCCCTCAGATTAAAGTATACTTTGAGATTGATGCCAATGGTATCATGAAAGTTTCTGCCATGGAGAAGACCACTGGCGTTAGTTATGGTATCACAATTACAAATTATAAGGCTTCGCTATCCACCGAAGCGATTCATAGGATGGTTCTGGACGCAAAGAAATATGAAGTTGAAGATGATGAGCACAGGAAGAAGTCTAAGGCTAAGGAAGCTTTGGAGAACTATGCGTACAAAATGAGGAGCATTGTGAATGATAAGGAGATTGGTGACAAGGTTAACGCTGCTGGTAAGGAGAAGATTGAAGCTGCTATTAAGCACGTGATTCGCTGGTTAGATGGTATCCGGCATGCGGAGGCAGATGAGTTTGAGGACAAGCTGATTGGACTCGAGTTAATCTGCAATCCCATCATTGCAAAGATATCTAGACGACAATAAGCAATTGAGCAGCTCCTTTCATAAAAAAGATGACAATTATTTTGATAACGACAACCAGGACACTAGAGTCCGATATAGCACCTTATTAGTGCAATGGCTGAAATTAGAAACTATATATATATTGAGTATCCCGACTTTATATGTCTGAGACTTAATTTTGTGTATTTTTGTTGCCGGTGTGTGTTTTGATGTGGCTTTGTTCGGTAGCAGTCGGAAAATTTGAAATATGATGTGTAATTTATGGTTTTGCTATTGTTGATGCGAATGTGAATGTTTCATTCCGTTTTAGAACAACAACTTTGAGTATATGTCCGCTACGATGATAAGGCTCAATGATGATGCGAAACGTTGATGTTTGTGGTGGAATTGAAGTAAAGCCTGACCTGGAGCTGATCCAATGACGAAAACGTTACTTCATTACTGATCGAATTAAACACGAATAATGAGAGAGCTGAATGTGCCTAATCTAACCATGGTCTATGCAATCCTTAATTGCCTGCTATATTAGATCGAAAACACGTCCATCGAGTCAATTACTAATTTACTATTAATTGCGACTTGTCTTGAAGATCAAACTAATTTTCTTTTGGAAAAAAATGTAAACTTAGTTGATGTAGTTACGCTTATTTGTGATGATCTTTATGTTGTATAATAATATTTTGAGTTTCTTGTGATATTTTTAAAATAACAAATAAGCTCCTACTATTAACTGTCGTTCAAAATTTTAACGGATTCTGTTAATGTGTCATGTTAGATCAAATTATGTAACGACACATGTCGCCGGCCCATAGTAAAAAATATATATTTTTTATTTTTATTTTTAAAGCTGAAAGAGGTGTGACTTGGCCTCATCCTTTGACCAAATAGGAGGTGACCGGCCAAGGCCTTAAGGTGATTCGGCCACCCATTTCCGGTAGTAACCTCGTCCAAAACGTTTGGATGGGATCGAAATCCCCTTCCTAAGCTCCCACATACTATTTGCAAGCGAAAATCAAGCAAATAACCCCAAAAGATATTCTAAAGAACCGAAAAAAAGACAACAAAGGTGGAGGCAACCAAGCTAGCTAGGGTCTATGCCCATAATCCAATAAAACCAAAGGGAATAAGGGATAAAAAAGTGTAAAGGAAAGAAGCACCTGATGCCCAGTTAGACATTAATTAAGCATTAAATCGTACGTAGTTCTTATGCCCCTTGGATATCATCCGCTCCGGCACTCCTCGTCAAGAGTCCTAGTCTACTTGTCAAACATTAACTCCGGCCATGTCAGCTAGACTCAAAAAGCTTCAAACCTTGTAGTTATGTAAGCGGTAGGTACATACATTTGAAAGAGAATTTAGTCTGTTTATAAAATTTAGTACATTAATTTGAGTACTTTCTTATATTTATAAAACTTCTTTTAAGACTTTCGGTTCTAATAATAAATCCAAACCACAAAATAAACATCATATTTGATAAAACTTTAAAGATAAGGACTTTTTCTTTTTTTTGCATGGTCTAGTGATTTTAATTTCTTGAAACTAAATAATTTTCCATCTTTTTTTTTCTTCCTCTAAAATCTTAATATCTTGCTCATTGAATTCTTTCCATATTTCAATTGGTACTATTTTTTTATTTTTTTTATTTTTATCATAATTGGGACTTCATTAGAAATATTGACAAATCTTTTTTCATAATTGAGGCCTTCAAAATTTTTATTTTATATAAGAGGTCTTAATTGTACAGCTAAGTTGGTTAAAAAAAAAGGGAGAGTGATCCTTGCACTCTTTGTGCACAACAATGGTACAACACCAAGGCACATTGGGGTGAGATCCAATGTGTGGACCCCACCCCAATGTGCCTTGGTGTTGTGTTATTATTGTGCATTGTGAGTGTTTTGATCATTTCTCAAAAAAAAAATTGTACTACTAAGTATTTATGGGCCTTATTCCATTCCATTAGTGGCCTTAAGCAACCTCCTTTAATATATGGTTAATTTGTTGTTCTTAACTGGATGGGAGAATTTATCGGGCTTAATGGCTTATCTTCAATATCAATTTCAACCATCTCCTAGTATCCTACGTACCCATTTTCATATAATCAAGTTTTAAAATTACTGTTGGATTTGTAAGACATAATATTATATGGGTAGGAAATGACTTTGTATCATTTTTCTATATTTAAAAATTTATCTTTTCATAACGGTCATTTTTCAAAATTCTTTCTTTTCTCTATGGTCATATTTTAAAAAACACTTTTTTTTCTTTTTTCTTTTTTTCTAATGGTCACATCTTTCATAATTTGTCTTTTTCTAACATTCACATTTTTTTAAAAAAAAATTGTCTTTTCTTAACGTCCATATATTTCAAAATTTGTATTTTTTTTAACGGTTATATTTTTAAAAATTCGTGTGGAAAGAATATACTTAAGAGGAGAAAAATGAAGAGAGTAGAGAAAACAATAGAATAAAAAAATGTTTATATTTTTATTTTCTCAACGTTTGGTGAATGTGCAATGTTCACTAAATTTGGAAATCACTTTAACAACTCAACATTTTTTATTTTTTTTTTGCTAAAACAACTAGTTGAATATAGGTAAATTTTTACTCATAGGAACATAAATTAACTATAAGCTGGTTGTAGTTACTTCCTCAAATCAATCTAATAATGTGATATATGACTTTTAACATGCACGTGAGAATTACATATTTTTTAATAGCATATGATTCTTATAAATTTTTTTGTTAGAATTAAGAGGACATTGACATTTTTTGATAGTTTACGAGAGAACATTAACACAATTAGTAATTTGTGGGACATTGACCAATGACAATGAGGTGATAATTTGAAAAAATTATATGTACTTTTTCCCAAAAAAAATATATGCTTATCGCATACTTTACAAACAAATATTACTTTGTAATACTATTTATAAGAAAAAGGGAATAAATAAATAAATCAATTACAAACTATATTTTTTTTTTAAAAAAAAAATGATGTCAAATCAACACAAAAAGACCAAAAAAAATAAAAAATAAAGTAAATACTCTAGCATTTCTCTTATAAGAAAGAGAAATGACTTTGTACAACTGTTGTGCAAGGATTACAGTAAAAGAAACAAAGGATGCTGGAGGCATTGCAGGATTCAATGTCATGCGAATAATCAATGAACCAACGGCCGTAGCGATTGGTTATGGTCTTGACAAAGTAGGCATTGGTAAGAGAAATGTTTTGATTTTTGATTTGGGTGGTGGTATTGTAGATGTCTCAATACTTACAATTGATAAGGGTATTTTTAGCCGTTACTGGAGTAATTGATAAGGGTATTTTTAGCCGTTACTGGAGGTACTCACCTTGAAGGTGAGAACTTTGGCTCTGTTTAATAAACCCATTTCCCCTCCCCTCCCCTGCCCTTTTCCCCCTTGTTAGTACGGATGATCAGACCACTGAAATGGTTGGCTTCTTCTAGAAGCTAATATTTTAATCTATTCCTATTTTACCCCCAACATTTCAGTCTATTCCCTTGTTTTTGTTCTTCATATTAAAAGGTTGAGGGTAAAATAGGAATAGGATGAAATGTTGGATTCTTGAAGAAGCCAACATTTATTTTTATTCCTATTTTACCCCCAATCTTTTAGAATATTCCTTTTTTTTTTCGTTTTTCATATTAAAAGATTAGGGGTAAAATGGGAATAGAAGTAAATGTTGAATTCTTTTGCAGCCTTCACACTTTTCCGTGCTGACACAAACAGGAAAAAAAAGGAGGGGAGGGGAGGGGGGAGAGATTTATTAGAAAGGGCCTTTGACAACGAAATGGTATGAACTGTTTGGCATTAGAAATGAAATTTTATTCCATCCGGGTTTTTTCTAAAACCCACCCACCCGCCCAAAAACTCAGATTTTGACCCAAATTTTGAAATTATTGGTGGGACCCAGCGCAGAAAAAGTTGACTAAAAAATATTAATATTAATAATTTAAATCAATATAAAATAAAAAAAATTAATATTAATAATTTAAATAAAAAAAAATAAAAGAAATTAAAAAAAAAAAAACAGAGGGGTGGCTGCCAGCCTTTGGGGAGGCCGCGCGGCCTCCCCGAGTACTGGGGGTGGCCGCGCGGCCACCCCTGACCCTTGGGGGTAGCCGCGCGGCCTCTCCCGACCACTGGGGGTGGCCGCGCGGCCACCCCCGACCTCCTCTGGGGGTGGCACGCGGCCACCCCCAAAGGGGTGGCTGCCAACCGGCAGCCACCCTTGCTTCATTTTATTTTTTTTTTTAATTTTTAATTTTGATTTCAATTATTTTTTTAAAAAAAAATTATTTATTTATTTTTAATAATTTAATCAATATATAATAAATTATTATTATTTCACACAACTTTTCAAAATACCAATCATTATACACAACTTTTTAAACTATCAATCATTTCTTACCATTAAAATATAATATTTTTCAATCTCAAAATTCAACACACAAACACAATTTCTTACCTCGATATTTGTAAATAGAATTAGAATTCAATTCTAATTCTCAAAATTCAATACCCAAACGCACCATAAAGCACTTTGTTAAAATATTTAAAAGGCATCATAAGAAGGACATTAGTGAAAATACTAGAGCTCGTAGGAGGTTGAGAACTGCTTGTGAGAGAACAAAGATGATTCTTTCTTCTGGAGCCGAAACAACCATTGAAGTTGATTCTTTATATAATGGTATATATTGATTTCTCCTCAAGTATTACTCATGCTAGATTTGCGGAATTAAATATATATGGACTTCTTCAAGAAGTCTGTTGAGTTTGTGGAGAAGTGTTTGACTGATGCTAAGATGAATAAGAGAGGAGTCCACGATGTCGTTCTTATTGGTGGTTTCTTCCCGAATTCCCAAGGTGCAGCAACTGTTGCAAGACTTTTTTGATGGAAAGCAGCTTAATAAGAGCATCTGTTAAGCCTACTAATCATGCCCAACGGCTACTAGCCGTTGGAGATACTGGCACACAAGATTGTGCACCCGCATCTCAACCAAGTCAGAATCCCGCATATAATGCTAATCCCACATATCATGCTGTCACTCAATATTCTGCAGATACAATCCCTTTAACAGCTGCATATCATGCTGTTAAAGGAAATATATCAAGCCAGCATCTCGAGAATCCTAGTGCAGTCAATCACTGTCTCAACCGTGCTCCCCAAGACAAATCTACGGAACCCAAATCAGCAAGTTTCTCCTTGACTCACAGACGTGACCAGCATGCTATACACTCAAGGAAAGATTGACAAATACTTTCCTTCCAAGTTCTACATCAGCATAATTACCTAAGAATTGTTTCCTTAGTGTAAAGTTTTCCTTATGTAAAATTGTATGTAAACCATGTATAAATTAGAGTGCAAATCAGTGAATAAAAATTAAGAGAAAAGTTTCCTCATATTGAAATCTTTTCATGGTATCAGAGCCTCTCTAGGCACACGCCCAACCCTGTTTCTTCAACCCTCCTGCATTACCATCTTTGAAATGGCAACCTCTTCCTCTGAAGTCACTCCCACGGTGGCAGTTCCTGCTGCTGCTATACCTACTGCAATACCCACCCTACCCTCACCAAACCTTAACTTTCATGAAAAACTGGAAGGACCCAACTATATAGGTTGGCTTACCCAATTCCTTCCAATCCTGCGCAGCACAGACTCCATGGGGATCATTGATGTATCCGAACCATGCCCTCCCAAGTTTCTGGCTGATAACAGTGACACACCCAATCCTGAATTTGCCCTATGGCAGAGAAGAGATCAAACGATTCTGAGTTGGATCAACATCACCTTATCAAAAAAGGTGCTATCTTCAATCTATGGACTTGACACATCCAGGCAAGTCTGGTTAGCCTTGGCTAATCAGTTTGCCAATCAGTCCAAAACCCGGATTGCAAACCTCAAGAAGAAGCTGCAGAGTCTTCACCAAGGTTCCAAATCATGCTCAGAATATATACAAGCTGCAAAGGAGTATTCTGATCAACTGGCTGCAGCTGGCAAACCCATTCCTGATGAGGACCTGATCACCTACCTCACCAATGGCCTGAACCCATCCTTCAATAGCTTCATCACCTCATTCTCCATCATGACCCGAGACAAAGACCTTAGCCTAGATGACTTTCAAGAAGAACTCTTGAATCATGAGACCCTCCTAAACCACCAGCAGACCAAGGCAGTGGATACCTCCACATTTGCCCTATTCAATCATAAGCCTCATACCCGCAATTTCTCCCCCAAGACCCGTGGCTCAACCTTCTCCAAGTTTCATCCCAGAAACTTTGGCTCTCGACCTGAAGCAGCAGCACAGGCTCCTACTCAGAGGTACAATACATTTCCACCACCTGCCAGGTACCCTGCACCTCCTCGATACCCTGCTTCTTCAAGGTATCCTCCTCATCGCACTCAGTCTACACAGGAACCTCGGTTTCCTGCCCTTACCAACTCTCGGCCACCTTGTCAGATATGTGGCAAGCTTAGTCACCAAGCACTTGACTGCTACCATAGGATGGACTATGCCTTTCAAGGCAGACATCCTCCTACTCAACTTCATGCTATGGCTGCCCACACCACCCCTGCCTATGACGCTCAAGAATGGTATGCTGACAGTGCAGCCAATGCACACATCACTCATGATCTGGAAAACCTTCATGTGCAGCAGCCTTTTCAGAGTCCTGAGGGCATTGCAGTTGGCAACGGATCAACCCTTGCTATAGCTAATACTGGTTCTGCCATCCTCTCCTCTCCGCAATCTAATTTCCAACTTAATCATGTCCTGCACTGCCCTAAGGCAGCAGCAAACCTTGTTTCCATTCAAAAATTCTGCCTTGACAATGACTGTTATTTTATCCTAACATCTTCTCACTTTTATATTTTTGATTTACAGACCAAGGCACTCCTGCTGGAAGGGGAGAGTGAAAATGGCATGTATCCTTTGAAGCTCGGCAAGAAGACATACAGAGGCAGCAAGGCCTTTACTGCTGCCTTAGGAATAAAGACTACTCCCCTAGTGTGGCACTTTAGACTAGGACATCCCTCTACTGAGGTTGTAATGAGAGTAGTCAAAGCCAATAATCTACCTGTTTCTGATTTGAATTTTAATAAAACTGTTGTGTGTTCTTCTTGTCAATTGGGTAAAGCTACAAAACTTCCATTTCATGCATCTTCTCGGATTTCCTCTTGTCCACTGCAACTAATCCACACTGACCTTTGGACCTCACCAATCCCATCTATGAGTGGTTACAAATATTATGTTCTTTTTGTAGATGACTACTCTAGGTACTCATGGATTTACCCCCTCCACACTAAATCTGAAACTTTTGCTGTGTTTGTCCAATTTAAAGCACTTGTTGAAAAACAATTCTCTACCACCATCAAGCAACTGCAGTCTGATGGTGGAGGTGAATATACCTCTCACCAATTCCAGTCCTTTTTATCCCAGCATGGCATTGTCTTCAGAAAAAGCTGTCCCTATACCTCCCCTCAAAATGGTCTTGCCGAAAGGAAGCTAAGACATATTTTGGAAACTGGCCTTACCCTCTTAGCTCACTCTCATTTATCCTCTAAGTATTGGGTTGACTCATTCCTTACTGCCATTTATATTATCAATCGGCTTCCCACAGCCACTCTCCAAAATCTCTCTCCTTATGAAAAACTGTACAATCAGCCTCCTGATTACAAAAGAATGAGAGTCTTTGGATGTTTGTGTTACCCTTTGCTGCGTCCTTATGGTCATCACAAGCTTGAGTACAGATCCAAGCCATGCATTTTCCTTGGTTACCAATATGCCGGATACAAATGCTTGGATCCTGTCACCAATAAGGCCTACCTTTCCAGACATGTAGTCTTTGATGAGACCTCCTTTCCGGCTCAGGATCATGCCACCTCTCAACTGCCCTCTCAGCTGGCTGCTACAGGTGAAAGTTCTTTTCCTTTACCTTTTATATCTTCTCCTGTTTCTCTTAGTTCTCATACTGCCACCCCTGCTCCATTGGCCCCTGCCTTTGCACCTCCACCTTTGCCCCCAAATTCTCTTCCTTCTCCCTTATTGCCCCCAGCAGACACCCTTTCTTCTCCTACACCATCACTCTCTCCTGTGCTCGACTCTCTACCTCTGCCTAACGCTAATCCCTCTTCTGCACCTATTCAGCCCTCCTCCCCTCCTCAGCTCCCTCCTACATCTGATATGAGCCTGCCACCCTCTGACCAACCTGTCCCTCCCGATCCATCTGCTGCTTCTTCAGCAGTTCCTCTCTCCACTTATCCCACTGAACCATCAGTACCTCCATCGCGCTCTATGACTACCCGATCTCACACAGGCTCCCTTAAACCCAAACAGTTTCCCGGTTTCAAACTTTTTCATTCCAGGTATCCCCTCTTCAGTTTTCATTCTGTCCTCCCTGACATTGAACCTACTAGTTATAGCAAGGCTGCTACTGATCCTCGTTGGAGAACTGCCATGCGTGCAGAATTTGAGGCCCTCATTTCCAACAATACCCGGTCCCTTTGTCCTAGACCCCCTCATCGACATGTTATCCACAACAAATGGGTCTATAAGATCAAAAGACATGCTGATGGCTCTGTGGAACGGTTTAAAGCTCGCCTCGTGGCCAAAGGATTTGAGCAGCAATCCGGCATTGACTATACAGAGACGTTTAGTCCTGTTATTAAGCCTGCCACTATCAGGCTTATCCTTGCTTTGGCTGTGCATTATGAGTGGCCCATTCGCCAACTTGACATCTCCAATGCCTTTCTTCATGGCTCGTTGACTGAGGAAGTTTATATGGAACAGCCTCGTGGCTTTGTCGATCCTCACCGAGCTGATTTTGTGTGCAAGCTTCATAAAGCCATCTATGGCTTGAAACAGGCTCCCCGTGCATGGTACACCCGGTTATCCAACTTCCTCTTGGACCTTGGGTTCACCGTGTCTCTTGTTGACACCTCTTTGTTCCTCTTTACCACTGGCAGTGTGAAATTGTTTCTTTTACTCTATGTTGATGATATTATTGTGACAGGAACACATTCTCAGCTTCTTACAGCTCTTATCCGGCGCATGCAGCAGGAGTTCCCGGTCAAGGACCTGGGTCCCCTCAGCTACTTTCTTGGCATCCAAGTGACACGCACACCCACTGGCATCCACCTGTGTCAATCCAAATATATAGCTGATCTTCTCCATCGCACCCGATGGCCGATGCTAAACCAGCCAAATCTCCTTGTGCGGCCGGCTCTAAATTATCTAAGTTTGATGGTGATCCTTTGTCTGATGTTTCTGAATATCGGAGTGTGGTTGGAGCCCTGCAATATTGCACCCTCACCCGTCCGGATATTGCTTACTCTGTGAACCAATTATGCCAACATCTGCATCATCCTACTGCTGCTCACTGGACTGCTGTTAAGCGTGTCTTGCGGTTCCTCAAACATTCCATGGATCATGGCATCACTTACACCAAAACCAGCCTCCAACTTAATGCATTTTGCGATTCTGATTGGGCCGGCAGTCCGGATGATCGCCGTTCTACCTCTGGTTTCGCTGTTTTTCTTGGGAATTGCTTAATTTCTTGGAGTGCCAAGAAGCAGCCCGTCGTGTCTCGCTCTAGCACTGAAGCCGAGTACCGCTCTTTGGCCATTGTCACTGCAGAACTGTTTTGGCTACGCATGCTACTCCGTGAGCTGCACATTTCACTGTTTTCTGCTCCTGTCGTGTGGTGTGACAATGTTAGTGCCCTTGCCTTGGCATCTAATCCAGTGTTCCATGCTCGCACGAAGCATATTGAGGTGGACTATCATTTTGTGCGTGAGAAAGTGCTTAACAAGGATATTTCTATCCGCTTTATCTCCACAACAGACCAGGTTGCTGATGTCTTCACCAAAGGTCTGTCTACTTCCCGTTTCCTGTTCCTGCAATCCAAGCTGACAGTGGCTCCGCCCCCTATCAGCTTGCGGGGGGATGTTAAGCCTACTAATCATGCCCAACGGCTACTAGCCGTTGGAGATACTGGCACACAAGATTGTGCACCCGCATCTCAACCAAGTCAGAATCCTGCATATAATGCTAATCCCACATATCATGCTGTCACTCAATATTCTGCAGATACAATCCCTTTAACAGCTGCATATCATGCTGTTAAAGGAAATATATCAAGCCAGCATCTCGAGAATCCTAGTGCAGTCAATCACTGTCTCAACCGTGCTCCCCAAGACAAATCTACAGAACCCAAATCAGCAAGTTTCTCCTTGACTCACAGACGTGACCAGCATGCTATACACTCAAGGAAAGATTGACAAATACTTTCCTTCCAAGTTCTACATCAGCATAATTACCTAAGAATTGTTTCCTTAGTGTAATGTTTTCCTTATGTAAAATTGTATGTAAACCATGTATAAATTAGAGTGCAAATCAATGAATAAAAATTAAGAGAAAAGTTTCCTCATATTGAAATCTTTTCAGCATCAACCTAGATGAAGCTGTAGCTTATGGAGCTGTTGTTCAAGCTGCAAATTTGGCTAGTATGGGTAATGAAAAAGTTAAACACATTATGCTATTAGATGTCACCCCTTTGTCCCTTGGGGTGAGCGCTGATGAAGGGTGCATCCATGTTCGTTGTGATTCCCAAGAATACCGCCATTCCTACCAAAATGGTGAAGAACTACACAAACTTTTACGACAACGTAACTTCAATTTTGTTTCCAGTTTATGAGGGGTGAGAGAGCAAGAGTTGTGGATAGCAACCGTTTGGGAGAATTTAGGCTTTCCCCCATTCCTTAGCTTCAACACCCAGGGGTGTCACTCGGATTAAAGTATTTTTTGAGGTTGATGCTAATGGTATCTTAAATGTTTCTGCTGTGGAGCAGACTACTGGTGTAAGTTGCAAAATCACAATTACAAATTACAAGGCTTTTCTATCCTCGCAAGAGATTCATAGGATGGTACAGGACGCAGAGAAATACGAAGTTGAAGATAATGAGCACAAGAAGAAGGTAAGGGCCAAGGAAACTTTGGAGAACTATGCGTTCAAAATGAAGAACATTCTCAATGATAAGGAGATTGATGAAAAGCTTGACGCTAATGGTAAGGAGAAGATTGAAGCTGCTGTTAAGCAGGTGATTCATTGGTTAGATGGTGTCCGTGTAGGAAATAATTAAATAACAATTATCTCTTTAACGTAACATGCGCAGCGGAAAACAAATAAGACAGGATTCAGGCTTACCTCTAGCCATATTTGCTCAAGCTTTTCCACGATCTATCTGAAGAACAAGAAAAGATTATTTGAGGGATCTTCTAACCTATGCCTATTGCTTGATGGCTGTACTGATGGTGTACACAGGCACTCTATTTATAGGCTAGGTTAGGGACCCTCAAATGGTAAACACCGTATTGTTTCCTTCCATCAAGGAAACAATATCGTTAATTGATTTTTAAAATCAATTAACCGATTCCATATTTACGGTAATCTAAATTAATAGAAATATCCATAATACCGTATATGTTTATTAAAAAATAATAAACACCGTAAATGTGATATAAAGGCCACAACCAAAAAGGAATAATATATTACATTCTCCCACTTGGACTTTATAACACATGACCATATGGTATTAGGTTCTTTAGTTTTGGCCAATCCTTTTATGGAATCCTCCCACTCAGATAAAAAATGTTTCACACGAATCATGGCGGTAAAACCATTATAAAATTAGGTCGTCCCTTCCATGTATCACAATGCAAAACACTCCTTACATGAGTACCTTATGGATAATCAAACTTTATGAATGAACTTCCTATAAGTCATTCGGGTCCAACTTTATTTATCCTCATGGATAAAAATAACAAATGTGCACAATAAACTTTATTAAAATAACTTTATGTCTATAGACCAAAAAGAGACAAACCAAGCAAAAAATGAATTAATGAGTCTCATATATTCCGCATGACTTTATTCTTTATTTACCGGTAAACTTTAAGTCATGGGATCCGCAATCATTAATTCAGTACTTATATGCTCAATAGACCCTTTATGTCTCTTAATGTTATCTCTCGTACTGAGATACTTGATGTCGATTTACTTCTGCTTCTACTCTTTATTCTTATAAAAGAAGATTATAGTAGAATTACTGCAGAGTATCTTTATGGTCTAACTGTAAAATCGACAATATTGAGACTTTCAACAAAATGTCTCAACCATCATGCCTGTGTATTAAATTCATAGCACGCTAGACTTTTAGCTTTCTTGGTAGACGTAGCAACTATAGTCTGCATACTGCATCTCTAGGATATATCCTTTCAATAAAAAGATATATACCCTAAAGTAGACTTTCTACTATCTACACAATCAGCAAAACTCAAATCTGAACAACTAACCACCTTCAAATGGAAAGTGTATCCTTAGGTTAAGTTGTACTTCTTGGTTCCTTGCATATACCGCAAGACTTTATTTGCAGCACTTTATTGACTCAATATACTTATTGTCAATCATATGGTTATGTATAATGCAGACACTTAAAAACTTTTCATCTACCCTTATTCTAATACCTTTTGGGACATTAATCTGTATTTAATTGGTCCCTCTTAATTGCTACTGAAGGTACATAATCCTTCATTCTAAATCTTTCCAAAACTTTTTCAATGTAGGCCTTCCGAGACAATGTTAATATTCTTTATGTCTCTGTGAATCTCTATGTCAGAAGACATAAGAGGTTTCACCCAAATCCTTCATTTCAAAGTTTTTGTGAAATGAACTTTATGTAGCAAACTTAAATCACTACTTGCAAAAATAATATCTACATATAGGACCAGAAAGATTACTGTACTCCCACTGACCTTAAGGTATATATACTAATTAACAAGGTTTTTTCAAAAAACAATAAAATAATAACCTTGCAAAAAGTATATCACCGATGAGAGATCTATCACAGCCCATAAATAGAATTCTTTAATTCGCAAGCTTTCTGACTGTTATTTATAAAACCTTTTGATTGTTTCATGTAAACCTCATATTTAAGATCCCCATTCAGGAAAGTTGTTTTCACATCCATTTGATGTAGCTCTAGATAGAAATGAGCTACTAATACTATGATTATCTTGATGAACCATCTTTAGACACTGGAGAGAATGTTTCACGATAATCAATGCCTTTCTTTATGAGTAAAACCATTGGCTACGAGTCTAGCTTGACCTTTTAGCCATGGACTTATCTCTTACTTCATGGCACTGAATCTCAATGTGGAGTTTTCTCTACTCATAGCATGTGAAAACAAATTTGGATCATCTTTATGTCCAATGTCAACATCAGACTCTGGGAGGTATACAACATGATCACTAAGAATTGTTGATCTACTTATTCTATAGGATTTTCTTAATTCTACTTCCTCTGCATTTTGCAATGGGATAATAGATTTTGAACCTGTTCTGTATGAGTTGGTTGTTCTAGAAGTGATTGTGGCTCAGGATAATCAATCTGATTTTCCCTGAATACAATCAATCATCCTCTATGAGGAAGAGATTTGGCCAACTCTAGTGCTTCCTCAAATTCCAATTTATGTGAATGAGCATTCCCACTAGGTTCCGTATCCTCTAGAAATTTTACAATCAACAACTCTAGGCTTATATGAAGGACAATAAAACATTAAAACCCTTTAAAGTTTACTAGATAGCTTATAAAAGATCCGCTGGTTGTCCTTGAATCTAATTTCCTAAGACGAGGATTATAAATCCTCTCTTTAGCAAGGTAACCCCATATGTGTAAATAATTTAAACTAAGCTTCCATCTATTTCATACCTTAAAAGGTGTCTTATGGACAACCTTAGATGGAATACTGTTTAACATATACACAACGGTCTTCAAAGCTTTACTCTATAAGGGTAATAGCAGATTAGTATTTCTAATCATTTCCCTTTGTGTGTACCTACCTTAATACTCTATGCCTATATTAGATCTTATGATCTTCAAATTGTTTCTCCTCTTCTTCCTTATAGGTATTAAAAACATTCAATACTCCAGCTTTAATATTTAGAAGATAGAGATACATAAAATTTATATGGCCATCACTAAAAGAGATAAAAATATCTCTGACCATTTAGGCAATGAGTATGGAAAGGTTAACACCTTTCAATGTACATGATCTCAAGAATTTTAAAAAAGCTCTCTTTGGCACCTCTAATGGTCTTGTTGGTATGTTTTCCCTTATGCAGTCCACACAAGTACCAAAGTCAGTAAATTACCGACTTTTATTTTCTGTATAGAGATATATTTCAATCTCCAAAGCCATAACAAGAGCATTTTTAAAATTCTCAAAGACTCTACTTTACGTCAACATCAGTATGCATAAACAAACAAATAATTTTGTTTCAAAAATTGGGATATAGGTCAATTTTAAATAGACTTTAAATAAACCCCAACCAATATTCCACCTAAAATAAGAAAAATTTCAAAAATAAAATTGAAATTTTTCACAAGTCAAATTTAAAAATAAATTTCTAAAAGATTATGGAATATAAATTTTTTTTTAGGTAAAAAATGTAACTGAATTTCAAAATTAACCTATAGATCCCAATAACCTCAAATTATAAACACGTGTTATTCATTTTAAAAAGGACTCTGCATTTGTGTTGACAACGTGGATTGTTAAACCATAATCAATCCACAACATATTTGAATGAGTCACTAAAAGAGATTCACGACATACTAGATATATGAGATTATCTTTATTTTAAGTCATTTCTCATACTTCACGCAATCTTTCTTTATATGCCCTTAATTTTCCTTATTACATGAGAAATAGGTATCTTGATTGCCATAATACTTTATTGGCACCTTATTCTCATGCTTTAAGTGTTGGGCATGATTGCATTTATCGGTCTTTCCCTTAACATGAGTAATCATGTGAATACTTTATAGATTCTCTTGAACACACATGGTTAGAAGTTCACTTACTAACCATTTATCCTTATGTGTAGTAAAAGATAAAATTCTACACTTAGAAGAGAGAATTCAAAAAATGGAATAGACCAATAATGACTCAAAAAAAAATCTCAATCTTTATAGACTTAGGCTAAGCTATAATTTCCTGCATTCCCATAATGAGATTATAAACACTTTAGAAACTGTAAAAGGTTTGTCTTTAAAGCTTTTTTTCTATTAGGGTTCTGGCCAAGTTTTGTTTGAACTTACTAAATGTTCATAAACAACCTTTATAAAACTTTGGCTCTAAAACATTCAGGAACAAATCCCTGATGACTTTAGTGACATGAGATTTCATGAACATCTAACTTAAGTGATTAAATCACTCCCACCGTTCATACTTAATAATCTCACGTGGCGTACTTAATTCCGCGGGAGTAGGTGGTTTGTCCACACGGAGCACCAAAATTTTTAACACCCCAAATGAAAAAACATATTAATATTTTTCAGTCAGAAAAATATTACCATAATGTATTGGAATATGAAACTACCAAGGTAGAGTAATATGAATAGCTGCAATAACCCAAAAATAAAATAAATACTTTAATGCTATGAATTAACTTTATTTTAAATTAGCCAATGCCAATTTAAATAGTAAATTTCAACCTACCTGTGGGCAAAGGTTGCATCGCGCATGAAATTTACTCTTTATTAATAAGACTAAAGCAAATTTAAATATTAATAAATAAAATTCTCCGTACCTGTGGGCAACCGAGAGAAATTTTACTTTCAATATTAAATTTGTTATCTTATTCTAATTAAGTCATAAAAATAAAAACTTTCCTGTGGGGATAAGTAATTAAATTTATGAATTAATTACAAGACGATGTTAATTTTTCTATATGAAGTTCACGTGTACGATCTTTATGCAATTATTATAAAATCGAGATGCTGTGGCTCTCCCAAAATCATAATAATCATGCTGTAATTCATGAACATCTAATAAATCTTTATGAGGTTCATGCGTGTAATCCTGATGTAATTATCATTAAAATTTGGGATGCTGTGGCTCCCCAAAATCATAATGATAATTACGTGTGTGTAATCTTGATGCAATTGTCATTCAAAATTGGGATGCTGTGGCTCTCCCAAAATTATCATGATAATTGCTACTTCATTAACATCTAACAACTTTATAGATGCCCCCTTAATAGCCCCAGGAATATAACAAACCAATACTTAAATGGGGTAAACAGCATTTTCCAAGGTGCAAGCAGATGAGCTCCCAGGAAAGTGAGGGGGGTCACACCGGACACACTTAAATCCCAAGACTTTCCTTGCCAGAACTTTCCTCGACATTGCATTCTTAGATATTACTGTAAACACACCAGTATATATGGTATTGTTAATTATTATTAGGTCTAGGCATCAAGCAATTTGTATTTAAACAATATAAATTCAACAATTAAAAATATATTCCTCAATTCATGTATTAAATAAACAATAATTTTAATACACAGTACTGTAAATAATAAAGGGAATAAAACCTTAATGTGAAAGCATAAAACTAGGCTTAGCTCAATGGTTTGAAGCTTGTCACTTTATGGACATGAAGGTTCCAAGTTCGAACCCCATATGAGCCAAATATTTTATTTTATTTAAATGCTACTGTAATTGGCTACTATATTGGGTTGGGCTTCTGGGTCACAAGACTCCAAATGGGCTACTGTATTTGGGCAATTGGGTCAACCCACTTAATCGGGTCAGGCCTCTGGGTCTATGTATAGTGCTGGCCCAAACTAGGTCAGCCCACTTAAATAGCCCAAAACTGCATGGGTTTTAAAAAAAAAAAACCCTACCCGAAAAATATATCCAACCCAAAAACTTTAATGGGTCGAAACCCTACCCAGTCACCAACCAACTCGACCCGTAATGTTCCAGATGGGTTGAAAACCCTAAAAATGGAACCCTTTAATGGGTCGAAACCCTACCCAGTCACCAACCAACCCGACCCGTAATGTTCCAGATGGGTTGAAAACCCTAAAAATAGAACCCTAGCCGCCACCCCTTTATGAAAATACCCATATCAAGATTAGAACAACTCAAAATTAGGCAGTATATCACAATACACAGAATATTGATAAAACTAAAAATAGTTATATCAAATTTATGGGTTTTCACAAACAGTACGTGAACAACAAATATTCACAAAATAATCGCTAATGCGTTTCTATCATGTCACAAAAGACGAAATATTGCTCAAACAATATTGACAAACAGAAGTGAACAATACCAAATAGAATATATTTGATTCAATATTGATAATCAATAAAAAATACTTGATTCAATATTGATAACGCATAGTAAAATTATACGCTAAGCAAAATAGCACAGATGATGGCTCTGATACCACATGTAGGAAATAATTAAATAACAATTATCTCTTTAACGTAACATGCGCAGCGGAAAACAAATAAGACAGGATTCAGGCTTACCTCTAGCCATATTTGCTCAAACTTTTCCACGATCCATCTGAAGAACAAGAAAAGATTATTTGAGGGATCTTCTAACCTATGCCTATTGCTTGATGGCTGTACTGATGGTGTACACAGGCACTCTATTTATAGGCTAGGTTAGGGACCCTCAAATGGTAAACACCGTATTGTTTCCTTCCATCAAGGAAACAATATCGTTAATTGATTTTTAAAATCAATTAACCGATTCCATATTTACGGTAATCTAAATTAATAGAAATATCCATAATACCGTACATGTTTATTAAAAAATAATAAACACCGTAAATGTGATATAAAGGCCACAACCAAAAAGGAATAATATATTACAGTCCGGCCAGCATGCGAAGGGAGATGAGTTTAAAGATAAACTGATTGAACTTAAGTTAACATGCATTCCCATCATCGCAAATATTAAAAAAAAAGAGAATTGGGACACTAGAGTCTATTATAGCATCTTATCAGTGCAAATGTATCCAGACTTATTTTGAGCATTTTTGTTGTCGGTTTGTTTTGATGACAGTTAATTATGTAGTGTGTTCAAATTTTCTTACTTAGTTATCAAATGTGAACAGAATATTAAAAGAAATTTGGTTAGTTAGTTATCAAACTTGAACGGAATATTAACCTAGTGAAGAGAACAAGTTCTTAGCAGTAAGAATATTAATTAAATGATTGATATTTTTTTTATTAGTTTAAGTTTTTAAGATAACTAGCAAAAATTGGAGAAGAGAATAAAAGCTTAAAAAAAAAAAAAAAAAAAGAGTAATCAAAGAAAGATAGATTTTTTCATGTACTCAAAAAAGAAGAAAAAATAAATATTTTGAAAACATAATTAAAATTTAATTGGCCTAGAAGATTAGAAATTGTTCGGTTGATCAGACGATAGGATGGAACCACAGGTTGAGTCATAGTACCTTGCAGTCAAAACTATGGGAGGAACTTTATAAAAAAAAAAAACTATGGGAGGAACTGGAACAGCTCGTCTCCCTGCCATGTCACATGCGCTTTACATCATTGTACGTTGCGGTCAAACTGTCACAATTTTATGCAATATTGTAATGCCTTTAATTTACCTTTCAATTTGAGACTGAGATAATAGTTGAAAGTTTGAGGCAACTCCGATCACAATTCTACACGTACTAGTGTTCAAAAATCAACGATATGAAACAACAGATAAGAAATTCAAAAATCAATGGGTTGTTGGAGATCATGGTTGAGTCACTACAAAAAAATCAAGTAATTAGCTGCGTGTTTACAGTAGTGGTTACTGTAGCTACGCGGCCAACTAGCCACGTGTCTTAATGACAACGTGGCAGGTTGCATATGAAAAACAAGTAGCCACGTGTAATTAATCAACGCGGCCAATTGGCCGCTTGTATTTTTTACACGCGTCGCCAACTACTGATTCTAATTTCCCCCTCTTTTTTTCCTTTTGCATTTCTCCGCCCAGCATCTTTTCATTTCCGCCTTTCGATCTCTCTCTTTTTCATTTCCCCACGCCCCTTTGACTTTTCTTTTCATTTCATTTCATTTCTTTTTTCTTCTTTTTCTTCCTTCTTTCCCTTATTTCTTCCCCTTTCTTCACACAGTCACTGAGAGGGAAATGGAAGAGGGAGCCCGAGAGAGCTGGAGAGAGAGATTCTGAGATAGATCCGGCGAATGACGACGGAGCTGGAGTCCGGAGGGTCACGACCCGAGAGGTTGAGCTTGTAGTCAACCAACTCTCAGAGATGAAGGAGATCCGGCCGACTCACCCTCGTTGGCCGATTTTTGGTTTGATTTTCGTTCGGTTTTTCTTTTCCTTCTTTCCCTTTTTTCCACACTCGTCGTTCCTTCTTCTCCCTTTTTTTTTTTGTTCTTTTCTTCACACAGAGAGGCAGATGGAAGAGGGAGACCGATCGGAGATAGATCCGTGGTCGACGACGAAGCTGGAGTCCGGAGGATCACGGCCGGAGAGGTAGAGATCCAGATCCAGATAGACCGATTCTCTTGTTTTGGTTTGATGATTTCTGGCGAGTGGTTGAGTGGGCGACTGGGTTTAATGGCCGGCGAATTGGTTTGTTTTTTTTTTTTTTTTTTTTTTTTCTAGTTTTATTTCCAGCGACTTCTTGTTGTTTTGGTGTATTGGATTTTTTCCGATTTTGAGTTTTTGTATTTTTTGTTTGATGGGTTCAAATCCGGCGATTGGGTGATTGCCGGTCCCTGCCTGGATTTACGCCGGATTGGGAGAAGAAAAAAGAACAAAAATGTTAGTTACGTGTCTTTCATTACACGCTGCTAGAATTGCTAGAAAAATGAAATTTCAGTTAGCCACTTGGAGTGGCACGTGGCTAAATGCTACATGGCTAAATAGCCGCATATATGAAGGGACACGTGGCTAAAATTGTATTTAGTCACAACTGGATTCACTGCGTGTAATTGGCCGTTGCTAAATGCACGTGGCTAGCAATTAGCCATGTGTATGACCCCATACACGGGGCTAATTGCAAGTGGCTAAAAACAAAGTTTTTTGTAGTGAGTTATCTGCTTCTGTTTAATTTTGAACTTCAGATGAGTCACCAACGGTTTCCACATTATTATAATTTTTTTTTTATTCCCGTATTTCTCTTGTATGAAATAGTAATTAATTGCAAAACTACTAAGTCACACCAGCGTCTTAAAATTTGAGTTAAAGTCAATTATTATTATTATTATTATTGCAATTTTTTGTTTTAAGTGAAATGAAAACCAATCATTTTATCATCCAAATTAAATTTGAAAACATTTACCACATTATTTAAAAAATTTCAATACAGTTTATAGTTGGTTATGGTGTTTTGTTTATGTTTCCAGCTTTAGCTTGTAAGTTTCCAGCTCCTTATCTAGCAATCTCCTCCCTTTTCACTTTCTTTATTTTCACTTTTTAAAAAAAAACCATTAACTTCAAAATATTCTAAAATTTTTTATTTTTCATATCATATCAATACTTTTTTATTACTACTTAAATAAAAAGATTCACTATAATACAATTTTATTTTATTTTTTCACTTTTCCTTATATCACATTAATTACATTTTACTATAATTCAAAAACAAAATTCTTCTCCTAATATGAGAGGAGTGAGTTGCCAAACGGGCCATTTGGCTATAACTTATCTTTTGTTTGGGAAATGCTCTACCTTTCAAATTTGTATCCTCAAAAGTACTTCCTAAATAATGTGTTATCATTCTATGGGATGATGATACATTTTTTAAAATAATAGATTACATAAGATTGTGACATATTATTTGAAAATCACTTTTAAGAATGAAAAAAAAAAAAAAAAAAATTAAGACGTGTAGCAATTTTCCTTTCGTTTTGCAAGTACCAAAAAAAGAAAATGACAACCTGATAAACATATACACTATAAGAGATTATAAATCTTATATAAATTATAAAATAATTACTCTTCATTTATTTATGATTTAAATAAAGCCACGAGACTGCAAAAATTAGACACGTACACACTGCCAAAAAGAAAAAGAGGCACTTTTTTCAAACCCTTCAACCAATACAAATTTAGTACCATAAAACTTTAATAAGATTCTCTCTGTCTAACTTCGTGAGCAAGGAAACAAATTCTATAATAGGACCATCTTCAACCTGTTATCTACTTTAGTTTCGTGATCCTTGACTCAGAGTCTTCCTTCATCTACTTCATTTCCGTACGTGATCTTCCAGACGTCGAGAATGACCGGCAAAGGAGAGTGGCCAGCGATAGGAATTGATCTGGGGACCACGTTCTCGTGCGTGGCAGTGTGGCAGAATGATCGAGTTGAGATAATAGTGAACGATCAGGGCAACAGGACGACGCCGTCTTATGTTGCCTTCACTGACAAAGAGCGTTTGGTCGGTGATGCAGCCAAGAATCAGGTCGCCAGGAATCCCACTAATTCTGTCTTTGGTAATCTCTCTCTCTTTTCTTCTTCTCTGTCTTTGGTAAACTCCTACATTTTCCTCAAAATTGTAAATTTTTAAATTAGGTCAATTTAGGCGGTTTCATCCAAACAATATGAAAAATGTTACATATTAAAAATTTAACATCTTAATAATAAGAATTAAATATATTTTTATCAAGTTTTTATAATTTATGTCGTATAAAAGATTTGACGAGAAAATTGTCTTTCCTTTAGTTTTTTTTTTTTTTTTTTTTCTTTGTTGTCTCGCTAATATTTCCTATTTTTAATATATATAGCATTTTCATGTTATTCAATTTAAAAAAAATTGTTTGAATTTACATCATTTGAGAACATAATTTTTTTTTTTTTTTTTAATTATAGGGAGTCCTAATCCTAATCCGTGACACTGGCTACAATAAAGAAAAAAAGAAAAAAGAAAAAAGAAAAAAAAAACTAAAGGGAGTGCCCATTTATGCTCAGTGGCGTCTACATGTTCAAATTGGACAAAAGGAACATATAAATGCAGCAGATATATACGAAGGTTTACGATTTTAATTCATGAAATCAGAAGTCTCAGGGTTTAAGTAGAACAGTGAAAGACAATATATATATATATAATTTAGAGTTTTTCAAAACTCAATTAAGATACAGGGTTTTTACTGGAAAAAAAAAAAAGAAAAAAAAAAAGAAAAAAAAAAGGAAAAAGATGAAGAGTTGAAAGGTGATTGGTTATAAATCTAGATGTCCATTTTTAATTCAAACTCAATCAACAGGTGAAAAACATTTAAAGCGATCTCTTAGGACATATTGAAAGGACTTTCTCTTATATGATTGTTTTGTAATAGAAACAATAAAAAATAAAATAAACTTACAACCAATTATCTACTAGTATTGGTAACTTTACCATGTACTTCACAACACCATCGAATTTGATCTTGACCCAAAAAGAAAGTAGACGAACTTGACAAAAATAAATTACTTCTTGAGAAAATGGGCCACATAAATTGTTTTATTTTTTCCAATGAGCTAGGTTAACACTGATCTTGTGCCACATAGCTAGTCTTTCATTCCACTTCTTAATATGCCGATTGTTTTATATATATAGATTTTAGAGGTATATGGAACCTACTAACTGCAAAAATTCGTTTTCAAATCCTAAATATGATCCTATTGAGATTTGTTACTTCTACTTTAGTCTTCTTGAATCATTTTATCATTTGTCTCTTATTTTACAGATGCAAAGCGGTTGATTGGTAGGAGATTTAGTAATTCCTTAGTTCAAAACGATATCAAGCTCTGGCCATTCAAGGTCATTGAAGGTCCTGCCGACAAGCCTATGATTGTGGTCACTTATAAGGATGAAGAGAAGCATTTTGCTGCAGAAGAAATCTCATCTATGGTCCTAAGTAAGATGCGTGAAATTGCGGAGGCCTATCTTGGCACAGCTGTGAGAAATGCTGTAGTCACTGTCCCGGCCTACTTCAATGATTCACAGCGTAAGGCCACAAAGGATGCTGGAGGCATTGCAGGTCTCAATGTCATGAGGATAATCAACGAACCAACGGCTGCAGCAATTGGTTACGGTCTTGACAAGGTGGGCATTGGTAAGAGAAATGTGTTGATCTTTGATTTGGGTGGTGGCACTACAGATGTCTCACTACTTACTATTGAAGATGGTACTTTTGAAGTAAAGGCCGTTTCTGGAGACACTCACCTCGGAGGTGAGGACTTTGACAATAGAATGTTAAAGCACTTTGTTGAAATATTTAAAAGGCATCACAAAGAGGATATCAGTGGAAATGTCAAAGCTCTAAGGAGGTTGAGAACTGCTTGTGAGAGAGCAAAGAGGATTCTTTCTTCTACAGCTGAGACTACCATTGAAGTTGATTCTTTATATAATGGTATTGATTTCTCCTCATGTATTACTCGTGCTAGATTTGCAGAACTCAATATGGACTTGTTTAAGATGTCCATCGAGCTTGTGGAGAAGTGTTTGACTGATGCTAAGATGGACAAGAGAGGAGTCCATGATGTTGTTCTTACTGGTGGTTCTTCTAGAATTCCCAAGGTGCAACAATTGTTGCAAGACTTGTTTGATGGAAAGCAGCTTAACAAGAGCATCAATCCAGATGAAGCTGTGGCTTATGGAGCCGCTGTTCAAGCTGCAAAGATGGCCGGTATGGGTAATGAGAAAGTTCAACACATTGTGCTCTTAGATGTCACCCCTCTGTCCCTTGGTGTGGAGATTGTTGGAGGGTTTATGTCCATTGTGATTCCGAGGAATACCGCCATTCCCACCAAGATGGAGGGGAGCTACACCACTGCCCATGACAACCAAACTGATGTCCTGGTCTCAATTTACGAGGGTGAGAGAGCAAGAACTGTAGATAACAACTGGTTGGGAGAATTTGTGCTTGATGGCATTCCTGCAGCACCTAAGGGTGTTGCTAAGATCAAAGAATGCCTTGAGATTGATGCCAATGGTATATTGAATGTTTCTGCTGTGGAGCAAACCACTGGTGTGAGTTGCAAGATCACAATTACAAATTACAAGGATTCACTATCCACGGAAGAGATTCATAGGATGGTCCAGGATGCAGAGAAATACGAAGTTGAAGATGATGAGCACAAGAAGAAGGTTAGGGCTAAGGAAGCTTTGGAGAACTATGCCTACAAAATAAAGAACATTGTCAATGATAAGGAGATTGGTGAAAAGGTTGATGTTGATGGTAGGAAGAAGATTGAAACTGCTATTAAGCATGTGATTAATTGGTTAGATGGTATCCAGCATGTGGAGGCAGATGAGTTTGAGGACAAGCTGGTTGGACTTGAGTTAATCTGCAATCCTATCATTGCAAAGATAAAAGAAGATGATGACAATTGAGCAGCTCCTCTCATAAAAAAAGATGACAAGTAGGACACTTGAAGTCCGTTTTAGCACCTTATCAGTTCAATGGATGCAAGGTACTGTTTTTTAGTATTTTTGTAGCCAGTGTGTTTTGATGTGGCTTTGTTGGGTAGCAGTTGGAAAATTTGAAATATGATGTGTAATTTATGGGTTTGTCATTGATGCCTGATGGATGGTGCCAATGTTAATGTTTCAAGGGGAATTTTATTCAAATTCTTAAATGAACTGATGGATATATATATATACACGAGGATATTTTATTTTGCCATGAACAGAGTAAGGAGACAAACTTTTCAGCAACATTATGGTAAAGTCTCGGGAAGGACAGAGTTTGAGATGGATTATTTGTATTTGTATTTTCAAACGTATTGGTTTTAAGGGTAGTGGGAACGTGTTCCTCTTCGTCTTGCTTCTCCACATCTGTGCAAGCTGGTTCTTGACGCAAGCTCAGCAACAGAGACGAAGGTTCTTCTTCTTGCCCATATTAGTCTGAGGTTGGGTTGAGTCTTAGTGGGGTTAAGTGAAAGTCAAAATATCATTCTTGTTGTTGATCTAGGTCAGGCTTTCTTCACCACCTGGCATTTCTTTCTCTTCTTAGTGCTCGTCAAATTACTACACAAGAAGCTTGGTGTGAGAAAGTTTTGTTTCTAAGGGGAGAACGTTCAGGTTTCTTTCTCTCTCTGTTTTCGGCAAATGAAGAGGAAGAAAAATGGATCTCTCTTCCTCTATTTCCTTTGCATTTGCTGAAAAAGAAAGAAAACAAATGGGTTTCTGATTTTGTATTTGATGGATAAAGAGTAACAAAATGGGTCTCGATCTCTCTTCGACCAACAAAGGAGGGTGATTTTTGTTTTTCTTTAAACAGGAGAGGCCTTCTTGTCAATACAGGGATTAATAAAAGGAAAAGACAAAAATCCACTCCTCCACACAATAGTTGCTCTCTTCCTCGCCAACTCAGCCAACTTTACCAAGAGAGCTTCAACACCCAATTAAAGGGCAAAAACATACAAAGGCAACCATCTCACCTTCCGGCTGAGAGATCCGTCAAATTGCCCATCAGCATCTGAAGCGAATCCAGATTCATTGGTTTGCAGAGAACAAAAGGTTTAGAGTAGAAAACTCCAAAACCGCAAGCTGCATGAACCACCAGACGAGATTACTGGAACACCGAGACGGGACTACCGGACTGAAGTAAGATAAATAGGGAGGAAAACTGAACTGGATCTTCCGTACACCAGGAATTCCGAGTAGTGGGTTTCCAAGCGTGAGTCTTTTAAGCATGGGTATTCCGAACAACGGGTCTTCAAAGCACAAGTCTTCTAAGCGTGAGTCTTTCGCTCTACCCCTGAGGCGTCACCTCTATTGTTGGGCTTGCTCCAAGAACCAAGTTTGTAGAGATGTGGAGAAGCGAGACGCACTACCCTTAAATAGCGTCAAACAGGAAACCACGAGAAGACAACTTTGTGTTTAAAATGACGACGTTTTGATATATATAAATTCAGTACAAAGTTATCTGCCACAACCATGGGTCATCGCTAATAACTCAATATCCGCGATGAAGTTTAAGTCCTTACGCTATTAGTTACGACATCGGGGTCGTCGCTGATAACCTTTCTCGATGGAGCTAGCAATTGTTATGACCTATTATCGGCAACTTCTGAATTTTTAGCGTCATCGTTTTGTCGTCGCTAAATACCAAAATTCTTGTAGTGAGAGGATATGAATCTTTTATTTGCTTGAATGTTTAAACGATACTGAAGTAAATTACAAAAACAGATTTGGTAATTACTTTTCCAAGTGTTTCTAGCCGTTCTTTCCAGTTGGATTGCTTGCAAATGCAGTTTCCACAAATTAAAATTCTGATAAATTGGATTAGAGGCATTTCTAAATATCAACCTAAACTAGCAAAAATGTATTTCAAACAAACCCAGAAGCAAAAATGTTCAAATGCTGAAACTGGATTTGAATTCAAGGCTAGGCCAATCCCATATATTTGTTGGAAAAATATAAAGATGTGAAACTACAGAAAATTGAAGAAAGAAGAAAAATAAAAACTGTATAGAAGAACACCGGACAGTAAGGCGAATGAAAATCTGTCTCTTAGACAAATATTGCCTCCCACTTAAACAATAAGTTTTGCAAAAGGGAATACAACAATTTTGTCATCAGGATACAATACTGCCCGAATGTAGGATAAAATAAGTACAAACATTATTTTCATAATTCACCTTATTTGAATTGAACATTTTACGTGTTAACCATCAGTATTAATTACTAAAGAAAAGTTTGAACTCACACATGAAGAAGAATATCTCTCATTTAAATTGAGCATTTCACGTGTTGAGTCTCACTTGTTGACTAAGAGTTTGTGCCGACACTTGAGGGAGAATTTTAGAATACGAATTAATTAATGAAATTCACCATCTCTTATCAACTTAAACATTTGAGATAAATAGAGAATAAAATTATGTGTTAGCATACAAAATAAATATTATGCTAAAATATGTAGTGGAAAAAGATTCAGAATAACCTTTATCCATATTTGTTGAAGCGAATTAAAGAATCAGAAACAGAAACCTGAAAAATAATTTAGTACAGAGGTACTATCTCCAACCTATACCTAATTGTACCATTACGTTGATTTTGATAGAATATACATGCTCTTTATTTATATGCTAAATTTGAGACCCTCAATTAAAACTTTTTACCTAATTATTTCTCCCATCAAATAACTAGAAATCAAAATAAAAATCAATTTTTTTTTTGTAAGTAAAAATAAAAATAAAAATCAATTTTGATTTCAACTCTCCCAATAATTCTTTATTTAATATAAATTACCAAATCATTGCAAGACGTTTGCCTTGGAATGTATCCCCCAAATCTTGTGTCTCGCATGTGGGATTTGGCTTTTGTGCTGTAGTTTTAAACTACAACGCAGATGCTGTAAATTAATGAACGGCTAAGATTGTTCCAAAATTCTCTTAACTCAAACGCAATCGTTTTTAACTCAAAGTTATCTGAAGCAAACATTTTTCTTTTGTGGTTTCCTGCTTGATGATGTTTAATGGCAGTGGGAACGTGTTCCTCTTCTTCTTGCTTCTCCACATCTGTGCAAGCTGGTTCTTGACGCAAGCTCAGCAACAGAGACGAAGATTCTTCTTCTTGCCCATATTAGTCTGAGGTTGGGTTGAGTCTTGATGGGGTCAAGTGAAAGTCAAAATATCATTCTCGTTGTTGATCTGGGTCACGCTTTCTTCACCACCTGGCATTTCTTTCTCTTCTTAGTGCTCGTCAAATTACTACACAAGAAGCTTGGTCTGAGAAAGTTTTGTTTCTAAAGGGAGAACGTTCAGGTTTCTTTCTCTCTCTATTTTCGGCAAATGAAGAGGAAGAAAAATGGATCTCGCTTCCTCTATTTCCTTTGTATTTGTTGATAAAGAACGGAAAGAAATTGGTTTTTGATTTTGTATTTGATGAATAAAGAGTAACAAAATGGGTCTCTCTCTAGCTCTTCGACCAACAAAGGAGGGTGGGTTTTTTTTTCTTTGAATAGGAGAGGCCTTCTTGTCAATACAGGGGTTAATAAAAGGAAAAGACAAAAATCGATCCACTCCTCCACACAATAGTTGCTCTCTCCCTCGCCAACTCAGCCAACTTTACCAAGAGCCTTCAACACCCAATTAAAGGGCAAAAACATACAAAGGCAACCATCTCACCTTCCGCTGAGAGATCGGTCAAATTGCCTATCAGCATCTGAAGCGAATCCAGATTCATTGTCTTGCAGAGAACAAAAGGTTTAGAGTAGAAAACTCCAAAACTGCAAGCTGCATGAACCACCAGACGAGATTACTAGAGCACCGAGACGGACTACCGGACTGAAGCAAGATAAATAGGGAGGAAAACTGAACTGGATCTTCCATACACCGGAATTCCGAGCAGTGGGTTTCCGAGCGTGAGTCTTTTAAGCATGGGTATTCCGAACACCGGGTCTTCAAAGCACAGGTCTTCTAAGCATGAGTCTTTCGCTCGACCCCTGAGGCGTCACTTCTATTGTTGGGCTTGCTCCAAGAACCAAGTTTGTAGAGATGTGGAGAAGCAAGACACACTACCCTTAAATAGCGTCAAACAGGAAACCACGAGAAGACAACTTTGTGTTTAAAACGACGACGTTTTGATATATATAAAAGCAGTACAAAGTTATCTGCCACAACCATGGGTCATCGCTGATAACTCAATATCCGCGATGAAGTTTAAGTCCTTACGCTATTAGTTACGACATCGGGTCGTCGCTGTATAACCTTTCTCGATGGAGCTAGCAATTGTTATGACCTATTATCGGCGACTTTGAATTTTTAGCGTCATCGTTTTGTCGTCGCTAAATACCAAAATTCTTGTAGTGAGAGGATATGAATCTTTTATTTGCTTGAATGTTTAAACGATACTGAAGTAAATTACAAAAACAGATTTGGTAATTACTTTTCCAAGTGTTTCTAGCCGTTCTTTCCAGTTGGATTGCTTGCAAATGCATTTCCACAAATTAAAATTCTGATAATTAAATTGGATTAGAGGCATTTCTAAATATCAACCTAAACTAGCAAAAATGTATTCCAAACAAACCCAGAAGCAAAAATGTTCAAATGCTGAAACTGGATTTGAATTTAAAGCTAGGCCACATATAGCATATATTGATCAGTCTGACCTGAATAAAATTTCTGTTCGAACATATTTATTTCATTCTCTCTCAGGTTGTTTCAGCTTAGTCCCATCAATACTCTCCGCTGGAGCCTGGTAGCAACGTCTGCACACAGTAGTAGTAGAAAAAAGACATGTCAAGATCTAACTATGAACATAGTCTTTCGGATATTTTATCAAACACTTCATGATCACTGACTTCCAATTTATCAACTTTTGTATAAGAAATGATATAATATATAAACTAACGTCATGAGAGAAAAAGATTTACATTCGTAAAACTTGTTGATTAAGTAAGAGACAATATTTATCTAAAAGATAGATTTAGATTCACCTTTTTGTCCAATATTTTTTTTATACAGTATTTTTTTTTCTTATTTCTTCAACTTTATGTAGTTTCACGTCTTTATATTTCCAACATAGTTTACCGGTGCATATATCCTCTGGCTCTCTCTACTAAGAGGTCAAGGTACTGCCCACTCTCTTCTGCCAGTAAAGCTTTTGATATGCTGTTTGAGAAGAATTTGATTTCTTAACAATACGGTTGTTGATGGTTATGCCAAAAATCTGAATCCTGAAGAAGCCTTTCAACTTTTTCATGAGTCCGTTGGAGAGAGCCGAGGAACGTGGGAGAAATGGGAGCGGTGGAAGAAATGAAAGAAAGGACAGAAGATAGGCTGGATGGGATTAATTTAGAGTTTTTCTTTTTTCTTGAGTACGTGGCCGGTTGATAGCCTTGATCTTCAAAGAGATCCTAGCCATCAACCGGCTCTAATGAACTAAAGTGGATCTGGATCCTAAACATATACACTATTAGAGATTATAAATAGTATATAAATTATAAAATAATTTCTCTCCATTTATTTATGATTTAAATAAAGCTACGAGATTAGACACCTACACATTGTCAAAGAGAAAGAGATAAAGTAGCTTTCGTATTTGCTTTAGAAACGAATGAAAGTCATTTCATGTTAAAGAGGCAACTTTTTTCAAACCCTTTAGCACGATAAGATACTCTGTCTGCTTCGTGAGCAAGGAAACAAATTCTATAAAATGACCATCTTCAACCTGTCATCTACTTCACTTTCATCATCGTTGACTCAGAGTCTTCCTTCATCTACTTCATTTCCGTACGTGATTCCAGACGTCGAGAATGACCGGCGAAGGAGAGTGGCCTGTGATAGGGATTGATCTAGGGACCACGTACTCGTGCGTGGCAGTGTGGCAGAATGATCGAGTTGAGATAATAGTGAACGATCAGGGCAACAGGACGACACCGTCTTATGTTGCCTTCACTGACAAAGAGCGTTTGGTCGGTGATGCAGCCAAGAACCAGGTCGCCAGGAATCCCACTAACTCTGTCTTCGGTAATCTCTCACTCTTTTTTCTTTTATTTCCTTCTCTTTCCTCTTTCTATGTGACACACAGTAAACCAAAATAGAAAAGAAAAAAGAAAAACTAGGCTTTATTGTCAATGGCGCGTGCTTGTCAAGGGTGTGCCAATTTATGCTCAGTGGCGTCTACATGTGTTCAAATTGGACGAAAGGAACATATTTAATCTATATATGAAGGTTTAGGATTTTAATTCATGAAACAGAAGTCTCAGGGTTTAAGTAAAACAGTGAAAGGCTATATATATATAAAATAAAATAAACAGTAATTTAGACTAGATTATATACAGGGTTTTTCTGGGGAAAAAAAAAAAGTAAAAAGAGGAAGAGGTGAAAGGTGATTAGTTATAAATTGATATGAAAGTGGAATTTTGGGCGGAGTAGATATGAATATTAAAATATATAATATATATGATAGGATATTTTTCTTATTTTAGAGTATATGTTATGATTTTATACTTACCTTATACAATAATTACTTTTTAGAGTATTGATCGTAATTGATGGTAATCAAATCAAATTTGATTACCATATTTTTTTTTTTATTTTCACCTCTAGGGTTGTAATATTTTCTATTTAAGCATAATGAGAAGGTATGTAGAAAATTAATTTTAAACCTTATGTTTGAAAATATTTAAATTCTCTTTAACGAATTTAAATAGTCTAGATTCCTTTAAAACCTCACAAATTATCCCATTCTATGTCTGTGAAATCATTCACATAACATAAATCTAGATGTCCATTTTTAATTCAAACTCAATAATCAACAGGTGAAAAACATTTCAAGCGATCTCTTAGAAAATATTGAAATGACTTTCTGATCTTATATGATTGTTTTGTTATAGATTTAATAAAAAATAAAATAAACTTACAACAAATTGTCTGCTAGACGATCTTGACCCAAAAAGTAGACGATCTTGATAAAAATAAATTACTTCTCGACAAAATTGGCCAAATAAATTGTTTTATTTTTTCCAATGAGGTTACATGCATTGATCTTGTGCCACATAGCTACTCTTTCATTCCAATTCTTAATATGCCGATTGTTTTATATATATAGTTTTTAGAGGTATATGAAACCTACTAACTGCACAAATTCATTTTCAAATCCTAAATATGCATGATCCTATGCCACCACAACAATTTATTAGTAAAAAAGAAGAAGAAGGTAATGCCTATTTAAATCTCATAAATATTGAGATTTGATACTCCTACTTTAGTTCTCTTGAATCATTTTATCATTTTTCTTTTATTTTACAGATGCAAAGCGGTTGATTGGTAGGAGATTTAGTGATTCCTTAGTTCAAAACGATATCAAGCTCTGGCCATTCAAGGTCATTGAAGGTCCTATCGACAAGCCTATGATTGTTGTCACTTATAAGGGTGAAGAGAAGCATTTTGCTGCTGAGGAAATCTCATCAATGGTCCTAGAAAAGATGCGTGAGATTGCTGAGGCCTACCTTGGCACAACTGTGAAGAATGCTGTAGTTACTGTCCCGGCCTACTTCAATGATTCACAGCGTAAGGCCACAAAGGATGCTGGAGGCATTGCAGGTCTCAATGTCATGAGGATAATCAACGAACCAACGGCCGCAGCCATTTGTTACGGTTTTGACAAGGTAGACATTGGTAAGAGAAATGTGTTGATCTTTGATTTGGGTGGTGGCACTACAGATGTCTCACTTCTTACCATTGACGATTGTACTTTTGAAGTAAAGGCTGTTGCTGGAAACACTCGTCTAGGAGGTGAGGACTTTGATAACAGAATGTTAAAGCATTTCGTTAAAATATTTAAGAGGCATCACAAGGTGGATATCAGTGGAAATGCCAAAGCTTTAAGGAGGTTGAGAACTGCTTGTGAAAGAGCAAAGAGAATTCTTTCTTCTACAACCGAGACTACCATTGAAGTCGATTCTTTATATAATGGTATTGATTTCTCCTCAATTATTACTCGTGCTAAATTTGCAGAACTCAATATGGGCTTGTTTAGGAAGTCTATTGAGCTTGTGGAGAAGTGTTTGACTGATGCTAAGATGGACAAGAGCGAAATCCACGATGTCGTTCTTTCTGGTGGTTCTTCTAGAATTCCCAGGGTGCAAGAACTGTTGCAAGACTTGTTTGATGGAAAGCAACTTAACAAGAGCATCAACCCAGATGAAGCTGTGGCTTACGGAGCCGCTGTTCAAGCTGCAAAGATGGCCGGTATGGGTAATGAGAAAGTTCAAAACATTGTTCTCTTGGATGTCACCCCTCTGTCCCTTGGGGTGGAAGTTCTTATAGGTGACATGTCTGTTGTGATTCCGAGGAATACCGTCATTCCCACCAAGATGGAGGAGAACTACACCACCTTCTATGACTACCAAACTTCTGTTTTGTTCTCAGTTTATGAGGGTGAGAGAGCAAGAGTTATTGATAACAACTGGTTGGGAGAATTTTTGCTTTCCCCCATTCCTGCAGCTCCCAAGGGTGTCGCTAACATGAAAGTATGCTTTGAGATTGATGCCAATGGTATCTTGAATGTTTCTGCTGTGGAGCAAACTACTGGTGTAAATTGCAAAATCACAATTACAAATTACAAGGCTTCACTATCCACGCAAGAGATTCATAGGATGGTACAGGACGCAGAGAAATACAAAGTTGAAGATGATGAGCACAAGAAGAACGTTAGGGCCAAGGAAGCTCTGGAGAACTATGCGTACAAAATGAGGAACATTCTCAATGGTAAGGAGATTGGTGAAAAGCTTGACACTGATGATAAGGAGAAGATTGAAGCTGCTGTTAAGCAGGTGATTCATTTGTTAGAAGGTGTCCAGCATGCGGAGGGAGATGAAAATTAGGACGCTAGAGTCCGTTATAGCACCTTATAGGGGTGTAAACCCGGAGCGGGTTCTCAGGTATTGGGTAAAAACTGGGAATCGGCTCCGGGACCCCGGGTTTTCTGTTTTAGACACCCGGACCCGGGTACCCCGGTTACCCGGGTACCCGGATAACCCGGGTATCCGGTCTGGGTGGTATAAAACAAACAAAATGACCGTTCTAGTCCATCAAAAATAAATAAATACAATAGTATTCCACTTAAACGGCATAAGTCATGCTACCATAAAACAAATGCAAACAGGCATCCCAAAACAAATGCAAACTGCCCATAAAATTTACCAAAGTACAAGATAACTTCGGTAAATTTCCAAAGAAAATCCGAAAGAAAGATAATGCTGCATAAATATAAAATGAAAAAATATATAAGTACAAGATAACTTCGGGAGATTTCCAAAGAAAATTCGAAAGAAAGATAATGCTGCATAAATATAAAATGAAAAGCAAAATAAAGAAAACAAGAAAAAAATGCCCAGAATCACTCCATGCAATAGGCAGTATCCATATTGAGTCTGCAGGAATTGTCTTTGAGATTCTTTAATTTTCTGTTCTTTTCTTTTTTCTGTTTCTTTTTTTGGGTCTTGAAACACACAGAGAATTGAGG
This sequence comes from Alnus rubra, assembly GCA_028654335.1. Lineage (NCBI taxonomy): Eukaryota > Viridiplantae > Streptophyta > Magnoliopsida > Fagales > Betulaceae > Alnus > Alnus rubra. The sequence continues at coordinate 499,566 of JAJPGS010001661.1, read as the reverse complement.
AATATATAATTGTCTCTCTCTGGTTTGTAAAAGTAGTCCTAATGAACCAAAGAGACAGAGAGAAAGAGAGACCACCATGCCAATATAACCCATATTGTCTTAATCAAAATCTCTCATCTCATCAAGATAATCAAAATTTTGTGCAGTATGAAGCAAAGAGAATGTGATTATGGTGTCTCAAAGGCCCGAATAAAATTGAGCACCCAGATGGATTTGTTTCAAATACCATGATTTGGCGGTTTGGAATGACTACATACACAAAAAGGTTCAATTCTAATAAATATCAAGCACATACCAATGCTCATTACTATATTACAAAAGCATATAAGTAAACCAATTAATAAGAGTCTAGAACAGGAAGAGATTGCAACTGAATTAAACAAAGGATTCATACTGAATCTTCCCTCACAACGACACGACCTAACTAAAATGGGAGATCTGACTTGGAGGAAACATCTGCTTTCATCTCTTGGTATTTTCTTTCTATCTCTTAGACTCTGAGCGTAGATCTAGATGATACCACATCTTTATATTTCGGCCAAATCCCTTAATCCCATCTAAATTTCGGCCACCAATATCAAAACCTAACAAAAATCAAAACACCCAGTCACTAAACAAATCAAAACACCCGGTCCCTAAACAAACAGAGAAAGATGAAGAAGAATGAAGAACTAAGAACAAAGTCGGTTACCTGATTCAATCTCCCGGATCCGTAGGCGACGAGTCGGTGAGTGGCGAAGGAGAAGAGTGAGCCGGCGAAGTGACCGAACGCCGAACGCCGTGAGTCCGTGAGTGTCCCCTGTCCATGTGAGTGAGTGACCGTGTCGAGTGAGAAGTGAGATTGTGAGGACTGAAGAGAACGGCGGCTTGGGGGAAAACCAGAAAACGTAGGGCAACAATTTTTTTTACTAAAAAGACGAAAAAACCCCTTCCTATTTAAGTTCATAAGCATGTAATTCAAGGGTAAGTAGGTAAATTTATTTTTTTAAGGGCTAAACCTACCGGGATCCGGGTACCCCGGGGTTTTTGTAAATAAAAACCCGGCTCCGGGTACCGGGTTTCCCGGAGCCGGGTAGCCGGGTTCCAACCTGGTTTCCCGGTTTTTCGGTTTCCCGAAGCCGGTTAATGCCCAGATCCGGTTTCCCGGCCGGTTTTATCCGGTCCGGATTTACACCCCTAGCACCTTAATTATTAGTGCAAACGTATCCAGAATTATTTTGAGCATTTTTGTTGCCAGTGTGTTTTGATGACAGTTAATTATGTAGTGTGTTCAAATTTTCTTACTTTGTTATCAAATGTGAACGGAATATTAAAAGAAATTTGGTTAGTTAGTTTTCAAATTGGAACAGAATATTAACCTAGTGAAGAGAACGGGGCAACAAGTTCATAGCGATAAGAATATTAATTAAATTATTGAATTTTTTTTTTTTTTTAGTAGTTTAAGTTTTTAAGATAACTAGTAATTTAAAATGGTATTTAAAAAAAATTCTTGAGTACAAACATTATCTTCACTTCTCATTTGAATTAAACATTTTATGTATTAAGCATTCAAATCAGTTACTAAAGAAAAATTTGAACCCACATATAAGGGGGAGTATCTCTCATTTAAATTTAACATTTCACATGTTGAGTCTCACTTGTTGACTAATAGTTTGTACCGATACTTGAGGGAGAATATTATAATAGAAATTAAATGATGAAATTCACAATCTCTTATCAACTTAAGCTTTTAAGATAAATAAATAAAAAAATATATATATTATGTGTTAGCATACAAAATAAATATTATGCTAAAATATGTAGTGGAAAAAGAGTCGGAATAAAATTCATCCATACTTGCTCAAGTGAATTAAAGAACCAGCAACAAAAACCTGAAAAATTAATTAGTAGAGAAGTATCTTTAACCTATTCCTAATTGTACCTTCAGGCTCATATTGATAGAATATACACTCTTTATTTATATGCTAGATTCGAGACCCTCAATTAAAACTTTTTACCTAATTTATTTCTCCCATCAAAATATAAATCAATTTTGAATCGTTACACGACCCCAAATCTCGTGTCACGCCTGTGGAATACGACTTCTGTGCTGTAGTTTTAAACTATAGCACAGATGTTGTAAATTAATGGACGGCTAAGATTGTTCCAAAATTCTCTTAACTCAAACGCAATCGTTTTTAATTCAAAGTTATATAAAGCAAAGTTTCTTTTGTGGTTTCCTGCATGATATCTTTAAGGGCAGTGGGAACGTGTTCCTCTTCTTCTTGCTTCTCCACATTTGTGCAAGCTGGTTCTTGACGCAAGCCCAGCAACAGAGGCGAAGATTCTTCTTCTTGCCTATATTAGTCTAAAGTTGGGTTGAGTCTTGGTGGGGTCAAGTGAAAGTCAAAATCATTCTCGTTGTTGATCTGAGTCACGCTTTCTTCACCACTTAGCATTTCTTTCTCTTCTAAGTGCTCGTCAAAGTACTACGCAAGAAGCTTGGTGTGAGAAAGTTTCGTTTCTAAGGGGAGAACGTTAAAGTTTCTTTCTCTATATGTTTTCGGCTATTGAAGAGAAAGAAAAATGGGTCTCTCTTCCTCTGTTTCCTTTGCATTTGTTGAAAAAGAATGAAAAGAAATGGGTCTCCGATTTTGTATTTGATGAATAAAGAGCAACAAAATGGGTCTCTCTCTCTCTTCGGCCAAAAAAGGAGGGTGGGTTTTTTTTTTCTTTGAACAGGAGAGGCCTTCTTGTCAATACAAGGGTTAATAAAAGGAAAAGACAAAAATCCACTCCTCCGCACAATATAGTTGCTTTCTTCCTCGCCAACTCTGCCAACTTTACCAAGAGAGCTTCAACACCCAATTAATTAAGGGGCAAAAACATACAAAGGCAACCATCTCACCTTCCAGCTGAGAGATCGGTCAAATTGCCTATCAACATCTGAAGCAAATCCAAATTCATTGGCTTGCAGAGAACAAAAGGTTTAAAGTAGAAAACTCTGAAACCGCAAGCTGCATGAACCACGAGTCCAACAGACAAGATTACTGGAACACCGAGACAGGACTACCGGACTGAAGCAAGATAAATGGAGCGGAAAACTTAACTGGATCTTCCGTACACCAGGAATCTGAGCAGTGGGTTTCCGAGCGTGGGTCTTTTAAGCATGGGTATTCCGAACACCAAGTCTTCAAAGCACAGGTCTTCTAAGCGTGGTTCTTTCGCTCGACCCCTTGGACATCACCTCTATTGTTGGGCTTGCTCCATGAACCAAGTTTGCAAAGATGTGGAGAAGCAAAAATGTTCAAATGCTGAAACTGGATTTGGCTTCAAAGCTAGGCCACATATCTCATATATTGATCAGTCTGACCTGAATAAAATTTCGGTTCGAACATATTTCATTCTTTCTCAGATTGTTTCAGCTTAGTCCCATCAATACTCTCCGCTGGAGCCTGGAGGCAACGTCTGCACACAGTAGTAGTAGAAAAAAGACATGTCAAGATCTAACTACGAACATAGCCGTAGTGCGGATAACATTTATCATAAACGATTATGGCATTGTCATAACAGGACAGTAGACACATATAGTCTTTCGGACATTTTATCAAACACGTCATGACCACTGACTTCCAATATATCAACTTTTGTACCAGAAATGATATGTCTTTCAATATATAAACTAACGTCATGAGAGAGAGAGAGAGAGAGAGAGAGAGAGAGAGAGAGAGAGAGAGAGAGAGAGAGAGAGAGAGAGAGGGTTACGATTTCAGGGTTATATGTGTTGTGCACAACGGATGCGCCAGCAAGGAGCGAGACGACGAAAACTGTGAAGACCGAGAAATTAAATAGGGAGTTTAACGACTAATAAGATTATATAATTGAAAAATAAAGAGTTTAAGGTAAGGGGTAAAATGTAGTTAGTTTTAATGTGGGGGTTAAATAGCAATTAACAAATAAAAGAATTAAAGTGGAGGGGCATTTTAGTAATTTTCCTCTTTTTCTCCCTTATCCATTTTCTTTTCCTTTTCTTTTCTTTCTTTTCTTTTTCTTCTATTTCTCCTCGGTGGACAGCAGTCCACGACTGCTTGTTCTTCTTCTTTCTACTTCTCCTTCTCTGTTCTTCTTTTCTTCTTCGTTCTTTCTTCTTCTACCCGAGCAGCAGAGAGAGAATGAGAGAGAGAGTGAGTGAGATTTAGGGAGTTGAGAGTGTGAGATCGAGGGGGGGATCTGACGCGCGGGGAAGACCTGGAAACCAGAGGACCCGAGAGTGGCCGGAGGTCCGATCCTCCATGTTTTCTGACGGGGGGAGCTGGGTTGCCGATGGCCGGAGCTGAATCGACGATCGGTGAAGCCTAGACCCGCGACCCGTGAGCTGAACCCGACAAATTCGGGAGGACCCATGCGACCCGTGACTCGACCGAACAAGGAGAGACCCGATTCTCCATGGCAACTTTCCGACGTGATTTCCGGCGGTTGGAGGCTGTTCTCCGGTGGTTTCCGTCGGTGGTGGATTACCCAGTGACCCGTGCGTGTGTAAGACCCGGAAGACCCACCAAAGTCATGACCCAGTGACCCGTGAAACCCGGTTCTCTATGGGTGTTTTCCGGTGAATTTCCGGCGACTGCCAGTGGCGTTATCCGGCGGATTTATTGAGGAAAATCCCCAAGGTGTAAATCCTATAATTTTGTGGATTAATTTGTGAATTTTTGAATTAGGGTTTGTTAATTTTGGGGGTTTTCTATGATTGTGTCGGCAGTGTTTTAGTTGGAAGGTTGTGTTGATGTTTGGAATTTTAGTTGGGTGTTTGTTTAACCGGATGGGTTGTTTTGGACTACAACTGTGGAATGAAAATATGTGTGGCAGTTTTGGGTCATTGTTGGCCGGTGGTTTTCTGTTTTAGTTGTGTGGTTTGTATATGTGTTTGGGTAGAAATTATTGGAGATTGGTTCTCGGTGGTGGATGCTTATGTTGGTTGAAATTCCGACTTGATGAAGGATGAGTTGATTTGGAGTAATTAATGATGAAAATAGTTGAAAGTGTAAAGCTTAAAGTTGGTGTATTTTGATCCTCTTGGTTTAAAGGACAAATGTGGTTTGTTGTAAAGAGTTGAAGTTAATAAAGTTAGATCATTTTGTGTAAATAGCAAATGCAGTTAAAATAAAGAATAGATTATTGTTGTATCTAATTGAATAAAATGAATGTAAGAAAATAGTAAATAAATGGAAAAACATGAAGTCATAACTCAATATAAAGGGAATTACTAAACCAATATCCTAGTGTGCAAATCGTTAAGGTTCTATAAACTAAATACCCGGATTTTTAGTTAACTAAAAGATAAAGTATTGAACATATTAGTAATCGTGTTTAAGGTTAAGAAACTAGATAATGTTACAAGCCTAAGATTAATATCATAAGGGGGCAATAATTTTAATAAAGTGTTAAAGAACTATAAATTACTCTAATAACCCTAGGTTTGCAAATATAAGTTAGAAGACTTATAGAACCTACAGGTGTATTATAAATTCGTTGTGCAACAACCTAGTAATTAATTCACCTAATCATATTCCCAGAGTATTTATGTGTACTAATGAATTAGGTTTAAGCTTGCTAATCATTACATGTATATTTATATATATATTCACACATAGACAAATACATGAATATGAGTCCGATAAATAATGCTAAGTTAGTACATAATCAATAAGTTACAAATGGATTAACAATAAAGACAATATAATAAACGAGTAGGTTAGTAAGTAAAATATAAATTAGATAACGTATAACTGGGATCGTACCCATGATGAATATATTATAGCGAAGAGCGAAAGTCTAATTTAACTATTGATTGGAAGATTAACGTTTTAAAGTGTTAAACATTAGGTTCTATGAGTTAATTATCGGGACATTTACTCAATAAGAAATAAATCTAAGGGAATAAATAAATAGAGTAAGAGTAAGAACATAGCAAATAAATTGAATCGTACTTAGCATAGTTTAGTTACTAACCAGTGGACTCATTATGATCCTACAACCTAATACTAGAATAAAGTACTTAAGTATACCACTGAACTAAGCTTGAGCTTAATGAGCGTTGTAGATATAAACACACATATGTGTATATGGGTCAAATATACATTAACTAAATAAGCAACGCATTACAAAAAGAGATTAATAATGATAATGTAATACAATAGTATGTAAATTAATGAAAGTAATAAATACATCTTATTGTTAATAAACGAATAAATACGAATATTGGATCAATGATTAGCCTAATAATATTTCAGGATACCTAGCTAGCTTTAGAAGCGAGTGAGGTGACGTGTGAGCAAGCGGGTAGTTTCTGTGTTATAGAGTTTAGGTTCAATAGCATAGTCTAATGCTACCAATGTTTGCAGGATTGTGTTGTAATTGGAGACTTCAATGGGTTCTCCAAGGTAGAGTTCGAGTAATTGGAATCCAGTGGGAGTTCGAGTCGTGAGTCCAATGCAGCCAAGGTGGGTATTCCACTCACTGAGAAAATATATATTTTTATATGTATTGGATTGATAAAAATATATATATTGTTATTGAAACTGAACCAACCATATGATGAAATGTATATGCTTTGAGATGATTTGTTTAGTTTCGATTATGTTTAAACTATATCAATGATGTTAAAGAGATAGTGTAAGAGTGAAAAATATTGACTAGATTTAAAGTATTGAGTTCTGCGGTTGAGATTTAAATTATGCAAATTGTTTGAGAACATGTCATGTTGAAACTGCGCAGATTTGATAAAGAAACTAAGTTTTGAATGTCTTCGAAATGATCGATAAAATGTTGGATTTGTTTAGTTTTAAAAGGGCGTGATTTAACAACTGCATGATTTCAGCGTGACACAGTAGTGCAATATATACTGGTCAAGCACGGAACATTGAGCATGTAGTATAGAGCATACATACCAGCAGTATCAGTATATCAGCAGCATAACAGTATCAGCAGTATCAGTATCAGCAGCATAACAGTATCAGTATCAGCAGCATAATAGTATCAGCCCCAGTTCATGCATAGCATTATAGCATTGTTTTGTGAGAGTTCTTTTTATGTTATGAGTAGTTTTGCTAGACGTATTAGTATGCATAAGAGTCTTCATGAAAAGATCTTATGTATATTTCTATCGGATAGTCATGTGTTAATAGCATACATTGAACTTGAAAGTACATGGATACATGACTACCCAGGTGCGAGTAATGGCATGTCTATGAGTAATAAAGTTGACTGTTCTTGTTCTTCAGGAAAGACGTGTTAGCATGATTGAGTTTAACTCTAGTGCTCTCATGATCTACTGACGTCAAGGCACGAAGCTGGAATACGATTAGAGATGGTGTTGCGAGTGTTTTGTTGAAGGATGTTATCCTAGTATGGAAGAGTAAGATGCCATGTTCTTTGCTTAAGACTTATGTGTATACGTGATATCTGTGATGGAGTGATCGTGTGCACATATGTCCAAGCGACCGGTGAAAAGTATTATTATAGAGGGGTCTATATGTAGAATCTTCCAAGCGGTAGATTGGAACTTCTACATATGTTCACAGCTATATAGTATGTTTTAAATGTTTTCTAAATAGTCGGTGTTTGCTGCATTAGCTGTTGGTAAATTGTGGCTAATATAGTGCTCGCACGACTAAAATAATATAAAGGTTGGTTCTTTGTGAAAACTCAGTTAGTCTTATACCACTGAGGTCTTAGTATGAGGTATACTAAGGCGGTGAACTCATAATTTCACCTATGCGGATGTGGATACCACCACAACCGTGTAGATGATGTTTCTTTGGCTGCAGGTACTTCGGTATAGTCGATGGGTCGGTAGCAGTGTGCTTGGGATATTATGACTGAAGCTCGCCGCGACAGTTGTAATTGTCGGACCACGGGTTGTCCACTATTTTATAGGTTTGGTATGGCTTGTGACGTTTGTGTCACTTATTCTTTGTTAAGCCATTATTGTTATAGTGTTAATAAGACTCAAACAGATAGATGTTAAATGGCTCTTTGTTGTAATTAACTTGTGATAGATGTATAAGTTGTAATTTCCGCTATTCAGATTTATGTTTTCCGCTGCATAGATAGATGTATGTTATACTCTGATTATCAGGTACATGTTATGGGGCATGTGCCATATGTTGGCTGAGCGACACGTAGTCGTGCCACTGCGATGACTCGTTTTATGTATGTATAAAAAAAAAAAAAAAAAAAAAAACGGGCCGTCACAAAAACCACGCACAACCGCGCCAACGATGGAGTCCCCGTGGGTTGTCTACCCCCTCCAAATTTCTGATTCATAATTATAATCACCACCCGCGCAAAACAAACGTTGTTTCTGCCCACTGATTTTTGAAACCTCCCTCCCCACGCGTCTAGTTTGAATCACAGGTGACTCGCGCGAAAGAATACGAATACGAATAGTTCCTGAATACTATTGAATACGAATTTTACAAATGGCCACGATCAAAACAAAAAAAGTAGCATTATAAACATAAACATAACCAAATTATCACATAATTTTACTTTTCTTGCGTAATCATAACAATATTCAATAAAAAAAAAAAACCAAATAATAGCATAAAGGTAACCATATTTTCACACATCCTATAAGGGGGAATAATTTGTCATGTGAAACGTTTGCGGTCCAAATTAATAGAGAATTAAGTATAAAAGAAAAAAACATTTACACTCACGGAGAGTAAAAGAGCTAAGATGAAAGATAAATAATTGTTATACAACTGTAGGTACAACTCTCGAGATGAAAAAGTACCCATTGGATAGCTTGTAATGTTCAAAACATGCATGACCCATTTTTAGTATGAACTTAGGTAAATGGTGAATGTAATGTAATAGAAATTAGTCAATGAGCTTATATATTTGGTAGTAGATATATTGATTCATTCTTTGTATATTTTTAAATCGTCACTTATCTTAAAAAATTAAGTTGATTAGAGAAAGTAAATCAATATTTTAACACTTTTCTTCACAAGTGGGTCAAACTCTATTTGTTAGTGGAGGCATTGCAAGACTCAATATCATGCGAATAATCAATGAACAAACATTATTTTTCTGCGATTTTTCATTTTAAGTGAAATGAAAACCGTAAACGAATCATTTTATAGTCCAAAACAAATTTTATAACATTTACAACATTATTTTAAAATTTTAGAATTTTTTACAACGTAATAAATTCATACACCATTAGAGATTATAATCTTACATGATTTTTTTTTTTTTTAAAAAATAATAATAATAATAATAATAAAATCTTATATGAATTATAAAATAATTTCTCTCATTTTTTTTATGATTTAAATAAAGCCACGACACTGCAATAATTAGACACACACCGTCAAAAAGGAAAAGGGGTAAAGTAACCTCCTAATTTGCTTTAGAAAAGAATGAAAGTCATTTCATGAAAAAGAAAGAGTCGACTTTTTCAAATGCTTCAAGCCTTCAAGTTTCAACCTTAATAAGATTCTCTGTCTTGTTCGTGAGCAAGGAACCAAATTCTATGAAATGACTATCTTAAACCTGTCCTCTGCTTCAGTTTCGTGATCGTTCTGGGAATCGAGATCAATGGCCGGCGAAGGAGAGGGCCCAGCAATAGGGATCGATCTGGGGACGACGTACTCGTGCGTGGCAGTGTGGCAGAATGATCGGGTAGAGATCATAGCGAATGATCAGGGCAACAGGACAATGCCGTCTTATGTTGCATTCACTGACAAAGAGCGTCTAGTCGGTGATGCAGCTAAGAACCAGGTCGCCAAGAACCCCGCTAACTCTGTCTTTGGTAATCTCACCTTCTTCTTTTTCTTTTTTTCCTTTTCTTTCCTTTTTCTTATATGTAAAACTAGAGTTAAAAAGAAAAAAGAAAAAATAAAAACCAGGATTTATTGTCAATGGCGCCAATGTAATCATCTGCTCGTCAAGGGTTGGTGCCCATTTATATATGCTCGGGTTCAAGCTAGTTGGAAGAAAGGAACATATTGCAGTAGTTATGAAGGTTTAGGATTTTAAATGATGAAATCAAAAGTCTCAGGTTTAAGCAAAACAGTGAAAGGCAATATGTTTATAATAAAACAAACAGATCGAAATTTAGACTTGATTACAGAGGGTTTTTGAAAACTCAATTAAGATACAGGGTTTTTCTTGAAAAAAAGAAAAAAGATGAAGAGTTGAAAGGTGGATTGCTTATAAACTAGATGTCCATTTTTAATTAAAAACTCAATCAAGAGCTGAAAAACATTTATTAAAATCATTTGAAGCGATCTCTCAACTTGTCTCAATAAATATTAAAATGACTTTCTCTTTTTATTTTATGATTATTTGTTATAAAAATATAACAAATAAAATAAACTTACAACCAATCATCTGCTAGTAATATTGGTAACTTTTCCATGTATTTCACATCACCATCCAATTTGATCTTGACCCAAAAAGTAGATTATATATCTTGACAAAAATAAATCACTTCTTCCGTAAATCGGTAATATAAATTGTTTTAGTTTTTTCCTTTGAGGTTACATTGACCTTGTGCAAAATATTATATTTGTTAGAGGTAAATTAAACCTACTAACTGCAAAAACTTAATTCCAAACCCTAAATATTGTCGTATGCCACTATAATAAGGAAAATGATTTTCAGGAGACGAAAAACCTTCTCCTGACAATCTCTTTTTAAATAAAAAATGAAATATAATAAAAAAAAAATGTCATCTGATGTCATATTAGAGGGCACTTTTTAATTATATTTCATTTTTTTATTGAAAAATGACTGCAAGGGACAGGAAACCCGTCCCCTATGTATCACCTCTCCTATAACAAAGTATTAATAAAAAGATAAGAAAGAAGGCATGCCAATATAAAAGCTCATCAATTAATATTGAGATTAGTTTCTGTTTCTAACTTAGTCTTATTGAATCATTTAATTATTTTTCTCTTATTTATTTTACAGATGCAAAGCGGTTGATTGGTAGGAGATTTAGTGATTCCTTAGTTCAGAACGATACCAAGCTTTGGCCATTCAAGGTTATTGAAGGTCATGCTGACAAGCCAATGATTGTGGTCACTTATAAGAGCGAAGAAATGCATTTTGCTGCAGAAGAAATCTCATCCATGATCCTCAAAAAGATGCGTGAAATTGCAGAGGCCTACCTTGACAGAGCGGTGAAGAATGTTGTTGTCACTGTCCCGGCCTACTTCAATGACTCACAGCGTATGGCCACAAAGGATGCTGGGGGCATTGCAGGACTCAATGTCATGCAGATAATCAATGAACCAACAGCCGCAGCCATTGCTTACGGTTTTGACAAGGTGACCATTGATAAGAGAAATGTGTTGATATTTGATTTGGGTGGTGGTACTGCAGATGTCTCTTTACTTACCATTGACAATAGTACTTTTCAAGTGAAATCCGTTGCCGGAGACACTCACCTCGGAGGTGAGGACTTTGACAACAGAATGGTAAATCACTTCGTTGAAATATTTAAGAGGCATCACAAGAAAGACATTAGTGGAAATGCCAAAGCTCTGAGGAGATTGAGAACTGCTTCTGAGAGAGCAAAAAGGATTCTTTCTTCCGCATCTGAGACTACCATTGAGGTTGATTATTTATATGATGGTATTGATTTCTCCACATGTATTACCCGTGCTAGATTTGCAGAACTCAATATGGACTTGTTCAAGAACTCTATCGAGCTTGTGGAGAAGTGTTTGGCTGATGCTAAGATGGACAAGAGAGGAGTCCATGATATTGTTCTTACTGGTGGTTCTTCCAGAATTCCTAAGGTGCAGGAACTATTGCAAGACTTCTTTGATGGAAAGCAGCTTAACAAGAGCATCCACCCAGATGAAGCTGTGGCTTATGGAGCCGCTGTTCAAGCTGCAAAGATGGCTGGTATGGGTAATAAGAAAGTTCAAGACATTGTGCTCTTGGATGTCACCCCACTGTCCCTTGGTGTGGATGCTGAAAGAGGTTTGATGACCGTTGTGATTCCGAGGAATACCACCCTTCCCACCAAGATGAAGCGGAAGTACTGCACCATCGAGGACAACCAAACTTCTGTTTTCTTCAGGGTTTACGAGGGGGAGAGAGCAAGAGCTGTGGATAACAACTGGTTGGGAGAATTTACGCTTTTCCCAGTTCCTGCAGCACCCAAGGGTGTCATTGAGATTATAGTATGCTTTGAGATTGACGCCAATGGTATCTTGAATGTTTCTGCCATGGAGAGGACCACTGGCATGAGTTGTAAGATAACAATTACAAATTGCAGGACTTCATTATCCACTAAAGAGATTAATAGTATGATCCAGGATGTGGAGAAATACAAAGTTGAAGATGATGATCACAGGAGGACGGTTAAGGCTAAGGAAGCTTTGGAGAACTATGCCTACAAAATGAGGAACATTGTCAATGATAAGGAGAGAAGAGTGATTGGTGCACAACAGTTGTGCAACTGTTGTACACCACTCTAGAGACATGTGATGAGTCTCACATGAGACTCACTCCATGTCTTTTACACCTTACACAACAATCGCATAACTATTGTGCAAGAGTCATTTTTCATAAGGAGATTGATGAGAAGCTTGATGCCCAGGGTAAGCAGAAGATGGAAGCATTGGTTAGATGACATCCAGCATGGGGAGGCAGATGAGTTTGAGGAAAAGCTGGTTGGGCTTGTGTTAACCTGCAACCCAATCATTGGAAAGGTCTCTGAACAACAATAAGCATTTTGAGCAGCTCCTCTCATAGAAAATATGGCAATTAGCTTATTAATTAGTACAACGGATGCAAGGAACAAGGACCCAGACCATGCTTTTTTCTTTTTTTTTTTTTGAATATCCCGACTTATTTTTTTGTCCAAAGCTATAATTCTAGTATTTTTGTTGTCAATGTATTTTGATGTGGCTTTGTTGGGTTGTTGAGTGCACTTGTAAGATGTCTCACATTGCTATGATATAAGAAGTGTAAATGCCAAGAAATTAAATAAAGAGTTTTAACAATTAATAAATTATATTTATTAAATAGATTGGATAAATAATTATATTCTAGGTAGTAATATTTTTGTTCATAAAATAAAATAAGTCTATGTAAAAGTAATAGAACTATAGTGATAATAATAATGAGTCCTAATAGAATAAGTAATTAATTGAATGGGTTGAATGTAATTAAAATATGTAGGGGGTTAAATATAAAAGGTAAAATGATAGAAATATTTGAAATAAAGGTCCTGATGTAATTAATAAAAGTTGAAGTTTTAAAATAAAAAAAAAATCATAGCTTCCCACGTGCCACCTTCCTTTTCTCTTCATTCTTTTTCCTTCCCCGCCCGACGCTCATCTTCTTCTCCCTTCTTCGTCTCTCCCGATTCTGTAGCTCACTGGTCCTCTCTCCATTTCTTTTTCTTTTTTTCTCTTCTCCCTCCCCACGCAGCACCCAGCCCTTTCCTTTCCTCTCCTTCCCTTCGTCCTCATCACACCCCACGCACCCCATGTGCTGCCGAGAGAGAAACCCACTGAGATTGGGAGAGAGCTCGTGAGAGAGATGAACCCGTGAGAGAGAAAGACTGCAGCTGTGGAGTGGATGGTCCGGCCGGTGGTGGTGCGATTTTGGAGTTCGGTGGTCAGGCCACCGCTTGGGTGTGGTGGCAGCAGCTGGGCCGTGAACCTCGGCCCTGTTCCGGTGAGACATCTCTTCCTCCTCTTTGATTTTGGCTTGAATATTCCTTGAGTTTTGGTAGAACATTGTATGGGTATGAGTTTGTTGAGATTTTTGGAGGTGAACCGAGTGGGTCCTCTTGGATTGTAAATTCTGCACTTGTATTTCATTATAGTTGTTTTAAAAATTGTGATATAGGCCTCTTTGAGTTGTAATCGTGGGTTTTGCTTAAGATGAAAATTTAGGGTTTCTTTGTGATTTTGAAGAGAAGGCCAAATGATATTTTTCACTTGGGGGTTTCAGTTTTTAGTGTTAATAACTTGTGTTTAATGTTCTAAATGAGTTGGATTTTGATTTAGTTCCCATAGTGTTGTTTCGATGAAATCTGGATTTGGTTGTAGGTTTATGAATTAGTGTAAAGCTTAATAGATTCGGCTATGTGATTTTGTGGAGTTTTGGTTCTTTGATTTTCATTGATTGTTGATGAATTGGTATTGGACATTGGTGAAGTTTGATTTTATTTATTGAAATTCTGATTTGGAGTAACTTTGAAGGTGCATGTTGTTGAATCTGAATTTAAGTCATGATTTGGGGCTTTGAGTATGTTGTTGGATTGATATTTGAACTTAGGAATTAAAATGGAATTGAGTTTGTTTTGATTAAACCATTTGATGAGTATTGTTGTCTTGAAATGAGTCTCGGTTCTGGAAGTTTATAATTGATTTATTTGAGATTGTTGGGATTGGTTGAGATCTTGAATTTTAGGTGGATTGTGGAAATGCTTGAGGTAATTGAGAGGGGCTGATTTGTAGGGACCTTGATGGAAGTATTTTGTTAAATCAAAATTTAGGATTGAGGTTAACCGAAATTGAAGTTAAAATCTAGTTGGTGTGTTGGGTGTTTATTGTTCTTTGATGATGCTTTCTTGAATGTTGATAGTGGTGTTTGGTGGCTGAAATTTGTCATGGATTATTGTTTAGGGATTTAGTTGCAATTTTTAAATGGGTTTTGGTAAGAATCGATTGATGTTTGTTAAGGTTGGTGGATGATTTTAGTTTATGATAATGGAATTTGGTAGGTGACTTGTAAATTATTGATGATAGTTGTTGTGAAATTTTGGAAGAAGGTATTTCTAATTAGAGGAGATTGATGTTTTGTTGCAAGTGGTTGATGTTTGAATGGAAAGCGATTTTGATGGATATTTAGATAGAAATCCAGATCTGGTTTTATGCTTGTAAATAGGATAATTATGTTGGTTTATGTTTATTTGTTAGGACTAAGTTTATTGATGTCTTTGGGTTGATGTTAACTAAATTGGAGATATGGTGGATTTGTGGTTTGTTGTGTTGATTCGCCATATGAAGTAATATTGGAAAAATGTATTTTTGGTTAGGTTGGCTTGTATGTATGTTTGGTTATGATGACTAAAAGAGATGTCGATCTTAATATGTAAATGAGGATTTCACAGTAATTGTAGAAATATAGTGGAATTGATCTTTAGTATGGGTTTTGATGTGTGGTTGGTTGATGGGAGCTAATATGTGCTCCATGATACGCTTATGATGTTGGATATTTTAGGTATTGATGAAGTCGAATTAATTTGGGATGAGTTGTTAATCAATGGTTGAATTCCTCATTATAGTGTTATAGGTATGTTAATTATGAAATTGTATTAGGTTGCGGTTGTAAGTACTTATAAAAAAAGGGGGAATAAACAAATAGATAAAGTGTAGTAAATGAATAAACATTACCATATGTGATTGTAATCTTTTCTAAAGAATTAGTAAGTATAAGTTAGAAAACTTATAGAACATATAAATATAATATAAATTCCTTGTGTATCAACCTAGTAATAATTCACATATCCATATCCACACAGTATTTATGTGTACTAATGGATTAGGGTAAGTGTTATATATATATATATATTGTTAACTTAGTAAGTAAATGACAAGTTATAAGAAGGGCTGGTAATAATAATGTAATGCAACAATAATGAATGAGCTAAGGAAAATAATAAATACTCCCTAGGGTTAATAAACTCAATATAATAGGAACCTAAACCTAAGTGTTAATTTAATAATAGTTTAGGGTACTTAACAAGACTTAGACACGGGTAACGCAACGTATGAGTACGCGGGTAGTCTAAGCTTCATAAAATGAGTTCCATAGCATAGTCTAACATTATAAGTATTTGCAGGCTCATGTCATGCTTGGAGACTCCAATTGGTTCTCCAATGCTGTGTCCGGGTGACTAGAATCTGAGGGGATGTTCAAGTCAAGAGTCCAATGCAGTCAGGTGATATTTTACTCACTGAGAAACTGTTATTTTTATATATTATATAATTGCAAAAATATGTATGTTTTATAAATATGAACCAACTGTATGTTGAATATATCTGTTTTGCTTGGTTTGAGTACTTTAGAGTATGTTCAAATATATCAAAGATAGTTCATAATATAGTACAATGTGTTGCATGTTTTGGATGAAATATCAAAATGTTTAGAAAAGTATGATTTATCAACATGATACAGTAAGACAGTATTTACTAGTCAAGCAAAGAGCATAGAGCATGTAGCATAGAGCATAAAGCATACAGTAACTGATGGGCCCCATGGTAGTCCGAATCTTAAAGATCCCTTACAAGTTCCAGATGGGCCAATCACAAAGTCAAGGGCGAAGAAGATCAAGGAGGCAATGCAAGGATTGGTGCAATCCACTTGGGCCGAGTTTGCAAATTTATCGAGCAAGACTCCAACATTCAAGATGGGCTTGAAAGAAGAAGAACCAACTTTAATTCATGTGATACAAGCAACAGATGGGGGCGGCATAGCCTAGTGGTTTCTTGCAAACTCTTTATTTCACTAAGTATAGGCATATGGGCCTATTTTTATGTTTCTATGATTGTGGGCCTTTAGGCCTATTTGTTTTATTAAGTGGACTTCTTTTATTAGCTATAGAAGTGTAGTTTAGGATATTTTGGGCTTGAAGATGTTCAGCCCATGTCTTTTAATTGATGTAGGCCTTAGTAGGGTTAGGGTTTTATGGAGAGATTTTAAAAAGACTTGTAGCCGCATATGTTAGAAAAAAGTTGATTGTGAATGAAGTTTTATTCTTCATAGAAAACTTTTCAGTTTTCTCTACTTGTTCTTGATTGAACTAAGAACTTATCAAAGGCAAACCCCTTTGTGGCGTTCTAACCAAATTTAGGTTCTTGAAACAAGATTTCAACGGGTCTAGATTCTTTGGACTTGATTCTTGGCTTTCTTGGGTAGATTTCAATTTGTTTGTGGGTTCAAAGGGGATTTCATCCTGTGGGTTCACATCAGTAACTCAGCAGTAACCCAGCAGTAGCCCAGTAACAGTTCAGTTCAGCAGTTTAACAGCAGCACAGTAGCATGCATAGCATCTATAGCATGATTTAAATTGTGATGTTTTCATGATATAGAATATTGTAGTTTTTATGCTAGACGTATTAGTATGCCTAAGATTTTTAATGGCAAAAGAGCTTGTGTATACTGCTAACGTCTAAGCATGATTTAGAGCATTGAGCTTAGAGGTATAAGAGTATTGTCATGGTTCGGTATGAGTAATATGGTGTCCTAGGAGTAGGTAGAGGAATTGTCGTGGTACATCAGTAAGAAGTGCTTGGATATCAGAGTTTTACTCTAGTAACCGCATGGACAACTATGTACATTGACATGAAATTGTAATGCCCTAGGATTCGATGTTAACCATATTAGGAAAATGATAGTAAGCTGGTACTAAAGAGCGAGATGGCATGTTTTAAGCTTGGTGTACTTGGTTGTGACGCTATTGGTTGTGATATCAATGTGACTTGGGAATAGGTAGATGGATTGTCATAATACATCAGTAAGAAGTGCTTGGATATCAGAGTTTTACTCTCGTAACCACATGGACAACTATGTACCATATACATGAAGTTGTAATGCCTTGAGGCACGGTGATATCACAATTAGTAACGTTAGATCTCTATGCATTTGAGCTACCAACATAAAAGTATTATTGTAGGTGGGTTTATACGTGGTTGCGTCCAAGCCAATGGAACTTCTACATATGAGTCCAACTACATAGTATGTTTTAAATGTTTTTTGATAGTCGGTGTTCGCTATATTAGCTATGAGAGTTTTCAAGCAAAATTTTATAAATTGGTAGCTGATATAGTGTACGCATGACTAAAAATGAAAAAGTTGGTTCTTCGCGAAAACTCAGTTAGTTTAATATCACTGAGGTCTCAATATTATGTACTGAGGCGGTGAACTCATCATTTCACCTATACGGATGTGGCAAACCCCCACAACCGTATAGATGATGTCTCTTTGGCTGCAGGTACCCTGGTCGTAGTTGATGGAGTCGTAGACGTGTATTTGAGATATTATGACCGGAGCTCGCCGCGATGATCGTAATTACGGGACCATGGGCGTCCTCAGTTTTATATATATATCAACTTGCTGTGCAAGTTGTCTTCCTTTTTTTTTTTTTTTATTCTTTCTTCTCTCCTTTTCTATCGAGAGAGTTTGAGAGAGAGAGATCGGGAGAAAGGGAGCCGAAGGAGAAGAAGATCGGACCCGATCTTCAGGTGAGCGAGCTGGGTTGACGTCAGTGACACAATTTTCGGTGAAACCCGGAGGAAAACCCGCGACCCATCGAGCCCGTAAACCGGGAGGAGCTTCGATTGTGAAGCCCGTGACCCGTAGACCCGATGCAGTTCGTAGCTCAGGGAGGTCCGATCCTCCATGACCGGCGGCCATGACCGAAATCCGGCGACTTTTCCGGCGGGTCAATACTAGCTTTTTGGTGGGAAGATTTTCTAGCGACCCGAGTCCGTTTTCCAGCAAGCAGAGGCGCGATTCCGGTGGGGAATTTCTGGTAGCTTCTAATTAACTCTTCAAGGTAATTATTCTATTGAGAATTATTGATTTAAATTGATCAATGGGTATTTTTTAGGTTCAATCGATTGGGTTTATTGATGAATTTGAGCTGTAGTGGTCACGGCCGTATGGGTGTGTGATGATTTTTGGGGTTTCCGATTCCTTGTTTAGCCGATTGTTGTAGGTTTGGGAAGATAATTCTTTTCCCCTGTTTTTGGACTGATTAAATGAGAATTTTTAGTGTTAACTGATTATGGGTATTGAGTGGGTATTTTCCCTGTTTCGTGTATTTCCTATATTTTCAGCCGTGTCCTTTGTTTCGGTTGTTTTCCTCCATGTTTTAATATGGGTACCACAATTTTTGGTAGATTTTCTTTTAAAGAATTTATTTTTAGAAAACTGATGGGGTATCAAGAAGGAAAACTTTCTGTTGATTTGGAGGAACAACAAAATGGGTATTTTGTTTTTGGATTGTAAATTTTGGAAGATTTTGGGTATTAATTTATGTTTGGATATTAGTATTGGAAATTATCAAGGTAAATAATTTCTATGATTTAATTTATAGTTGTTGATTTACTGAGTGTTTGATGATTTTCTGAATTGTGATTATTGGTAATTTTGAGGGTTGATTGTTAGAAAGATTGTATTTGTTGGGTTGGTTTATGGAATTTTGGGTTTGTTTTGGATGGCAGAACCGAATGGGTGTTCTAGTTCTTTTGAGTACTGATTCAAATCTTTAATACCCATTAGAAAATTTTACTGTCCATAGATGTATAAATTTTTAGACAGGACCATTAAAGTACCCATTTCATTTATGGTTAAATTCTGTGTGCACTGGGTATTCATGCTTCTGTTGTATTTAGAAGAGATAGAGTTTCAATAAAATTGAATCTTATGTGTGGTGTTTATTTGTAGTATCCTTGGATTTTCTATTTATGACTAATGAGCATTTTAGTCGAATAGAAATACCGTATACTTATATGCTGTAAATTTGGAAACAGATTTTGTATATAGAATATATATAGAATAATTTAGTTAAGTCTTAGAACTGAAATTTCAGAACGCATCGCTAAGTTTATCTTTGTGTTTTATTTAGGTAAAAGCTCGATCCTGACGCTAATGGCAAGTCCAGGTAAGGGGATACAGCACCAAAAAACTCCCAACAAGATTTTATTACAATTCTTTTGAAAAAGTGTTGGAGAATTTTACAAAGCATTTACTTATGTGATTTTTAATGCCAAGCTTTTATTACTCATGTGTTATTATTCAAGAATTTTGTGCATAAATTACAGTTATGATTAAGAGCATTGCAAAGTTTATAATTTATGCATAATTACAGTTATGATCAAGAGCATTTCCATTTCAAAGTTATGATTTATGCATACTTACAGTTATGAGTAATGAGCATTTCAAAGCTATGATTATAGAGCATTCCAAAGTTTATGATTTACACATTAATACAGTTTTGAATGAAAAGATGATCTAAAGTCTGCACATGACTATAGTTATGAAAGCGGCTCTTACAGTTTTAAAGTAAAGTGTACAGTTATAGCAGAGCCTACAGTATTACAAAAAACGTTCATGTGCAGTAATTGTTTAACCCTGAGGCACTATTACAGTTATGATGAGTACCATATAGGGTAGCAAGGCAAGCATATCGAAAGACGGTGTGTGCTACCGGCCGGGGTTGGCCTTCACCTAGGAAAGATCCCCAACCCAGTGACTCTTCTTTGTGACGACAGGCTGAGTCCATAGGTCCTTGGGACAAAAGCCAACGTGCTCCGCTCACGGATAATAGCGGTGTAGAGTCTATAAGGGGTTAAACCACAATGACAGTTTTATGAGAAAATAGATGTTAATTTTTCCGGATCATTATAAATTTCTTATGCCATTACTCATGTTCCTCATTTACTCATAAATTTTGTTTTAATTGTTCATTTTGATATTTTGCATAAACTGTCATTATGCATGACTAAAGATTATATCATGAAGGTTTTATAGCATGTTTTATTTCTCTGGTGTTGTAATTTTCTGACTTAGTTGTCGAACTCACTCCTTTTCCCCCAAATCTTTTCAGTTGACCCAGTAAGACGATGTCATTTCTTGGTATTGGCGTAGACCTCGCTAAGAGCAATAGATCATTTTGGACCGACCAAATCTTTACTTTGTATAGTATGTTTCTTTTTGGAGTTCATGGCATTGCAAAGATTTATTAATAGACAGGAATAATAAAAAAAGAAAAAAGAAAAAAAGAAGAAGTTACAATCTATGCGTTGTAAATGCATTTCCCCCAAATCTTTTCAGTTGACCCAATAAGACGATGTTATTTCTTGGTATTGGCGTAGACCTCGCTAAGAGCAATAGATCATTTTGGACCGACCAAATCTTTACTTTGTATAGTATGTTTCTTTTTGGAGTTCATGGCATTGTAAAGATTTATTAATAGAGAGGAATAATAAAAAAAGAAAAAAGAAAAAAAGAAGAAGTTACAATCTATGTGTTGTAAATGCACGCTTCAATTTAAATGTTTTTAGCATTTAATTTCGCATTTTCCCTTATATCCCAAAACGGGGGCGTGACTCTCTTGGCGGATCGAACTTCCTCATTTTCTTCTCTCTTGGCCGGTGGTTGTAGTGGACACGCTCTCGCTCAAACTGTAGAGCTCAGAGACGTCGTTGTCGGTGGCAGCATTGATGGACGAGTGAAATTTATTACTTGTCGTTGTCGATCTAGCTACATCCGACAAGGCCATATTCCTTTTTATTTATTTTGGTTTGGCTGGGAAAGTTTTTGGCTGTTAAAAGAAACTAACGATTGTGATTTTGCCTGAGAAAAAAATTGGATGGATGTGGTGAAATTTGGACGCATCACGCAGATTGATGACATGACGATTTGTGGACGGTTTGGTAAAAACCGTTTATAAATTTATAGACAGTTTTATGTCTAGAAATGAAAATTTTTAGACGGTTTAGTAAAAATCGTCTGGAATTTTATGGACGGTTTTTACTAAACCGTCCATAAAATTCTTTGGGAATAATATTTATAGACGGTTTTGAAAAATACCGTCTATAAATTTGTAGATGGTTTTTATAAAATTGTTTAGAAATGAAAATTTCCAGACAGTTTAATAAAAATCGTCCATAATAAATTTTTTATAGACGATTTTTAAAAAAAAAATCGTCTACAAATTTTGTTTTCGAGACGGTTTTAAAAATCGTATAAAAAAAATGTCCATAAATGTCGTTTTTATTGTAATGAGAGATCGGTGACAAGCTTGACACTGCTGATAAGGAGAAGATTGAAGCTGCTATTAAGCATGTAATTCGTTGGTTAGATGGTGGAGCAAGTGGAGGCAGATGAGCCCCTGCCGGCCCCCCCTCCCTCTGTCCCTGGTTTTGATGAAAATTAATTATGTAGTGTGTTTAAATTTTTCTACGTACATAGTTATCAAACTTGAACGGAATATTTACTTGAAATGTAGTAAAATAACGGAGTCAAGAATTGAATTTAAGACTTTTGACTCTAATACTATGTTAGATCACTACTTGTCCAAAAAGTTTAAGCTAATAGAAAAAGGTAAATTTAATTATTTAATTAATACTCTAATAATAATTAGTAATTTAATATGTTATCAGAATAGAAGTCTTTAGTACGAAGATTGTTTTCATAATTTGCCTCTTATTTGAATTGAATGTTTTACGTGTCAAAAATCACTTACAAAAAAGGAGTTTGAGCTCACACATGAAAGAGAGTATCTCTTATTTGAATTGAATATTACATGTGTTGAGTCTCACTTGTTGATTAGGAGTTTGTATCCATACGTGAGAGAGAATATTAGAGTATATATTAATTAACTAAATGATTAAATTCTATATTGGTAGTTGCCAAATTGCATAGAGATATTCAGCAATTTTGCTTTCAATCGAATTGCTAAATGATTTTGTTGCTGAAATTGTTAGTGATTCAAACATAAATATGAGAGTTTTTATGGAGTCCGCCTATCAGAGGTCCTAAGCCGTCTGTCTACCTGTTTGGACAAGTAGCCCATAAGAAATTTTTTACATTTGTTGTAAAATTGTTAGCAATATGAAGAACTAATTGTTGGGATCCGAATTCACGATAATCATTTGAAAAAAATAAAAATAAATAAAAAATCTTAAACGTAGTAGACGGGGGACCTACCAAGGATTAGATTAGTCGATTAATTCCCGTAAAACAAGTCTTCCAACTTGCATGACAACATGTCAACATACAAATTAAGTTAATCGACAGAGATAAGAAATGGAAATTTCACATCTAGTAGAGAAATACACATTTCAAGTCCATGGCCGGCCGGTCTAATTTATTAGCTGTGAGTGGGGAGTTTGCTCTAGTAGAGAGGACAGACCCTTCAACTACATCGATGCCCAATGAAGGAGAATATAAATATGCATGCTTTTTCAACACTATTGAGAGAGAGAGAGAGACAGAGAGAGAGAGAGAGAGGATAATGAAACAACCACGGCCAGGTCTAGATTTTCCTTCCCGGTCAGAAAAATCAAACTTTCTTTGGAAGTGCATAGGAATAGAGAACCGACAAGATAGCAGAGCAGACGAAGGCGAGAAAAAGAAGGCTAGCTGATGCATATGCCATTTCGTAAAACTTGCCAAAATACAACCCATTTGCTTCAAAGTAATCCTTCATATCTTTTGTAACTCCAAATCCTGCAGCAGCACCTGTGGCTAATAGGTACGATATAACCTATATAAAGACAAAGTTTCAGGTCAGCCTCTCATGCTCAGATCTTTTAATTGATTTTGGGTTATAAATTTTAAGTCATGATTTGTTTAATTGACCAATCGATTGAAGCCATGTAATTGCCATTAAAACGGACTAGATCTTCATGACACTAAGTAAAGTGCTCTCTCTACACGTACAAGTCGGATCGTGGCCCTAAAAAATTGTTTGTAATAAAAAAAAAAGTAAAACCTTATATTCTAATGCTTCATGAGATACCGACGCAAAAGAGATAGTATATTTTATAATTATATACCTTTTCACCGTAGAAGTCAAGCAGAATGCCTCCATTCCCACTTATTAAGTGATTTCCCGATATAAGATGACAAGTTGAGAATGCAAGTTGCAAGAGGCTGTATGCGAATCCAATGACAATCGCAGCAAGCATATACCTGCAGCAATTATAAAGGTCGATCAGTTTCATATTGTGAAATAACTTGAGAGAGAAAGAGAGGAGAAAAGGGTCTTTGTTATCAAACTCTCCTCCTAGCTATAGGAATTTTCGAAAATGTATATATATATTCTGATCGACCTGTAGGCACTAATATCATTGAAGTGCATTCTGACCGCTTCAGTACTGCCAACATCTACTGTTGTGGCATTGGTGGTAAGGACAATGAGAGATATCAATAGGAGAATGAAAACAAGGACTCTCAATATGAAAATGGCAACCCGAGAAGCTGTTGATGATGCCATATATCCTCCGCCAAAACACACTCAAAACTAGTGCCCTGTGCTGTGTGATTCGCTCAATTGCTGCTCTCAATTTATAACAAAGTGGGAGCCTCAGCCACCATTGACTTGATCGCCCTCATTACCAAGCAGCCTCCCGAGGTCAACCACTCCGGCCAAGTGCTTCCACGGTTCCACATGGAGGGTTTACTTTGTTATGGCAGCTAGCTTAACGTAACGTGTTCGTGCCGAGACCATTGACTCAAAAACCATTGACCAAAATGTTAAAGCCACTCAACTAACATGTTAATGAAGTTTTTTGGGGAATAATAGTTCCGGGTCACAGTTTACTTATGGGATCAAGATTATTTATGGTCTATATATATTGTATTTTATATAATATAACATTATATATATAGTTAGATGTAATTAAATAAAATTTAAACCATAAAATAATTCATCACCATTTCATTTCTGCTAGCTTGCCTATACGTCAACTGGGGTAAGCCATTCTTGCCTAGGGGGCAAAGCGTACGTGGTGATATGCACGTCTAAATCATAATATTATTATGAGAGCAACTTGACAAAAAAGAAATTCCACTAATTTCATTGAAAGTTGAAATATTAATATATAACACCATGCTTTAAAAAAATTATAAAAAAGAAAAAAGAAAAAAAAAAGACAAACACTATTTTAGTTCTTGAAAAGTACATGAAATTAATTTAGTGATTTTAGTCTCTGACGTTAGAGAGTTTTTAAAAGTTCGTAGTACTAGCTAGAGTCTTTTTTTAATCAATTTGACTAATGGGAAAATGATGATGTGTAATTCTAATGACATAGTTGATATATGGCAAATGAAAGTTGATTTAAATACTTGTACTTATATCCAACCAAAGAATGACATATCATGCTAGATTAAAAAAATCAAAAAAATTGTTGTAATCATTAATGACTGGAGTACGGCCAGGTTACCGAAGAATGCCCCTTTGTGTCCGGTCAGCGACGGCCTTTTGAAGTTCAATTTCCACCTTAATTTGTACTCAAGTTAATTTCTCACATGTTTCAAGCCAATTAACATTCATTTGATTAAGCTTATATAGTGTATAAATGTTCCTCTGCAATGGCGAGTTTCCTGCATTCATTTCCACCCAAAAGCATTTTTTTTTTTTTTTTTTTTATGTGGCGTGCTTTTTAAATTGCTGGCTGTATGATCAGAGTGTTTGGTTGTTTATTGGGACTTTTTCTTTTCTTAGATGTTGCAGAACGTCGTTTCGAAGGTGAAGGATGTTTGCTGAGAGGAGATTTGATGCTAGTTGCAAGTTTTTTTATTTGCTAGATTTGATAGATTTTTGGTGGAGGTAGGTTTTTAATTAATATGAATAAAAAAAAATTAAAATGATTTTTTTAATCAAATATTAGAAAAGAAGTTTAGATAAGCTGATGGATGCCGGTCTTGAAAAGTAATTAGGTAAACTAGCAAAAGTGAGTTTTAGTTAGTTATTCTACCTAAAAATTTACATGAATTAACTATTGTAAGTTCTCTTAAATGGTTAGATGATTTAGCTTTCTACTCTATTACTATTTGTATCTATCTATTTATTTATTTACGTAAGTACTTCAAATCTTCCACGCAAAATTTTTTTAGTTCAACGACCCTTACAGTGTTGTTTATAACATTTCTCATTATTATTTTTTTACCAACAGTTCCTCGTACTTAAATAGAAAATATAGTTGTCTCTACGTGCACATTTATCCATCGCGTGTAAAAGTTGATGATAGATTTGATGTTTTTTCCATAAAAAGTTCATAAAACATTGTTAAAACTTTTAGGCATTCTTTAAGAAGAGCCTAATTAACAGTTAATATATTAAACCTTCTTTGGAAGTGCATAGGAAGACATAATTGACAATATTGCAGTGCACGTACAAGAATGCGAGGAAGAGGAGAAGAGCTGATGCATATCCCATATTGAAAAAACCGCCCATGTGATATATTCTTTCTCTGTGTTTATTCAAATCTATGGAAGCCCCCAAATCCTGCAGCTGACCCTGTCGCTAAAAGGTATATATAATACAACCTGCAAAAGCGATTATAAAGTCAAACTTTGCAATTAACATGCAACAAAATAGTTAGGGAAAATTTCACTCATAACTTTTGATCTATCATTACTTTTGAAATAAGGTACCTTAATTTTAAAATGTGTCAATTTAAGGTATTCATCTTTTAATTTTTTTCAATTTCAACCATCCGTTAAAAATTTCCATTCAATCCTATTAAAATTTTCAAAATACCCCTATGTTTTTTTTTTAATAAAAAAATATAAAGAATTATCAAAGATTCAGGCATGAATATTTTTGTAAATTTCGTTTAAATTCTGACAAACACCTAAATCCTTGCAATTTTTTTCTTTTTTTTTTCTTAAAAAAATATGGGAATTTTTGAAATTTTGACAGAATTTAACGGAAAATTCTAACAGATGGTTGAAATTGAAAAAAATTGCAAGATAGATACCCTAAATTGACACGTTTTAAAATTTGGGTACTTTATTTCAAAAGTGGTAAAAGATAATGAGTTATAAGTAAATTCTTCCAAATAGTTATTTAGAGACATAATAGTTATGATCACAATGACAATATGCAAATTGCAAGCCTTATTTAGTTTGAGGTTCACGCAGCTCAGCCAGTCGGCCTGCTCTACTATTGCCTTTTTTTTTTATGAAAAAAATTTAGGGTTAAATACCCTATTGGTACCTGAGTTTTACGTGATTTTAAATTTAGTACCTCAGTTTTGTTTTGTATCATAGGTGGTACCTGAATTAAGGGTAAAAACCCATTTGGTACCTCTGTTAAATTTTCCGTCTGAATTTTAACGTCTCGCCACGTGTCAACCGCTGAGGTTGACACGTGGCACTACATAAAAAAAAATTAAAAATTAAAAATTAAAATCTTTAAAAAATGATTAAAAATAATAAAATTTTAAAAAAGAAAATTAAAAAAAGAAAAAAGAAGAGGGGTGGCTGAGCCACCCCCTTGGCCGGTCTGGCCAGTCTGGGGTGGCCGAACCACCCCCCATGGGGTGGCTCGGCCACCCCACGAGCCACCCCATGGTAGAAAAAAAGAAAAAGAAAATTATGGGTTTTGGCCCTTGGGGGTGGCCGAACCACCCCCTAGGGCCATGGGGGTGGATCGGCCACCCCCAGTCCGGCCGGTATGGGGGTGGCCGAACCACCCCCATGGGCCTAGGGGGTGGTTCGGCCACCCCAATGGCCAAAACCCATCCAAAAAGAAATTGAGGGTTTGCCCTTGGGGTGGCCGAACCACCCCCATGGGCCTAGGGGGTGGTTCGGCCACCCCCAATGGCCAAAACCCATCCAAAAAGAAATTGAGGGTTTGCCCTTGGGGTGGCCGAACCACCCCCATGGGCCACGGGGGTGGTTCAGCGACCCCTAGACCGGCCGGCCTGGGGTGGTCGAACCACCCCCGTGGCCCATGGGGGTGGTTCGGCCACCCCAGACCAGCCAAGGGGGTGGCTCAGCCACCCCTCTTCTTTTTTCTTTTTTTTTTTAATTTTATTTTTTAAAATTTTATTATTTTTTATTATTTTTTAAAGATTTCAATTTTTTATTTTTTTTATGTAGTGCCACGGGTCAACCTCAGCGGTTAACACGTGGCGAGACGTTAAAATTCGGACGAAAAATTTAACAGAAGTACCAAATGGGTTTTTACCCTTAATTCAGGTACTACCTATGATATAAAACAAAACTGAAGTACTAAATTTAAAATCACGTAAAACTCAGTTACCAATAGGGTATTTAACCCAAAAATTTAAAAGCCTTAATGTTATGCATATCAAGCGAAAAATTAGTTAAAGGACCATCGAAACAAATTCCAGTAATTTCATTATACTGTGAGTCATGCATTCAATTGCTTTTAGTTGCAAATGTAAAAGTTAATTGAAATGTGTAACGCCTTCTTTAAATGAAAAAAATTACATACACCTTGATTATATATGAATTTCAATTTGGTCTCTGAAATGTAAAAGATTACAATCAAATTTTTAAATAATTTAAAAAATTGTAGTTAAGATCGATCTCTCCATTAGCTTAACGTACTGAAGAAAATTGGATAATTGCCTAATATTATCACTTGAATAGTTGGATATATAATTGCCTATGTGGAATATGCCACATCAATTATCAAAATTGTTTTAGTATTTTTTTTTTTGCATCACATTTAATTGATAAAAGGATCTAAATGCTACTTTCTAAATGTTGAATATTTTATACAACTCTGGACTAAATTAGAACTTCATGCATTTTTTAGAGACTAAAATAAGTGTTAATTTGGTTGAAAATATATAATTAGCTATAAAGCACAAAAGGAACTCCAATGTATTGAATCTAGATAAAATTAGAGCCAGGATAATTAAGGGATGATTTAAACAAAACAAAGTAATTATGGGATGGTACGTTGTACCTTGTCACCATAAAATTCAATTAGGCGGTATACGTCGCTATCGTTCTCCATCAAGATCCGGTAGATTGCAAATGAAATTATTTGCAAGAGGTTATATCCAATGCCAATTACACCAGTACCAACCATGTATCTGCGTACAGTTTATACAAGTTTAAAGTGAATTAAAATAGTAAAATTAACAATTAAAGAGAAATAATAAAAAAAGAAAGATTTAGGGTTACCAATATTACAACTTACAAGGGTCGAATCTCCCTCGATGAAGAGAAAGTTATACATGAAACATGTGTAAAATATTCTCATTCAAAAATAAAAGGGATAACTTCATTTAATATCCTGATTTTTTATCACTTTTACAATTATATTCATAAACTTTAAAAAAGTGTTAATCATGTATTCATCTTTCAATTTTTTTCAATTTTACCACTCAGTTAGAATATCCGTTAAATTCTAACGGAGGAGTGTCAAAATTCTTAAAATACCCTTATTTTTTCTTTTTGAAAAAAAAAAAAAAAATTACAATGATTTAAGCGTTGGTGGTCAAAATTTTACAGAATTTGCAAAAATACCCAAGTCGGAATCTTTGAAAAAAATTTGTAGGTATTTTGAGAATTTTGACAAGATTTCACAGAAAAACTTAACAGATGGGTGAAATTGACAAAAAATTAAAAAAAATGAATATAATAAATTGACACTTTTTAAAATTGAAGGATATGATTACAAAAATAATAAAAAATTAAGAGTGATAAGTGAAGTTTTCTCAAAATAAATATAAGAAAACGCTTATTCATGATCAGTACCGACCAAAGAACGTACTGTTCTACGTATGGCTTAAAAAAAAAAGTAAAAATAAATAATGATGATGTAAATGAATTTTTGGGAGCTTAATTAATTACTTGTAGCTAGAGAAAGTACATGCTGTTATCGTCAGAGGAGATCTGCTCGTTGTTAGTAAGGAGTAGTATGATTGATGCCAATAGGAAAACTACAGAAAGGCCCCTCAGTGAAAGAGTGACCTTTGAAGCCGATGACGCCATCTTCAACATGTTATAAACCCTAAAACACGGTTGCCGTATTTATTTCCAGCCGAAGGTTATGCCGTAAGGTTGGGACAATCAATCTTGACAGGCCTCTCTTCAGAAACATTGAAAAAGACAAGTTTTCATACGCAAAGCCGGCCGGCCTGCCAAAAATAATTATTTGTCTTTTCAAGATCATTAGGAAATAATTCTGTCTTTTTAAGATCATTAAAAATAATTTTTCATAGACATAGCGCCCACGTAAACCAGCTTGCATGCTCGATCTCAAAATAATTCTGTCTTTTTTCCCTTCTTTCTTCTTCCTTTCGATAGCGTTTGGGCAGGCAGTCTCTAATGAATATTTCCCTTAAGGCCATCGATGTTGCTTTGGTTCTAGTGGGAATAATTTCTTTTTGCTGGAGACAGCTCGGATGAGTACGATTATTTTAAGGATACAAAATATGTTTGACATTGTTGCATGTTTCTTCTTCTGATTGAAAAATCCTGTGATACTTTATTTGAATAACTTAATTTACAATAAAGTGTTACACGACTTTATATACACAACCATCAATAGGTCTAAGACATACAACCAGGAAAAAATTCTTGCAAGAATAATTACAGAATAAAATCACTAATTTTCTTTTGCTGAATTTGTTCTAGACAATCTTTTTCTATGCAGAGAATCTTTCCTTCTATAGCAGATTTGGTCTTTTGTGTCACACTGGTATTGGGCATTGATATTGTTGGAGAAATAATCAGCTCCAAAGACACGTGGGCCTAAGGTAGTATCGGGGGCTGAGCCCATCGGGTTGACCCGGCCATATTAGACTTAAGTACAAGACCATCCATTATCTCCAAAAAGCCGCTTATCCCAAATATATCAAGATAGACTTCTATCCCATCAAATATGGGATAAGGTACCTAATAGAATGATATTAGCTAAAGAGAGTGTCATATCCAGTTTGGACTCTACTACCCAATTTGAATTCTATGAAGATAAGATTAAAGACTATGTAATCTAGAACTAAGACTCCTAATTAGATTATGCTTCAAGCACTCCAGTAGTTTCATAACTGTGAACTGTGAGTCTATAAATAAGACTACTACGTCAGGTATTTTTTACGGACAGATTCTCTGAGCTCTTGAGATTACTGATATTCTCCAGAAAATTGATTTGAACTGACTTAGGCATCGAAGTGGAGGTGAGGTCGGCACCCCCGACGAGCCGTTTATTATTTTGCAGATTACGAAGGGAGCGAACATCGAGGAAGGCAACGAATTACAAGGCAACACGTCACCGTACCGGAAACTGTACCAACAGTTTGGCGCCGTCTGTGGGAACGACGAATCGTTTCTTGCAAAAAAAATAAATCCGCAACGGTGACTATGTGATCAAATCAAGTTTGAAATCTCAGATCGGAATCTAATCACACCAAATAGGTACTGGCAGTATACAGATGTGGTATCATCTAGATCTACAGTCGTATATAGTAGATCACGTTCAACTATGACGTATTAGCATTCAATTAGCATCGAATCAGTGCTCGCCTTCGTCAGAAAAATGAGATAAGTTATCCTAATGCGTTTTCAGTCTATTTGTTGATTTGTAGCATTCGGCCATTGACTCAGCATCCTCGTGTTTGACTAATATTCAAGAGATGTCATTCCTAATCTCGAGAATAATAAAAATATTATGATAATTCAAAAAGCACCTTGTACAAAGGCATAAAAAGAGGCAGCATATGATTTTTGAAATTGATAATTCTGTTTGACAAATAACCATTTACGTTTCATAATGGGAAGCGACATGTTCGACACCGACCCATCTTTCATTCGCAGGCAATTGAAATACGAAGTCTGCATATGCTCGCTTTCCTTCGTGAGCCCTACCCGGAGATCTCAGACTTCATGGGTGTACAATTACAAATTGATATTTGCACAATCTGCACGTTTCTCGTCAACAAAACCGGAACCTTTCCAACATAGATCTGGGTTCCAAATGGTTAAAAGCCTCGGACTCTATTTTCAGAATCCTTGCCGCTTTGCTTAGAGGACTACGCGCATAGAGAAATTGATATTTGGGCTTGTTACATTGCTATCTGTTGGTACAGTTTTCGGTATGGTGTGAATCTGCATGCTCTTCTAATGTTCTTCGCGCTTCTTAATAATTCTGCAAAACAACAAAAACTAGGGACCTTTCCGGGGATCCCACTCTGATGCCTAAGTTAGCTTCTGTGAGAAAATAATGCTCTATACATGAAATTGAGTCTTCGTTTATACCTGGGGTATGTGCCTATTTATAGGCATAGAGGTGGAGTCAAACCTGGATTAGGACTCCTGCTCCTTGTTCATCTAGAACTGCTGTCAGAGTTCTAATTGGACTTTAATCATTTATTAGACTTCTAATTGGATATCTTCTTAGACTTCTGATCTGATAATTCTTCTTATTTGATTGGACCATAAGTCTTATCCCAATTCTCTGATTTATCTGAAGTAGTTGTTAAATGTCTATCTCCTCCTTGGATCGGGTTGAGTGGAATTTATCCCCAACACTATCTTTGTTGCAAGTGTTCTTAACATATTGGACAATAAACTGATCCAGAAAGTTGGAAATTACATTTTAAGTTGTCAGACTTATGAAGAGGAGATTGCTTGGAGGAAAAAGCTAGAAGAGGAGAAGCCAACCTGTTCGGTTCCTGACTTCTTCTCCAAAGAGTATCTAGATTTCCACCAAAGTTCAGAAGAGACCCTCGTCAATGGGAGATCCAACAGGAGTCGAAATCGGAGAAGGTGAGACCAAAACATGCACAGCCTCGAAGTCTTCAAAGCGGCGCTGAACCCAAGGGTTCGAGTTTGACAAAACCCAGAACGTCTCCTCCTCGGGTCAGCCTTTGGATCGGGTCATTGTCTCGGAGATCCGGTCTCCCCAGCCACCCAGATGGTCGTTGAAAGCATGGTTTTTCGTTTCAGTCTGAGCTCCAGATTAACTCCGATCCCGATCCACCACGGCTTCAGAAGAAATCAAGGGTTGGAAGAAACCTTGGAAACCCAGAGACCCGGATAGAGCCCAGTCTCGATTGTGATCCACGGGACGTCAAAGTGTTCCAGCACTTTAGGTTTCGTACAGTGGGAAGCCCCAACCATCTAGAGATCTTCAAATAAGGAAAGACGTCGGAAAAAAGAAGAAAGGCGTGCAGAAAAGCTGAGAGTAAAGAGGCCTAACCCAGATCGGTTGGACCAAGAATTCGAATCCTCCGTATCATCCGAGGCTGACTGATTGATCAATCCTCCGAGACTTGTTGCATCTACACAGAGTCCCGACTGGTCTCCATCGAGCTCATGGACTCCCAGAGGTCCAAATAATGGTCGTGTGAAGCCCATGAACTCCCCAGCACTTCGGGTCCTCACCCAGTGAGACGTTGGAGTCCCGAACGGTATTATGTATGAATGAAGAATGGAGGGGAGTTATTATGGACTCCTTTGAAAGAAAGGGTCTAAGACGATCTAGCTGATGGTTCTACCAAGATTCGGACAGAATCGAGAAGCCTCTGTTGTTTCCACCAAGGCCCACAATTCATATGGTTCCCTCTCATCTTTAGGAAACTTTGAGATCTGCAATTTACCGATGCAGTTGTGGCTTCATGATGACCAAGCTTGTTTTGAGATTGAAAGGGGTTCAGTGCGCTGCACGAGGATTGAAGCTGTGGGTTTTGGAGAAAGGCAGCGTCGGAATAAAAATAAAAAAATAAAAAAAAGAAAAGAAAAGGAAAAGAAAAAGGCAAACCCCGAGAAGTTTAATACCGATGAGAAATGATAGATCCGAGGTGTTCTACCGAGGTGAAAAGATAGATCCGAGGGTGTTTTACCGAGGTGAAAAGATAGATCCGAGGTGTTCTACCAAGGAGGAAAGTTAGATCCGAGGTGTTCTACTAAGGTGAAAAGATAGATCCGAGGGTGTTTTACCGAGGAGAAAATTTAGATCCGAGGATGTTCTACCAAGGAGGAAAGTTAGATCCGAGGTGTTCTACTGAGGTGAAAAGATAGATCCGAGGGTGTTCTACCGAGGTGAAAAGATAGATCTGAGGTGTTCTACCAAGGAGGAAAGTTAGATCCGAGGTGTTCTACCATGGTGAAAAGATAGATCCGAAGATATTTTACCGAGAACAAAAGATAGATCCGAGAGTGTTCTACCGAGGAGAAAAGATAGATCCGAGGTGTCCTACCGAGGAGAAAAGTTAGATCCGAGGTGTTCTACTGAGGAGAAAAGCTAGATCCGATGTGTTTTGCTAAGGAGGAAAGTTAGACCCGAAGGTGTTTTACCGAGAAGAAAGTATAATCTGAGGGTGTTCTACCAAGGACAAAAGATAAATCCGAGAGTGTTCTACCGAGGCAAAAAATATGTACCGAGATGACACATACCGAGGGTACTATCCCGAAGACCCTATGCCCGAGCTTCTAGTTCCAAATAGCATAGTCCGAAGACCCCTCCAGATTTGTCATCCTCCGAAGTGCACAGTCACATGCCGAGGGACCAATCCGAACCGAGGGTCCAGCTTAAGGAACTCTCCCAAAGAGCCTCATATCGAGGGGCATGCAAGATAAGGAATTCCAAGTAAGATAGTTCATCTTCATCAAATTCACCAGATAAGTTCATACTTTTCTTTTACAAACATGATTCATGTTAAAGTAAGGATAAATGTTGGTTTTTATCAACCAGGAAAAAATATATATATGCATGCACTTGTACGCTTTGCCGAAATGTATATATATTTTGATAAAATGGACTCATGTGTTAAGGCTTCACTCCTGTCGTGAGTGAAAGGATCACAAAATCATCCCGAAGGATGAAAAGAATATATGGTGCTACTGTGCATTCTGCTATTTTGTTTTAGTATATGCAGTGCTTTGTTAACCCTTTTTGCATAAAAGATACGGGGAGACAACCCATACAACAAATTATACAAGGAAAGTCTCTCGG
The DNA here is from genome assembly GCA_028654335.1 of Alnus rubra. Classification (NCBI taxonomy): domain Eukaryota; kingdom Viridiplantae; phylum Streptophyta; class Magnoliopsida; order Fagales; family Betulaceae; genus Alnus; species Alnus rubra. The sequence continues at coordinate 465,086 of JAJPGS010001661.1, read as the reverse complement.
TTAGTCCAACACCGAGAGCCAGGGAGACAACCCTACAAAGAAAACAAGGAAAGCCTCTCGGTTAGTCCAACACCGAGAGCCAGGGAGACAACCCTGCAGAGAAAACAAGGGAAAACTTCTCAGTTAGTCCAACACTGAGAGCAAAGAAGAGCAGACAGTCCTCTGGTATCGATTGATCTCTGCTAAGAATAAAGCATCAATCCAAGGCAGAATGGAAGCACTTCTTCATCAAACTTCTCCAAAGATGATCAAGCTACATCAACGTCCATCTGACTCCTCCCCTCGAACGACTCGAAAGAGTTATGGTGGGGATGCTCAGGAAAGAATCCGCCCGAATCCTTTCCTCGAACAACCCGAAAGGGTCATGGAAAGGATACAAAGGGTTGAAACCCCTCGGTTGGGGGTTTCTGAAGGATAAGACTAAGGATATCCAGAAAAGAATCTGCCCGAATCCTTTCCTCGGATAACCCGAAAGGGTCATGGAAAGGATACAAAGGGTTGAAGCCTCCCGGTTGGGGATTTTCGAAGGATAAGGTTATGGATATCCCGATTAGAATCCGCCCGAATCCTTTTCTCGAACAACCTGAAAGGGCCATGGAAAGGATTCAATGGGAAGAAACCCCTCGGTTGGGGGTTTCCGAAGGGATATAAGATTAAGAATTGGCCCAAATCCTTTCCTCGGACGACCCGAAAAGGTTATGGAAAGGAAACCACGGCAAGATTGAAAGTTTCCGGAAGGACAAGAACCTTCAGTATAGTTCGGCCCAAGACAAGAAACCTCTCGGTTGGGGGTCTCCAAATGCTATGAGTTACAAAGATTTCAGAAAGGAAGGTAAAGCTCAGCGACTTGACTACCCACCTCGAACGACTTAACCTGCAGTCGCAGACTAAAGTTATGGGGGGTAGCTCAAAAAGCTTCAGGGAGATAAAGATTCAAGAAGGCAAAGATTTAGGAAGACAAAGCCTCCGGAAGATAAAGCTTCAGGATGACAGAACTTCAGGAAATATTCAAAAAGATAAAGAAGATGTAAAGCTTCAGGAAGGTATGAGGATAAAACATCTTTAAAAAATCATCAAGTAAGACTCAACACTTCAGAACAAGTAAGATAAGGAAAGTGAAAGTCAAAATGTCCAAGACTTCCATTCATTAACATTGAAATTTTGTTCACTACAAAAAAAAAAAAAAAAAAACAAAATCGAAATCCGGGAAGTTCGTCGAATGCCGGATAATCGCAATTTTTTTCTTTTTTTTTTTCCTAAAAAAGTATGGGAATTTTGACAGAATTTAACGGAAAATTCTAACGGATGTTTGAAATTGAAAAAAATTGCAAAATAGATACCCTAAATTTACACGTTTTAAAGTTTAGGTACTTTATTTCAAAAGTGATAAAAGATCATGAGTTATGAGTAAAGTTCTTCCAAATAGTTATTTGGAGACATAATAGTTCTGATCACAATGACAATATGCAAATTGCAAGCCTTATTTAGTTTGAGGTTCACGCAGCTCAGCCAGTCGGCCTGCTCTACGATTGCCTTTTTTTTTTTTTTATGAAAAAAATTTAAAAGCCTTAATGTTATGCATATCAAGCGAAAAATTAGTTAAAGGACCATTGAAACAAATTCCAGTAATTTCATTATACTGTGAGTCATGCATTCAATTGCTTTTAGTTGCAAATGTAAAAGTTAATTGAAATGTGTAATGCCTTCTTTAAATGAAAAAAATTACAGACACCTTGATTATATATGAATTTCAATTTGGTCTCTGAAATGTAAAAGATTACAATCAAATTTTTAAATAATTTAAAAAATTGTAGTTAAGATCGATCTCTCCATTAGCTTAACGTACTGAAGAAAATTGGATAATTGCCTAATATTATCACTTGAATAGTTGGATATATAATTGCCTATGTGGAATATGCAACATCAATTATCAAAATTGTTTTAGTATTTTTTTTTGCATCACATTTAATTGATAAAAGGATCTAAATGCTACTTTCTAAATGTTGAATATTTTATACAACTCTGGACTAAATTAGAACTTCATGCATTTTTTAGTGACTAAAATAAGTGTTAATTATTTGGTTGAAAATATATATATAATTAGCTATAAAGCACAAAAGGAACTCCAAAGTATTGAATCTAGATAAAATTAGAGCCTGCAGGATAATTAAGGGATGATTTAAACAAAACAAAGTAATTATGGGATGGTACGTTGTACCTTGTCACCATAAAATTCAATTAGGCGGTATATATACGTCGCTATCGTTCTCCATCAAGATCCGGTAGACTGCAAATGAAATTATTTGCAAGAGGTTATATCCAATTAATGCCAATTACACCAGTACGTACCAACCATATATCTGCGTACAGTTTATACAAGTTTAAAGTGAATTAAAATAGTAAAATTAACAATTAAAGAGAAATAATAGAAAAAGAAGCAATTAAAACAATTAAAATAGTAAAATTGTAATCACGATAGCCCTCTTTCTGGTATAAACCATACGTGAGGTTAAGGTAGGGAGTATTTCTGCTCAAGAAGCAATTTGTTCATCTTAGCTTATAAATAAACAGCATGTGTACACCATCAGTACGATAATTCGGTCATAGGCATAGGTTAGAAAATTCCTCAGATAACTTTTTCTTGTTCTTCAGATATATAGATCATGGAAACGCTTGAACAAATATGGCTAGAGGTAAGCCTGATCAATCCTGTCTTATTTATTTCCGCTGCGCATGTTAGTTGAGCATAATATGTTTATATGTTCAAACATGTGGTATCAGAACCACCTCTATGCTATTTTGCTTAGCAATAAGTTTTTGTTGAATCCATAATTTCTGTGAACATAGACTATTTTTTTATTGTTCTCGTTTGGTTGTTAAATCATAGTTTTGTGAACATATTTTTGTTCAATCCAGTAAATGTTTTGTGAATACAATTAAATTTGTTGTTCACATACGTTTGAAAACCCATAAATTTGATATGGCTATTTTTTTATTATCACTATTTTGTGTATTGTGATATACTGCCTATTTTTGAGTTGTCATAATCTTGATATGGGTATTTTCATAAAGGGGTGGCGGCTAGGGTTCCATTTTTTTTAGGGTTTTCAACCCATCTTAAACATTACGGGTCAGGTTGCTAAGTGGGCCAACTCATTCGGGTCAGCCCAATCCAGAAACCCAAAATGCCCTATCTAGATTTTTTTTTAAAAAAAAAAAAATTGGACTGACCCGATTTGGGCCAGCACTATATAGAAACCTAGAAGCCCAACCCGATCCGGTTTTTACTTTTCAGACCCGACCCAATTAAGTGGGTTGACCCAATTGGACCAACCCAATACAGCAACCAATTTCGGTAGCCCATCAAGAATTAAAAATAGTAGACTCATGTGGAGTCTAGAACTTGAGTTGACCAATTGTAAAGGGCCTAAGGCCACTTACTAAACCATTGGGTCATGTATTTTGTTATGTCCTAATATTACAATTTTATTTCTCTTATCATTTGCATTGATCTGTATTAAAATTATTGTTTCTTTAATACATGAATTGAGGAATATATTTTAATTGTTGACTTTATATTGTTTAAACATAAATTAACAATACCATATATGCTGGCGCGTTTACAGTAATATCCAATAATGCAATGTCTAGAAAAGTTCTGATTAGGAAAGTCTTGGGATTTCAGTGTGTCCTTGTGAAACCCCCTCACTTTCCTGGGATTTCACCTGGTTGCACCTTGAAAAATGATGTTTACCTCATTTAGGTATTGGTTTGTTATATTCCTGGGGCTATTAAAGGGGTATCTATAAAGTTGTTAGATGTTAATGAAGTCGTAATTATCATAATGATTTTGGGAAAGCCACAGCATCCCAATTTTTAATGATAATTGCATAAAGATTACACACACGTAATTGTCATAATAATTTTTTGGAGAGCCACAACATCCTAAATTTTAATGATAATTACATCAGGATTATACGCATAAATCTCATAAAGAATTTTATTAGATGTTCATGAATTGCAGCGTGATTATTATGATTTTGGGAGAGCCACAGCATCTCCATTTTATAATAATTGCATAAAGATCATACACATGAACTTCATATAGAAAAATTAACATCGTCTTGTAATTAATTCATAAATTTAATTACTTATCCCCACAGGAAAGTTTTTATTTTTATGACTTAATTAGAATAAGATGACAAATTTAATATTAAAAGTAAAATTTCTTTCGGTTGCCCAAAGGTACGGAGAATTTTATTTATTAATATTTAAATTTATTAGTCTTATTAATAGAAAATAAATTTCATGCGTGATGCAACCTTTGTCCACAGGTAGATTGAAATTTACTATGTAAATTGGCATTGACTAATTTAAAATAAAGTTACTTCATAACATTAAAGTATTTATTTTATTTTTTTGGTCATTGCAGCTATTCATATTACTCTACTTTTGGTAGTTTTATATTCCAATACTTTAAGGTAATATTTTTTCTAACTGAAAAATGATTAATATGCTTTTTCACTTGAGGTGCTAGAAACTTGGTTCTCTGTGTGGACAAACCACATACTCCCACGGAATTAAGTACGACGTATGAGATTATTAAGTATGAACGGTGGGAGTGATCTAATCACTTAAGTTATATGTTCATGAAATCTCATGACGCTAAAGGCATCGGGAATTTATTTTTGAATGGTTTAGAGCCAAAGATTTTATAAAGGTTGTTTATGAACATTTAGTAAGTTCAAACAAAACTTGGCCAGCACACTAATAGAAAAAGCTTTAAAGACAAACCTTTTACAGTTTCTAAAGTGTTTCTAATCTCATTATAGGAATGAAGGATATTATAACTTAGCTTAAGTCCCTAAAGATTGAGATTTTTTGAGTCATTATTGGTCTATTTCATTTTTTTGAATTCTCTCTTCTAAATGTAGAATTTTATCTTTTAATACACATAAGGATAAATGGTTAGTAAATGAACTTCTAACCATGTGTGTTCAAGAATATGAGAGAATCCATAAAGTGTTCACATGATTACTCATGTTAAGGGAAAGACCAATAAATGCAATCATGCCCAACAATTAACGCATGAGAATAAAGTGCCAATAAAGTATTATGGCAATCAAGATACCTATTTCTTATGCAATAAGAAAAATTAAGGACGTATAAAGAAAGATTGCATGAAGTATGAGAAATGACTTAAAGATAATCTCATATATCTAGTATGTCGTGAATCTCTTTTAGTGACTCATTCAAATATGTTGCGAATTGATTATGGTTTAACAATCCACGTAGTCAACATAAATGCAAAGTCTTCTTAAAATGAATAACATGTGTTTATAATTGGAGGTTGTTGGGATCTATAGGTTAATTTTAAAATTCTGTTATAATTTTGACTTCAAAAATGTTTTATATTCCATAATCTTCTAGAAATTTATTTTCTAGTTTAGTTTGTTAAAAATTTTAATTTTATTTTAAACATGAAAATTTTCTTATCTTGGGTAGAATATTGGTTTGGAGTTTATTTAAAGTCTATTTAAAATTGACCTATGTCCCAACTTTTAAACAAAATTATTTGTTTATTTCTGCATGCTGATGTTGACATAAAGTAGAGTCTTTAAGAATTTAAAAATACTCTTGTTATGGCTTTGAAGATTGAGATATATCTCCATACAGAAAATAAAAGTTGGTAATTTACTGACTTTGGTATTTGTTTGGACTGCTTAAGGGAAAGCATACCAACAATACCACTAAATGTGCCGAAAAGAGCCTTTTGAAATTCTTGAGATCATGCAAATTGAAAGGTGTTAGCATTTTCATACTCATTGCCTAAATGGCCAGAGATATTTATGTATCTCTATCTTCTAAATAATAAAGCTGAGGTATTGAATGCTTTCAATACCTATAAGGAATAAGAAGAGAAACAACATGAAGATCATAAGATCTGATATAGGTAAAAAGTATTATGGTAGGTACACAAAAGGAAAATGATTAGTAATACTAATCTGATATTACCCTTTTAGAGTAAAGCTTTGAAGACCATTGTGTATATGTTAAACAGGATTCCATTTAAGGTTGTCTTTAAGACACATTTTATGAAAATAGATGGAAGCCAAGTTTAAATTATTTACACATATAGGGTTGCCTTACTAAAGAAGGGATTTATAATCCTCGTCTAAGGAAATTAGATTCAAGGACAACTAGTGGATCTTTTATAGGCTATTCAGTAAACTCGAAGGGGTTTTAGGTTTTATTATCCTTCATATAATCCTAAAGTTGTTGATTGTAAAATTTCTAGAGGATATTGAACCTAGTGGGAGTGTTTATCCTCAAATATTTTACTTAGAGGAAACACGAGAGTTGACTGAAGCTCATTCATATGAAGGATGTTTGATTGTACTTTTAAAAAATCAAATTGTTTACCCTGAGCTACAATCAATTTTAGAATTGTCAACTTATGAAGAATAGGTTTAGTTTGAATCTACTTAGACTTTGCAAAATGCAGAGGAAGTAGAATTAGGAAAATCCTATAGAATAAGGAGATCAACAATTCTTAGTGATTACGTTGTATACCTCTTAGAGTCTGATGTTGACGTTGGACATAAAGATGATCCAAAATTGTTTTCACATGCTATAAGTGGAAAAAACTCTGCATTGTGATTCAATGCCATGAAGTAAGAGATAAGTCCATGACTAAAAGGTCAAGCTAGACTCGTAGCCAATGGTTTTACTCATACGGAAGGCATTGATTATTGTGAAACATTCTCTCCAGTGTCTAAGAATGGTTCATCAAGATAATCATAGCATTAGTAGCTTATTTTGACCTAGAGCTATATCAAATGAATGTGAAAACAACTTTCTTGAATGAGGATCTTAAAGATGAGGTTTACATGACACAACCTAAAAGTTTTATAAATAACAGTCATAATACTTGCAAATTAAAGATTCTATTTATGGGCTGTGACAGATCTCTCATCGATGATATACTTTTTACAATGTTATTGCTTCATTATTTATTGAAAAACCTTGTTAATTAGTATATATACCTTAAGGTTAGTGGGAGTACAGTAATCTTTCTAGCCCTATGTGTAGATATTATTTTGCAAGTGGTAATTTAAGTTTGCTACATGAAGTTTCTTTCACAAAACTTTGAAATTGAGGATTTGGGTGAAACCACTTATGTTTTTTGACATAGAGATTCACAGAGACATAAAGAATATTAACATTGTTTCAGAAGACCTACATTGAAAAAGTTTTGGGAAGATTTAGAATGAAGGATTCTACACCTTCAGTAGCAATTAAGAGGGACCAATTAAATACAGATTAATGTCCTAAAATGAATTGGAATAAGGGCAGATGAAAAGTTTTTTGTAAGCATTTGCATTATCCAACCTAATGCAAGCATAGGCTTGCACTAGACTTAACCATTCGACTGACAATAAGAATATTGGGTTAATAAAGTGCTGCAAATAAAGTCTTGCGGTATATGCAAGGAACTAAGAAGTAACTTAAGGATACACTTTCCATTTGGAGGTGGTTAGTTGTTCAGAATTGAGTTTTGTTGATTGTGTAGATAGTAGAAAGTCTACTTTATGGTATATATCTTTTTATTGAGGGATATATCCTAGAGATGCAGTATGCAGACTATAGTTGCTACGTCTACCAAAAAAGCTAAAATTCTCGCGTGCTATGAATTTAGTACACAGGCATGATGGATGAGACATTTTATTGAAAGTCTCAATATTGTCGATTTTACAGTTAGACCATAAAGATACTCTGCGGTAATTCTACTATAATCTTCTTTTATAAGATAAAAAGTAGAAGTAAATATTAATCGACATCAAGTATTTCAGTACGAGAGATAACATTAAGAGACATAAATGGTCTATTAAGCATATAAGTACTGAATTAATGATTGCGGATCCCATGACTTAAAGTTTACCGGTAAAGAAAGAATAAAGTCATGCGAAGTATATGAAACTCATTAATTCATTTTGCTTGGTTAAATTGGTTTGTCTCTTTTTGGTCTATAGACATAAAGTTATTATAATAAACATTTTGTGGACATTTGTTATTTTATCCATGAGGATAAATAAAGTTGGACCCGAATGACTTATAGGAAGTTCATTCATAAAGCTTTACTATCCATAAAGTACTCATGTAAGAAGTGTTTTACATTGTGATACATAGAAGGGACGACCTAATTTTATAATGGTTTTACCGCCATGATTCATGTGAAACATTTCTTATCTGAGTGGGTGGATTCCATAAATGATTGGCTAAACTAAAGAACCTAATACCAAAAGGTCGTGTGTCATAAAGGACAAGTGAGAGAATGTAAGATATTATCTCCATATATGGCCTATATGCCACATATACGGTATTTATTATATTTATTATAAATATAATATATGGTATTACGGTTATGGTAATTTCTATTAATTTAGATTACCGTAATGGAATCGTTTAATTGATTTAAAATCAATTAATAATATTGTTTCTTTGATGGGAGGAACAATACGGTATTTACCATATTTGAGGGTCTCTGACCTATCTTATAAATAAACAGCATGTGTATACCATCAGTACGGCAATTCGGTCATAAACATAGGTTAGAAGATCCCTCAGATAACTTTTTCTTGTTCTTCAGATGGATCGTGGAAACGCTTGAGCAAATATGGTTAGAGGTAAGCCTAAATCCTGTCTTATTTATTTTCGTTGCGCATGTTAGTCGAGCATAATATATTTATATGTTCTAACAACTATTTGTATCTATCTACTTATTTATTTACGTAAGTTCAAATCTTTCACGCAAAAAATTCTGGTTCAAATACCCTTACAGTTGTTTATAACATTTTTCATTATTATTTTTTTACCAACAGTTCCTCGTACTTAAATAGATCGGAAAATATAGTTGTCTCTACGTGCACATTTGTTCATCACGTGTAAAAGTTGATGATAGATTTGATGTTTTTTTCCATAAAAAGTTCATAAAACATTGTTAAAACTTTTAGGCATTCTTTAATTAAGAAGAGCCTAATTAACAGCTAATTAAACCTTCTTTGGAAGTGCATAGGAAGACATAATTGACAATATTACAGTGCACAAGAATGCGAGGAAGAGGAGAAGTGCCGAAGCATATCCCATATTGAAAAAACCGCCCATGTGATATTTTCTTTCCATGTATTTTTTCAAGTCTAGGGAAGCCCCAAATCCTGCGGCTGACCCTGTCGCTAAATGGTATGATACAACCTGCAAAAGCGATTATAATGTCAAATTCTGCAATTAACATGCAACAAAATAGTAACGAAAACTTCAATTATAATTTTTGTTCTATTATCATTTTTTAAATAAGATATCTTAACTTTAAAACGTGTTAATTTAAGGTATTTTTCTTTTAATTTTTTTTTTTTCAATTTCAACCCTCCGTTAGAAATTTTCGTTAAATCCTATCACAATTCTCAAAATACGTATCCATGTTATATATATATATATAGAATTTTCAAAAATTCAGACATTACTATTTTTATAAATTTTGTTAAATTCTTATCAAACACCTAAATCCTTGCAATTTTTTTTTTCTCTTAAAAACATTTAGGTATTTTCGAAATTTTGACAGGATTTAACAGGAAATTCTAACATATGGTTGAAATTGAAAGATTGATACCCTAAATTGACACGTTTTAAAATTTTGATACCTTATTTCAAAATGATGAAAGATCAAAAATTAAAATAGAGTTGTTCCAAATAATTATTTCGAGACATAATAGTTCTGATCACAATGACAATACACAAATTGCAAGCCTTATTTAGTTTGAGTTTCACGCAGCTGAGCCAGTGATCGGCTTGCTCGATCTACTTATGCCTTTTTCTTTTAATGAAAAAAATTAAAAGCCTTAATGTTATGCATATCAAGCGAAAAATTACTTAAAAGGACCATTATTGAAACAAATTCCAGTAATTTCTTTATACTGTGAGTCATGCATTCAATTGCTTTTAGTTAATTGCAAATGTGAAAGTTGAAATGTGTAATGCCTTCTTTAAATGAAAAAAATTACCCACACACCTTTGAATATATATGAATTTCAATTTGGTCTCTGAAATGTAAAAGATTACAATCAAATTTTTAAATAATCTAAAAAATTGCAGTTAAGATCGATCTCTCCGTTAGCTTGACTGAAGAAAATTGGATAATTGCCTAATATTCTCACTTGGATATATAGGTTTGTTTGTCAAGCAACATTACATAACAGCATTGTTCATGTACTTTTTTCTCATTTTTTTTATATTTTTTACTACTAATCAACATCAAAACATTCCCACTTTTTTTCACTTTTTATATCACATAAATATTTTTTATTATTATCCAAACAAAAAATTCACTACAATACAAACTTTTTCACTTTTTTATACAAATTTTTTTATTTTATATCACATCATCACTTTTTACTGATTTCAAAACTAACAACCCACTACTCTGTTCTGTTCTGTTCTGTATATGTTTTTGCCACGTGGCTACAGTACCCGGTACTGTATCCATGTAGCTATTTCGAGACGTGGTGATTACCCACATGGCAATTTTGCCATGTGGGTAATCCACCACATAGCGAAATGCTTTACATTGGTAATTAGCTATGTGTATTTTTGTCACGTTTCCAATTAGCCACGTGGTTAAAATATTCATTTTTTTTTTTTTTTTTTTTTTTTTTTTAGAAATTGAAATTTTTCTGAATTTTTTTTAGAGATTTGAAATTTTAGCCACGTAGTTTATTGGCCACGTCGCCAATTGGCCATGTGGAACATAAACCACGTGGCTAATTTATTAAAAAAAAATTAATTTATTTTAAAATTTAAATTTTAGCCACGTGGTTTATTGCCACGTTGCTAATTGGCCATGTGGCATATAAATCATGTGGTTAATTTATTAAAATTATTTTATTTTATTTTAGATTTAAAATTTTAGTCATGTGGTTATTGGCCACATCGCCAATTGGCCACGTGGCACATAAACCAGGTGGGTAATTACTTACCTCCAATCCATTTCTAATTTCCCTCTTTAATTATCTCTCTCATTCTTACTTTTTCTAATTTCCCCCCTTTCTTTTCATCCCCCCTCCTTTAACTTTTCTTTTTATTTTCCTCTTCTTTTTTCTTCCTTCTTCCCCTTTTTCCCTCTGACGCCTTTCCTTCTTCTCCCCCCCTTTTTTTTCTTCCTTTTCTTCCTTTTCTTCACACAAACCGGTGAAGCCAAGGGGTGTTTGTTCAGCGTTTTTTAGGTTTTTCTTTTTCTTTTTCTCCTTCTGTTTCTTTGAGTTCTTTTTCTTTTTCTCCTTCTGTTTCTTTGAGTTCTCTGATATGAAAGTTTGGGTCTTTTTTTTTGTAGTTTCATTTCACTGGTCTCTGGTAAACATGCATCTTCACTGGTAAAACAGGAACGACGATGTGATGGTTTTTGTTGGTGATTTTTTGGTATTTTGTTGGTAATTTTTTGGTAATGCAGTCGACGGAGGATTTTTGGTGATTTGTGGGGGATTTTTTGGATTGGATTTCATGAAGGAAGGAAGGTAAAGATTTCGTCGGCCTTGCAGAAGTTTCCAACGAGGAAAAAAAAAATGGTGGTTAGCAACGTGGGTTAGTTCCACGTGGCTAAAAGTTCCTAATTTTTTTTTTCAAAAATAAAATGCATTTAGATACATGTGAGTGACACGTGACTAAGTAACTACATGTATAAAAATGCACGTTGCTAAGTGACATTTAGCAACAACCAGATTAACCACGCGGAATCCATGTGGCTAGCTAACTGCATGTGGCTAAATTATCAAAATTGTTTTAGTATTTTTTTTCCACCACATTTAATTGACAAAAGGATCTAAATGCTACTTTCTCAATGTTGAATATATATTTGGTACCACTTTGGACTAAATTAGAACTTCATGCAGTTTTTAGAGACTAATTAAATAAGTGTTAATTTGGTTGAAAATATAATTAGCTATTACACAAAATAAACTCCAAAGTATTGAATCTAGATAAAATTAATTAGTGGCAGGATAATTAAGGGATGATTTAAACAAAACAAAGTAATTATGGGATGGTTGTATATACCTTGTCACCATAAAATTCAATCAGGCGGTATACGTCGCTATCCTTCTTCATCAAGATCCGGACGATTGCAAATGAAATCATTTGCAAGAGGTTATATCCCATGCCAATTACAGCAGTACCAAACATGTATCTGCATACAGTTTATACAAGTTTAACGTGAATTAATTAAGATAGTAAATTAAACAAAGAGATCGGAGCTTAACTAATTAATTACCCGTAGCTAGAGAAAGCCTTGTAGCTGAGGAAGTACTGGACGCCGTTATCGTCAGAGACCGTGCAGTCATTGGTAAAAAGGAGTGTGATCGATGCAAATAGGGCAACTATTGAAAGGCCCCTCAGTGAAAGAGTGACCTTAGCAGGCGAAGCCGATAACGCCATCTTCAACCCGTACGCTTATAAATCCTGAAACATCTATGCCGTATAGTTGCGACAATCCATCGATCTGTATTTATATTCCGGCCAAAGATCGATAATGCCGTAAGGTTGGGAGTCTTGGGAGTTGGGACAATCAAACTGGACAGGCCTCCTTAAAAAGACAAGTTTTCATACATAAAGCCGGCCCTCGATACACATTTACGTTAAAAATAATTCTGTCTTTTCAAGGTCATGCATGATTAGGAAACAAACTTGATTTGCGATCGAAATTCTTATTTGTATCTCAATTAACTTCAGTCAAAGGTTTCATGGTCTACAATATATGCTCTTTGTGCATGGTCGGCAAGCTCCATGCAGTTTTTTTTATTTTTTTATTTTTTAAGGCATAAGAGGATAAGTTTAAATATTAATTAAATATATTTAATTTTAATTTATATTTAAAAATCATTGTTACCGTTTTTTGGGATGTAAAATTGTTAAATAAGTTTTTATATTCAAGGCTTTAAATATATATTTTTCTTTTACAGTATTCAATTCGGATTTACGTTGGAGCACGTTGGAGACATACTTTTCATGTTCTACTGACAATTTAATTTTTGAAAGCGACAATATTGTTACCTTGAAGAAAGTTTATGTACCTTGAAAAAATTATGACATGGGGCTTTAATTAGAAATTATTTATTAAATTTTTTACCTTATTTTAGCATTATTTTTAAAACAAAAATACTTTATTTTATAATTATTTATTAAAGGCCTTAATTTATTGGGACCTTAAGCAATCGTCGAAGTTGCAACTTAAGCAATCCTAAGTTCTGATGACGCCCAGTTTGACTTCAAACCTGTCCTTTAATTAATAGAGTAAATTAATTTCCCTATGTATTTTTTTAAGTGTATTTAAGAATTACATGCTTTAAGAATAAACGTCAGTTTAATAAATTGGATTGAAAAAGATTTCTTCTAACTCAATTTGAAGATAAACTTTGTACAAATTGAAATGTGTGGCATGCACTTCTGTCTCAAGCACAACACAAGCTCCAAAAAAGAAAAATTCAACGGTGGCATGACAAGAAATGAAGTGAATGGAAATTAATATAAAAATTAAGAAATAGTATAACTTACCTAAGCAAATAAGATGATGGCGTGCGGACCATGTCACCATTAAAATATAGAATGTCAGTTTAATAAATTTCCCTAAGTATTTTTTTAAATGTATTTGAGAATTACATGCTTTAAGAATAAATGTTAGTCACTACAAAAAATTTTAGAATTCTGGACGGTTTCAAACCGTCCAGAAATTGCAAAAAACCGTCTGGAAAAAGGTCCAGACGGTTTTTTCTAGACGGTTTTAAACCGTCTAGGATAATCCGTCGCTAATTCGGGTTGTGGACGGTTTGGGCCAAACCGTCCGCAATTTCAGACGGTTTGGCTAAAACCGTCCCTAACCAATTCTGGACGGTTTTTTAAAACCGTCTAGAATTAATTCAAAACGGTTTGGGCCAAAACCGTCGGCAATTAATTCTAGACGGTTTGAGCAAACCGTCCACAATTTTTTTATTTTTTATTTTTATTTTTTTTTCTGTTTCGTTTCATTTGCTTTTGGATATGAAATCTGAGCAAACCCATGTCGCCGGAAGTCCACGAGATCGGGCTTGGCTGGGTCGACGATGGAGAGGACGGCATCGACCGCCAGTGGAGTAACGTGACGGCATCGCCTAGCTACGCCGATCTTGACGTGATGGGCAAAACCATCACCCCCACAGTGCCACAAAGGCCATCCAAACACTCTCCCCTAAATCGGCAACCACTGTCGTTCACCATCATTGGGCAACAAAAAAATCTCAAACAGAAATCCCCCACCTTACCGCTATTGCCAACGAACCACAGAAGGCCACTGTTCCAGCTTCAGCCACCAACCATGGAACGCACAGCCGCCACCGTTCCATCAGCTTCTTCTCCGATCCACCACACCCATGCTCTCGTACTACCCATCAGAAATTAATTCCAAACCCAAAACAAACACAATCCAAAAAAAAAAACAGAGGGGAAGAGAGAACCGGGCGGAAATCCATGTATTTCGGCCGGATCTCTCTCTGCATTCCGGCCCCAGATCCGGCCTAGGCGTGGGTTTCGGTTGGATCCGGCCAGATCTGTCAAACCCACGCATCCCGTCGCCCGTCTTCAATCGCCGGCCGGATATCTGACCTTCCGCTTCAGATCTGACCTCAGCAACACCACCGACTCCGGCTGTGTCTAGATCCCGTCGTCCCGTTCCCATCGCCCGTCTCAGTCGCCGGCAAGAGAGAGAAGAAGAAGAACGAGAGGGAGAGGGAGAGATGAGGTCGGACGACTCGAGAGAGAGATTTTTTTTTTATGAAGGGATCTGAGTCTTTCTTTTAAAAGAAAGAAAAAAAAAAAGAAAAAAAGAAAGAAAGAAAGAAAGAAAATAGAAGAAAAAAAGAAGTTCAGAGACGGTTTTAGGAAAACCGTCTAGAAAAGATCAAAAAAATAAATTCATACGATTTTTTTAAACCATTTATAAATTTAGAGACGGTTTTAGGAAAACCGTTTGGAAATTTTCAGACGGTTTTTTTAAAACCGTCTAGAAAAATAAAAGAAAAAAAATTCAGACGGTTATTTTTAAACCGTCTATAAATTTAGAGACGGTTTTAGGAAAACCGTCTGGGAATTTCCAAACGGTTTTTATAAAACCGTCTGAAAAAAAAAAACAAAGAAAAAAATTCAGACGATTTTTTTAAAATCGTCGGTAAATTTACAGACGGTTTTTTTAAAACCGTCTGGAAATTTAAATTTCTAGACGGTTTTTCCAAACCGTCTAAAAATTTACAGACGGTTTAATTAAAACCGTCGTAATTTTTTATTTTACGGACGGTTTTCAAAAAACCGTCAGTAAATTTTATTTTTCTAGACGGTTTTTAAAACCGTCTAGAAAAAAACCGTCAATAAATGCAAGTTTTTTAGTAGTGAGTTTAAATTGGATTGAAAAAGATTTCTTCTAATTCAATTTGAAGATAAACTTTGTACAAATTGAAATGTGTGACACTTTGGATCGACTTAAGCACAACACAAGCTCCAAAAAGAAAAATGCAACCGTGCCATGACAGGAAATGAAGTGAATGGAAATTAATATAAAAATTAACAAACAATATAACTTACCTAAACAAATAAGATGATGGCGTACGGACCTTGTCACCATTAAAATATAGAATGCATCCATATATATCAGTGTGAGTTGAAAATATAGAACGAATTCAATGTAGGTGAGGCATGGGTAGGATGTTCATAGTGAGAAATGGTCTTTTAATTTGGATTTGCAATTTAAAAAACACATTTAAAAATAACGATTTTAAAATGTGTAATTTAAAGAAAAGAAAAAAATGACTTTTAAAACGTAGTTAAACGATTATCAAAATTGCAATTCGATATTTAAAATTGCAAGTTAGTCTTTAAAATTCTGCATTTTAAAAAACAAAATCTACTAATTGCATATGATTTGAAAATGCATATTTTTTGTATTTTCAAATCGTAATTTTTTAAAAACACAATTCTCAAACGATTCATTTTTTGCGATTTGGTTTAAAATTGCATTTTTTGTCTACGGATTCACAATCCTAAACTCACCCTAATTTATTAAATTGGCATATGTCTTTAGAGCATGTGATTTTACATGCATTTTTAAACGATAGATTTCGCAAACTATTAATCCTATTTAAAATAGGCTAATAGTCTGCTTGTGTTTGCGATTTCAAAAAGTGCAATTTAAAAATAGTGATTTTAAAATGTGCAATTTGAAAAAATAATTTTAAAAAAAACAGTTTATCGTTTAGTAAAATCGCAGTTCGACCTTTAAAATTGAAAGTTAGCTTTTAAAATTTTACGTCCACACCGAAACTCCACCGGCCGGTTCCAATTCCAATTCATAGTAATTTGATTTGTGTTTCACTAAGCTCCACTTTTTGTATATAAACAAGAAATACGCTTACAAGCACATGCAAAAAAAAAAAAAAAAAAAATCAGAAAATCAGAAGCTAGCTGAAGATGTACTAATAGCTCGATTCAGATCAATGTCGACAATTCCTCTTTGACGCAAATGGCAACAAACGTATGTCTATAGATCCTCCGAGCAAATGCCAAAAACTGAAAACACAAATAAGACAATTTTCAAAACGATCCGGTGGTTGGCGGTGGCTCGCAGGCCACCCCCTCCCAAGGGGGGCAGCCACCACAAAACTTCCTTTTAATTTTTATTTTTTTAAAGAAAAAATAAATTTTAAGATTTTAAATTTATAATATAATAAAAAATATATTTTAAGATAATGTGGTGAAAAGGCTGATGTGCACTAACGAAAGTTACGAAAATGGATGGAAAAATCATGGAATGACTGATTTCAAATTCACAAAAAACTTAAGCAGCAAAAATTGATTTTCAAAAAGTGATGGATCGATTTCAAATGCGGTATGACACAAGAATTTATTATACATTTACCAAAATACATCAATGGACTGAAAATGAGGCATTTGTTGCTCCTTTAAGACTTGGCATTCATTAATTAGTTTTATGGTATGTTTGGTTTATGATTTCAAAGCTTGCGATTTAAATGAGAGCGACTTTTATAAGTGATTTTAGAGAGCTCGAGTAACAACTTGACTAGTCTTTTAGAGTGATAGCGCAAATGTACGTGGTTAGCACTTTCCAAAGTCGTTAGAATATCTATTATTTTGAATACTACTATAAACCACATTTTTTTCTATAATTATCCTACAAATTAAACTGATCATGTAGCAATTCCAACCAACCTTTGGACCGGTCTTTGTTAAAAAAAAAAATATAAATAATATATAAAGGTTTGTTGAGACTATCATATCCACATTATGAGATAAAAATATAATTTCTCACATTTCTCATTATTTTTTTACCAACATATTCTCGTATTTAAAGAGAAAAGATAATTATCTCTACACATTTATCCATATATTGCGTGTAAAAGTTCAAGATAGAGTAGATGTTTTTTATTTTATTTTATTTTTCCTTTTTCCAGTTTTTGTAAGAATTGGAAGAGTACACATCGAATATTAAAAAAGAAGCATTTGTAGGTCTTCAAACTTTTAGGCATTCTTTAAGAAGAGCCTAATTAACAGCTAAACTTTCTTTGGAAGCGCATAGGAAGACAAAATTGACAATATTGCAGTGCACAAGAATGCGAGGAAGAGGAGGGTAGCTGATGCATATATCATATTGAAAAAACCGTCCAGATTAACTTTGTCCAGATTAACGGTTGTCCATTTTTTTTTCGTCAACTCTTTGGTAGCGGCAAATCCTGCAGCTGACCCGTGGCTAAAAGGAATGATACAGCCTGCGAATTGAAAAAGCGGCTATAATGTCAAAATATATATGCAATTAACATGACATAATAGTTTTGATCACAATGGCAATATGTAAAGGATAAAAATTAGCTACAAACTAGTTTGTAATTAATTCTTACAAACTAATATATAAAGTAGCATGTACATGTCTCGTATCTTTAATTAGCATGTGAGAAACACGTATCTCTCTTATCTCAAAATGATGACTTCAAGTTTCTCTGAAAATCATGCATAAGGATGCTTATATAGGCCATGCTCGAGAAAACTCAAGGTTTAGGTAAAAGTTAGTTTCTAAAAAGACAATGACGTTTAAATGGGCTGGTTAGTAGCACTTTCGAACACGTGTTCGGGTTTCACAGTTTTTCTTGCTAATGACGCTCTAATGTTGTATGACCGTGGTTGTGACCAAACGTCTTGGGCCTAACCCAATAAAGATCTTGTTCAAATCTTCTTCCATCGGGCTTGCAATCTTCCTTCTCTGTGCTCTTGTGAAGCACTCCGTTCGACAAAGTTAGAACGGTCTTGCAATCGAGGCTCTTGCAATTGGCAAGGCTTAGTAAACTACTTTACTTCTCCTCATTTGAACTTATTCACCACTATTATGACTGACCTTCTCGAGAACTTGAATTTTTAAATATGAAGACCTCTGTTTGAGCGTTCTATGATCGGAACGCGGCCTTAACTCTCAAACTTAGTTCTTTTAAACACTTTAAGATCATATTTAATATAACAGCTATCAATCGGCTAGCGAATGATAACTTCTGTTCTTTAACTTTAATCACCGGCCACTATAGTTTTGAAAACCTAACATTATACATATCAAACGAAAAATTACTTAATTAGAGGACCATTAATTGAAACAAATTCCGGTAATTTCATTAAACTGTGAGTCATGCCGCAATTGCTTTTTTTTTTTTTTTTATTGCAAAAGTGAAAGTTAAAATGCGTAATGCCTTCTTTAAAAAAAAAAAAAAAAAAACCTTGAAAAATATATATTTCAATATGCTCTCTAAAACATAAAAAATTACAATCAAATTTTGAAAAATTTGTAGTTAAGTCTCTCCATTAGCTTGGCTGACGAAAAGTGACACTGCTAATGTTAGTTTTTCATGTGATGACTAATGTGGCTAACAAAATTCACTTAAGAATTTTTTTGTATACATAATCAAAGAAAATAGATTATATATATGTGTGTGTGTGGCATATGCCATATCAATATATCAAAATTGTTTTAGTATTTTTTTTTTTCCATAACATTTAATTGACAAAACGGTCTAAATTAACGCTACATTTTAAATGTAGAATATTTGACGCTACTTTGGAGTGGATCCGCTTCTGTGGCACAAGTGCTGTAATTTGATGAAGGGTTAAGATTGTTTTAGAATTTTATTAACCTAAACGGAGACTTTTAAACTCAGAAAAAATTAAACCAAAACTTGCTGTTTGACGCCATTATGAGGACTGGCCCAGTGGAGAGCGTCACTTTCTAGCGTTCTTCATCTAGGTTTTGATTGGAGTCTTTTGGGACTTGGGAATTTGGGCTTACTTGGTGTTCTTGCTTTGGTTTTCTCTCTGTCTCTGGAACTTTCGTTTGGGTCTTTTTCTCTTATGAGTCTGAACTTTCTTTTGGAGTTTTGGTTTTGTTTTTCTGTTTGGCTGATTGGGAATGCTATTCTTAAAGCACAAAAGCCGGATCCAAATGTCTGGGTGTTGTAGGGGAGGATAGGGAACAAAGCTTCAGCATTTGGTCTTGAGAAACTCAGCAAACACCATAACATCCATTTTTTTTCGTTCCCTTCTTTCGCCTCTCCCTTGTCAGCCGGCGACCCCACTCCCATTTTCGACCATTTGCCGGATTCTCTCTTCTGCTCAAACTCCAGAGGCATTTCTTTTTGGTTGCTTCTTTGAGCTGATCTGAGCTCATAAGCCCAAAGTCAAAGTCTTGTCTGCCTTTTTCAAGCTTTGATTTTCGTTTATCTGAGCTTGACCGAGAAGAGAGGATATTCGAACTTGATTTTTTTTTTTTTTTTTGAGAAAATGAAGGGGCTTAAATTTTATTTTTTTTTTTGATTATTTCTTATTTTGAAAAACTCGCCGGAGAATTGGAGAAGATGCTCCCTAGGTCAATCCTCTTAACGGCGTCAAATAGCAAGTTTTGGTTTAATTTTTTTGGTTAAAACATCTTTAATCCCGATTTTGAAAATTTTATTTTTTAGTTCTAAATTTCAATTCCATCACAAAGATACTTCAGTTTTAAGAAATGACCGAATAGTTAGTACGTCAGAGGTTGACACGTGGCACTATATAAAAAAAAAAAAAAAAAATTAAAAAATAATAAACTTAAAAAAATATTAAAAAATTGAAAATAAAAAAACAAAGCCACCCCTTTGTTTTTTTTTTTTTTTTTAATTTTTTTTAATTTTATTAATTTTTAAAGATTCTTAATTTTTTATATAGTGCACGTGTCAACTTCAGATGTTAACACGTGGCGGACCATTAGTTTTTGGACGGAAAACTTAACTGAGATACTAATTTGGTCTTTTCCCAAAATTGAAGTACCATCTATGATGTGAATTGAAATTCAAGATTAAAAAATAAAGTTGTTAAAACTTAGGGACCAAAAAGTGTTTTACCCTAATTTTTTTTGAATTTAAAACGTCACTGTTTAGGTTAATAAAATTCTAAAGCAATCCTAACCCTTCATCAAATTACAGCATCTGTGCTTACTTTAAAAGTAATTAGAAGAACTTCATGCATTTTTTAGAGACTAAAATAAGTGTTAATTTAATTGGTTGAGAATATAATTAATTAGCTATTAAGCACAAAATGAGCTCCAAAGTATATTGAATCTAGATAAAATTAATTAGTGGCAGGATAATTAAGGATGATTTAAACAAAACAAAGTAATTATGGGATGGTTGTATATATATACCTTGTCACCATAAAATTCAATTAGGTAGTATACGTCGCTATCCTTCTTCATCAAGATCCGGAAGATTCCAAATGAAATTATTTGCAAGAGGTATATCCCATGCCAATTACAGCAGCACCAAGCATGTATCTGCATACAGTTTATACAAGTTTAACGTTAATTAATTAAAATAGTAAAACAAAGAGAAATAACAGTAAAAGTTTTCGGATCGGAGCTTAATTAATTAATTATAATTACTTGTAGCTAGAGAAGCCTTGTAGCCAGGAAGTGGAGCCGTTATCGTCAGGGACCGATTGTCACTGATAAAAAGGAGAGTGATCGATGCAAGTAGGAAAACCATTGAAAGGCCCCTCAGTGAAAGAGTGACCTTAGCAGGCGAAGCCGATAACGCCATCTTCAACACGTTTATAAAGCCTGAAACATCTATGCCGTATAGTTGCGACAATCCATCTGTATTTATATTCCAGCCAAAGATCGATTATGCCGTAAGGTTGGGAGTACTCTTGGGACAATCAAACTGGACCGGTGTTAAGATTGACTTGGATTTAACAAGTCTTTGTCAAGCACCTTGGTGGATGAGATAAGGGCCATGTTTGGTACGCAACGTTACCGTGCGAAATGGTGCGTTCGGGTCCCACGTCTGCCATTTTCTTCAGCCTTTTCAGTTGAATTTGTCCAGAGAGAGAGAGAGAGGAGTTGTAAAGGGTGTTTTTGGATGTGGAATTCTCAACCAAAGAAGGGATCACGTGGCTCATTCTGACTTGATTTGGCTTGTATGTCGTCTAGCTGGCAAACAATTAACCATTAATAAGTAATGGTAAAACAGCAACGTAAAAAATAAAATAAAATAATAAAATAAAAATAAACAGTTTTTGGTCGACAATTCCACGCCCAAAACACCCTTTACATCTCCTCTCTTTCTCTACGGACAAATTCAACTGAAAAGGCTGAAGAAAATGACGGGCATGGACCCGGACCCGGACCCGAACCCACGATTTTGCATGGTAACATTGCTTACCAAACATGGCCAAAATGATGAAGTAAGTAGGGTTTTTTACTTATAGGATAACTAACTTTGAGAAGATATTTCCGAATAAGATAATTGTTTGGGGAGATATTTAGAGCTAATTCATTGAGAAGTTATGTAAATATCTCTTATTCTAAAAGCATCTTAATCATGACTTATCCAAAGTCATAATTGTAAAGTTAACTTTGAGAAGCAACTTGGGTTACACGTTGCTTTCCTTCATTACTAAGCATCTTGTAAATATCTTCAAGTCTTTCTAAAAGACTCCTTAATTTGCATTTGGTAAACCTAGTTTGTGTTGTATATATAACGTTTTGTTGTAGTTTTGTATTATGTCTTATTTTCAAGTCCTAGTTGAAATCTAGTTCAAAACACTTGAATTAGACCTGAAAATACATCAATGGAAATTTGGTCATTTCTAAAGTTCAAGGTTGATCCTGAAAAACTAAAAATCATCTAAGGCATTTCGATCGATCGATTATTTGTACAGTTAACAATTCGATCGATCGACTTTCAGTCGACCCAACTTCGATCAATCGAGATGCGATCGATCGATTCTTAGAACACCATAAAATCGATCGATCGATCGACTTCGCGTCTTCCAGAAGGTCCAATATTTCCAAATCAAAAGTTGAGTTCTATGGACAGAAATGGACGCCGACTAGCTCTGAATACTTGGCTAGAATTAATTCTTGTAATCCTTTTGTAAATCTAATTCTCTATAAATATGAGGATTAGGATTTAGGTTTAATTATGCACTTTTTGGGAGTTTTGATTTTCTCAGGTGTATCACTTTAATTTCTGTGTTTTTAGTTTCCATTGATGCACGTTTTCTGGGCCAAAATCTAGAGAGCGACTTCTTCTTTTTCTTTTTGTTCTTCATGTTCTAGCTTAGGTTTTATTTTCTTTTTGTAATCCGAATTTTATAATTTTAATATAGTTGTTTTTGATTCATTTTCTTCTTATTTCTTTACTTTTTTCCATAGAACTAATGTCTTGATTAGTTTATTTCATGTCTAGCTAAACCTTCCTTAGGGTTTTGATCAAATCTCTTCCAAAACAATGAAGTGTTTTTGATGTTCTTGAGATTTTCTTAATATGTTTGATGATTGTGTAAGACTAGGGGATTGCAAAACTCATGCTAAAAGGTTTTGTCTTCAATATTCCAATCCATTTATTCATGAAAAAAGTTAAGCTTGTCTATGAGTTTTCTTAAATTCATGAATAAAATCTACGTTTTTGAAAGAAAACGATATCTTGTGCAATGGTTCTATTTGACATGATACATGTTCACTTATTAGAATTACCTTATAGGGTATGGTAGAGAACACCAGATGTTTCACACCTTTGGTAGTCTAAAACGTTTTTCAATTGTAGTGTAACTTTTATTGGAATAAATCGTTGTGAAACTAGATACCTTATCATTATGGCATAATTAGGGTTTTCATGTATTATGTATGCTTATTAGGATGTTTTATAGAGTAGAAAGCTAGGGAGGATTAATCACCCCACACCTTTTATAGTGTAAACGTTTTTCAATTATAGATTAATCTTTACGTGGAGTTGTTTAATGTGAAACTAGGTGCTTTATTATTACATCTTAACAAAAGTGTTTTCATGTCGAGGTCGTTGTAATGATTGACGCCTATTAGGCGCTCATATCATGCATGTTAGGAAGATCCATATATACTTTAAGCATTTCATTGGTTGAGATTTGATGCGATCATTACCCTAAGTTTCTTTTAAGTTAGTTTTCATTTTCTTTGTTTTCATCACTTGATTCGTTGTACCTTCAATTCTACAACTTTACTTTTGTTTTTATTTTTAAGTTAAGTTAAATATGTTCCTTTGAATATCTCGTTACGCAAAACATATAAATTTAAAACCCACGTACGGATTCGTCTAAACTCGACGTCGAGTTGAATAATTCAAAAAGTGGTACGTCTAGTCTAGACAACTCCGTACGTGGATTTTAAATTTATATGTTTTACCACTCACAACAGTACGAATCAATTGTACTATAGTAAGGGTTATCGAACCACAAGGATTAAGGGGTTGTTTTGCGTAACGGGATATTCAAAGGAACGTATTTAACTTAACTTAAAAGTAAAAACAAAAGTAAAATTGTAGAATTGAAGTTGTAACGAATCAAGTGATGAAAACAAAGAAAATGAAAACTAACTTAAAAGAAACTTAGGGTAATGATCGCATCAAATCCTCAACCAGTGAAATGCTTAAAGTATATATGGATCTTCCTAACATGCATGATATGAGCGCCTAATAGACATCAACCATTACATGACCTCGACATGAAAACACTTTCGTTAAGACGTAATAATAAAGCATCTAGTTTCACATTAAACAACTCCACGTAAAGATTAATCTATAATTGAAAAACGTTTACACTACAAAATGTGTGGGGTAATTAATGCTCCTTAGCTTACTACTCTATAAAACATCCTAATAAGCATACACAATACATGAAAACCCTAATTAGGCTACAATGATAAGGTATCTAGTTTTACACCGATCTATTCCATATAAAAGTTACACTACAATTTAAAAACGTTTTAAACTACCAAAGGTGTGAACGACCGGTGTTCCCTAACATACCCTATAAGGTAACTCTAATAAGTGAACATGCATCATGTCAAATAGAACCATTGCACAAGACATCATTTTCTTTCAAAAACGTTGATTTTATTCATGAATCTAAAAAACTCATAGACAAGCTTAACTCTTTTTCATGAATAAATGGATTGGAATATTGAAGACAAAACCTTTTAGCATGGGTTTTGCAATCCCCTAGTCTTACACAATCATCAACATATCAAGAAATTCAAGAACATCAAAAATACTTCATGGTTTTGGACGAGATTTGATCAAAACCCTAAGGAAGGGTTTAGCTAGAGATGAAATAAACTAATCTAGACATTAGTTCTATGGAAAACAGTAAAGAAACAAGAAGAAAATGAATCAAAAACAACTATATTAAAATTATAAAATTCTGATAACAAAAAGAAAATAAAACCTAAGCTAGAACATGAAGAACAAAGAAGAAAAAGAAGAAGTTGCTCTCTAATTTTGGCCCAAAAAACGTGCATCAAAAGAAACTAAAGTGATACACCTGAGAAAATCGGAACACCCAAAAAGTGCATAATTAAACCTAAATCATAATGCTCATATTTATTGAGAATTGGATTTACAAAAGGACTACAAGAATTAATTCTAACCAAGTATTCAGAGCTGGTAGCGTCCATTTTTGTCCATAGAACTCAACTTTTGATTTGGATCACACAAAGATTTAAAATATCTGGACCTTCTGGAAGACGCGAAGTCGATCGATCGATTTTATGGTGTTTGAGAATCGATCAATCGCATCTCGATTGATCGAAGTTGGGTCGACTGAAAGTCAATCGATCGAATTATTAATTGTACAAATAATCGATCGATCGAAATGCATTAGACGATTTTTATCTTTTCAGGATCAACCTTGAACTTTGGAAATGATCAAATTGCCCTTGATGTATTTTTAGGTCTAATTCAAGTGTTTTGAACTAGATTTCAACTAAGACTTGAAAATAAGACATAACACAAAACTACAACAAAACGTTATATATACAACACAAACTAGGTCTAACAAATGCAAATTAAGGGGTCTTGAATTGAATACAAGACTTATCACTTTCCTATAAATAGGTAGTACATGGCCATAAGGAAAGTGTGTGGAAAATCTGAAGAATCTCAAAGCAAAAGAAAAAGAAAGAAGAAAGTTTATCCTTCTTGGTGTGCAGTACAAAGTAAAAGAAAGAGAGGTTTTCTCTTCTTGATGTGTCGTACAGCAATACACAAGTGAGTGAAATTTAGGTGTATTGGGGCTTTGGGCTTTGAGAAATTTTCTCCCTGTAACTATTTTTAATAGTGAATTTTCTCTGCGTCTCCTACAGTAAATGTACCTCAGTTTGAGAGAACCACTTAAATCTTGGTGTCATCTGTTGTTGATTTATTTTTTCTTGTCTTCTTAATTTTTTCGCATCTCACTGGTCTTGGAAAATAGGACTTATTTCCTAACAACTGGTATCACAGCCATTTTCTTGGTCAGAACCAAGGTCTGGTTCAGGTGAGAGTGATGGCAATAGAAGAAAGGAGGATTGTAATCGAAAAATTCAATGGCACAGGTTTTGGGTACTAGAAAGTGCAGATTGAAGATATTCTCTATGGGAAGGATCTCCATCAACTGCTTTTGGGAGAACAGTTTGACGACATGTATGATAACGAGTGGGCCCTGCTTGATCGTAAGGCCTTGGCAGTTATCAGGTTATCATTGTCAAAATCAGTGGCGCACAACTTTGTAAAGGAGAATACCACAGCAGGTCTAATGGCGGCTTTGTCAACATGTACGAGAAGCCGTCGGCTAACAACAAGGTGCACCTGGTGAAGAAACTGTTCAACCTAAAGATGGCGGAAGGGGCTTCGGTGGCACGACATCTAAATGAATTCAACACCATTACAAATTAACTATCCTCGGTGGAAATTGATTTTGATGATGAGATTCGCGCGTTGATCGTCTTGGTGTCTTTGCCAAATAGCTGGGAAGCCATGAGAATGGCTGTGAGTAACTCTGCAGGTAAGAGTAAACTTAGCTATAAAGATGTCAGAGATTTGGTTCTTGGTGAGGAGGTCCGCAGGAAGGATGCTAGTGAAACCTCTGGTTCTGGTACAGCCTTAAACCTTGAAGAAAGGGGCAGAGGTCATGAGAGAAACTCTGGAATGGCAGATCTAAATCCAGAAAGGACAGGAGCAAATCCAAGTTTGGGCGACAACCTGAGTGTTGGAACTGAGGCAAGACAGGCCACTATAAGAAGAATTGCCGAGAACAAAGGAAGAAGAAGACTGATGACGATTTTGCAAACATCGTGGTAATAGAAGAAGTGCAAGATGCTCTACTTCTCTCTATTGACAGTCCTTTTGATTCTTGGGTCCTGGACTCAGAAGCTCTTTTCATACCACAGCGATCCGTGAAATTCTCGAAAATTATGTTGCTTGAGATTTCAAGAAGGTGTACCTAGCTGACGGATCGTCACTGGATATTGTGGGCATGGGTGATGTTCGCATAAGAGTCCACAGTGACTCGGTATGGAAACTGCAGAAGGTCAGGCATCTCCTAGAGCTGAAGAAAACCTAATCTTAGTGGGGTAACTTGATGATGAAGGACTTTCCACCAACTTTCATGGTAGTAAGTGAAAGGTCAGCATTGGAGCCAGGATTTTGGCTCAGGGATACAAAACAGGTATTCTCTATATGACTACAAACATTAGAGATGTGGCATTCGGGTACAGGTTTTGGGATGATCAAAACCGGAAAATCATTAGAAATAGGAATGTTACTTTTAATGAGAATGATGTGTATAAAAATGATTCTAATGCAGAGCCAGTACGTATAGAATCTGAGGCTGAAAAGCCTGAATTTATCAACCTAGATGGAATTCCTAAAGGCGCAACTATTCGAAGAAGGAATTCAGAAAATAAAGAAAGTCTAGAAGTTGATACAACAGATCAGCAAACTGAACAGGGTACACCGACAGTGGCTGTCAGTAGGTCTCTCAGAGACATTAGACCTCTACAACATTATTCACCCTCCCTGTTTCATATTTTGTTGACTGATGGCGGTAAGCCAGAGACGTTTGTTAAAGCCTTGCAGGTTGAAGATCCAATCAAGTGGGAGTTAGCAATGAAAGATGAGATGATCTCATTATTGTCTAACCAGACCTGGGAGCTGACAGAGTTGCCAGCAGGTAAAAAGGCTTTGTACAACAAATGAGTGTTCAGAATAAAGGGTGAATATGATGGTAGCAAACACCACAAGGCAAGATTGGCAGTCAAATGGATTTTGCAATATCTGAGAGGAACTTTAGATATATCCCTTGTTTCATAGGTACAGATTTGACGCTGTAGGGTTATGTGGATGTTGATCTAGCGGGTACTGTTGATAGCAGGAAAGGTGCTACAGGGTTTGTTTTTTTCCCTATATGGTATAGCTGTCATTTGGGCTTCAAAGTTGCAAAAAAATGTAACTATTGAGAAATGAAGTTGTGCGCAACTTTCTTCGTGGTGTGCAGTACAAAGTAAAAGAAAGAGAGGTTTTCTCTTCTTGATGTGTCGTACAGCAATACACAAGTGAGTGAAATCTAGGTGTATTTGGGCTTTGGGCTTTGAATGATTTTCTCCCTGTAACTACTTTTAATAGTGAATTTTCTCTGCGTCTCCTACAGTGATGTACATCAGTTTGAGGGAACTACTAAAATCTTTGTGTCATCTGTTGTTGATTTATTTTTCCTTGTCTTCTTAATTTTTTCGCATCTCACCGGTCCTGGAAAATATGACTTACTTCCTAACAACAAGCCTCTCTAAAAAGCAATTCTGTCTTTTCAAGGTCATGATTAGGAAACAACCTTGCTTTGCGATCGGAATTTTATTTTTGAAAATGACATTGCATGCCACCTTGGAGAAAGTTTATGTATATATGTTGAAAAAATTATGACATTTAGGACCTTAATTAGAAATTATTTATTTACTTTTGACCATATTTCAGCATTATTTTTTAAAAAATATTTATTATATAATTATTTATTAAAGGCCTTGATTTATTGGGGGCCTTAAGAAATTTGTCAATCCCAAATTTTGATGACGCCCAGATTGACTTCAAATCTATCCTTTAATTAATAGAGTAAATTAATTTCCTTATGTATTTTTTTAAATGTATTTAAGAATCACATGCTTTAAAAATAAACCTGAGTTTAATAAAATGGATTGAAATTTTTTTTGCACAAATTGGAATGTGTGACACTTCTGTCTTCTTCTTTTTCTTTTTTTTTTTTGAACAAAGTAGACCTTCTTCATTGAATCGAAAAGCCCCAGGGAAGAACAAAAACAAGAGGTATAAGACCCCTATACCCTAAGTCAGATAAATCTGACTTGTACAGCAACCTAAACAATACATAATCATTACGAGACAAAACAATGAGCCATTCTTTACAATAAAGCACACTCAACAAATAAAATATGGCAGATCTAGCACCTGAGCCAATAAATAGTCCAATAACATTTAAGCATCATAGAGGCAAACTGTGAACACACTAGAAAAAAACATAAACACCCTAAAACAGAAGCCAACATTGAGACCGGCGTTGGGTGGCGCCGTCGCCACGATGGCGCGTGGAGGCCATGCGCCTCCACCGAAGACCTCCTCTGCAGCAAAAACTAGCCGAAAGACCTCGGAACCACTGAAAAACCCCCAATCTCACCCTGGAAGACAAGCCGTGACCCACAAGCGCCGATCCAGGGAGAGACTCCCCTGGCGCATGTAGGCCACACGCCTAGCTGAAGAACCGGCATGGCCTTGGCTGGAGGTTGCTGGACCGAAAGAAACTGGCGACCACCATGGAGAGGTGCGTGTCTTGAGAAAACCAGCCGAATTGAGCAGATCTGACTCCACAGAAAGAAAACCAAACAAAGAAAAACCAGGTTAGAAACTCCACCGAAAAACACACCAGAAAAGTAGCTCCCCAACTCAAATCCCGTGAAGTCTTTTGCCGAGTAACATCAACTACTACCGAATCTAATTCGGGAGAACAAAAACTCCAAAGCCCTAATAGCTTGGGGACACAAAAACTCCATTAGCAATAGTCAGGAATGAGAAAAAACCATCCCCCACCTTAAAAGGTGAAGGAGGAAACATCACTGGGAAAGAAAGGCGTGAAAACCTCCCCCCAGGAAACAATCCTCTCAAGGGTTGTGACACTTCTGTCTTAAGCACAACACAAGCTCCAAAAAAGAAAAATGCAACGGTGCCATGACAAGAAATGAAGTGAATGGAAATTAATATAAAAATTGACAAACAATATTACTTACCTAAACAAATAAGATGATGGCGTACGGACATTGTCACCATTAAAATATCAAACGCATCCATCAATGTGAGTTGAAAATATAGAACACATTCAATGTAGGTGAGTCATGCATGGGTTGAATTAATCATGTTCATTGTGAGTCAGGATAGTTTAGATTTGCGATTTCAAAAATAACTATTTAAAAATAGTAATTTTATGATGTGTAATTTGATTAAAAAAATGATTTTTAAAAACGCAATTAAGCGTTTAGTAAAATTACAATTTGACCTTTAAAATTGCAAGTTAGTATTTAAAATTTTGCGTTTTCAAAAAAACATCCACTTGCATGTGATTTGAAAAAGTATATTTTCTTCATTTTCAAATCGCAATTTTTTAAAAACGTAATTCTCAAACAATTCATTTTCTACTATTTAGTTTGAATCGCACTTTCTTATCTACGGAATCACAATCTCAAACTCACCCTAATTTATTAAATTGGCATGTGCCTTTAGACTTTAGAGCATGTGATTTTACATGCATTTTTAAATCACATACATTTTTAAATGATAGATTTCGTAAACTATTAATCCTATTTAAAATAGGTTAAGAATCCGTTTGGATTTCCGATTTAAAAATAACGATTTTAAAATGTGTGATTTGAAAAAGTGATTTTTAAAAACTCAGTTAATCATTTAGCAAAATCGCAGTTTGGCCTTTAAAATTGCATGTTAGCTTTTAAACTTATGCGTTTTCAAAAAAGCATCCCTTGCAATTATTTAAAAACGCAATTCCTAAACGATTCATTTTCTGTGATTTGGTTTAAAATCGCACTTTTTGTTTACGAAATCACAATCACAAACGCATTATAAATCTAAGATTAATCCTTGAGCCAACTCGCCTTTTTAAATTTCTCCCTAATTCTTTTTCTCGAGTTTCACTACATAAGTTAATTGCAAATTTGAAATGGGTCATTCGTTAGTTTTTTAACCAATTTTACCCCATCCGTTAGTATTATGTCAACATTTTTATTTTTTTGCATCATAGATATTAAAATAATATTTTTTAAACTTTATTTAAAAATAAAATAATTAAAATCTTGAAGAAAAAAAGTTGAACCCCCTTTGTGCGAGTGGTGGGGGTGGCAAGAGTGGGGATGCCCCCTTATTCTCTTTAGGGATGAGGGCATCCCTAAAGGGAAGCAGGGGTGGCTGAGCTACCCTTGCCAGTGTGCTACCCCCGATGGATTTTCTTTTCTTATTTTTTTATTTTTAAGATTTTAATAATTTAGATTTTAGTTAAATTAAAAAAGTTATTATTTTAATGTGACGTGATAAAAATAATGATGCAACGTTAAGGAACAGTGCAAACTGCAAAGTGATTGAAAAACCCACGAAAGAACCCATTTTTAAATTTGCAATAAACTAGATTAAATGCCAATTTAATAAAATTGATTAAAAAAAATAATCTAACTTAATTTGAAGAAACCTTTATCAATCGATTTTATCAAGTCGAAACCGACAACAGAGAAAAATCCTTTTGCACAGGGGTTAACTGAACAGAGGCTGCGGTCCAGGTTAGATGGGCCCAACAAGTAAAAGAAACACAATATTTTTCTTTTGACTCATTGAGAATTTGCTCCTTGGTTAGCCCATTTGTGGTTGATGGACCTTGTATCTCACCTTAAACTCCATTCTTATTTTATTATTATTATTATTATTTAACCTTTTAGCTAATTAGGACATAGTTAGCATGCAAAATAAATCCTTGAATTGTGGAATAACCATTTCTTTGTTTGATTGTACACCATTTTTGAGAATTGTCATTTATATGGGAATGACTAATTCCCTAAGAGCCTAAGAGAAACATAATGTATTTTTCTAAAATAATTTTTTTTTTAACCTCAATTTTTTTTTTTTTTTTTAAAAGAACTTTGAATATTTTATGAGTGGCAGACCACTCCAAGCCCCCTAATTGATGAGTAATTTCACTCATCAAATTTTTTTGATTAAAATGATAAAGTTGCTTAGAATAATTTTTTAATATTTTCATCAAATTGATTCACGATAAAGCTATTAAAAATGTTCTAATTTCATGGTGCGCAACCCATAGAATATTCAGAATTTTTTTAATTTTCAATAATACCTTTAGCGAAAGTACTTGTCTTAGGGCAAGCTGAGCTAAACCCACCCATCTTATCAAAACAGTGTGCATGCAATCATCTAAATTTGTGGACCAATTTCAATGGAGGAAACTAAAAATGGTTATCATTTTCCATCATTATCACCTCCAACGACACCTCCTCGCCCATTCCCATCAGTGTAGGACCAGAAAACCAAAAATGCATCTTCTCTGATCATCTCTGTCCCCTTCGCCGCCCTTCTCAAGCCATACGTCGGCCGAGAATCTCCCTCTTTTGCATGAAAAATTTCTGTCTAGTGCTGCAGTGCCATTTGCCATTTCACAAGATCATCGAGAGCCGGATGATTTGGATCATATATAAGAGCTCTTGCCTGAAAGACTTGTAAGCCCTTGATCTCTCTCATCAATATTTCCAATGTTATATTCCCGGAAGTTTCTATTAAGATTGCACCCAAAGTTAATCAGGTAGACTCATCCCTTAGAGAACTCTTTCTCCGGCGACAAGTTAAGAACTGAGTTTTCCAAACTCACTATTTTTTCTTTTCATTTTTTTTTTTTTTTTTTTTTTTTAAGATGATGTCGATCAAAATGTAGGTGGTCAAAGTAATCAGTAGCCATTAGCCAAGATGGGTCATATCAAGATTTTAAAACAAGTGCCACGTGGCACATAGAGTGGTTAATAAGATTGTTTTTGAGGTGATCGACGTGGGTTAAGGGTTTGGTTGAAACAAAGCTGTCTAGCTGGCTAGAATTAATGAAATTTCCTTTTGAGTGCTCTGGCCGGATTTGCTGAAGAGTTTAAAAATCATTCTACCCACGTACTGGAGAGCACAGAATGATCATTGCCTTAATTAGTCCCTTAATTGGGATTGGGATGTGATACGAACAGGTGAACTTTCTTTAGAAATGAATAGGAAGACAAAATTGACAATATTGCAGTGCACAAGAAAGCGAGGAAGAGGAGGATTGCTGATGCATATCCCATATCGAAAAAATGTTCGATGTTATATGCTTCTCCCAAGAATTTCTTCAAATCTCTTGTAGCACCAAATCCTGCAGCTGACCCTGTGGCTAAAAGATATGATATAGCCTGCGAATTGAAGCGATTATAAGGTCAAACTATTTTACTATTTTTTTTCCAATTTCACGTTCTTTAGAGTATATTTAGATTACCCTAAAGTTAGAGATTTGATGATATTGAATTACCCTAAATCAAGAGATTTGATTATAATTATATTTCATATGTAAGCTCGCATTTTGTATTGTAAATTTATTAAAAGAAATAAGAATATAATGTAGTCATTTGGGTTTTATCCTGTGGACGTAGGTCATACACTGAACCACGCAAGATCTTTTGTCTCTATTTTCTATTATTAATCCGCTATTTCTTTTATATTTCTATATCATTATGATTATATTTCTTCAACATTTAATTGACAAAAGGATCTAAATGCTACTTTTTAAATGTAGAATATTTGATACAACCTTTTAAGCTTCAAGGATTAAATTAATTAGAAAAAAAAAGGGGGGCTAAATTAGATCTTCATGAATTTTTTTTTTAGAGACTAAAATAACTGAGTATATGGTTTAAAATATAATTAGCTATTAAGCACAAAATGGGCTTCAAAAGTATTGAATCTAGATAAAATTAATTAGTGCAAGGATAAGGATAATTTAAACACAATTATAAAGTAATGTGATGGTTGTACGAACCTTGTCACCATAAAATTCAATAAGGCAGTATACGTAGCTATCATCGTTGTTCATCAAGATCCGGAAGATTAAAAATGAAACTATTTGCAAGAGGTTATATCCACCGCCAATGACATTAGTACCAAACATGTATCTGCAGTTTATAAAAGTTTTACGTGAATTAAATAGTAAAAGAATTAAAAAGAAATATTAGAAAAAGAAAAAGATCATTTAGGGCTACCAATATTACAACTAACAAGGGGCAATTATCATGAAACATGTGTAAAATATTCTAATTGAAAAAGAGATTAATATAAGAAAACGTTTTTCTATCTATTGATCTATCATCTTAAACTCTCGGAATTGAATAAATAGTTATTTAACATAGTAACAGAATAAACCTGTAGGTAGTTAAAGTCTTAGGGCCGAATTGGCCGTTATTGTTGGAGGCCGTCCTCTTATTGGTAATAAGAAGTATGATTGATGCTAATTGGAAAGCTACAGAAAGGACCCTCAGTAAAAGAGTGGCCTTAGAAGCCGATAAAGCCATCTTCGATCAATACTAGTTAAGAATAATTTGAACAATCAATCTGTATTTATAGATCGACAACCTTGCTTTGCTTGTGTTTTGATCAAGTTCATTAATTAGGAAATAACCTTGTTATTGCCAAATCCCCCACGCCAAATACATAGTTGAAATTGAGGGAAAGAGCTACATACAATATATACCACCTTCTTGGATTATTATATATCTCTGATTTTCATCAACTTGTAGTACTCTCTTTTGTAGGTAGGAAAGTTAATTAGCCCACAAAGCTATCAATCTAATTAAATTAGTGTTTAAATTAAGGTGGGTGGGAGTTGGATTGACCATGATTAAGGACAAAGATCATGATTTTCCACACTCAAATGTAGAGCTGTCGTGTGGATCAACAAGTAATATTCCTATGTTGCAAATCCTATCGCCAAGGAAAAGGAATACTTTATCCTAAGTACGACTTGGAATTTGTGGAAGTAATATATCTTCTTGTTTAATTAAAATATTTCACGTGAAGTTTGGATACGTACACTGCAAGTCTGCAAGGAAAAAGAAAAGTTTATCCATTTTGTGAAGCCGAAGCCGACAAAAGAGGAAAATCCTTATGCACAGGGGTTACTTGAACAGAGGCGAAGTTGGGCCTAACAGGTAAAATAAAGCCCAATCATTTTTTCAAGTCGCTTTGACTTATTCAGAATTTTGCTCCTTAATTGGTTAGCCCATTTATGGTAGATGGGCCTTATATCTCACAAAAAATAAAAAATAAAAATAAATCAAAGGTTGATTGGCACAACAACATTAATAGAGTGGAATAGCGGTGGAATAAAAGTATAGTTTTTAGCATTACTCATTTACACTAAATTCAAGTATTCAATAAAAAAGAAAAAGCGCATTTACCACTTGACTTGTTCGGTGATAAAAACTACAATAAACTAACTTCACTTGTTCAAAGGAATATAATTTTCTCCATTTCAAATAAAATGAATAATATATATTTCATAGTCAGAATTTAAAGTTGGTGCACCTAATGTAGTATATAATGTCAAATTTTGACACATCTTTTAAAAATTTAAATAATCTAACATCATCATGCACACCGTTAGATGCGCAACTTTAAATACTGACAATAAAATAGATATTATCCATTTAAAATGAAATGGAGAGGATCATTGTCCTCCGTAGAGACTCATTACTACCGCCATCAATTAATACGAAGTATTACATTAATTATTTCAAGCAAAAAATAAATAAATAAAGTCTAAGATGTAAGATAGTCACCATTGTAAATAAATTGTAAGGGCGGCTGTGGTGGGAATGGAATGGGCCGGTGATTTCAGCAACCAGATAGAGATTGATCGAGTACAATAAGCAGACAGTAGTGCATGAAATAGAGGAACCTCAATCATTGCATCCTATCGGAATTCTCAGCAACTGATAGCCAAAAGGTCACAACATTTTTGTTATGAGTCATGTTTAGGATCGAGTCAAAATTAAGAGGAAAAAAAATAGTTTTATAGTCAAATGGGCCGTAGCCACTAGCCACTAATACATGACTATGAACCAATTAAGAACAATTAATTAAAGTGTCTTAACCCATAAGTAAAGACGGATTGAGAGAATTACTTAACCCTTTTAGAGTTGGATCAATTACGTGACAAAATGATTTCTGCAATCTAACCACAAATCAAATGCTAATCAACTTTAAGATTAAAGCGTGCGTGAGACATGACACAATTGAAAAAGCAAATAATTAAGTAGGGACATCATGTTTATAAAACAGAGTTAATTTTTAATAAAAGTTAAAACTAAAAATTGTGGAAAGAGTAGTCTGCATGGGCCTGTAATGTTACTACACACACCTGCGCAAGCAAGAAAGCCTTGTTTGTTTCCTTTATGAAACTCTTAACAACGAGACAAGAACTACGACATCCACATAATTTGCTTTGTAATGGCGAATATCTCAGTCAAATATGGTGGGCGAATATAATTATAGTCTCATTTGTTTGCTTAGTGGCATCCAATTAGTTGATCGTCAGTGCTGCTGAGTCAAGAACTATAATGATTTGTTGGTATTAGGGGTTGTAATTAATCAAGTCGAGTTAGTTATTGAATTTTCAAATTCGGCTTTGATCATATGATCAAACTCGGCTAGAATACTTAGCTCATCAGCCCTTGTTGAATACTCAACCAACTTAGCTAGAGGTTTTTTTTTTTTTTTAAAAAAAAAAAAAAAAAGAAATGAAAATTGAGTTAAAAACAAAGCTTAATCAAATTTAAATTTAATTGCTAAAAAAATGCCCTACTGTATTCAATGAAAGAAAAATAATTCTGATTAAAACAAAAACTCAGATGCCATTCTTTACAAGTAAAAAGAATTAATTAATAAGGAAATTCACAAAAACTCATATACCATTCACCAAAAGTATTTTTCGGTGTTTGGCACGTACAGAAAATCACAAATATTTTTTATATTTTTATTCAATCATATTAACCTATAAAATCAATTTTATTCAAAACATATAATAGATTAATGTAAAATAATATAAAAATCACCAGTGACAAGATTCTGTCACTGACTGATAGGATTCCGGCTACTATAGCCAAAATTCGAGATAAAGCCAGAATCCAGACAGTTTCTGATCGAGATAAAGGCCGGAATCCGTACAGTTTCCGACTAAGATAAAGGCCGGAATCCCGCCAGAACCGCTAGAATCCGGCCAATAGGCTGGAATTTGGCCATTCTAGCCAAATCTCAGCCAGTTGACAGGGATCCAACCGTTCTAGCTTGGATTTCTGGCTAGATCCGGCCGTTCTGGCCTGGCTATTCTAGCCAGATTTGTTTGGCCAGCCGGCCTGCCGTTCTTGCCGAATTCCGTCCATCTCGTTTGGTTGCCGAAATCTGGGCTGATCGGATTCCAGTGAAGATGGCTGGATTTCGTCGCTGAATTCCGGCGACATTGACTGGATGTTGTCGGATTTCGGTACTAGCAAGATTTCGGTGATGGTCGACTGCTTGAACGTGAAGGCCGACTGTGTCATTTAAAAGGGGTCGAATACATCTGGCGTCCTCGGAAAATGTTTTACGCTTTTAAAACTCGTAAATTATTTTTTGAAATTTACTAAGCATTTTTGGTCAAATAGAAATCATTCTTCGGTTGACTATTATTTTGCCCTTTTCAAATACAGGAAAATACCAAAATCATTTTACGTCGAAACAAACGGAACATACAAGAAAAACTTAGCTCAAAGTGTGGATGTTTACACTAGTATACCCTTTTATATATATAGCTGCATCTGCCTACCTTATATAGATTCTAACAGTTTCATGTACACCTCCAATCAATTCATTTAGATAAAGAGAAAGATATTTAAGAGAGAAAAAGAATGGTTACCCCATTGTTTGGTATACAAGCCCATTGGGCTCTAGGGGATTAAGACGAACATTTACTTATCAAGAGAGAGAAAAGAGTTAAGACAAACATTCTTTTAGGGCTTAGATTTTACATATATCCTTGGGGAACCCCTTTTTTTATTTTAAGTTTCAAATCATGTCTTCTTCAAATCAAAATATCAAGATCCAATTAAGCAATATCTTCGTCAACTTGAGCAAAGACATCATCAATGGCCTCCCTATTTGGATTAATCAAATTTAAGCAAAATTTTGTGTATATATAATTATCATCTCTCACTTTTATAAAAGATATATTATTATTTTTCCTAGTTATTGGATTGGTCCACCCTCACTTTTATAAAGGCTATGTTTCTTAGTTCTTGAGATGTATAGGTCAAACCTCTCTCTTTCTCCATAGGAAGACAAGGATGAGGTTATATATATATTGGAAGATGTGATATGACGGAGAAAAAAGTATGGTTTTGGATGGAAATTAGTGCTTCATTACGCAATCTTCCATATATAATTTAGTGCATTAGATGATTCACTCAATTAAAGAGCATAGGGTAAATTAATCAACCACCAAATGCTACCTTTCCCTCTATTAGAAGAGCCAAAGCCATTCTAAAGCCCACTCTCACGCAACATGTCTATAAGAAAATATTCTCTACAATGATTACTGAAATTAAGCAAATTATGGGGAAAAAAATATACATATATTATATTCATCATGGCTCTTTCGATGGTCACAGGGACGGAATCAGAAGTTCTTATGGGCAGGGGCCAATGGCCAAAAAAAAAATTTCAGTAGGGGCCAAATAAACCAAATTTTTATTTTTACCTTATATTTTTTAATTTTTTAGAAAAATAAAAAATAAAAATTTCACCTAATAATTTTTTTTTTTAGAAAATTGGGGGTGGGGGCCATGGCCCCTGCCAGCCCCCCTCCCTCCGTCCCTGGAGAGTCATGCCCCTACCCTTCCTGTTTTGGTGCTTTAATTATCTGCTTTATACGGTCCAATCCTTTGCTTTGTCTGAGGTAAAGATCAAGGACTGAAATTTTTTTTAATTCCTTTGGAATAAAAAAACACACATTTCTATTTCGACTTTTTGGGGCTGTTTTTTTTTTTTTTTTTTTTGAATTTATTGTTAGGGAGTACATCACACTTGATCTTTCATTGTAACCATGCTCCTTTGATGTGAATGAATGTTGTATTTACAATAATTTTTTTTAAAAAAATAAAAATCCACCAGTTCCAAAAAATGCATTTTTCCTAGTGTGATAAATAAAGAAACAATAAACTGGTGTTCCCAACACCCCCCCCCCCCCCCCCCCCCCCCCCCAAAAAAAAAAAAAAGAAGAAGAAGAAAAGGCCAGGCCTAGACCTGTTGTTGTTGCTATTACCAACTTATTACTATCACTAATACACTCACTGATGCACACAAAGGGAGAGATTTGAAAAACCAAGGGGCCCATGACTCCAGTAATGGTCCCACTCCCTTTGCCATTGTATGAGACAATTCAGAGACAATATTATATCTATTATCTAATCCTAGATCATCAGTACTTAAATGAGATTAAGTCCATATATCCCATCCATTGATTAAACATTCTCTTTGTGCATGCTATACATATTGAGTATACAATACACTCATGATTAATAATTAGTATAAATTCTTTTTCTTTTGAGCCAAAATTAGTACAAACGCTTTACAACTAATTCATTTTTCAATTCAAAAAAAAATTCGAAAAAAAAAATTCATGTTTCCAAATGCAGCCATCTATGAATTCCCCCCTATGCATTGCATGGATAAATTAATTCATCAAGCAATTGACCCTAATATTCAAAAGCAAACACCACTAATCAAGACAACATGTTTCTCACGTACACTTGGTCCCAAATCCGAAAAAGGAAAGATATTGAGTCAAATTTACTGTCCAAATAGTTGCTTCTTCTTTTTTTCGCAAATATTATTTTAGATTAATTCGAAAATTATAATTCCTTCTATATATATCTCTCATTTCTCATGCTATGGGATAAGAAGTAATAAATTCTAGCTCGTGCATATTTTGCTAGTCGGGATTATAGAAAAGACCAAGAATCTAGCTCGTATGATTGAGCACATGTGGAGGAACGTGAGGGCAGAGAACCAAGAAGCGGCCCATCGATAGGAATCACCGAGGGAAAGAGAGATAAGAAGGACGTCACAAAAAGCGAAAGCTGCCATGGAAATAGAGAGAACATCTTCACGCCTATACATGTGGGCATCAACAATACACATAAACAGCTTGGAATTCCGAGCTCAGACTTTCTTCTTCTTCTCCTTCTATTTCTCTCTCTCTCTCTCTCTCTCTTCTTTTATCCCATTCCCATCACCAATTTCGGGATCACTAATTCACTATCCTATCAGTACTCCGCGACCAACCGACCAACAAAACCACCATTCTCTGCTGAGAGACAGATCTGCTTTTCTTGACAATATTGTGATTGCTTTATTCCATGTTAGTATATATTTAGTAAACAACTGCTCTTGGTCTTGGGTATTGCAAAAGCAAATCAAAAGCCCAAATTCCATACTCTTAAAAAATAATAATCCCATTGGAATGACAATAATGACATAATAATCATAGTAATTAAAAACAATGACAAATTGGTTCAGACAGCAGATTTGTGAGAGATATCACATAAAACTACATGTTTAAATAAATTTTGAGTTATTTAGCCACTTACTACTGCTCAGATTGCTGGAGATATATTGATATTCATGACGAAAATGCGTCAAATGGGGCTTAAATTTTGGTTTCTTTTGGCTCGAAAGTAAAAGGAGGGAACAACCAAACAAAGGTTAAGAGGGTATTTGGTTCTTCTTGTTATACTTTTGACTCTTTGCGTGGTTTGGTCCTAGGTAGTGAGAATCTTACTTGGTCTTTGCATGGTTTTGAGTGGGGTTTTGGCGTTTCTTTTCCATCTCAGTTTACATCCAACAAACTAGTACGATCGATCTCATTTGGTCAAATTTCTTATAATTACATAATCATTCTAGTCGCCTCTCCACACAAAACAACAAATAAGTACGTCTCACAGTTACAATTACAAAAGTTATTATTATTAAATCCTCTGTCTCACTTTCACACTTGGTCCAAAAGCATGGAGCACAAACTTATACGTGTCTTTGAATTACTGTTTTTCTTCGAAGGGTAAAACACAAATAACCTGGGGGGTAAAATTCCTAAAATTATGGAGCAAAAGATACATCTAGGAATTTTGGAATTGCCACAGAGATGATTGAAGTAATTGAGGGTTCGATTGGCGGTGGTGAAGCAAGTCAACTATCACCACTTTGATAAGCCTGAAAGAGCAAGCAAAAAACCATTGAAACCATTGAGAGCCACCAGAAAAGGAAATCTGCGTACTTTATTGGCCAAAAACTGAATAATGAAGTAATTAATTGCATGTAAGTAGTTCAACTCTTTCCTAGGAAGATTACATTTCATGAAAACCAAAGCATGGAGACTGATTTTTTTACCACTTTAGTTTTGAAAATGCCTTCGGTTGGACCTCACTGACAGGTTGAGACTGAAATGACATGAATTCTCACATAAATGCTGCTCAATAAGTAAATCATTGAATCTTCAACCATATGAACCATAATTTTCAAGTTTAATCCTTGCTTCATCATCTGAACGGGGAGAAAAAGTTCTTGGTGGCATATTCATTGCTCAAATTACCAAATAAGTTCCATATAATGGCGGGTGCGTTCTTCGGCCATTGTTCTTCCATGTGTAAATAAAAGAAAGCAAGCGGACGCATTTTCACATACCATTTCAAGAAAATCACTTAGTATACAGTGCATTTGATCAAGTTATGGCTTTTAGACTCAATGAACACACTCCTACTTCGTCAACATACGCATAGAATACAAGGAAAAAAAAAAAAAAAAATCACAACCTCAAAGAAATTTCAGACACGAAGCCTACCATTTCTAACTTGTTGAGCAGATCGATCATCACAAAGGAATTGTTCCAGTCCCATTTCACCTTCTTAGATTCTTTTGTATTGGAAATTGCGAAGTTAGGGTTGTTGAATGAAATTCCAAGACGATCATTTCTTTAGAGATGAGAAGAGATCGAGATATTCAAAATCACAACATGTGGGTGGTGGAAGAGGTGAAACCAGAAATATCAGTCCATGCATTGCCATTGCCATTGCCACCACCCCATGAGTATTGATCATTTCCTGAAGTACCCAAATGAGATCTTGACAAATTCAGCCCTTGATTTTCTTCCATTTTCACTGGTAGTTCAGAATCCAATGGCTTAGACCGGAGCTGCCCAGCTACCCCAACATAGCTCGTCGGCTCAACATTCTCCCCCTGATCATATTGAAGCAACCCCATTGGTGCTTCCAAATTAGCCAAGAAAGGAAACTGTTGCAGTCTCCACTGCTCAGAAAGGCCAGTTGATAAAAAAGACCTAGCTCCACTTGAACTAGTACCAAGTTGAAATTGAACATCGCCGCCTGTTGCTGCCATATGAGGCTGAAATCCTCCGAAATTTAAGCCAATGTCCCCGGAGGCATAATCACTAAGATGATGCAATGGAGGCAAAAAAGACAAGTTCGGTGGTGGTGGAGGAGGCAAATGGCCTAACATATCGGCGGCGCAGCAACCCGAAGAAACAGTACTAGTGGAAGTTGACCCAGGTTGTCGCTCGCCGGTAGCCGGAGATTTCGATCTACTACTGCTTTTGCTTCTTTTATTTCTTCTACAACCACCGCCAACCGGCACGTTCCTTAGTGCACCTCCTCTTGTCCAATAGCGCCGGCAGGTCTTACAAAAGTGGCGAGGCTGGGTGAGGCTATAGTTGTTGAAGTAGCAAAACTTGGTGTTTGTGGATTCGCATCTCGGGCATTTGAGGGTGGCCTCAGGCTGTGGAATCTTGGCTAGCCGGGCTCGATCAGCCATGGAACCTGGCCTGATCGAGCCTGTGGCGCCGCCTCCAACTGTTGGAGGCTGCGGCTGAGGTGGGAGTTGGGGATTCTCACTTCCATGACCGCCCGGCGGTTGTTGATAATTTTGTTGCTGCAAAATTGAAAAGGCAAAGAAAAATCAAATATCTGGTATATTCAAGAAGAGATTAAAAAGAGTATAGGAATATTTATCTTTTATTTTTAGCTTTTTTGTTGAAGAAGCTAAAAGAAAATGGAAGAAAATTAAAACCCTTACCTGTTGTTGCCAGTGGGGTGGATCCAGATAGACGGGAACGGATGAGAAAACCATGGCTCTTAGAGCTAGCTTTCTCTTTTGTAAAGGTTGATGGGGTTTCTTTTGGAGATGTTGGTGGAGAATCACATCAAGGAGGGAGTTGCAGAGAAAGAGAGAAAGAGAAAGAGATCAGAAGGAGACGGAAAGATAAAGGAGGTGGGTGTTTATTTATTTTGTTCTTTTTCTCTCATCCCCCACCCTACTTTTTGTTTTATTAAAAAAAAAAAACAATTAGGGTTTGAAGAGGACGACCAAGTTTCTTAATCTGTAAGCTTCTTTTTTATGCTGTTTTACAGTGCCCTAGAAAAGAATACTGGCCATGCATAAAGAGAGAGAGAGAGAGAGAGAGAGAGAGAGAGAGAGAAACCCTAGTACTGAAAATTAATTATATGCGAATTCTGAGATAAATAATATAATAATATGGAATATAAAAGAAGAAGGTGAGTGTTGGTGGAGGCCGGGTCTGAAGTGGAAGTGTCACAATCAGTTGTACCCTCTGTTTCTCAGGTCTGTTTCCGGTGGAGTTCATTGTTTGTGCATGAAAATATGTAAAGATTTCTCCTTTACGCAGATAATTCAAAGGTAAAGATTTATGTACCATTATTAGCATTTGGGATTATATTAAGTACGTACTACTTACCTAGCTACCTAGGAGAAAATAGGATGTTACAAGTTTATATATACCACCTGCAAAGAGAGAATTTTGCCTAAAGTGTGAAGAAGTGATGGAATATTATTCCTAGTAGAATATATTAAGCAAATCCCATTTAGTCACTCACTCAACACACTTATGTCTTCTTTTTTTATCCCCAAAAAATATTTCATAAAAATGAAAGTCTAATGATAAAATCAAAGTAAAGTAAGGAAAATTCTCACATAAGTTAGTTTGCCTATACACTGCCAAGGAGCATTAATGGAGGTTACTCCTAAACCAAATAGGATATTCTTCATTTTAAATGAAATTGAGAAAATTTATTTTATGAGAAAGATTTTGTATAATTGCATTTAAAGGTGTACATGATGAGACGTCATTTAAAATTTTAATAACATAATAAAATATATATTATTAAATCTATAAAATTAATATGGACCACAAATTGATCCTCTCCCATCTCCATTTTGGTAGCGGCTCGATCAACTTCCCTGTATTCAAGTGAAATTATTGTGTTTTAGCAGGATTGTCAATTGTCCACCTCAAAGGTTATCCAATATTAATGTCCCCCTATGTCTGTTGGAGACAAGATGCTAGACTGCAAACGTGGCAGCACTAGACCTATATGTTTAAATGGCTGCTCATATTAGTCGTCACTTAAAAAAATTTACTTAAAATACGTCATATTAGTCGGTCACAATAAATATAATAAATAAATGTGAAAAATAGTATTGCTCAGAATGAAAGGACTAATATATATAGAAGCCAGTTCCAAATCTTTACTTCTTCTGCATTTGCAGGGATGGGGGTTCGAATATGTCACAGTTCTTCTAGTTCAATGCATCAGTAAAATGAATATGATAATGATTTTAATTAATTTCATGATTAATGTTGTACTGCCGAACTGTCGAAATAGAAATGCCAGTTCGAATTTTGAATCGAATTTTGAAAAGGATGGAAGTATATATTCATGTCACGCTGCTGATAGGGTCTTTGAAGCAGGTAACATGTGTTCAAACAATATTTTGCGACTTCCTCTTAATCCACTCTGGTGTTTAATTTCCTTTTTCACAAGATTGCTTTTAGAGTAGAAATAATGATCAGCTAAATTCCTGATTATCACTGTTTATATATATATATTAAAAAAAAAAAAGTGCTTCAGTATGAAATATATATATATATTCAAAGTTCAAGTACGTACAGATTCTAACCTC
The DNA here is from genome assembly GCA_028654335.1 of Alnus rubra. Classification (NCBI taxonomy): domain Eukaryota; kingdom Viridiplantae; phylum Streptophyta; class Magnoliopsida; order Fagales; family Betulaceae; genus Alnus; species Alnus rubra. The sequence goes on along the minus strand of JAJPGS010001661.1, from coordinate 420,489 downwards.
TACGACTTAATTATTTGCTTTCATTTAATTTTCAGGTTGAGTTCACACAGCTAAAAGCTTAGCCGTTAGCACTGTCAGCTAAGGCCATTTAAAGGCAATGTACACTAGGAGAAAAATAAAATAAATATACTATAAAATTTTTAATCTAGTTTCATGATAAAAAAAAAATAGTATCATAAAATTAATTTGAAGAATTCTACGAAATTACCATAAAAATTATAGATAATCATAATCCAACAAGTAACACATAATTCATGCTTCTTTCTATATATGTTAATATGCAATGTAACAAAAATATTTTTATGATATATATATATAGGCGTGGATATAGATAATTATCGATATGCCCACTTAAGCAGTCCATTACATAGAAACTAATTAGACAACTAAACCCCGCCATTTGGCAAGCATCTGAGGACCGCCTTTAGAGAGCCTCACTTTAAAAGGGACACAACCCTAAAATCAAGTATTAATTCTCTTTTTTGCTAACTCTTTCCTTTACATTTTTTTAAAAAAAAAAAAAATTATTTACTGACATAAGAATCAGATTGTCCTCATTCCTCGATTTTCTAATCACTTTCTCTATATTTTGCAGGTGGCTCGTCGGCAGTCGTCGCCCATACGTCCAATTGTCAGAAATGCTGTATCAAGTAACAATTTTTTATTTTTTTTCATCTGATATGTGTAATGTAACAATGAGAAACCGATAATTCGGACCAAAAATTCCATGCATGGGTAGGTAAAGTTTACTAGGGCTAAGGAAAAGAAAAAGGCATATTGGCCGCCGGATGTGGGGTGGATAGAGTGGTCGATCGTCATCAGATGCTCATGGTCGGGCGATCCATACTTTTTTTTTTCCTTTTGCCACGTCAGATACCAATCGGTCCCACACCACCTTCTTGTCAATTGCCAACCCAGAATCTCAGCTCTCTGTGGGTCGGTGAAAAAGCAAGTCTTACCAGCACCCCCTCCCCCTTCAAGGTCCCCACCACACGAAACTTGAGGCCGAGATTTAGGCTACAAGTTTTGATCACTACACGTACGTACATGGCTTGATCTTCCAATGCGCAGGAGATTGTGACCGTCTGATCGATTCCAAAATCTACCCCATCTATATGGTGCACTTTAGTTTGTGTCTTGTGCTGATGAACACATGACTTTTTATGCTTTTGTTGTATGTATTAGTTGACGGGGTTGATAATGGGAATCTTTCAAATTAAGGTTATATCAGTTCTAAGTATGATTAAATTATTAAATTTTTATTTTTTTTTAGTATCTTAAGCTTTTGGGATGATAAGTGGTAATTTAATATGGTATCAAAGCAGACGTCTTAAGTTCGAGCCTTGTCTTGCTCCGTCGTTCACATCTCATTTCAATTAAATATTGTACGTGTTGTGTATCACCTATTAAAATAGAGTTTGAAGTATTAAAGTATTGATTAATGATTAAATTTACATCTTCTTATCCGCTTAAACTTTTGAAACAAATGGTAATTTAACAATATCATAAATAAGCCTAGGGTTTAAACCCTTGAGCCTTTCACCAGAAAGGCTAAAAAACCTAAGAGCCTTCTGCTCACAAATCATTACTGCACAACAATAAGCTCACCGCGTGATAATTAAATAAAAAGTCTATTATAAAAGAGAGTCACCATGCACAAATAAGACAAAAGCTTCTTCTATTTAAAAAACTCTCTTTATTATATTTTTCTTAACAAATTTACTGATCTAAGCATTGGAAGTTTTCTTGCCTGCCGTCAACCGGCATAATTCCGATGATTTTCTTTTTATCTTACAATTAACCCGCGTCCAATCTGACTGTTAAAAATCTACTTTTGCAACATATATGTTTATGAGGTGTATTGAATAGCCTTGTATGTGACTGGTTTTGGTATGATGTTTCACTTTCTCAAGACGCGAAATGATGTTATAATTATATTTGTTTAAAGTCAGAAGAGAAAAAGGGGTGATGGCCGGTTCCACTATGATGCATGACATGCATTGGGGTGCTACCATTTGCTTTCTTTTCCTGCATCATGTACGATATATGCCTTCAATATAAATTAACCAATAATGCTGGCCTATATGGCCCCATCATCAATAGGATGCCACCAAATTGAAGATTCTTCGGATTACCCATAAAAACAAAACAGTTGGATATGCTGCGATATCTTTGCCAATAATTGCCATGCATCCATGACTCCATATATGCATACATATACCTATATATTTGTGGGCAATGCTCATGCTCATGCCACACCTACGGCTTTCAAGCACAAGAAACAGAAGAGTCTTGCAGAAGCAATATTGTCCATTCTGCATAGAATCCAAATGAGAGATCGAGATCAGAAGCAAGCTGTAGAAAAAGAGACGGTAGATAACAGGAAACAATGACACCTATATCCTATTTTGATGGGGAGTGATAGTGAGAAGAGACACGTGCAATGTATGTAAGAAAGTGACCTCAAATCAATTTTAAAGTGTGCCCTCTTAATGAAGATATCAATTGGAACAATAACGATGGGACACTCCTGCCAACCACGCGTTTTTGTTCAATCATATTTTACTACCTAACTCCTCTTCACCACTCCCATTTTCATATGAATTTCGATTCAATTCTCTTTATTTTACTTTAAATGGAGAGAAAAATTAATTTACCATTTAAATTTTATTTCTTTATATTTAAAGGTATATATAGCGTCGTGCCATGTCATGTCATTTAAAATATTTAAATGATGTAATAACATATTCATTATATAGCAATATATAGGTAAAATTTAATCTAAACTGTAAAATGATTCCTCTTTACCTAATTACTTAAAATAATATATATCATTTTTCTTGTATGATAGAAGTAAACTTCAAATTGGAACTCTTTAAATTAGTCCAAATAGGATCCGAATCTTTAACAATTTACCAGTAATTCGAGCAACAAATTAATATGAGAGATCCTACTAAAAACTGGCCCATTTTGGTCATTTTTTTCGGCGTCATTTTATTGAAACGACTTGATATCAAGATGTTTTCTACTTTTTTTAACAAAGAACGTCAATTTCTTTACTCTTTAAAATAAACGACGTTCACCTAAATATTTTATCCTACTTAACATAAGACGCAATCCAGTTATAACTAGCATTGGATTAAAACTCAAACGAATAAAAAATTAACTTACTTAACATCGTTTGGGTAAAGAGACACGATTTCTAATGAAGAAGGTCGTCTTTTTTTTTTTATTAAAAGGACAATTCTTAAATGCACGTCATTTTCCAAACGACACATATTTCCTAAAGAGATGAACCAGACGTTTTTCTAGAACATTTATGGAGTTCATCTACTCGAGCAGGGGTAGAGGTTGCCCGAGACTTACTAGAACAGGTGGGTCTACAAGGACTCTTACATTTGCTGCTCAAATTATTAACAATTTAGACAACGAAATTATTAAAAATATTCTCTATCATTGGAAGGAAAACTTTATCCTCCAAATGGAACTCCTATCTACATATCTACAAATTAAAGTCTTCTTTTTTTCTTCTTTTTTTCATGAGGAAGGAAATAGCTAGAAGAATCTTTCCCTTCTTTTGTTTTTTTTTTTTTTTTTTTTTAAATGAAACAACTCCACGGAATAGGTGAAATTGAGAGGTTTTATTTTACAGTCAAGAATTTGTTTTGTTGCATCTAACTGTGTATATTGGAGTAATTCTAAATGTCATTCATGTATCTCTTTTGTGTTCTTCCAAAAATAATACGGCTTTTAAAATCACTATTAGAAATCACTATTAGATTTTGATCTAATGGTGATCTTAAAATATGTTTTTTTTTTTGACAAAAGAATAATATGTATCATTACTCATGCATATTGTGTCACTTCATTTGGCAATATACACCATTAAAATCTAATTTAAACCATAAAATAAATCCTTCTATTTCACTTAAAATATTAAGATCGGGAATATTATTGAAATTTAATCGGCCACATTTTCAAGAATTTGTGGCACTAACCTTGGCCTACAATTTGTGGCCTTTTGTGTGGCTACGTAAAGGTGCTCTTTTACAACTTGTTTACATATGTAGTATGTAATTCAAATGTGTCAAAAAAAAAAAAAAATTAACTGGTTAACATGGCTCTAATCACATACTGACGTATGTCAATAAATTGTAAAAGAAAATAAATAATTAAAAGAATTGTAAGTGTAGGATTACTCATACAATATTATATATGCGGAGACAGAAGTAAATAACTAAAAAAAAAAAAGATGAAAATTAATGACGGAGGATAATTTACTCATATACAAATATATATAAAAATATCTTGCAATTAAAGGTACTTAACGTCAATAATAATCAACAGCATAATGCTGTCAATGATGGGGAAATGAGAAGATTACTCTAAGTTTCACTTTCATTGAGATAAACGGCACCTCCGTTACAAACAAATTGTTGTTTAAGATATGCTCTAATACCATAATACATTATTAATTATTTCAAAATAATGAATATATATATATATATAAAATTGCTTAATCATTGTTTTTTAACCAAAGATAGCGAATCGATCTAACCATGCATTAATTTTATAAGAACCACTTCATAGGCAAGCGAAAGTCCATAAACGTACAATAACTAGAATTAAATTCATTGTTTGTGTTACTGTGTACGTGTACGTGTGGCGCTGTTTCTTAACGTACAGTTGTCATGCACTGATAAGGCTGAAAAGAAGAAGAAACAATATTGTTCCAGAATGCTAGCTGTACCAATCTTCCATTGATAAAGAAGCTGCATATATGTGGTCCAAAACCAAACAAACAAATACGATTTATTGCATCATATATATTCCTCGATTAAACTCAATGAATTAACCAATTCATGCACCTAAAAACTATATATTGAATTAGAAAAAAGACAGCTTGAAAGTGAGCGATTCAAGCAATATTGCAGGATAGTTATGGCCAAGAAAATGCAAGAGAGCGATCCTTTACGTGACATGCATTATATATATACATATATGCACATATTAGTTGGCATTGATCATATATTTGATACACTACCTTACTTAGATATGTATTATATATATATATATATATATATATATATATATATATATATATATATATATATATATTCACTAGACATGATTACGATTAAGGGGCAAGATTTTGTGTTGAAACGTATTGATCCCGAGTAACAATATTGAAATTCCTAATATATCCTTACCATACCTTACAACCCCCCCCCCAAAAAAAAAAAAAAAAAAAACTATTATTCGACCTTAACATAATAAATTAAAGGGTTAAATATATTTTTGTTTCAGATGGTTTAACAACTTTATTTTATTTCTACTTAGGTTTCATTTTGTATATCGTTGATGATATACCTAGCTCGCTTATGACTAAAAATAGAGATGATATCTACGTCCAAAAATTGACGAAAGTTCCCGTCAACACCCTTAAGAAGTAGACATATGTCCTATGCAGGGACGGAGGGAGGGGGGGCTAGCAGGGGCCATGCCCCCCCCCCCCCCCCCCCCCTCCCCCAAATTTCCTAAAATAAAAATTAAAAGGTTGGAAAAAAAAATCTAAAAAAAAAATAAAAATATAAGGTAAAAATAAAAATTTAGCTTACTTGGCCCCTACAAAAAAAAAAAAAAATCAGCCATTGACTCCTGCCCATAAGAACTTCTGACTCTATCCCTGGTCCTATGCCCCATTAAAAATATTTTTAAGAAAAAAAAAATAAAGAAAGAAAGATGAAGAAGAGGTGGCTCATGGCCATGGGGCGGTTCAACCACTCCAAAATAGTAAAATGGGAGTGGCCAAAATCACCCCAAAAGCCGTGGGGTGGCACTCACGTGGCCTTTATTCTAGAAACCAATATTACTTCAGACACTACAAAAATGCATGCAAATAGCCACGTGCAGTTTGACACGTGTACAGTGTCGTACACGTGTCAAACAGTTAGACACGTGCATTTTGACACGCGTGATACGCGTGTCAAATGTGCATGTCACGAACTGCACAATTTGACACGTGTATTAGAATACACGTGTCAAACGGTTTGACACGTGTATGAAAATACTCGTGTCAAAACGGTTTGACACGTGTATTCTAATACACGTGTCAAACCGTTTGACACGTGTATTAGAATACACGTGTCAAACGGTTTGACACGTGTATTAGAATACACGTGTCAAATTGCTTTTTTTTTAAAAAAAAAAAATTCTAAATTGTTAGCCACGTGTATACATACACGTGGCTAAATGTATTGCTTTAAAAAAAAGAAAATTGATACATGCAGAACCAGTTTCGAAACTTGTTATTTTAAAATATTGCTAAAATATTGCTATTTAAAATATTACTATTTAAAAGAAAATTGTTATTTAAAATATTGCTAAAATCAAAAATATTGAATATTGCTATACGAATTCGAAACACATGCAGAACCAGTTTCGAAACTGGTTCACTTAGAACTGTCCGGTGGTCGTCCACTTAGAACTGGCTGGTGGTCCGGTATTGACGAGAGAGAGAGAGAGAGAGCGAGAGACAGAGAGGCGAGAGACAGAGAGATAGAGCGAGAGACAGTGTTGACGTACGGAGAGCGAGAGACAGAGAGCGAGAGAGTGAGAGAGAGCGAGAGACAGAGACAGAGAGGCGAGAGACAGAGAGCGAGAGAGTGAGAGAGAGCGAGAGACAGAGACAGAGAGGCGAGAGACAGAGAGCGAGAGACAGAGAGCGAGAGAGTGAGAGAGAGCGAGAGACAGAGAGCGAGAGAGTGAGAGAGAGCGAGAGACAGAGACAGAGAGAGTGACGGAGAGCGAGAGACAGAGAGCGAGAGAGTGAGAGATCGAGAGTGGGTTGGAGTGGCTGTGAACCTGCGTGAGAGGGAGGGCTGATCGGCTCGGTGAGCTCAGGGGAACCCAGCCCTGCCCCCACCTCGCCGAGTTCCACTCCAGGAACGGCGCAAAGCCGTTCCGGGCCCTACAGAACTGCCTCCGAGTGAAACCGGCCACCCAGCAGGTACGCTGCAGTCCGACGGAACCCGACTGACTTCCGGCGGCTCCAGTGATCTTCCAGCGAAACCCGTGAGGAGAGGATACCAGAACCGCGACCCAGCCGGCCCTCCGGCGTGACCCCGCGAGAGACAGAGAGGGCGAGAGAGAGAGGTGAGAGCGCGCAGAGAGAGAGAGAGAGAGAGAGAGAGAGAACGAGAGTACTGTATAAAACAAAAACAAAAAATTCTTTTTGAATGCCCATCAGGTGGGCGCGGGATAATTCCCGCGCGCCTACCTACACCATTCCGGGACGTGTATTTAAATACACGTCCCCAATTGTTAAAATTTTATTTAATTAAAAAAATTATATTTAAAAAAAATAACATTTTGACACGTGTATTTAATACACGTGTCCAATTGGACACGCGTATTAAATACACGCGTCCAATTGGACACGCGTATTAAATACGCGCGTCCAATTGGACACGCGTATTAAATACGCGTGTCCAATTGTTAAAATTCTATTTAATTAAAAAAAATTATATTTGAAAAAAATAACATTTTGACACGTGTATTTAATACACGTGTCCAATTGGACACGCGTATTAAATACACGCGTCCAATTGGACACGCGTATTAAATACGCGTGTCCAATTGTTAAAATTCTATTTAATTAAAAAAAATTATATTTGAAAAAAAATAACATTTTGACACGTGTATTTAATACACGCGTCCAATTGGACACGCGTATTTAATACGCGTGTCCAATTGTTAAAATTCTATTTAATTAAAAAAAAAATTATATTTGAAAAAAAAAACATTTTGACACGTGTATTTAATACACGTGTCTAATTGGACACGCGTATTTAATACACGTGTCTAATTGGACACGTGTATTTAATACACGCGTCCAATTGGACACGCGTATTAAATACGCGTGTCCAATTGTTGAAATTCTATTTAATAAAAAAAAAATTATATTTAAAAAAATAACAGTTTGACACGTGTATTTAATACACGTGTCTAATTGGACACGCGTATTAAATACACGTGTCAAATTGGACGCGTGTATTTAATACACGTGTCCAATTGGACACGCGTATTAAATACACGTGTCAAATTGGACGCGTGTATTTAATACGCGTGTCCAATTGGACACGTGTATTACATACACGCGTCCAATTGTGACGGCTGTACAATTAGACACGTGTCTCATAAGACACGTGTCAAATTGGACGCGTGTCTACAGTAACCGGTACTGTAGACACGCGTCCAATTGTCAGTATTTTTGTAGTGAGAATATGGGCTACCATCTCTATCAGGATTCATACATAAATTCTGAACCAAAGGAATTGAATCTATCTCCCTTAATTTGGAAGACAAAAAATATGTTGCATTTTACTGAATTTGTTCTTTATATCTTAAATAAACTCAGTCGTTTGAAGCTTTTCCTGTATTTTGAAGACAAACCTAGCTCGTACTTGCAAAGATGATCTCACATGACTTCTATTTGATCACTTAATTTGACTAGGTAGTCACATTCAGATTGGTGAAGGTTCCAAATCATGCTTCCGAAATAATCCTACGTTAAATTTTTTTTTTCTTTCCTTATTAATGTAGACATTTTTGTTTTTATGAAAGGATGGAGTAGGGCATTACTTTGCATGCACCCTATCCTCACAAGTCAATCATCCCTTTCTAGCTTCCTGCATTATATTCTTCCACTTTTATGACGCTATATCAAAAAACTTCAAAAGACCAGATACATAAAATAAATCAAATCTCATAATAAGCTACTTTAAATGGAAGTTATTGGTAAAGTTTTCGGGATGACCTAGACAATGCACCCTTCAATATTCTTCACGTCTCCAGATCACTGCAAAATAAATAATGTCAAGATCGAGAACACGCTAGCAGAGACGTAGTCAAAAGTTTTTATGGGCAGGGGCCAATGACCAAAAAAAAAATTTAGTGGGGGCCAGTAGGTTAAATTTTTATTTTTTACCTTATATTTTTTAATTTTTTAGAATTGTTTTTCCTACCTTATATATATATATAAAAAGAAATTGGGGGGGGGGGGCATGGCCCCAGCTAGCCCCCCTCCCTCCGTCCCTGCACGCCGGGGTGCCCAGCATTCCTCACTCTGACACCTAAGTCAATATTTTAGTGAAAAATAGGTTTAAGCACAATAAATCAATACTCATTTTCATACCTAAGGTATAGACCTATTTATAACCTGAATGATGAGAACCCTCCTTGCATTAGGGTTTCGTGTTCTTTCTTCTCTGACCTAGGAGCACCGTCAGAGTAAGGCCTTGACTCAAAATTCTCTACCTTCCAAACCAAGATTCCAGGCAACGAATCCAGAATTAGTTTTAGTCCCAGATTTCTAGAGACTAGTTGCAATTCCAAAATATCCGGGATCGCGTATAGCGAATCATCAATCCGTTGCGTCAATCCCAGGGGCAATATCTTCCCAAGACTCCTGGGTGTTTATACTTGCGGGTTCACATATGATGGGCCATGGGCCCACGATCACAAGCAAGCCAGTATGGACTCACAGAGGTCGGTAATTCCCGAAATGGACAAAGCCGAGCGGGATTATTCCTAATAGAAGTCAATCACATTATAATTAAGACTCCATCTGTTTGGGAACTATTTTTTTATAAGAGACCTGTTATTCCTCCATCTCCCATCCATCTGTTTTTTTTTTTTAAGAAAAAAAAAATCACCATGGGATATGTAGATCCAATATTGGTGGATTTGAAAATATATATATATATATGAATAGAGATGGATGAGAAATTGATGAGAGATAGGAAGATAGCATTTCTTTTTTAATTACGGACAAGTAACTATCGTCGTTGCCAAAGACCACCTTTGTTTTACTGCCCGCTGCCAATTGAGCTTATATGAGAGGAAATACTGAACTTTGGAGAAATAAACAAAGAGAAGCTATGGGATTATAATTCTCTAGAATTAATTCCATTCTGGCAGAAAATCCCAAGAGATTCGGGTCCAAAGCAGCAATCCTATTAGAGGTAACTGGTAAGTGCTGGGGTAGTACACTGTACACCAGCAGTGGTAAAAGTTACACATCATGTTTGAGAACATGATCATAAAGAATATATAGGAGAAATTATATTTACTTAGCCTCCTTGAAATTTAACTTCAATTAATTAATGTCCAAATAAGTTTCTTGGTGCATGCAACTAATTACTGATAAAAAGTAAAACCATCACCAATCAGTTGTATGCATGTATCTAGAATCTATCTGTACATGTGAGAAAAAAAAAAAAAAAAATTAAGGTTGCTGGTATCGGAATCTAATTCCCTGTCCAGTCAATCTCTGGAGGATATGTCTTTAACCCCATTTTCATGCAAAAAGTAGCTCTTCTTGTATGCATTTATATAGTTGGAAAGGAAAGCTTGGGTTGCAGCTTTTGCCGGCCCCCATTCTTTTGTTCACTTGCTGTTACCTCCCCTTCCCACATTTTCACACAGAAGCAATAACTATAAACAACGTACAAAAAGGATCAAAGAATATTAATTAATACATTATTATATGATTAATCACAGGCTCTCTCACTTTAGTCACGTGTGATCGAGTAACCTGATCATCAGCGCTGTAAATCATGATCAAGAAGAAGCAGACAAATCTAACCCTCAATCGTGCTCACGTGCTTAGTAGATTCTCATATTGGGAGATTCCAAATTACTTGTTTATGAGACTGCATGCTCGAGACTTGTGCCACTGGTTTAGAATGCCTTAGTTTTGTAATAAAGCCCTTTATTTTCTTCTTTTTCTTTTTCTGCGCGCTTCGTTTTATCGTAAGCTTTTAGACGTAAAAGATGGTGGCCCGTCCGATTTTGCATCGATCAGTTTATTTATATATATATATATATGCTGCTTCCTAATAATGGAGCAAATGTGGGGGCCTCACACTACTGCTCATTGCATAACACTTCTCCTTCTACCAAACCCAAACGTGGAGTTTGGAGAAAATTAAAAATATATAATAATAATAATGACGATTTTAAAACGTAATATATATATATATATATATATATATATATATACAATTTTAAAAATGCAGTTTTAAAAATGAGAAATTCGTAAGGTATAAAAGTGTGGTTTTGGCATTTAAAACTGTGGGTTTTAAAAAAATGCACTCTTATTTGTGTAAATACATGAATTTTTTCACTTCGTAACTACTATTTTTCTTTTGAAAAACTTTATTTAACCTCGATCATTGAATTGTCATCGCTTTTGTAATTACCTCATAAACTTCAAAAACTCTCAATTTAGTTTTTTCATCTTTTAATTTTATTTTTTTTAATTTCACACCCCGTTAGGATTTTCTGTTAAATCCTATCAAAATTTTGAAAATACCCTTCTTATTTTTTAATATGTATATATAATTTTCAAAGATTCAAGTGTGGATATTTTTATAAATTTCGTTAAATTCTGACAAATACCTAATTCAGGTGTGGGTATTTTTTTTTCTTTTTTCTGAAAAAAGATTAATAGGTATTTTACGAATTTTGACATTCCTCCGTTAGAATTTTTCGTAAAATTCTAATGAAGCAATGAAATTAAAAATAAAAACAAAAGATTAATACCTTAAATTGAGAGTTTTTAAAGTTTAATAAGGTAGTTGCAAATATGATAAAAGTTCAAGAAAATGAAGTAAAGTTTTTTTTTTTTCTTTTCTTTTTCAAACACATTTCTAAATAAGATACCTTTTACTATTTTGTTTAAAAACACATCTTGACATTGCAAAATCACGAGGCCAAAACGCAGTACTATATGAAAAAGGAAAAAAGAAAAAAGAAAAAGTAATCAAAGAATAATTAGTGCTTTAATTTCGAGTTAAATCACTGGCGGTTTCCACCATTTTAATTCGTTTTTCCTTTTTGGTGGAAGACCAACTTTGTCATTGTCTTCCAATGCTAACCCATCATTACAAAATGCAATTACACTCCCATACCATCACGCTCTCGATCGCTTTCCACGTAATGATTTCTTTTGGGGGGGGGGGTCCAAAAGTGATTTCATTTCAAAATCATAATTAAATGTATGCACATATAAATGATCTGATTTAAGCAGCCGAGATTGTGAACTATGCAGTGCCCCGTTGCCTTCAGTTTGAGTAAGGTTGCCAAGCCCACCTTTCAAGCTCATAGATAAAATCAGCCCCTAAATTTTGGGCTTGGTTTACCACAAAGCTTGGGCTGAACTCCACTTGAAACTTCTTCAATGCTTTGGATCTGCAACAATTTGACAAATATTGGACAAAGTTCTTTTTTCAAATTCTATTAAATAAATATTTCTTCACAAATATTTATTTTTTAAAAATAAATATTTCTCACGTATATTTTTAAAAATATTCATGATAATCACACATATATATTATAGACACAAGTCTATATATATATATACTTTTTCTTTCTTTCTTTTCTTCTTTTTCTTCTTCTTCTTCTTTTTTTTTTTTTCTTTGTCAATGCACCAGATCTCTAACATGAGCTCCAAGTTTTAAGTTTATGTTTATAATTTACTCGTATTGTTGGAGTATAGGCCAGACTATATATATATGGGATGGTTTATGCTAAGGTTTTCGGACTCTGGCCGAGCTTTTTCAAGCCTGATAATTGGAATAGGTTAAAGTAAAGGCCCAAATCCAGTTAAGTGGCCCAAATTATTGATAAGAACCTGTAATTCCTATAAATTCAACCTTTATAATAAAAAATCAATTAGCTCCATATATCTTTAATGGGGAAAATATTATTAAATTACAAGAAAATATGGCTTAATTCTTACATGATTATCGTCGATTAGAACATTTGTTATAAACTCCCTCTTATATTTTAATGATCACATGAAGATTGCATGCATGGCATTGAGGCTCAATTGCTTACTATTGTCTAGATGTAATTGCAAATTTGCACCGATGGTATTGCTATTAACAGAAACCGCAGGCAATGACCGATGATATTCGACGGTGGCTAAAAACGGCCAGAGGCTTCTAACAAATTTCGGTGGCCGATTCCGAAAACCTCCGATGACGGCGTCCATCGACTTCCAGCGAATTAAGTTCAGTGGCAGATTCCGACGACCTCCGGCGGCGGCGAAGAATGAACTATGAGAAAGAATGTGTGATATGGAAAAGCTCAAATTCGAAAAATAATTTACGGTTTAAAATAATAATAATAATAATTTTACGAAAATTAAATAAGGTGTTTCTGGTCTACCAAAAATGTTTTCGGTTTGAACACAATTTCTACTCGTACGACCGTACCAAAAAAGAAAATTACGTCGAAACAAACACAACCTATAGCTTAGAGTTGTAGGATGGAATTTTGGCCATCACTAAAAGGCAAATATCTTGTAGTGCGGTGATATTTTAGACCTGCTCTCTTTCAACAGGTTAATATTCCGTTCAAGTTTGATAACAAAATAAGCAAATTCCCTTGTGTTTTTCTTACAACTGATTACTATGCATGCACTAACAACGTACCTCCAGCAGCGACGGAGAATGAACTAGGAGAAAAAGTGTGTATGTGTGATATAGAAAAGTTCAAACTCAAAAAATAATTTGCGGTTTTAAAAAATGAAAAATCATTTTATGAAAATTAAAGAAGGTGTTTTTGGTCAAACGAAAATGTTTTCGGTTTGAACACAAATTCCACTCGTACAGCCGTACCACGTGTGCACACACAAAAAATAAAAATTATAAAAAGATAATATAAAAAAAAAAAAAATTGAAGTCTGAACTCACGCTAGCTAGCTAGGTCAATATTCCGTTCAAGTTTGATAACGAAAAAAGCAAATTCCCTTATGTTTTTCTTACAACTGATTACGAGTCACGACTATGCACTTTCTTTGTCCTCACTCCTCACCACGCGGGATCTAGAAATCTAGAATGAGATTAATTTTCCACAGACGACGTTCCTTAATTCCCCCCAAGCTAGCTTCGGGGACCACGTACGGGAGGAATCTTTATTTATGTTCTTGTATATATCACACGCATGTTTCAAAATACTATTATACGCGGTATTAATTGAATAAGTAAGAGTTAATCAAACCATGCAATATTGCTTTAATTTGGAGACGTGGAGGCGGAGAGACAGTCGACGACGTTGTGTGGAAGAAAGCAAAAAAGAATCTGCCACAAAGTTGTTCTGCCTTGTCTATATGATGCATATTTATTGACCATTTCGTTAGAAATTACCATTTTAATGAATTTCTTTTTATATTAGCTAGATATATATATATATGCCGTAAACATATATCCATGATTTTCATAGCCGGTGGAAGCAAATCTTCCTATAAAACAAATGAAGAAATATTATATATATATATATATATATATATAAAACATAATTTATCATTAACAAGTTTTCAATTTTCATGCATATATGCTTCGTCATTCGTCCCTCTAAATACTCTCACTTTTCAATTGTTATGCCTAGCTCGATCTTTAGACAAGGCGGTACAATAATGAATTAATTAGAACAACTGCGACCAGGTCAAAATACAAGGTGACGCAATCTTTATTGGATTAAAGAACATAATTTATCACACAAACAGTACTTCTTCATCCAATTAAAGAAAAAAATAAAAAAAAGTATGCACACATATACACAAAAACTTCCCATCCTGTAATTAAATAAATCAGCTAGCTTGAAAGCAACGACGCGATAAGAGTAGCAACCGCGGTAGTTGGATCCCCAAAGACGGCTGAAATAATGAGCGTGAGAGCCACTTTTGCCATCCTCCAATACTTACTAGCCTTCATTCTGCTTGATGAGCTTCCTCCCGTCTGTTGTACAATATCTTCGTTTGGAACCATAATCTGCAGCGCCATCGTGTTATGTCCATCATCAAAATAACCCCTCCGCCAATTCTCAAGAACCAAGTCCTTCACACAAGCCACATGGTAGCAATATTGCCCACAACTCGATTCATAGGACCAGCCCCTGAAACCCTTGGATATTTCCTTGCTTCCACATTTTAGGCACCTGGTTGAGACCTTGTCGCTGAGGTGTAGTTTCACCCCGTCACCAATTAAGGTACGTTGAAGCTTCATGCAACACGGGTGTAGGTCATTCTCGTGTGAGCATTGGTACACAAACCCTCGCACATCTTTCCCACAAGCATCGCAAAATCTATCGCTAGATCCTGGCGCGTTTTCGTAGAATCTGAAGTCGCACTTACTGAAAAATGGGTGGAAGGCGGAGGGTTCAGGCATGGCACACTCCTCGTGAAGATTGAAATTGCATTGTTCGCACTTGAAACATGGCCCAAACCCCACTTCTTTGCATCCGTCGCACTGGTAGGGTTCTTCAATTCAGCAGATCCAAGAACCAAATCGTGTGGGTGGCTCGGATGCGTAATCTCCGTATACTTCATAATTCTCTATTCGTGTCGAGAGCCCTGCGTCAAATTAAAAGATTCTTTTCTTTTCACTTTCGTACTAATTAATTTCCAACTTTCAAAGGCAAGCTGGCTGTATTTATAGATATGTAACCGACTTATTTGATTGGATATTATTTTTTATTTCCAACAACCAATAGTCTTCTCCCTCATTGCTAAGAAAGTGGGGAATTGGAATATAAAAATGAATAAAAGGAAATTCACCCGTTGTTTCCTCAATGTCGACACTCAGATTATCAGCATGTTGGCCGCGTAGGATTCGGCTTCTACGCGGTAGTATAAACTACCGTTAATTTTATGTTTTCTTTGACAACGAGAGCACTCGACTGCAAACCCAATTACTTCCCAGACCTTAATTAAGATCAAAAAATGAAAGTTTTCTTTGACATGTTCCGCTTTAAGATCTGTGGCCATTTTTCCAGATTTCCAGCTGCCTACAGAATTTAACAAATAGATATGAACAGAGAGTACGTATCTCATATCAATATTGACCATTCGTCCACCATTTATATGATCCAATTAATTAACATCTTCAAGTCCGTTACTCTTATTGGGCAACCATCCACAGGGTGATTAAAAGCTAGTAATTTTTGTGGTCATTGGTAGAAGTTTTAAGCATCTTCACTATTCTATACAAAACTAGCAATAACTAGAAGAGAACATGTCACAACTACAAAAACCAACTAAGAAAGAGAGCGGGCCATGAAGCGTAAACATCAAAATAATTAAGAACCTGAACAGAAGCATTTCAATGAAAAAATACTTAGATTATAGAACACAAGACTTAAAGTAGTCATTGGATGTCACAGCTCTCTTGAATGAGTCCATCTATTTTTTTCTTATGTTTTGTGTCAGTTGGTTCATATCACTAATGCCGGTTAAAATTGTCGATATCCAAGTTTCAGTCAGAGTAGTTGGTCCAAGTTTTGGCCATAATAGTCAATATATATAGACTAATGATATTGATGTCTAAGTGTTAGTCATAGTAGTCGATGCTCCAATTTAAACTATAATAACTATTATTCAGTCATTTGTTGTTCAAGATCAACAATCCTAAGGAAACTGTTCACGAACATGATGAGAATAGAAATCCTTTATAATAAATGATTACTCGATTCCCTAAATATATGAATTTGGTTACCTTAATTCAAGGGATTTGTTAAAATTTGAAATTATTCCATTCACTTGTAAAACACTATACATAAATGAGCAATGTTATAAGGATGACTCATATTATTCTGCTTGAGTCATCTCTGGCTTTTAAAATCACTATAAGATGTGTGATAAATCATTATTGAATTTTGATTCAATAACGATTTTAAATCTACGTGAAAGTTTGATTACATATTTTAAACTTCTAAGAAGTTTTATATGTGCTTTGATTTATTTAAAAAATCATTATAATATTTAGTTTTCTAATTTTTATCCTGGTTTCATTCCCAATTATTAAAATCCGCATGTTGAGAAAATTGTAAAAAAAAAACAAAGGTTAGATACTTTTTTAGGGCATAAACCACTTTGTATATATATATATTAATTGTCTAAACAAATATCATAAGATTAAATATTTTACGTTTGTGTTTTGGAAATAAGGAAACTAAATGAGAAAAGAAAAGGTAGTTAGTCCAAGTGGGATGAGTATTGTTATGAATCAGGAGGGGGACTATTTTTGTAACACCCCATATTTTAATATATTAAATAAAATATTTTAAAATATGATTTAGGACCTAATAATAAGGTAAAAGAATAAATATAAATATAAATATTTAATTATTAAGTATTTATAATTTTAGTTTAATAAAAGTTCAAACAGACCTTAAACTTTGAAATAACGAAAATAAGTTCAAACAAATTCCGTTTTGGTCAATTCAAAAGCTAGAACGCTCGTCTCAAATTCCTTTAGCTACCCTCCAAATTTCATAATTTTTAGACTCCGTTTAGACTACGAAAACACTCTCAAAAAACAGTATCCTAACTTAAACAAAAATTTAACATTATCAATTTATGGGCCCATTTTAGCTCTTCATGAACTCAGCCCAACCCATTCAGCCCACATATTTAAAAGACCCAGCCACACCTGCATGATTGAACCCAACACGTGCAGCCCAGCCCTCATCCCCACGTTCTCTTCTCCTTCCCTTCTTTCATTTGTCTTGCAGGTGCATCCCCCTAAATCAGCAAATATCTCATCTACCAGGACGTGCTGCCCAACTATAAATCCCAGCCTCTGATCATTCTTGCTTCCCAAGCTGAATTCCAGCCATTAGATGAGATCAGAAGGAGACGATCATGACATTTCATTCTGCTATAAAACAAACCCCGCACCCATTAGATCATCGCACAGCTTCTTCTTCAAATTCTCTCTCGGTTTCTCTTCTCCTTGCTCTCTTATTTTACAAAAACCCTCGAGCTCCTTCTTCCTCTCTACATCTCTACATCTCTCCTCTATGTTTTGGATTACTGCAGCCAAAAAAAAAAAAAACTGCAGAACCCGTGCTCTCTTGTTGCAGAATTTTCCTGCAGCTTCTTCCCTTGGTTTAGTGCATAAAAGCTCCACTTTCTCTTACCTCTTCACCCATCAGGACATAGAAGGAAGCCAGAAAAAGTCACTCACTCTCCCTCTCTTTGTTTGTTACGGTTTTGTAGTAAAACAGAGCATGCAACTCTGTTTTACCTTTCTCTTAGTGTAGCTCACGGACAGCACCTGTAGAACAAGAAACAAAACTCAGAAAATTCTCTAAGAAAAACACTCCCTGCACTCTCCATCTCTCTCTCTGTTTCTCTATAGTTTACAGCAGCACCATTCCTATTTACTGCAGAAATACAGTAAAGAAAAGAGAAGCTGAAAAACATCTCAGAATCTCTCTTGCTCTCTCTCTCAGACCGTAATTCTCTCCCTCAAGTCCTTAATTTGTTTTCCTTCCCCTGTGTGTGTGCGTGTAAGTGTAAGAAAACAAAGTGAAGTAATAAAAAGAAAACAAAAGGAAGGGGAAAAAGGAAGCAAAAGGAAAAGTTAGGAAGAGAGGAGAAACTTCCAGAAAAAAGGAAGTTCTCTCTTCTCAATGTCTCTCGGTCAAAAAGAAACAAAAAGAAAATGTAAGATAAAATAACAAAAGAATTAACATGTAAAAGAGGCAAGACTTAAAGTAATTATAAGAAGCTTCTTATTAATTATAGCATACTTGATCAACACGGAAGGAGAGAAGCATGTATTATATATATATATATATATATATATATATATATATATATATATATATATATATAATTACTGCAAAATAATTAATTGTGATGCAAAACATAAACAAGACATAATTAATTAATTTATTTATATATAAGACAACATAAATCGAAATTAATTATCTGACATCCACGAGAAGATTAACATACCAGGATGTTTTGATCAAGGGCGCGGCAAGCGAGATTAGGCTTGGCAATTTTGACACGACCCGTGAATTCGACACGAACACAACACGAATATATAGGGTTTAGGTTTAGGCTATAACTCGTTTATGACCCGTCAACCCGTTTATGACTCACAAATCTATTTATGACCTATTTATAACATATTTATGACATAGTAATTACACATTTTTTATCAAATTAGTTAAATGGGTTAACACACTAATTCGATAGGTTGACACGGCAACCCGAATTACTAAGCCTAAGCGAGATGTAACAATATTATATGAACAGTGAATTAGAAATGTTTGAATTAATGAAACAATTATATGGAACAGGCAGTTATGCAGTCTTATGCTTCCAGCTTTCAAGGATAGCGCTAGCTGTACGTATTTATAGATATGTAACCGACTTATTTGATTTGATTTGATTTTTTATTTCCAACAACCAATATTCTTCTCCTTCCTTCGTTGCTAAGAAAGTGGGGAATTGGAATATATAAATGAATAAAAGGAAATTCACCGGTTGTTTCCTCAATGTTGACACTAGCTCAGATTATCAACATGTCCGCCGGCGTAATTGAGGTGGCTCTTAAAGTTATCATTTGATCAAAATTTATGAATAATGATCAATCACAAGTCTTATAGTAATTTTAAAAGTCACATTATTATTTTAAAGATACAAAAATAACACAATAGGGATTTTTAGCATTACTCGAAAAAGTGCTTTTATGAAACCCACCTGCTTAAATAGGTGAGGGGGTTGTTCGAGACCTAATCAAATAGGTAGGTCTCATAAAAGCTCTTGTAATACGAGCAACAAAATTGTGCCCTCCAACATAATAATAATAATATTAAAATGTCTTCTTCTATATATATATATATATATATATATATCTCATGGATCAAAGAAATTCCCTTAACATAGGAAGGGAGAGGGAAGGCTACCCCCAATTTTATGTTTGTATATTTATATTATAACCTTTTCTTGGACAATATTTGTTTTTCATAGTCTATTAAATTAATATATGTTCAAAATATACGTTTTTTTAAATAAAGCACGTAAATCTCACATATATTTTTTAAAATATTCATGATAATCACCCGTATATATTTTAGACACGTGACAGTTTAATATACTATTTATTTCCTCCGACTTTTTTATTATTATTATTTTTGGTGTCAATGCACCGTACCAGATCTCTAACATGAGCTCCAAGTTTTAAGTTTATGTTTCGAATTTGAATCCTATTTAGAATTTTCTCGTATTGTTGAACAACCTTACTTGGAGTATAGGCCAGACTATATGGGATGGTTTATGCTAAGGTTTTCGGGCTGACTGGCCAAGCGTTTTCAAGGCTGATTATTGGAATAGTTTAAAGTAAAGGCTCAACTGCAGTTAAGTGGCCCAAACTATTGCAAAGAACCTATCAATTATCATCCCTATTCCATAAATTCAAGCTTTATAATATAAATCAATTAGCTAGTAGCTCCATCTTAAATGGGGAAGAAATATTACTAAATTACAAGAAAAGATTGCTTAGTCGTTCTTACACAAATAACATAATTATCTTCAATTAGAACATGGACAAAAATTAGCTAGTTCGTAGCAAATAGCTACAATGCAGTCCAACAAAGTGAAATACATGTGAAAAACATATGTTTTTTTATTAATATAATTAAAAAAATATGTACTTTTCACATATAAGAGACACATATCACTTTATTATATTAATGGTATGTAGCAATTTACTATAAACCAGTTTGTAGTTAATTTATGTCTGTTTGGAACCATAATCTGCAACACCATGTTATGTCCATCAAGATAACCCCTCATCCAATTCTCAAAAATTAAGTCCTTCACACATTCCACATGATCATGATAACAATATTGGCCACACTTCCATTCCTATACCAGCCCCTAAACCCCTTTGATATTTACTTACTAGCTTCCACATGTTAGGCACTTTTTAGAGACCTTGTTCCTGAGAGCATCCCTAGTGAGCTTTTCATTTCAAATTTTTCACCAAAATTTGGTGAAAAATTCAAAAAGGCCCACTTTAATAAACTCTCTATAATTTCTCTATTTTGGCTCTTATCATAATTTCACTCCTAAATTAGCTCACAAATTTCATGAGCTATTGAATATTTAATCATTTCTCTCTCCTTTCACTTCACTTTTTACTTTTCATCTCTCATCATTTGTTAGGAGTGGTTGCTTAAAACCAATAAATTAATTAATATCTAGTTGAAATAGGGAAATATTTGGAGAGTTTTTTATGTAAAAGTTTGTTAAAAGTAGTAATTAAAATAAAATAAAATAAAAATAGATTTTTTAGGTAAAATTTAGAGAAAATTTGGAGAGTTCACTAGGAATGTTCTGAGGTGGTAATGTGGTATCATCCCGTCACCAATTAATTGCCGGTTCAAGCGTTTTGAGCCTATTAATTGGATAGTTTAAAGTAAAGGCCCAGCCGTTCAACTGCAGTTAAGTGGCCCAAATTATTGCAAAGAACCTATCATTCCTATAAATTCAACCTTTATAATAAATCAATTAGCTAGCTTCATCATTAATGGGGAAAATATTATTAAATTACAAGAAAATATGGCTTAATTCTTACATGAATATCTTCAATTAGAGCATTTGCTATAAACTCTCTCTTATATTTTAATGATCACGTGAAGATTGCATGCATGGAATTGAGGCTCAATTGCTTATTATTGTCTAGATGTAATTGCAAATTTGCACTGATGGGATTGCTATTAACAGAAACGGCAGGCAATGGCCGATGATATTCGACGAAAGCTAATTAAAAACGACCGGAACTTCTGACAAATTCGGCGGTGGCCGGATTCCTAAAACCTCCGATGAAGGCGTCTTCTAGCGAAGTTCGGTGGCGGATTCCGGCAACCTCTGGCGGCGAAAGAGAATGAACCGTGAGAAAGAGTGTGATATGGAAAAGCTCAAAATCGAAAAATAATTTACGATTTTTTTTTTCATTTTACGAAAATTAAATAAGAAGTTTTTGGTCAATCGAAAATGTTTTTGATTTGTACACGTGTATGGTAATACGGTCATACCATAACACCAAAAAAATAGAAGGAAAAAAAAATTACGTCGAAACAAACGCAACCTAGCTTAGAGTACTTGCTAAAAGGCAAATATCTTGTAGTGCAGTGATATTTAGACCTACTATCTTCACTAGGTTAATATTCCGTTCAAGTTTGATAACAAAATAAGCAAATTCCCTTATGTTTTTCTTCCAACTGATTACTATGCACTTTCTTTGTCCCCACCACGCGGGATCTAGAAATCTAGAATGAGATTAATTTTCCACAGACGACGTTCCTTCCCCCCAAACTTCCGGGACCGCGGGAGGAATCTTTATTTGTGTTCTATCTTGTATATATCACATCATACGCATGTTTCAAAATACCATTCAAAGATCGAGCTTATACGCGGTATTGAATAAGCTAGTAAGAGTTAACCAAACCATCGTAATTAATACACTGCCAATATTGCTTTATAAATTTGGAGACATGGAGGCGGAGAGACAGTCAACGACGTTGTGTGGAAGAAAGCAAAAAGAATCTGCCACGAAGTTGTTCTGCCTTGTCTATATGATGCATATTTATTGACTATTTCGTTAGAAATTACCATTTTAATGAATTTCTTTTGATATTAGCTAGATATATATATGCCGTAAACATATATATATATATATTCATTCGTCCCTCTAAATACTCTCACTTTTCAATTGTTATGCCTCTTCAGACAAAGCGGTACAATAATGAATTAAGAACAACTGCGACCAGGTCAAAATACAAGGTGATGCAATCTTTATTATATTGGATCAAAGAACATTATTTATCACACAAACAGTACTACTTCATCCAATTAAAAAAAGAAAAAAAGTATGCACACATATACACACAAACTTCCCATCCTGTAATAAAATAAATCAGCTAGCTTGAAAGCAACGATACGATAAGAGTAGCAACCGCGGTAGTTGGATCCCCAAAGATGGCTGAAATAATGAGCGTGAGAGCCACTTTTGCCATCTTCCAATACTTACTAGCCTTCCTTCTGCCTGATGAGCTTCCTCCCGTCTGTTGTACAATATTATCCTCGTTTGGAGCCATAATCTGCAGCGCCATCAAGTTATGTCCATGATCAAAATAACCCCTCCGCCAATTCTCAAGAACCAAGTTCTTCACACACGCCACATGGTAGCAATATTGCCCACAACTCGATTCATAGGACCAGCCCCTGAAGCCCTTGGATATTTCCTTGCTTCCACATTTTAGGCACCTGGTTGAGACCTTGTCGCTGAGGTGTAGTTTCACCCCGTCACCAATTAAGGTACGTTGAAGCTTCATGCAACACGGGTGTAGGTCATGTGCCTTCTCGTGCAAGCATTGGTACACAAACCCTCGCACATCTTTCCCACAAGCATCGCAATATCTAGCCCTATATCCTGGCGCGTTTTCGTAGAATCTGAAGTCGCACTTCCTGAAAAAGGGATGGAAAGCGGAGGGTTCAGGCATGGCACACTCCTCGTGAAGATTGAAATTGCACGTTTCGCACTTGAAACATGGCCCGAACCCCACTTCTTTGCATCCGTCGCACTGGTAGGGTTCTTCGGCAGATTCAAGAACCAAAACGTGTGGGTGGCTCAGATGCGTAATCTCCTTATACTTCATAATTCTCTGTTCTTGTTGAGAGGACTGCGTCAAAAAGATTCTTTTCTTTTCTTTTCTTTTTTCGTTCTAATTAATATCCTGCAAATAACAGGGTGAGTAATGAATAAAGTTTTGGAGTTTTAACTGATCAAAGACGAAGAATTAACATGTAAAAGAGGCAAGACTTAAAGTATATAATAAGAAGCTTATTAATTATAGCATACTTGATCAACACGGAAGGAGAGAAGCATGTATTATATATATATATATATATATGGAAATGGAACCATAAAATAAAAAATAAGCCAAAGAACAAGAGAAAACCTTTTTTCTCGTACGGTAGAGAATCAAAAGTCGACCTAGCTGCGAGACAATCCCCAACTTGTTCTTATAAGGGAAAGAAACTGCGTTTGAACTAAAGCGTAGTAGCATGGTGGTCGAGCTGATTTGATGCTGAGTATTACATAATTACTGCAAAACAATTTTTAAAAATAATTAATTGTGATTGCAAAACATAAACAAGACATAATTAATTAATTAATTTATATATAAGACAACATAAATCGAAATTAATTATCTGACATCCACGAGAAGATTAACATACCAGGATGATTTGATCAAAGGCCGGCAAGGGAGAGATGTAACAATATTATGCGAGTAGGAAATGTTGGAATTAATGAAACAATGATATGGATATGAATAGGCCGTTATGCTTGCTTCCAACTTTCAAGGCTAGCTAGCTTGTATTTATAGGTATGTAACCGACTTAATTATTTTATTTTATTTTATTTTTTATTTCCAACAACCAATATTCTTCTGCTTCATTGCTAAGAAAGTGGGGAATTAATTGGAATATACAAATGAATAAAAGGAAATTCACCAGTTGTTTCCTCATTAATGTTGACACTCAGATCGATTATCAAAATGTCGGCCCCCGTAACCCTTGGGAAGGTTTTGCGGTCGGAAGTTGGAACAAGTAATTAGCCACTACCAGGTAAGTACCGCCTATTTAATATATCCTGAAGATTTAATATGCACGCAAGGAAATAGTGTGGCCACTAACAAATAAGCTCTCTCTCCATCGCTGATTCATATGAAAAATGCTAGACATTCTAACACTTTTTTTCAGAATTTGGTTTTAAACTAATGTGTCACAATCCTATGAGATTGTGACATACTTCCCAAAATGATAGATCTCATGGGATTGTGACACATCAGTTTGGAACTAAATTCTTGAAACAAGTATTTGGATGCCTAGCATTCCTCGATTCATATTACATTACTTGTTTGGGAGTGCGATTTTCCTGACGAAAAAAGTGTGATTATAAATTTTATATATCGCAAAATGTATATTTCCCAACGAAAAAAAGTGTGTTATTATGAACCAAATTGTAAAAAATACATCATTTGGAA
Source organism: Alnus rubra (assembly GCA_028654335.1). Lineage (NCBI taxonomy): Eukaryota > Viridiplantae > Streptophyta > Magnoliopsida > Fagales > Betulaceae > Alnus > Alnus rubra. The sequence goes on along the minus strand of JAJPGS010001661.1, from coordinate 395,571 downwards.
GTACATTTTTTTTTTCAAAAAAAAAAATTGCGATTTGAAAACGTATAAAAAATTATGTTTTCAAATTGTAAATAAAGGGGTGCGTTATTTAAAAAATAAAAAAAATAAAAACTATTTTAAAAAGCAAAACTACGATTTTAAATAATAAATTGTGATTTTACCAATCACTTAATTGCGTTTTTAAGTCGAACATTTTAAAATCGTACTTTTTGAAACTTGGAACCCAAACAGACCCTACATTCCCCAATTAATTAAGCACGTTTTCGTCTCAGCTCTTCTACCTGCGACAAATACTCTTTATATATATATATATATATATGACCGAGTTGTTACAATATTCTCTTTGTAACACCTCATATTTTAAGATATTGATTTTAGTATTTTAAAATATGATTTAAGATTTAATAATAAGGCAAAATAATAAATATGAATATAAATAATCATTTATTAAATGTTTATAATTTTAGTTTAATAAAAAGTTTAAAAGGGTTTTAAACTTTAGAATAATGAAAATAAGGTCAAACGAACTCTGTTTTGGTCGATTCAAAAATCAGAACGTCCATCTCGAAGTCCTCTACCTACCCTTCGAATTTCGTAATTTTTAGACTTCATTTAGTGCCTGAAAACACCCACGAAAAACATTACCCTTAAATTAGACGAAAATTTAACATTAATTATTAATAGGTCCATTTCTATTCCTTAAGAGCCCAGCCCAGTCCACACGTGAAGCTCAGCCAGCCCATGTTGATTCAGCCCTCTCTCACTCTCTGCCTCTGCACCTCTCAAGTTCCAACAGGTGTTCCCCCTTAATTGATTTTTTTTTAAGGAATATCTTCCCTTCTTGACGCCCAAGACGTGCTGCTGCATGCCCAAGTATAAATTCCAACCTTTGATCATTCTTGCTCTCCAAGCTGAATTCCAGCCATTAGATAAGATCAAAAGGAGTTGATTTTGGCCGTCCAATTCAGTATAAATGGAACCATCTCCTTCATTCTCATGCACAGATTCTTCTTCTTCATTCCTCTCTTCTCTCACAGTTCTTCACAGAATAATCTCCCCAGTGCATGTGTCAGCCATAATAGCAACCCACCTCTCTAGCTTTCTTCTCTTCCTCTTCGTGCTGTCCCTCTCTTCTCTCAAATTCTCTCTAGTTGCAGAAAAGAAAAGAAAAGAGTAAAGAACAGCAACTCCCTCACCGCAAGTCACTCTCTTTTGTCTCTCTCTTTCTCTGACTCTCTCTTCTTGTGTGTGTGTTCGGTAAGGTCTAAAAAAAAAAAAAAAAAAAAAAAAGAAACGGAAAGAAGGTAAATCTATAAGAAGAGAAGATAGAAAGAAAAGATAAAGATGAAACAAAAGAAAAAGGGAACGAGGAGAGGGAAGGACTTCCATAAAGTCTCCCATCTCTCTCGGTCAACACACATAAAAATAAAAATAAAAAATAAAAAATAAAAGAAAGAAAGAAGAGAAGGGAAGGCCGAAGGAAAAGACAAAAAGATAAAAAGGAAAGGAAACTAGAAGGAGAAACGAGAGTTTTCTAGAAGTTTTGTTTATTTTTTTGGAAGTGGGCCTCTCGGTGGGTATAGAGAAAGTGAAGAAGAAAAGACCAAAAAAAAAAAAAAAAGTATAAAGGGAAATAAAAAGAAATGTAAAGAGGAATGGAATATAGGGACTCTTAAATATTTCAAAATATCATTTTGAGATATTTGGTAAGTATTTTTTTTATATAATTATTAATTTTGTTTTAATATTTTGTGATTTTATAGTTTTTAATGTTTTAAGTTGTGTTTTAACATAGTATTTCAAATGACATATTTAGACAATAAATCACGTTGTTGTGGTGTCTGAGTAAAAATAATTATTTTTATAAAAGCGTTATTATAATGCCTAACTAAAAAGCTATTAATTTACAAAAGCGTTATTACGTCGATCGCCTTAATATTTTAAAGTATTTTAGGTGTTATTGATACTAATGCCGTTATTCTGTCCGGATTTTATAAGAATGAAATAAGGTTATTATTCTATTAATTTGTTTTGAAACATAAAACTAATTATTTATATTTAGTAAGCTATTATGTTTATATGATATATATATATATATATATATATATATATATATATATATATATAATATATATATATATATATATATATATATATATATGTTTTTTAATGTTAAAGCTTTTATAATTATATTTTAACTAAAATTGGTTTGTTTGGAGTATGAAGTGTTAGACTAATAATTAGGTGGTTCAAGGGAGTTACTGTTTTTAGGGGGGAATTTTATGTGGTTTGGGCCTAATGAGTTAGTCTACTAAGTAGTAATGTTGATAGGTAATATAATTTGAAGATCTATGGTTACATGTTATAGGATACCTTAGTTTAAGTTTTAGGTTTCAAATCTCATAATATTTCTCGAAACTTCTTCTTGCAATTTATTTAGGTAGAAGGTAGCTAAAATACTGCTCAGAAAATACCAGGTAAGGGAACACTCTCCCAAAACCCCGGCGAAGTTTTAATAGAACTTTTTCAAAAGAAAAGGTCAGTGATTTTCTAAACTCTTTCAACTCTTTTAATATTACTTGTCTTTTTATATTATCAATATAATAATGCTTTTATCATATGTTGTGATTGAAATCTCATGTGATCATACTTGGTCTATATTTGATACATGTGCATCATATGAATAAAGTTAGTGAAATCGTAGTTCCAAAAGTATGTGCACTATATAAATAAAGTTGATGATATCATAGTATATGTGTTACATGTACACCATGTGAGCAAAGGTAGATGATATCATAGTATATGTTACATGTGCACACAGTTTTACCCATGCTGTACCATGCCATATACGATCCAGATCATATATGTGTTATGTGTTATGTGAGTAGCATGGCAACCACACGGAATGACGAAAGTGTGGGCTACCAGCCGGGTGGCCTTTACCTAAGGAAGTTTTCAACCCGGTACAGTTCTCCACTGTGACGACAGGATAAGCCCATAGTTGTCCTTTGGGATGAGCCAAACGTACACCGCTCATGGTTAAAAGCGGAATTGGGCCAAGGGAGGTTAAAACTTACACGCTATATAAATTATACATGCATTTGATTTAATTATATTTTATTTAACTGTTTATTTATTTGTAGAAATATTTGAACTCTATTTAGAATTCCTAAAAAGAGAATTACACTTTTATTGTTGTGTTTTCCTTACTAAGTTGTCAAACCCCCCTCCCCCCCCCCCCCCCAATATTTTTAGATGACACTGTAGACCGGAGTCTTTTCTTTATGGATGGCATAGACCCCACCCCTAAGAGCAATAGATCGATAAAGACCGGCATAACTTTTGTATTGTGCATATTTTTTTTGAAATTCTTGAAAATATGATGTAATAACTAAAGAACTATTATATATATATAATGAAATATAGCCATGTGCTATTCATGGAGAAATATGTGCATGTTTTAAATTATAGGGAAGTTTTATAGCTCAAGTTCGTGTTCCCCTTATATCTCAAAACGGGTGCGTGACACTCGTTCCCCTCCCTTTTAGATCCTTAACGTCCTCGTCAGTGCCACGTTATTCAGTGGTCCAATACCATGTGGCTCTGATATCATTTTGTAACGCGCATAGCCTTTTATGGCTAGGTTTGTCAACTTATTCCGATCACAAAGGCGCAAAGTATTATATATAAGGTTCACCAGAGCAATTAATTAAATACTGAATTAAATTCATGTTAAGAAAATAGTGTCAAATTAAAACTTTAGTAAATGCAGAAACGTTTAATCTAAAAAAAAAAAATCTAGTTACTAAAGATTATTCATAAAGGTAAGTTATGTGTTAGTGCACCAGTTTAAACAAACAAAAGTTTCTTGATGTGAATTCTAATGCTTTCCTAAACCCCATTCTGACCTCATAATCCATGCTGTTCAAAGCTAGCATTATAAGGTATGTGCTTAATTGTGCTGAGCTTTTTCTTTGGGTTATACAAATTTGCATTGATTTTAGATTTGAGTACATGATCGAGTAATGTCGAAAGATGCAAGTCTAAACATTTCCTTCTCTATTCAAGAGTGGATGAAACCAGATACGACTATGATCGATCATAACAACTAGAATATTTACTAACACCACAAATTTTTGGATGACATTAGCATAAACTTTTAAACACTAATTTTTGTATCACTAATTAGATTACTTCCCCCGATATGTATTGGTATTAGTAAACTACTATATATATGACTGCCATATAACTAAGATGATGTGATAATAAAAATGAACCCTTTTTTTTTTTTACAAGCCTTGATTCAAGGGCCGTTTTTCATTGCCACCAGGGGCGGAAGCACTTAGAGGGTGTGGGGGTCCATGGCCCCACCAAAAAAATTTGAAACCCTTGAAAAAAAAAATATTTTTTAAGGGTTAATCATTTGATGGCCCAAGCAAAAATGAAATTCAACCCCCAAAAAATTTACTCTACTAGTAAAAACTAGATTACGTAGTAAATGGAAAATGACTTTCTAGCAAATCATTTGCTAGTTTATATTGAGAAAGAAATATCTAAGAATTTCACTACATGAATGATAAAATGGATTAATTTTATTCTATGAAAAACTGTCGTTGAACACAATTCGAATGAGATACAAAGTTCTTTTTGGGATTTTTTTTTTTTTTTTTGTATATGTCTATAGCAAACTATAACAGTTTTCTATTCGTAATAAAAATTATTTTTAAAAATGATTTTATAAACATATAATTTTTGTATAAAGTACTTATGAGACCCTTTTGCATACCATTTTGTACAAATCTAACAACTTTTTTTATGATCAACCATTGGATCTGTTTCTTACATGTGAACCATAAATATCTCATTGTTGATCTTAAAAAAGTTGTTGTACGAATGATGTGGAAGAAACATTACTCTATTTATTTAGGTTCGGACCCCACCAAAATTTTTATGTCTCCACCCCTGATTGTCACACCATCAAATTGTATGAAAATGATATACAGTATAACTAAATAGCATTACTCATTTAAATTCACACACACACACAGATTGAATAGTTTTTTAAATCAATCTCCGTTAATTGTTCATTTATTTCATCATTTCATTAGGTGTCGGGTGGAGGTTGAGATACACAATACAAGTGGCTCATTGGTTACCTCTTTGTTTGTAGAAGACGCAGAGAAAATCTTAGGATGCTCAGCAATGACAAAATTCATGTTGGGGACAATTGAGGCATAAAACAAAGAAATTAAGAAATACTCCTAAATTCATTTTGGTTGCTCAATTACATATGTATAAGAGCGAAGTTGATTGTTTTCTATAACAATCATCGATCCATGACTATACAACAACAACGTGATGATGATAGGCTCCTTGAGTTTCTGCACGAGTTACGCTCTCTCATGGAGCATTTCAGCAACATGTGCGATCAAGTTGCCCTAAAAACCCAACCCATTGTCCCACCACCATGCCCCTCTCCAGCAAGCCAATCATTCCCCATAACACCTACCTACCAGTTGCTATCATCACAAAAAAGAGAAAGAAAAGAGCCGTTAAAGCAACAAAAATCCA